>JAPPVO010000003.1:11429475-12156348 GCA_030407325.1 Camellia japonica
CACATTTGTGATTGTGGGTAATGGGTAGTTACGTGTTGTTGGTTGATATAAGTGTGAACAATCTAAATGGCAGGGAATGGTGAATAACGTAAGCAAAACAACAAGGGATCAGTATCTCGAGGCCAACATGTGCGCATCAGTTGGTTATAGGTTCTTGCATTTCCCCATATGCCACAAATCACACTGAACCTTAGTCATTTACGACACAGAAGTTGGCAGTTGAAAGCATTACAATTCAATTAGGCCACGACCAGGGTCGGAAGACATACATTACAACGAGGCGTTGGCGCTGGTAAGTTATGTTTGAAGATTTGAGGTTGTAAATTTATGGGTGGCGTGTGTTTTTCCAAAGTTTTATTGTGTGTTTTGGTAAGCGTGTGTGATGGTATGTGACGTTTTTTTTTTTTTTTTTTTGCTATGTGGCAGAACCAAAATGTGGTTAACTTTATTAGAGAGAAGCAACTATCAAGCAATAGCAGTGATGTAGTGTTTACGCAGGATCGTGACTCTGTGCTGGAAGTAGTGACTGACTCCCCACAACAGCGGCTGGATGCGTACATTTTGTTTGTAAATTTAATTTGTTACGCACTTGTTGCAATTACCAGTTATTAAATTCTGACATATTTGTTGTTGTACGTGGTGTGGTAGTCCACATTAGGCTTGATTGCGCTATCATCGTCTGTTATGTGATGCGACAATATGTCCACCACACAGAGATCAAAAAAACGATGGAAGGTACGAACTGCGTGAAAGCGAGGGTGACGATGGTGGAAGCTTTTGTAGATGACCATACCAGAGGAATGAAAAACGTGGCAAACGAAGAATGTGGCTGAATATGGCTCATACTGTTTGGTTTTTGTTTTTGTTCCTAGTTTTTTTTTCCCCTGGTGGATAACTTAGGTTTTGCTTGGAATTGTTTGGAATGTCGTTGACGTTGACTTTGATGGTACGATTTTTGTGCATGGTATTGTCATGCAAGACCTTTTTTTTGGGGGCCGGCATATTGCACCCAGCATTTTGGTTTGAATTATCCGAACTTGAATTATGTTTTTTGAGGGCCATTGAATTACAAATATTGCATTATAAATAGGGTGCAAGTTTTTTGTAATGGAATCATATTGATGTGGTGTCGCGTTTGACATGTGAAACATGCATTCAAGGTGGATGACATTGGAACATTAATGCTCCCGTTCATTTTGTTTAATTGTACAATTTGGTTTGTTTAGATGTTGGTAGGTTGTGTTGATTATGTAATTTGAAGTGACTTAGAAAATACGTTGTGGTGTCCTCGTAATGTCATGAGGGTCTATTTTTACATTTGGTCACAGTGTTTCTGGGAATTATGTGCAACAATTCGAAAGAGGAAAACTGTTTTAGGTGGGTTGATTTGCTGGAAAGTCTGTTACAATTGTAGGATGGGTTTTCCAATAGGACAATGTCCTTACTTTGTGTTGTTTTGGTGGAAATATGAAAGGACATGCTGTTGTGTTGTTTGTGGTGTGAAAGTTCATCAGAAGTTGTGGGATAATGGTTGTTTTGAAGTTGCCACATTGTGGCAGGGGAACGGTGTCGTTGGACGGTCATGTGGTCGAGTCGATGAGCTGTACGTTAAATGAGTTCAATGAATTTGTCATTTAAGTCATGTGAAGAAATTTGAATGTAACACCCAATTCAGGACACATTGTTTATTCTTTTAAAACATGTTAGAAATTCTTGAAACATAGCACAAACAGTATGGTCTAAAATTTGAACATAACAACAAATGTGAAATGTCAAAAATTGTAAAACATAACACCGAATGAAATGAATCTACAAAATCCAGTAAACCATGAAATGAATCTTCAAAACATAACACCGAATGAAATGAATCTTCAAAACATAACACCAAATGTTAAACGAACTGACCAACTTTATTGCAGCTTGAAATTGAAATTGAAATATGTTATTACATATGACTAAACTAACATCAAACATTAGACCTTTTATAAATAGTTCGAAATTAAACGTGGCAACGCACAATGGATGGGACTATATTGGTTTGGTGCATGTCTTCCTGTTATGGTTCCCCATACGGCCACAACGGCCACATTGAATCTGTTGCACTTCATCACCTTTAGATGGTATCCGTTTTTTCTTTGGCCTGCCAGGTGGTCGTCGCATTACCGGTGGAAGAATAACATAATTTTCCAAATTAGCATATGGTTTCTCAATTGTTGGGATTGGATATATGGTGTGGGAGTATGGTAACTGATAGGTTGACACGTGAAAATAAGGTTCAACCAATGCATTCAAGTCACTACCACTGTTGCGGATGGCAACCATTGCATGTTCACAAGGAAACCCATTGATTTGTCATTAGAAGCATGAGCATGTACGCTTGGCAATGTCCACCAACACTGATGGGTGTGAGTGGACCTCGTGCACGTCATTATTTGACTGACTGACTATCCATGACCTTCCCTCTTTGTACGCCTTGTCCAGTTTGGACTCCATCGTCGGACATATGGCACAAGCCCACATACTTGACACTCCCCTACGTTCAGACATCTGATTCATTATTTGGGTCCTGAGTGCATCAACCAATCGAGTGATTGGCAAATTGCGTGCTTCTTTTATCCAATTGTTAAATGATTCAGCGGCGTTTGAACACATCTCGCCGTAACGTTTGCCCCTGCAAAAAATGGGTGGTGAAAATGGGTGTGTCGCATAGCAGCAAAATCACAAAACATAAACGGTGTAAGGTTGTGTAAAAGAAAGAACTTAAAATTGTTGTCCCTTACCTGAAATATGCGTTGGCCCATCGGTGCGGCTCTAAATCTTTTAAAAAATTTATGGCGATGTGCCGACCAGACTGTATAAATGCATCTATTTTTTCATTGAAATCAGTGACGGTCGGTGCATATGCACATGCACGCAACTTACTTACCATTCCAATGCGGTATAATTTGTTTACATATTTCATCTTGTCTTTCAAATTCCTTTGTAAATGTTGCATGCAAAAAGCGTGATGGGCCGTTGGGAAGACAGTAGGCATGGATTCCATTATGCCGACGTGACGATCCGAAACAAACGTCAAAACACGATTCTCATCAACAACGTTAGCTAGGTTCTGTAAGAACCAAGCCCAATTCATAGCGTTTTCCGAATCGAAAATTGCAAAAGCAACTGGGAACAAGCCTGTGTAAGTAACATAAAAATAAATTACCCACGTCTGATATGTAATCCCAACCGTCTGGGAACAAAAATAACCAAATATATGAACCATGAAACACATAACGTGCACGATGAGTATATTACCTTGGTTTCCATCTTTTGCGGTTGCCGCAAGTAGATTACCCTTGAATCTCCCTTTCAGAAATGTACTATCCAAAAACAATAACGGGCGACATTGGTTAAACCCATCAATACATGCTTTGAATGATATGAAAAGCCTATTAAAACGACAGGTGCTGTGTTCATCAAAATCAAGATTAATATAACTCCCCGGATTATATTCCATTACGGCATTGGTATACCAACGCAGTTGGTCGAACGACATCAAATGATCACCATAAAGTCCTCATCTTGCTTTTTCAACCCCCAACCAAGCTACACGGTAACTAATTTGCAAACCGTATTCTTTTTTGAAATCATATTTGACATCGGTTGGGCGAGTCAATGGTTTGCCGTGTACATGTTCTGCAATAACATCAGCAACTAGTTCGGACCCCATCCTCAGGTTTCAGTCAGTACGCACAGCGACCCCACAAGTGTGTTCACGGTGCCATTTTTTGAGGTAAAAATATCCATTCGCATTCAACACTCCCGTATGGATGGACCATAGACATCCCCTTGACTCCTTAAACATGCACTCCGCCGTAATTCGAACTAAGTCGTTCTTTATGAACTTAAATTGAAACCCACATTTGATGGAGTACTTGTTGAGCACCTTGCGAAATTCCCCCGCCCCACCCTCAAAACATTGTCCGATATTAGTTATGCCATATACCTAATCCGCAAACAATAACACTTTCCTTGTGTGTTGGCAAAAATTAGGCAACAAATCAGCCCCCTCATCAATATATGCTGCCATTTCCCCCCATCAGTAACTATGTCGTCGAGTACATTGTTTACCCCATTGCGACGTTTAATCCCCCGTGACGCACCACGCTGTCCCACATGAATGTTGATATGATCCAATCCAAATGATCTAGAGGCATACTATGTTCTCGAAATCGGAATTGTTTTCCATCTTTAAATTATTGTACCCAGGAATCTTGAATGACAACGACGCCGAATCAGTATGGAGGCCACCAAATTGTTTGCAAATATGATCAACCAACATACTAAACGTGTAATCAGTATGGACCACAATGGCAACGTTCTCAATCCCGTATGAACACAACAACATGATACTGTCTAGCATTCCTGCAACAAGACCGAACGAATGTTGAAAAAATGGTGTTTTATATGGCTTATTTTGGGCCAACTTTGAGCCCAAAATTGAGTGGGCCCCGAACGTCTTTTGGGGCGGGTCCGAAGAGGTGAAGTGTTCCTTGCCGCGTGAAAAGTCACACGGTGAAGACGATTTGTCAAAACCATTTATGAGTGAATGGGAACATGATGTCGTTTTCGGGTTCGTGGAATAGGAAATTTAAAGAAGTAAATGTGGGTTTCTTTTGAAAGGGTTGTCCCACATTGAAACTATAAGAGAGCTTTGTTGAGTATATAAGCTCTAGTCTACAACACTTGGGTTGGGCCCCAAGGGGCACCCCAAGTTTGTGGAAGAGAGGAGTTATGGACAAAGTGAACCTTAGTCCAAACCACCACACGAGCGCGCGCCACCGTTCGTCCGGCCGTGCCGGGCGCCGGTGTGGGTTGTGGGTCGGTTCTTGTATTAATTTTTTGAACGAAATTCATTTGAATTTTTTGAAAAATTATTGTGGGAAAAATTAATTTAAAATTCGAATTTGAATTTGAATTCAAATTCAAATTTATTGTCCAATAGTTGTGCTTCTAATTTGGTCTGAATTCCATCTGTTGAACAGTTAGTAAACTGCCCAGACAATTTCGAAACTATCCAGCAGTGCTACAGTCCGAAACTGCAGCAGTTATCTATTCAGTTCCTATTTGCACCTGTTCATTTGAATTCACATCTGTTCATTCAAATTTTGGTACCTGTTCGAACAGCAGCTTTGCTTATAAATACCAACATTCCAGCAGTGTTTAAGTGATCCCAAAATCAGTCTGAAAAGTTCCTTTGTGCTATCTAGATTTTGTTTAGTGCATTTTTCTTCATTCTAGTTTTAGGAAAAATTAAAGAGAGTATAGAACACAGGTTTGGTTCGCCGTACAAATTTGTTTGGTGTGCTACAACAATTTTGTGAAGATCATTGTATCCTGAAAGATAGACGCCGCTCAACCGTAAGCACCGTAGCGGGGCGAATCTGTCTTAAGGACAAAGTGTCACACACTCGACTTGGTCTTTTAATTTTTATTTGGTTCGACAAAATAAAATTCTGTAAGTTTTATTTTATTTTGTTTGAATTAATTTCAATTTATTTTATTTACACAGAAGATTGTTCCTACAATCTTAAGACAGATTCGAATTACTCTGTTTACAGAATTTTTCGTTTGGTTCCCTTTTTCATTCTTCCTTTATAAGAAAATTATTTTTTGTGAATTTACAAATTAATATTCTGGTTGGAAAAACAAATAGTGGTTATATGCTATTTTACAGATAGTAGTAATATACTGTCTATTTTCTTTGACAACTAGTAGTAATATATTGGTGTCATTAACAATTCAAAATATATATTTGTGGAATTTTTTCAGAAAATAATTTTGGTTTTTAGAAATTATTTTCTGAGTGTTCATTAATTAAAATTCTGTTTCAGTATTTTAATTATTGGAGTGTTACAGAATTTAATTTTCTGTGTGGAATTATTTTGGTTAAATAAAATTTTATTTTATTTCCAAATTAATTGAAAAATAAAATTTATATTCTTATTTCTTTTATTTTTACAGAATTTAATTTCCTGTGTGGAATTAATTTGTTTAAATAAAATTTTATTTTATTTCCAAATTAATTGAAAAATAAAAGTTACATTTTGTTTTGTTTCTTTTATTTTAACAGAATTTATTTCTGTAGTTTTGGTTTAATTTTTTGAAATAAAATTTTATTTTATTTTCAAATTAATTAGAAATAAATGTTACAATTCTTGTTTCTTTTATTTTTACAGAATTTAAAAGTCTATGTTTTTTGGTTTAAATTTTCTGTGTAGTATAAAATTCTAATTCTAATTTTATTTTATAATTTAGAATTTATGGCTACTAAAACTGGTCAAACTAATATTCAAACCAGTACTGGTATGGAGATTGCCATCACACCAACCCCTCCTTATGTTGGGATTGTGCCAGTGAATCATGGTGAAAAACCAGAGAAGTTCTTAGGAACTGTTTTTAAAAGATGGTAGAAGAAAATGCTATCTAAAGGAGGGAAAACTAAGAAGTACAAGTTTAATGGCATGTGTAACATTTGTAACAAAGAGGGACATCGGGCCAAAGATTGCCGTTACAAACGTAAAGGCAAAGGAAGATCAAGTAAGAAGGTTGCTAAAGCCAAAATGACTGAAATGGATAAAATTTCCAATGGTGTAGATGTCATAAATCTTTCTGCAGTTGTTTTCGAGGCAAATCTTGCCGGAAATCCTAAAGAATGGTGGGTGGACATTGGTGCTACTCGCCACATTTGTGCCGACAAAAAGATATTCACATCGTATTCTACAATAGACAATGGTGAACAACTCTTTATAGGCAGCTCCTCAACTTCCAAAGTTGAAGAACAATGAAAGATTGTACTTAAGATGACATTTGGAAAGGAACTCACTCTCAACAATGTACTGCATGTACCGGATACTCGCAAGAATCTTGTTTCCGGATCTCTGTTGAGTAAGAATGGGTTTAGGCTAGTATTTGAGAGTGATAAATTTGTACTTACTAAGAATGGGATGTATGTAGGAAAAGGTTACATGTCTGATGGCCTTTTCAAGATGAATGTAATGACCGTTGTATCCTCAGTTATTAATAAAAATACATTTTCTTCTTACTTGCTTGAGTCTTCAAATTTATGGCATGGTAGACTAGGACATGTTAATTATAGATCTTTACGTAGATTAATTAATATAGAATGTTTACCTAAATTTGACATTGATTCAAATCATAAACATGAAATTTGCATTGAGGCAAAATTATCCAAAACTCCTTTTCATTCAAATGAAAGAAGTACGGTACCACTTGAATTAATTCATAGTGACATATGTGATTTTAAATCAATTCAAACAAGAGGTGGGAAAAAATATTTTATCACTTTTATAGATGACTATACTAGATATAGTTGTGTTTATTTAATTCGAACCAAGGATGAAGCTTTGGAAATTTTCATTCAATATAAGAATGAAGTTGAAAATCAACTTGGTAAGAAAATCAAGAAACTTATAAGTGATAGAGATGGTGAATATGAATCACCTTTTGGTGAATTTTGTAAAGAACATGGAATAATTCATCAAACCACCGCTCCTTACTCACCTCAGCAAAATGGAATTGCTGAAAGGAAAAATAGGACTTTAAAAGAAATGATGAATGCCATGTTAATAAGTTCTGGATTACCTCAGAACTTGGGGGGGGAAGCAATACTTTCTGCTAATTATATTTTAAATAAAGTATCCCAAAAGAAAATAAAACAAACACCTTATGAATTGTGGCATGGAAGAGTACCATCCTACAAATACTTAAAAGTGTTGGGGTGTTTGGCTAAAATGGCTATTCCTAATCCTAAAAAGACTAAGATAGGTCCTAAGACCGTTGATTGCATTTTTATTGGTTATGCCAAGAATAGTAGTGCATATCGGTTTTTGATTCATAAATCAGAACATTCCGAAATGCATGTAAATACTATTATTGAGTCTCGGAATGCATCATTCTTTGAAGATGTATTTCCAAATAAGACTGGACAAGAGACTAGTAACAATAAAAGATATCATGATGCTATTACTAGTCAAGATCAAGAACATGATCAAGAACAAGAGCAAGAGTTAGACCAAAATGAGGAAGAGGAACCTAGGCATAGTAAACGTGCTAGAACCTCAAAATCTTTTGGTCCAGATTTCCTAACATTTTTGTTAGAAAATGAGCCTTTAACTTTTAAAGAGGCTATGTCCAGTCCTGAAGCTCCTTTATGGAAAGAAGCTATCAATAGTGAAGTTGAATCCATCTTGCAAAATCATACTTGGGAATTGGTGGATTTGCCACCAGGTTGTAAACCTCTTGGGTACAAGTGGATTTTCAAAAGAAAATTGAAAGCGGATGGATCGATTGACAGATACAAGGCAAGACTTGTGGTCAAAGGTTTTAGACAAAAAGAAGGTCTTGATTACTTTGACACATACTCACCGGTTACTAGAATAACATCCATTAGAATGCTAATTGCTATTGCGTCTTTGTACAATCTAGAAATTCATCAAATGGATGTGAAAACAGCTTTCTTAAATGGTGAGTTAAATGAAGAAATTTACATGGAACAACCAGAAGGTTTTTCTGTTCCAGGAAAAGAAAAGAAAGTGTGTAAATTGGTTAAATCATTATATGGTAAAAACAAGCGCCAAAATAGTGGCATGAGAAATTTGACAAGGCAATGATGTCAAATAGTTTTAAAATTAATGAGTGTTACAAATGTGTTTATATTAAAAACACAGACAAAGGTTATGTCATTGTATGTCTTTATGTGGATGATATGATCATCATAGGTAGTAATAATGACATGATTAAAACTACTAATAAAATGTTGAATAAACATTTTGACATGAAGGACATGGGCATTGCTGATGTAATTCTTGGTATGAAAATTACCCAAACATCAGAAGGATATGCTTTGTCACAATCTCATTACATTGAGAAAATACTTGATAAATTTAGCAAAGATGATGATCATCTTTCTAGAACACCTGTAGATGTTAATTTGTATCTTTCTAAGAATGTACAGGAAAGTATTTCTCAATTAGAGTATGCCCAAATTATTGGAAGCTTAATGTACTTGATGAACTGCACTCGCCCAGATATAGCTTATGCAGTAAGTAAATTAAGTAGATATACGAGTAATCCAGGAGTAGAACACTGGAAAGCAATTATAAGGATTCTGAGATATCTCCGATTTACTCGTAACATTGGGCTTAATTATACTAGATATCCAGCAATACTTGAAGGATATTGTGATGCAAATTGGATATCGGATACTAGAGACTCAAAGTCCACCAGTGGGTATGTCTTTACTCTTGGTGGGGCGGCTGTATCTTGGAAATCTTCCAAACAGACTTGCATTGCTAGGTCTACTATGGAATCAGAATTCATAGCTTTAGACAAAGTAAGGGAAGAAACAGAATGGTTTCGCCACTTCCTTGAAGATATTCCAATATGGCCAAAACCGGTGCCTGCTATATGCATACATTGCAATAGTCAATCAGCTATAGGTAGAGCACAGAGTCATATGTATAACGATAAGTCACGACACATTCGTCGTCAACATAATACCGTGAGACAACTATTCTCTAATAGAATTATTTCCATATAATATGTTAAGTCTAAAGACAACATAGCGGATCCACTAACCAAAGGGTTAGCAAGAGATCTAGTTGAGAATTCATCGAGGGGCATGGGACTAAAAGCCTATTAAATAAGAGTTACCACAACGGCAACCCAACCTAGTTGACTGGAGATCCCAAGATCTAGGTTCAAAGGGACAACCGAGTTGTGAATGACTCAGAAGGATCACTGGGGAGTCCAACTCCTACCTATTTCTATGATAAAATAGTAATGTCTGCAACGTTTTAGGTTAAGTAATACTTTTAATGATTCTTATATCTAGGCATACTTAGTAGAGTATGGCAGGATACTCTTCATAAAAATCACCTATATGAGTGTGAACTGGGCCGGTTCTATGAGATTTGTGAAGGGCTACAATTCTCTAAAGCACTCATGAAAGACCAGGTTGTTCAGGCCAAAATAAATACAATAGTGAGAACTAAACTGTATCTGGGGATATACTGTGTGAGTTCTATTGTCTTAGTTTACACAAACGGCTGAACAGTTCAAGACATCATGTTCACTAGTTAGCTAGTAAATCCGATAATGTCTCACAAGGGAAGGTTCAAAGCCAAAAGCTACCTATCATTTGCAGAATATTTTCAATTTCTGTACTCTCTGTATTTAGATCATGTTATTGCATTTTATCTCCGTCAAATTCCATTCATGTGGGGGATTGTTGGAAAAATGGTGTTTTATATGGCTTATTTTGGGCCAACTTTGAGTCCAAAATCGAATGGGCCCCGAACATCTTTTGGAGTGGGTCCGAAGAGGTGAAGTGTTCCTTGCCACGTGGCAAGTCACACGGTGAAGATGGTTCGTCAAAACCATTTATGAGTGAATGGGAACATGATGTCGTTTTCGGGTTCGTGGAATAGGAAATTTAAGGAAGTAAATGTGGGTTTCTTTGGAAAGGGTTGTCCCACATTGAAACTATAAGAGAGCTTTGTTGAGTATATAAGCTCTAGCCTACAACACTTGGGTTGGGCGCCAAGGGGCACCCCAAGTTTGTAGAAGGGAGAAGTTATGGACAAAGTGAACTTTAGCCCAAACCACCACACACACGTGCACGCCGCCACCGCCATCCGGCCGTGCCGTGCCGGGCGCGAGTGTGGGTTGTGGGTCAGTTCTTGTATTAATTTTTTGGACGAAATTCATTTGAATTTTTTCAAAAATTATTGTGGGAAAAATTAATTTAAAATTCGAATTTGAATTTGAATTTGAATTCAAATTCAAATTTATTGTCCAATAGTTATGCTTCTAATTTGGTCCGAATTCCATCTGTTGAACAGTTAGTAAACTGCCCAGACAATTTCAAAACTGTCCAGCAGTGCTACAGTCCGAAACTGCAGCAGTTATCTGTTCAGTTCCTATTTGCACCTGTTCATTTGAATTCACATCTGTTCATTCAAATTTTGGTACCTGTTCGGACAGCAGCTTTGCCTATAAATACCAACATTCCAGCAGTGTTTAAGTGATCCAAAAATTAGTCTGAAAAGTTCCTTTGTGCTTTCCAGATTTTATTTAGTGCATTTTTCTTCATTCTAGTTTTAGGAAAAATTAAAGAGGGTATAAAACACAAGTTTGGTTCGCCATACAAATTTGTTTGGTGTGCTACAACAATTTTGTGAAGATCATTATATCCTAGGAGATAGACGCCTCTCAACCGTAAGCACCGTAGCGGGGCGAATCTGTCTTAAGGACAGAGTGTCACACACTCGACTTGGTCTTTTAATTTTTATTTGGTTCGACAAAATAAAATTCTGTAAGTTTTATTTTATTTTGTTTGAATTAGTTTCAATTTATTTTATTTACACAGAAGATTGTTCCAACAACGAAAAATGAAAATTAAATATGAAAAATCAAGTTCTTCGCTCCCGCTTTGTAAGTACACTACATATATCACACTGAAAATGTAAACAAAAAAATACAACCATTATGCTTTCCGCAAGATAAGTATCGAACACATCAATTATTTATGGGGTGTAAACATCACAATATGATACATGCAACACTGCGAACAACGTGTCGACGTTTACACCCCCAAAGTAAAACCATTAACATAACGAACAAATACCATAACAACATTACCGTTGCCGCAAATGAAGAACCAAACACGACGCCCTACAACGTTGAAGAAAACAACTGAGTAAACCAGTACACAACTCCCACACCTTAACCCCTCACATCCCTCCCATGCAACATTCAAATAATCATGACCCTCAACATCCCTAAAAATCTGGCCACATTAGATATTCCCATATACTGCACACCGAAATCAACGTAATGAATATAATTCAAACTTCCTTCCAAAAAACGTTTCCAACCACATAAAAGAAGGGTACACAAGTCAGGAAACCCATCCTGTAATTACATAATGGGATCCTGCGGATCACATTACCAAAAAAATAGGACTGGGACGTGTATTAATTTTAAAAAAGGACCTACTAGACTACAACTCTCCAAAATGGGAGTTTCCAATAATTTTCCCTATTTATTTTTGGCTTTATTAATTGTGTGGTTACATGAGAATTTAATGTAGTATTTAATTAATTTAATGTGTTATTTAATTATAGGTAATTAATCTGAATATTGATATATTTATATTATTTTTAAAAAAAAAGTATTTTATATATTGATAAAATATATATCATATTTATTTATGTTTTAATTATGTTGTATTTATATTATATAATATAATAACTATTAGGTTATATATTAATATAATAAGTGATTAGGTTACCAACTAAAGAAAAGAAAAGTGAATCAAAGAGAAGCAAGCCGTGACTGAGGAAGAGAGAGAGATAGATAGATAGATTAATCAAATCAAGAACCTGTTTCATCCAAGAAAGCTGAGAAAGAGAGTTAGTGCTGAGAGAGAGAGAGAGAGACATTGAGAAATCAAGATTGATGACAGAAGAGGAGAAAAGAAAAAGGAATAAAAAGATTAAGCTTTTGTTTTGGTGGTTCCATTAATTTTTCAAATAATTTTTGATCTTTAAAATAATATTATGAGTACAAAACTCATTTTTCTTGATTTATATTTAATTCGTTGTTTTTATTTATTTATTTTTATTTATTTGATGTTGAATTGATTTCATATTTGCATGTAGATGATTGATTGATTTTAATTATTTTGATTAGTTGTGTAGGTAAGGCTTAGGATTTTTAGTGATTGATTGATTTTAATTATTTTGTTTAGTTGTGTATGTAAGGTTTAGGGTTTTTTAGTTGATCGATTGATTTTAATTATTTTGATTAGTTGTGTATGTCGGGTTTAGGGTTTTTATATGGATTTATTTTATGGTTCTAATCACACTCATGGTTATATGAAATTAAAATTAATTAGGAATCCATAGATAAATTCCTTATACTCCACCATGACTCCATGGATTGTTATTTTATTTGAGTGTTGGTGAGAAAGAGTGTATAGAAAAAAAAAAGTGAGGATTATGAGATTTATTTGAATGCCTTAGGCTTGGCATTGTTATATTTGTTCTCATGAGTGAGATGTTTTCACTACAACAAAATTGACTTTTTATAGCTTGCAATGCATGCCGTAAAAACTTTTTCACAGCATGCACACAAATGATGTTATATGACATGCCGTGGAAAGTTGAGCATCATTTACGGCATGTAGGTAAAGTTGTAAAAAGTAATAAATTAAACATTAATGACATACTTTGTATGTCGTATATAACTTTTTACGACATTTTTTCATGTCATAAATCATCATACTTTCCATGACATAATTTTGTATGCCAGAAGTAGAAGATTATTTTTAATATATTTATGGCATACTTTGTATGCCGTATATAGTATTTACGACATTTTCTTGCATGTCATAAATCATCACACTTTTCACAACATAATTTTGTATGCCGTAGAAGGTCATTTTTAATATATTTATGACATGCCTTGTATGCCGTATATAATCTTCTACGACATTTTCTTACATGCTATAAATCATTACACTTTTCACGGCATAATTTTGCATGCCGTAGAAAGTTATTTTTAATATATTATATATATATATATAGGAACATGACCTTGCCTAACCGTATGTAGACAATAGCTTATAAAATGCAACCTGTTACAAAGCAAGCAGAAGCAGCAACTATGAAGTAAGCAAAAAAATCTAATATCCATACACCAAACAAACTGCATACTAACTTTTATCCCCAACTTCTATCATATCAAGCTGATAACAACCTCAAACATACAAATCAAAAAAAGTATTCAAATCATAAGATTCACTAATCTCTAAAATACGACTTTAAACATCCAAAAAGTACAACTACAAATCGTAAATCAATTAGTCCCATATTTCGTCCAAAAGAATGAATTGACTAGGCCATGCAACTGTACTTCCTATTGCATCTTGAAGATCATACATCTCATGAGTAGAACGAAACAACGGCACGTTGACTGTTACGTGGTTCACCCATACTTTCCAACACAAAGGTCCAAGAATTGCATGATGCACCTTTGACTTGGGATCCCTTGATGCAATTTGGCCTTCTGCAACCACCAAGTTTGACCCCTCCCAATGCAACAACTTGCATTTGACATTTGCTAAGCTCGACACCATTACTTTGATCCTACAAAATATGAGAGTATATAAGCATACTGCATAACATTCATCCCATTTACGAAGTATTAGTTCAACAAAGGAAACAAAAGTGTCAAAAAGCTTCAACGAGAACTCACTTACATATGTCATCAATGTTAGAAAAGAAAATTTCAACCTGATGAATACATATTTTGAGGTGGTCATAGTTATGAGTCTACTCAACCTGATGAATTTATAAAAACTAAATGGACATTCTAATTCAAGTGGATCTCTAATAAGTTGGAAACAATGAGAAATGAAAAGAAAGAGAACTTTAATTTTATTTTATAAGTTTCATTTCTCACCAAAAGTAGTGAGATTTGGCAAGAAACAAGCTCTGATTGCTTGTGTATCTTCTATAATACCGAGATTGTTCATTAAAATGCACTAAAAGAAAAGAAACATCACCCATATCCTTATATCACATTTTGTTCAAAATCTCTTTTGTTCGACACGACAACACTCACACAAATTTTGAAATAACTCATTTACACATTCACAAGTTTTGAATTAGTTAATTTCCCACCACGAGGATGGAGACAGAATGTTATGTGGGTGAGCTAATGGCTTTGATAGTGAAGGTGACAAACCAGAATTTGGCAAGGAAGGGTTTAGGGGAAAGAATATTGGGTGAGAGTTAGCTGAAAGTAATGTTGATGAATTCAAAATGAGGGATAGAGGTGGTTTAATCACCACAGTTCATGTGGTGTAAAGAGTGAGTGGGATGGGCTTGATGCAAGGCTTGATGTAGCTGGGAAAAAATAATTTACCCGCTTGATCAAGTATGTTTAGTAGTAAATAAACTACTAAACATGTGCACATGAATGGAAGTGTTCACCTACACATTACTTATTACCATGCTGGAACAATCAATGTAATTAATCCGTTGATTCGGATTTTTTTTATCTCACCAAATGGTACTCTTTCCATTTGGGTATATGTTCTCTGTATAAGTTCTGAGTCTATAACATTGTAATATGATACAATAATGCAAAAACACAAATATTACAGTGCTGGAATTGAGTCTTAACTAGTCTAATAAGAACTTGCCATGAGTAGATTTAATTCACAATACTATAGTCAAGGACATCTAGATCGGAGGAACCTAATGAAGCAAGACAACATCATAAATATGATTTTATGAGGATATTGCAGCCAAGGGCGCAAAGAGGATCTCTAATAGCCATCAAGCACTTAACAAGTAAAAATTATTTGATTAAAATCATCTAATATAGTTTTTCACAATTTTACTTGCAAAACATAAGTTGTGGAGGTACAATAGATGCCTACTCAAATACATATAGCACTCCATGCAGCTTATCTCTGATCCATACATCATTTCTAGTAGTATGAATGTTAAAAATTTGCATATCAACAAAATTCGATAGCCGGTTCATGAATGTGTATTTCATCTCCAAAATTTTCCCCTTGTCTTTAACAATAATAAGTATAGCAAGTAATTTACTTATGTTAGCCGTAATGTAAATTCATAAATTTCTAATAGAAAAAGAATAATAAACGGTATTTGCTTGACATACTTCTGAAACCCATGTACAGCCCATGGTCACACATACACCATAATCCAATTATCTGCTAATAATGTATATAGTCCTGTTCTAAAGTTTTTTAATGTGACAGAAAAATTAAAGCATAAATAGTCTACTTCAAAAAAAAGAAACCCATTTTAACAGAAGTTCTATAATTTTAGGAAGTTTTAACTTCCACACTGTCTATCTCATTCTATCTACATTTCACAGAATCCTACTATCTACAATGTCTAGGTTAAGAACTCTATCAACCAAGAATTATGTCAATTGACAATTATTTTCTATACCATGAGAGAAACAATGAGCTAAATCCAATGAAAATGCCATATCAAGTCGACATGCTTTATGTTGACCAAAAAAAAAAAGAAGAAAAAACGAAAAGAATATGCAGCAGTGCCTATTTGGCTTGAAGCTCGATCTCCAGCAAATCAACAATGCAATTTATAATTTCCTTACCACAAGACCAATAGTAAACTGCAAAATGGACTTTGAAGAAAGAAAAAAAAAAGGCACTTCTAAAAACAGCATAACTTACCATATCTAAACCAGTTGGAAGGTTTGCAATTGAAGAACCACCACGTTTAGATAATTTCATAGCTTCAATGCTTTCAGTAACAGAACCAACTTCATTCACCTAAAAAATCATAAAAACACTTCATTAAGCATGTAGCTACCACATAATTCCAACAATTAAAGACATGAAAAGTAGATAAAAATATTTTGAAAATACTATTTTCACTCACTGAAGTTGGAAGGTTGTCATGAGGAGTAGATTGGAGTAGATTGGAGCTTCTTTGGAAGGGATTGGTACCCTACAATCAAAGATAAACATCCAAGTGATTTAAATATAAAATAACAAATTAAAGACAAACAAATTATGTGCCATGACATTATATTATCATGTTTAGCTTTTCCTCTTACATCATTTTGCCTTCTTTCTTTGATAAGCATGGCTCTTATCTCATCGAGTTGTTGTTCTAAGTCCAGCACCTTGCTTTCAAGTTTTCTCACGTGCTCATTTTGGTGTACTTGTGCATCAACCTTAGATGGTAATGCCCCAAATCCCAGCCCTCGTACACTCCCACGACGCTCGGGACCAAAAGTATGAAAAATCGCATCATCTTTTATAGATTTTGGACCCTCATCAGTAGAAGCCTTATGAAGTTCTTGAACATTTTTCTAAAAATATAAAGCATGTCTTAATAAATTGATGTGAATGCAAATTATAATACCAAAAAATAAAAATAAAAAATGAAGTAATATTGGTACCACAGTTGCATCAAGCATTTCATTCATGGATTTTCCTTCCTTCCTCGTATGCCCTTTAATCCAAACATCAACTCTTGATATGGATGATGGTGCTCGACTTTCTCTTCTCTAGAAATAAAATAAAATAGAAAATGAAAATCAACATGATTAAAACAATCTCAAAGTAACTATACTTCATACCCAATTTACAAAATTACTTGAATCACTCTTAAATTTACCATTTCATCCTCTAATTGTGCATAACCTTTACGACTCATGGTGTGAAAGAGGGTTTGCTTTTTTCTCATTGCCCTAAATCTTTTACTCTTTGCCTACATATACAAAAGAAGAATGTCATAATTTATATGATTAATAATTCATAATTGAATCACTATGAGAAAATTTGTTGGTCTAATTAGTTCATAAAAACTAGAGAATTTCTATGAGGAAACTTACCTTAAATTCTTTAGAAGTTCGTTGTTTCACAAATGCTTTCCATTCAACCATTTCTACATTATCAGGTTTGGTGAGGACAATATTGTGTGCTAGCTTAGCACTTTTACCAAGAGGTCTTATTTTTCGTGATAGTTCAGATTTGTGTGAGCGCCATAATCTGCCAAACTTTTGCATGATGTATTTCCTATGGCAATCATGTATTTTGAATCTAAGCTGCATTTGCATTTAAACAAAAATTTAGTGGTTAGGAAAAACACTTGAGTTGATAGTATGTTACCTTCACACAAAAATTAAACAAAAATTATATGTTACCTTCACACAAGCCCATAGCTTGTCTTGAGTACTTGAGTGGAGTCTATAACTCCTTCCATATCATGTGATTCAACATGTGGAGAGAGTAGAACACTCATCTAAAATTCTGAATGATGCATTTCTTCTTTCATCCATTGTCGCAGCAATTATAGCTTCACGCTCCTTTCTAATTCTTTTCTCAGCTTTTTTGAACTCTGTGCAATACATAAGGAAAAATAAGAAATAATGTGGACAACAATTGGTTATAAATTCAATGTTATGTTAAATGAGAAATAAAGTACCTCTTCAATCATCTTGATAGTTGACAATTTCAAGATTTAACTGTTAATAAGAAAATTTAACAACAATAAATTATGAATAATCAAGCTTAAAAGAAAGGATTCAACTAAACAAAGTAGCTACCATTTATCATACAACTTTGAGTTGAACCTGTTTCCTTGTTACCAAAAGTCATACAACTTTGATTTGGGTTTTTGAAAATCCTGCAATTTGACACATCTGCAAGCAAGCAAATTCTAATCCATATTCGTATAACCTTGCAGCATTCCTCCTACTCTTATCCACAAAAAAATAAAAAATAAAAAATTAAATAAACCCACAAGATTTCTTTAACTTGAACCACCATGAAACCCATTATCTAATGGTGTCCTTGGTGACAGTGTGGATGTTGTATCATGGAGGGGCAACAGGACCACACATTGTCTTCCCTTGCAAGATCATCTAGCAGCTGAGGTGTCTTAACGTGACTGTAGCTTTGGAAGTGATACTGACTACTGATAAGTGGGGGGCCAAAGGTGCTCCCCAATTGGTGTTGCATTTGAAAAAAGTGGATGAGTCTATTAATCATCTCCTTTTGCATTGTGAGGTTGCTTCAAAAGCATTGGAGTTTTTGGGTTGGAAGAAGGAAGCAAAGCGAAAAATCCATGGTGTTAAATAAGCTTTGAAGATCTCATCTTTGCCCTGTAGCATTAGTTTATAACCATCAGTACACACACAGTTCGCAATCATTTGAAACGACTGGAGAATTATGCATCAGCTCATGGTAATACCATTTCATTTATCAAAAATATAAGATCTAATCATATACTCATGTGTCTCATTCTCATTTCCCTAAATAGCATACTGAAAGCTTATTAGACATTAAAAATTAAAACATTACGAGAAATTAAGAGACACATTTCCTAATGATAAGCACAAGACAACCCATCCACAGGTCACAAACGGTATGGCCAATATAAAATTTAAAAAACCACAAATTTCAAATCAAACATCAATACATAAACTTTACAAGCCAAACTATAAATCTTTATAAGCCAAAAAATAAATTCTTGATAATATTGATTTCAAAGACAGCACAATATTCACCTTACAAGTATATTCACTCATATTAACTTCAAAGAAAATAGCTAGTGAAATTATATAGAAAGGAAAAAATAAAAACAACGACAAGTAAAAAAGAACTAGTCAAGCCCAATAAGCATTCAGTTATATGAAAATCAAATGTTCCTACTTCTCATTAATCATGCAACACTTCCACACCCTCACAATCCATCCTCACATAGTGCTCATCTTCATCATTAGTATTTGCACCAAGTCTAGATGCATCTAAAGGTGCAAATGGCATATAGGCATCTTCATCGTACATATCCAAATCACGAAAGCCTCTTGAAGGTGCTTTAAGTACAACTTCCCAACTAGATGTATCATTATCCCTCAAATAGAACACTTGTTTTGCATGTGATGCTAGAATGAATGGATCTCTCTCTAATGGATTTCGTCCTTGTTGGATGTTGACCAATGTAAATCCATCTTCAACTTTGGCACCATTTCCAGTAGTTGCCCAGTCACATTTAAATAGAGGAACTTGAAATTTGTAGTAATCCAACAAAATTATGTCTCTGATAACCCCATAGAAACAGATTTTTTCAATAACTTGTGCAATGTCTTTTTTACTAGATCGACAAATAGTTTCTGCTTCAATGGAAACACCGCTATTTTGTGTGGACCTTTAGACATCACTTGTATGAAAGCGATGCCCATTAATGACATAGCCCAAATAAGACGTTGCATATTTTCTTGGGCCAGCTGCAAGCCATTTCAATCTATCTGAAACCTCATTACTACATGATTCAATCTTTGCTTTCAACCACTGAGAAAAAGTGTCCATTTGTCTAGAATGTAGTAGAGCGGCATCCCTCAAGAAACGTCTGTCCAAAAGCTTAAGCTCCTCCGCATGCATTCTAATAAGGAAGGCAAATTGTGAGATAAATATATCATATAAACACTCAATTAGTAATAGATGTTTATGTCATCATACTTACTCTAAATATGGTTGGACTTCAGAACTGTTTATCAACACACAACAATGAGCAATTTGTAACATATCATCAGGTATCATGATTGAATTCCCCAACGTAATCGGGCGTCCTTCTAGTATTGTTTCATTTTCAAATTCTTCATTGCGGTTATGTCGAGCACCTATTTCAGTTGCTTGCTTCATGTACCCACTACAAAATTGCATGCACTCTTCAACTATATAGCATTCCGCTATGCATCCCTCAGGTCTTGCACGATTCCTAACATATCCCTTGAATATCTTCATATATCTAGACCATAATATAATTAATATTTAGGTTAATAGCTTTTTTGACAAATACATCAATAGATATACATAATAAAAAGTGATATACACTACACCTCACCTTTCAAATGAGTACATCCAACGAAATTGCACTGGTCCACATATGCGAGCTTCTCGTCCTAGATGGATTGTCAAGTGAACCATAATATCAAAAAATGATTGAGGGAAGAACCTTTCCAACATACATAAAGTCTCAGCAACATCTTCTTCGAGTAGTTCTAATTTATTCCTATCAATCACTCTTTGACATATTTGATTGAAAAAAGTGCACAATCGAAATATTGCATTCCTTGGTCCCTCTGGTAAAAGTCCTCTCAACGCTACTGACAACAACTGTTGCATCAAGACGTGACAATCATGTGACTTGAAGCCTATCAGCTTGCACTCTTCTAATGAAACACAATTAGCAATATTGGAGCTATAACCATCAGGCAACTTTAAATCATGTAACCTAGAACAAAAGATCTGCTTCTCGACTTTTGAAAGTGTATGTGATGCCGGTGGCAAATAAAAATGAGTTCCTCTGTTCTCCACATGCAATTTTTGTCTAATGCCCATTTCTTCCAAATCTTTACGAGTTTTAAGGCCATCCTTTGATTTCCCCTTCACATTCAATAGTGTGCCAATGATACTTTCGCAAACGTTCTTCTCAATGTGCATTATATCCAAGTTATGACGCAAAAGTAACGCCTGTAACATCAATCAAATATTCATTCTATAAAAAATAAGAATAACAAATTCAACTAATTTTGAAAATAGGAATTCTACTTTCTTTAGACTTACATCCCAATATGGTAAATTGAAAAATATGGACTTTTTCTTCCATGGTTGAACACAAACTGGCTCTTTTTTTTTTGATGGTCTGGGACTTTTTCCTTTTTCTCTCCTTTATTGTTTTTCCCCAATTATTTTCAATGTCTTTAACTACACTAAAAACATCAGAACCATTTAATGGTTTAGGCTTCCCTCGAAGTTCTTGCTTTCCATCAAACCAACTTCTTTTCATCCGAAATGGATGGTCAGGTGCAAGAAATCGCCTATGGCCCATGTACACAGTCTTTTTACTATTACTCAACCATTGTGAACATGTGTCAGTACTACATATTGGACAATCAACTTTTCCCTTTATGGTGCATCCAGCTAAGTTTCCATAAGCTGGAAAATCATTTATTGTCCACATCAAAATAGCCTTCAAATTAAACATGGAGTTGTTGGCTGCGTCATAAGCCCTGACACCATTAGTCCATAATTCTATTAGGTCTTCCACAAGCGGCTCTAGATAAATATCTATGTTGTTGCCTGGTTGCTTTGGCCCTGGAATTAGTAATGTCAACATGATATTTTCCTTTGCCATGCATAACCATGGGGGAAGGTTATATGTAGCTAACATCACTGACCAGCAACTATACTTTGAGCTAAGATTGGCAAAAGGATTAAACCCATCTCTTGAAAGACCAAGTCTAAGATTTCGTGGATCTGATGCAAAAGAAGGCCACTTTTGATTGATTGATTCCCATGCCAATGAGTCAACTGGATGTCTCATCTTGCCATCTTGGCTTTTGTGAGAGGAGTGCCACGTTAATTGCTTTTCCCTCTCTTGTGACTTGAACATCCTTTTAAATCTTGGTATTATTGGAAAATATCGCAACACCTTCGCAGGAACCCCGTTTTTAATCTTCTTAGTGCGTTTATCTACTTTCCAACGTGAATAATTGCATTTCGGACACGTCTCCTTAAGCTCTAAATCTTTTCTAAACAAACAGCAATCATTCACACAAGCATGGATTTTCTCATATCCTAGATCAAAGGCTTTGAGCATCTTTTTTACTGAATATACAGATTTGACAAGCGTGTTATCTTCTGGTAGCATATCAGACACTATTCGAAGAAGTTCATCAAAGCTTTCATTAGAATGATTATGTGCAGCTTTATGCTTGTATAAAGCAACAATTGCTGAGAATTTAGTGTACTTTGTACACCCTGGATATAAAGGAGTGTCAAAATCTTCTAATGCTTGTGTTAATTCTCTCTCTCTCTCTACTTTCACTTGTAGACTCTGCAAAATCATCATCTTTAAAATGCACGTCTCTGAACATCTTATGTGTATCTGAAATTTCAACATCTTCCTGATGTGACGATGCAATTAGTTGTTCCCCGTGAAGGAACCAAGAAGTATATTTAGGATCCATCCCTTCCATGACCAAGTGCTCGTACACAATCTCGCAAAATTGGTGAGATAAATTTCGACAATTTCTACAAGGGCAAACGATCATTTCGGGATTCCCTACATTCGCCTTAGCTATATCTACGAACTTGCGTGCTCCATCCAGATAATCCTTCGACACTCTGATAATTTTACATCAAACTTTATTATTCCAGTAAAATGACCATATAAAAGCTTAAAAGTTATTGTGTTTGAGAAAAAAAACCTTGAAAGATGCACCCAGGATTTATCCATGTAGACCCAGGTAATCTCTTGGATACGATTGTGCTTAGAGCTACATGTAATCTCCGGATCCAAACCCAAGTAAATGAGTCCATTTCCAATGAAAGAAGAGGGACACAAACAATTTAAAGCAATTTAATGAGAGAAAAAAAAATAAAAAAACAAAAATATCGCAAAACAAAAAAACAAAGACTCTTTCTGGGTATTGCATTGACCTCCCCTCTTGTTTTGAGAAAATATAGAAAATTCCACAATTTTAACATAATTACTTTGGATTCTCTTAAAGTTTTAATTCACATAACACAACTTAGTTTTCATACATGAACTTTTCTCACAAGAAAAATGAATTAAATAAAAGAAACAAAAGTAGTTTATCTTTTTTTTAATCTTACCCTCTTGCATTGACCTCCCCTCTTGTTGTATTACACTTTCATTTTAATCTTACCTTTCATAGGTAAAGTTTCAAATAATTATTGTCCCCATTGACAATGTCTAGGCTAAAATTGGGAGATAAAAAAATAGTTTATCTTTTTTTTTTTCTTATTTAGAATTTTTTGTTCAACACTCGGTCTAAATTGTTTTTTTCTATTTTCTCATAAAAAATGCATAACGAAAATATACCATCACATAGCAAGTTTTGGCCCTTGTGCTTTGGGCTATCACCATTATCAAATTTTGATCTTTAAACTCATCTAAGCTGTAATGGGACATACTTGGAGAATTGTGAAAAATCTTGGAACACATTCAATTTGACTTAAGCCATGAGAAAAGACTATACATCCAATGGCATGATTAAAAGAAAAAATCAGGGATACAATGTACTGAAAAAGTTACTTATCAGGGGGGAAAAAAGTAATGTACTGAAAAGAAAAAAAAGAAAGATTCAAAATTGCTTTTGTGATTGTGCATCTTTTTCATAATTGTTTTAGGATATTCAGCAACCCTCTGCCACTCATCTGCGTTCTAACTTAATCTAGCCATCATAAATTCTTGGTTTCTTAGTTCATCCGGTAGTATCACTGTTTAATATGTTCATATCACTGGATATTCTTCTTTCCTCTAGGTATGCTGATCCAAACAGTGCAGCATCCTCATTTTCAATGCTTCTAGGAGATGCACCTCACCTTGATGGACAGGTTTGCTTGTTTCTATTCCTAAGCGTCATTGCAAACGATTATTTCAGAATCTCAACTAATATGATTTTATAATGACTTGCTGGCACAACCCTCTTCAGTATGCAATATTTGGGAAAGTTACCAAAGGTGATGAGACTTTGAGAAAGCTTGAGCAACTCCCTACTCGTCGTGAGGGCATCTTTGTAATGGTATCCTCTAAAACTCTTTCAATTCTTCCAGTCTCAACTAATTTTGGTTGGTTTGTGTCACTAGAAAAGAGAAGTTAGGATTATGTCCTTGAATTGAGACTACATTATGATGAATGAGGAGGGATAATTCTGAGTAATCCTTTCATTTTTGCTTATATCTTAAAACTTGTACCTCATTGACATTGGCTGTATTCTATTCTTGATCTTCCTCTATATCACAGGATACAATCTATAACAATACTATACTGAGCAAAACTCATACCATGAAGGAGTCAAAAACAAACTATATGAAGGAGTCAAAAACAAACTATATTTGCTCTTACCTCTTGCATTATGTTGAGATGCATGTCAAATTCATGTGGAACTGGAGGCCTGCACTTCTTGTGTTCTACCAAGGAGCCTAACACCCCTTCGGGTGTTGTTTTTTTCATTTTTTTTATATAATTTACGGTGTAATTATCTGATCCTAGATCCATGGTTTTTCTTACCTGGACAGGTTTGATTAGAATTTAGATTTGTTGTTTGCAGCAAAATGGATTGGATTCTAACCCAACATCTGTGACTGTTATTTCATCTTTTTATGCTCCCTTGTGTAGCCTACTATATAGCCTGTTCTTGTTTTAGTTGAGTTTTCTTTGAGAGCAACCTATACTTTTGATATCTCATTGTGCTCTAAGTTCCGATATTTATAAATTATTAGACGTCAAACTATTAACTATGACAGGATCAAAATCAGAAGTAGTGTGCAAACCTCGATTTTTTCTATTTTCTCTTTCCAATTCAAGTTGGTCTATTTCTCTGAATATGAGGGGATGTAAATATGCATATATATTTAAAAATATTTGTGTTCCCTTATTTAAGATTTTTTGTTTACTAGGTAGATTGCTTAGTTTACATTTTATTAGAAATCTAATGCAATGAAAGAAGAACAAAGAAAAATTCAGACACAAGGAGAGACAGAGAGCTTTGGAGCTGTGTTTTTCATTGGTTGACAGTTAGGCAGCCAAAAAAAGTGGGGATTTGAGCAGGTGGAATATATATCATCTTTCTTCTTATTCCATAGAAGTGGAATTTCATTGCTGCGGTGCCAAACATTACCTTAGTATGTTTCTTAGACAGTACATCCTAACTTTTTATTTTTATTTATTTTTTAATTACCAAAAGAAACAGAAGTTCCCCTTTAGACATATCTTTTGTTTCTATTATAAGACTTGTTAGACATATCTTTTGTTTCTATTATAAGCTAGACAGATTGATCAAAATGAAGATTAGAGCCAAAGAGGAGAGTTATTATTGGTTTAAGAGTCAAACCTAAGTATTTGTTTTTGGTATTTCCCCTTTATTTTATTCAAAATGACAAACTACCAGTAGATCTCTCTTATCATTTTGAGAACATACTGGCTGACCAATACAGATGGGATAGTATATGATTTCATATTGATCTACCAGTACAACTCTAACAACCAACGTGATAGATGTTCATTTTTACATCTGGCGATTTGATTTCTTCCAACACAAACAAATATACAAAACAACGAGCCATTTCACAGCTTCTGTATTTTTTCTAAGTGTAACATAAATGCTACCATAAAACTGTTATTTCACAAATTGAAGTAAAATCCACAAGCATATATGATACTTGAATCATTCTCATTCATATAAAAAAACCATTCCTCTTAAAGCAGTTGCTGAAGACACCCTACATCAAACTGCAACCTCACAGAGATACAAGGAAAATTTATGTAACAAATTCGAAAGAGGTTAATTCTATATCAGGATAAATGTGAGTACCAAATTTCCCAATTTTGACTGAGAAAATATCACAAATGGCCACCAAAGCACTATTCTGAAGCAATTTGACTAGCAGTTCATACATAGAAGGAACCAATCAAACCGAACTGAATTCTAAAACCAATTGCTCAAACTGGACGGGAAGAGCTTAAGGGAGAGAGAAAGAGAATACAAAACTGAGAGAGAGAGAGAGAGAGAGAGAGAGACGATGGTACTCACCTTAGTAGACGATGGTCCTTGCTTCCCTCGCCGATGCAGATGGTGGAGGTGGTGGAGCTTCGGAATCTCAAAATTGAAATTGCCAATCGCTCTGAGATTGGATCTCAGATGAATCACTAATCGCTTTGAGATCAAATCAAGGCTGAAGAAGGCTAATTCGATCGGTTGAGAGAGAGATTAGGGTTTAGAGAGAGAGAGAGAGAGAGAGAGAGAGACCAGAGAGTGAGTGAGAAAGTAAGGGTGCCTAAATCGTTTTTCAGTTTTTTGTTTTAAATAATTTTTTTTTACTTTTCAAATTCAAATAATTTATATATACTTAAAAGAAATATTTTATTTTTATTTTAATAATGTTTTACTTTTTAATTTTTTTAAAAAAAATCACTAAATTCAAAAAATATAAAATTTAATACATTTCATATATATTATATTTTATTTTATTTTTTACAAATATTTTATTTTTAGTTGTATTCAGATTAGGCACATCTAAAAAATAAAAAAATAAATAAATTATTAAAAGAAGAAAAAATATCAAATCAAGGTAATTTAAAAAAATAATAATTACAAATTAGTGAGAAGCCATATAAATATTAATCATTAAAATTATAAACGTTTTCATGAATTTGTAATTTTTTTTTTTTTTGCCAAAATCCCACTAGGTGCAATTATTCCTTAAAGGAGACATTAAATTATAAAATAATGTATAAATTATTTTTTAATGTTGTCCTCAATTAGGAAAATTTAAGGTGAGAAGTTTGGTTGGAAATTGTTAGCTTTTTTAAATTAAAAAAAAAAATTTGATTGAAATTTTTTAATAAAAGTTTTCACGACATGCTAATGCATGCCGTGTAAAATTATAATATTTTACAACATGAAATGTATGTCATCTTAAGTACAAATATTTTATGACATTTTTGTATGCCGTAAAAATATACATTTTTTACAGCATGCTTTTGCATGCCATAAAAAAAATCGGATTGATTTTTTTTTTTTTTTTGTAGAAGTTTTCACGACATGTTAATGTATGCCGTGTAAAGTTATAATATTTTACAGCATGAAATGTATGTCGTCTTAAGTACAAATATTTTACGACATATTTTTGTAAGTCGTGAAATCATACATTTTTTACGGCATACTTTTGCATGCTATAAATATATGAATCAACGACTTACATGGAATGTATGCTGTTATTGACAAAACATTAACGGCTTGCAAAAAAAAATGCCGTAGAATGTACTAACTACGACATGCATTTAATGTATGTCGTAAACATGATGCCGTGAAGTTTTGTTATAGTGTTTGTATATGTATATTTTTGCCTCGTTCTCATGAGTAAACGAGTGCTTTGATTTACATGCGTACGTATATGCTAACCATCCGGGAAGTGTGGGTCAAACTCGGGACGATATCCCCGTGCAAGTTTGGCTTTGGAGCGGTGTTAGGTATACGGGAGGCACATGGGATATATGTGGAGGCCGAAGTGGTGGAGTTAAGGTACAAAGAATTTAATTAGGAGTTTATCGGTATAGTGTGAATTGTATTGATTTGTACATGTTGAAAAATAGTAAACAACCTCGATAAATTATGAAATTTAAGTAGAGGTATATATACGTGATTCTAGACAACTTTTACATTTTAACTTTTTATTAAAAAGATCGATTAGAAATTATAATCGGATGATCTTGGTTATTGTAGTTTTGATTCATTTTAGCAATACAAATTTTAGAGGCTATTTTAACTCACGAAACGAGCTCATTTTTATTGGTTTCACGCAAACTAAAGTAAAACATTATTCTGAACACTTTTTGTGTTTTGAACTTTTACAAAAAAATTCATCTTAGCAGTTTATTTTTGTTTTCAATTCCAGATTTTTCGATCGAATTTCAGTTAGGATTTTCTATTAAGTTTTTCTCTCAACCTGTTCAGTTTCTATTAAATTCGTTTGCGTTGTCTTTTAGGAAATTTGATTCTGTACAACTTTTATTTTTTGAGTTTTGATCAATTTGAATTATTTAAGTATGAAATGGTACATTTTTATACTTCTTCAGCAAGTTACTTAGCATTAAATTATACTAACTTTATTTTTTTTGCAGAATAGTGGGTCTTACTAACTTTTTTATGCAGGGTTGACCCACCATATTTTTATTTCTATTTTGTTTATTTTATGCTCAATTTATATTTCGATGTGTACGAGTAAGAAACTAAATGCCACCGTATCTCGAGAAACTACCCATTCGTCTCGGTGCGGATGGAACTATTTGTCTTGTCCCGTAACAAGAACTAAATGTATTTTTGTTTGTGTCTGGTGGACACGTGGGTGTTAAATCTTGTACTCATGCCAGTATACCTGTATACTGACCCGTCTTGTCTCTTGGCAACTCGGATGCGTTCTGTTTGAGTGCAGTCGAGCTTCCTTTGTAGGATTAATTGGGCCTACGGTGGTGACATAGAGTAACTATAGTTTTTGGACATATCTCTTAGATTTTTTTTTTTGTTTTCTTGAGCTTAGGGTTGATATTAGTTTATGTATTTATTTATTTTTTTATGACTTTAGTATTGGGATAATTTGGCATGGTTTGTAACCATACATTATTTAAGTTTGTTTGACTATTTTTTTGTTACTTTAATGTTGGAGGTGTTGATTAGTTGTGAAATTATGGTGGATGGTTTGGTTGGTGTTTAGTTTTTTTGTTTCACCCCTAGGATTTGACTGATGGAATATTGATTGGGATTTAATTCTAATTTAATATTTACTTGTCCAAATTTTCGGGCGTGACATTAGCTTTTGTCTCCAAAGACTCTTTTTGTTGTAGTGTGGGAGAAAAAAAATTTCTAATATTTTTTTTTTTTTTGGTAATTGGCGCCCCAAATTTTATTTTAGTGTTTTTTTATCATACAATTCACGACATGCATTGTACATCGTAAAAAGGCAATACTTTTAACAGCAGGCGATGTATGTATCATAAAAAGTGCAATACTTTTAACGATAGGCGATGTGTGTATCGTAAAAAGTGCAATACTTTTAACGGCGAGCATTGTGTGCGTCGTGAAAAGTATTCACTTTTTATGGCTGGCGCATGTGTGTCATGTATAATTGATGTATTAACGACACACCAAATGTACGTCGTAGAAAGTTTTATTATTTACGGCATGCATTGCAAGCCATAAAAAAATCATCTTTATTACCATTCACGGCCTACACAATAGACACACCGTGGTTGGAAAAGTATTTATGACATGCGAAAAAAGCAATTCGTAAAAGTGAAAAATTACGGCGTACATTTATTATATGCTGTTGATGTGATGCCGTTAAAAATTAATTTTGTTATAGTTTATGTATCGTGCCTTTTGTAACACTCTTTTTCTATTGAAAAAAGAAAAAAAAAAAAAAAAAAAAACGAAGGCTATATCCATCTTTCTTTGTCCTCTTTGGTAACTTAGGTTATGTTTGACTCGCAAAGTAGTTATTTTGTTTCCAGCTAACTTATCCGAGAAAAATATTTCGAATGTGTTGTATTGGGATAAGGGGAGCTTCTACATAAATCAAGGGGAACTTACTGATAAGTCTCATGTACCAAGTTCAAGACCCAGCTAATCCTCAAACAAAACACTTGCACCAATTAATCCAATACATTTTTAATTATTACCAAAAAATCTTTTTTTTTTTAATTTACAGACACTGTTCACATCTTACTACCGTCGGACTTCCGTCAAACGGTCGCCGGAGACTCGTCGGAATGTTCAACATCGCCGAGAAGTCGCCGGAGTTTCGCTGGAAGTTCACCGGAGTGTTAAGAACGTTAATGCAAGTCGCCGGAATGTTCAGAATGTTCACTGGACGTTAAGAACATCACTGGAGACTCACCGGAATGTCTAGAATATTGTCAGGAAAAAAAAAAAGAATAAATGGATAAATTATAGCAAAAAAAACATAGCAAAATGTGCTAAATATTGATAAACTAAAAGGAAAAAAAATGAAACGACAAAAAACAGCAACAATGGGGAAAACATATGTTATTTTTCAATTTTTGTAAGGTTCAAGCAAATAATCTCTAAATAGTGATCAAACTGAAAAGTAAGTTTTGAGACTGTAAAATGTTACAGTTTCAAAACAAAAATCTATTAAGCATTTATCCTTATTAATCAAACTGAAAAACATGTTATGAAACTGTAAAATTTTACAGTTTTATACCATGATTCATTCCAACACCAAAAAAATTTGAAACTGCAAAAGTTTACAGTTTTAAACCATGATTCATTACAGCACCAAAAAAAAATTTGAAACTGCAAAATTTTACAGTTTTCACCGCCTGTAACTAAAACTCGAAAACTATTTGTTCAGAATTTGAAAATTTTCTCCATTAGAACAGAAAAACAGAAGTGTATAGCAGAGAAGAAAAAAAAAAGAGATCGAAGGAGAAAGGCGGATGTAGAGAGAGGATTGTACTCCGGCAACTATTTTTTGTTTAGATCTAGCCAAATCTGATGTAGATCTACTTAGATCTGATAGGGTAGTTAATTTTATTGAGTTTAGACGATTGGAATTGTTGAGCTAATTGATTTATTTCATTATCAGTAGTATCTGTGTCAGATTGATTAGAAACAGTGTCGGTAATAGGTTGTTGATTTAAAACAGTAAGACCTTTATCTTTAGAGGTAGAAATATGATCATTGGGAGTTAATTTAGTAAATAATTGTTCAATAGCCTTAACAGTAGTTTCGAAAGAGGCCTTGGGCGAGACATCTGTGAAATGAAAACAATAATTAGCAACCAGAAAGAAGATCTAAATAATCTTGATGACGATGTAAACAATTGTAACTGTGAGCAAGTGAATGGCGACGGGCTTGGATCTGGTGGTAATTAATATATTGAGCTCGTTTAGTGGTTGGTCGGGCTAATTTGAGGCGGTGAATTCGGAATTTGAGTTGTTTAATCTGGGCTTTGAAATGGGTAAGTCGGGATTTGTGGTAAGAAATGAATGGTGTAGCAGGTGCAGTTAATCGGCTTTAAACAAAAGTTGATTGATTGAATAGTGAAAGTGAACAGTAAAAGTGAACAGTAACTTTTACTATTCATCACTTTCGGTGGAACGTGTGATTAATGGAATCAATATAAATATAAATTGGCAGCTTTTCTCAAAAGAGTATTGATTGAAGCCAATTCATATCCATATAGAATCCAATGTTTGGGTGATTAAGATGAACTGAAAACACGATTAATCAAATAAACAATGGAGAAGATTGACTAGAAGAAACAAAACAGTTAGAAACAGGATACAACATAACTTGGCTCTGATACCAAAAGACGAAAGCAGCGCATAAAATGAAGAAAATGGATTACGAAATCAAATATGACTCAATTTAAACAACAACAGAATTGGAATGCACAAATTAAACAAAATCATTTAATCTAAAACTTTGTAATTAAATTACAAAAAATAACTTACAATTACAATCGTAGCAACTGCAAGGATCTTAACTAGGGTACAAGGAAGGTGTTGATTCTCACTCAGAGCACTTTGGTTTTTCTTAGACTGAAGGGTTCTAAAATTTTCAAGAGTTATTGAGTGATTTCATTTTATTACAATATATAGAAATACAGAGAGAACAAAAGCAGTATAGCATGTGACTGAGCAGCTGGCAGCATGGGAGACTGAGCAGGCTGTCGGATGCTTTCGGCTGATTGAGTGATCAGTTAATCAGCTTTAAACAAAAGTTGATTGGTTGAATAGTGAAAGTGAACAGTAAAAGTGAACAGTAACTTTTACTATTCATCACTTTCGGTGGAACATGTGATTAATGGAATCAATATAAATATAAATTGGCAGCTTTTCTCAAAAGAGTATTGATTGAAGCCAATTCATATCCATATAGAATCCAATGTTGATCATGCAAACGGGTCATGAGCATCTTGGAACTCTGGACCTGAACATTGATTGGTTGATTCTTCAGAAGAGTGGGCATGTTCTGAACCTTCTTCTGAACTGGCTGAACTAGTTGATTGGGCCTGAGCTTGGTCCACAAGCTTGCGGGCTAACTGGAGCATTTCATCTCTGGATGACTTGGACTTACTCTTAGATTTGCTTTTGGGCTGAACAGGAGGTGAAATGGGCTTTGCCTTGACTTTGGATTTTGATTTGGACTTTGATTGGGCTGGCTGGGCAGCAACAGCTTTGGACTTGGATTTATCAATGGGCTTGCCTGATTTGGGCTTAGAACCACTAGATGAGGGGCTTCCAAGATTGATTGGAGGAAGACTGGGCTGACTTCCTTGGCTGATTGCAGCAGTTGGGTTCTGCTGGGCTTTAGCAATGGCAGGAGTTGGAGCACATTGATCAGGTGGAAATTCCTCTTGAACAATTTCAAGAATTCTGGGCACATTGTACTTAGCCCACCATTTGACTAAGTGGTTACGAGTGATTATGTTATCATCAATCCCATATTGCCATTTAAATATCCATGGAATTTTATACTTGGATATAAAAAGTAACAGTAATGGGAATTGTCTTTGATGAGTAGTGAATGGGTAAACAGAACCAAAATAATTAATTATGTCAACAAAATCACCAGGAAGGATATCTGAAATGGCGCCATAGTGAGTCCACCATCTCAGAAACCAGGTAGGTAATTCAGATTTGAATTTTTGATCAAAAGAAATGAACCAAGAATGACTGAAAGTTTCATTTTGGTACAAGAAGATCTTGAACCAGGCATCAACATAATCATGGTAATTATATTGAATGGAGTGACCAGGTAAATCACGAAGCTGATTAGGGGGACCCCATTCAGCTAAGGAAACAATGTTGTGAATATAAATTGAATGATACAGGATCTTGTAAGCATAGGTTCGATCTTGGATTGGTTTGATCAAGATTGAATGGTGATGGAGCAGAATGTCTTTGTAATAAGAGAGGGTTTTCTCTGGATGTGAAAGGATGAAATGGCATCCAGAGCCAAAATGGAATTTAGCAATTTCATTGATGGATTGGCTCTTTGGGTGACTGGGTTCTTTGTAGAATAAATTAGTAACATATGATTTGGTGTATTCAGATTGTTTAACTGGATTAACAGGGAATGGAGTAACTGAAACAGATTGGCTAGAGGCAAAAGGATCAGAAGCCAATGCAGATGAGTAATCAGGACGATAAATGTTACCAAGAGTTTGGTAACGGTTAATCATTGCAAGTGAGTGAGATTGGGTGACGGACTCCAAAGGAGGAGGAACAATAAGTTGATTAGGTTTACTGGAGGATGGGACCAAAGCCTTCGAAGGAGGCCTTGGGCGAGACATCTGTGAAATGAAAACAATAATTAGCAACCAGAAAGAAAATCTAAATAATCTTGATGACGATGTAAACAATTGTAACTGTGAGCAAGTGAATGGCGACGGGCTTGGATCTTGTGATAATTAATATATTGAGCTCGTTTAGTGGTTGGTCGGGCTAATTTGAGGCGGTGAATTCGGTATTTGAGTTGTTTAATCTGGGCTTTGAAATGGGTAAGTCGGGATTTGTGGTAAGAAATGAATGGTGTAGCAGGTGCAGTCATCCCTTACCCCCCTGTAAAAATTCCCGAGTGAGAAAATTAGGTAGGGAATTTTGACAACCAGGTATATAAGTAATATCAAAATAAAAAATACTTAAAATAGATTGCCAGTAGGCAAAAATTTGCTTACTAGCAAGATTTTTAGCATCTTTTTCCAAAACATATTCAGCAGATTTGCAATCAACACGAAGTAAAAATTTTTGAATACATAGAACAGTAGATAAAATTTCTTTTTTAATAGTACTATAATTTAATTGTGCTTTATTCCAGACACCAGAATGATAGCGAACAATTTGTTCAGAGGATTGAGGGGTGACTTTCTGGAGAAGAATGCCACCATAACCAATATCAGAAGCATCAGTTTGAATAATCTTGAAGGAATTTTCAGTAGGAATACCAAGACAAGGAAGAGACTTAACATGGAGTTTAACTTGTTGAACAATAGTAGTATGAACAAAAGACCAAGGAGGAGAATTATCTTTCAACCTATCAAACAGAGGTTGACAGACTTTCCTAAGGTCTTTATAAAATTCAGCAATGTAATTGAGTGAACCTAAGAACCGTTGTAATTGGGTTTTATCAAGAATTTCATCAGGGAACTTAGACGCAAACTCAATGGAACGACTAATAGGTAGAATAGTATTGTGGTGAATATCATAACCTAAAAACCTAACTTTAGTTTGAAATAATTTAATTTTAGGGGCAGATATGACAAGACCATGACTTTTAATTGTGTAGAAGAATGCAGCTAAATGTTTCCAATGTTCACTAATTGATTTTGAAAAAATTAATATGTCATCAATATAAACAATTGAAAAATGACTAAATGGGTTGAATATATTATTCATGATATGTTGAAATTCACTAGGAGCATTTTTTAATCCAAATGGCATGACATTCCATTCATATTGACCAAAAGGTGTATTAAATGCAGTTTTATATCTATCTTTGGGATGAATTTGAATTTGCCAAAATCCACTTTTTAAATCAAATTTGCTAAAAATAACGGCTTGATTAAGTCTTTTAATTAAATCTTTTTTATTAGGGATAGGATATCTAATCCATTCTAAAACAGCATTTAATGGTTTATAATTAATAACTAAGCGAGGGACACCTCTTTCTAGTTCAGCATTTTTGTTAACATAAAAAACAGGGCAAGACCATGGTGATTTGCTTGGACTAATTATTCGATTTTTTAATAATTCATTAATTTCTTTTTTACACATTTCAAGTAATTCATGATTCATTTGAATGGGTCTAGATTTAGTAGGAATTTGTTTTTCATTAAAATTCTTAATATATGGTAAAGTAACTACATGCTTTTTCCTATGCCAAAATGCAGTAGGTAAAGTTGAACAAACAGTTGATTCAAGTTTTAATTTGAAATCATTAATTTGAGAAATAATAACAGGATCAGTTAATTGTTGGTCAATACGTTTATAATTAATTTCTTTTTTAAGAAAGTTTAAATGTCGAGTTAATCGATTAATTGTATGAGAAATAGAATAATCTTTTAATTGATTTAATTCTAACATTTCAGGAGGAGATAAAAATTTAAATGTAACAGGTTGTCCTAAAACATGTGTAGTTATTCCGGTACTAGATGTAGCAAATGGATATAACAAAATATATAAATTGTGTGCCTAAAATAATTCTGTCAGTCATATTTTTAACTAAAACAAATGATGTTTTGAAACATACATTATCTTGACAAACATGAACTTTAGGTAATTTATATTTAATATGCATTTTACTACCATTAGCAGAAGTTAATTTCTCATGACATTTTTCATAATATTTAGTAGGGAGTAATCCTTCTTGTATACAATTTAAATCAGCACCAGTATCAATCAAAGCAATTAATTCTAATTCAAAATTATTAACAACTATTTTGATTTTAGAATACCATTTTTGAATATAAATTTTATTAATTAGATCTAATCGTTTTTCTTCAGGATTGTTGGATTGAGAATGGTGTGATCGATTATCAAATAATAGATTATCAGGATTAGTGGGATCAGAATCATGCTCAGACTCATTTGGAGATGCATTATGATTTTCTTGGAAATGATCTAGGTTTTTATTAAGTTTCAAGGTAATAATTTCATCTTCTAATTTTTTGTCTTTATTTTGTAAGTCTTTAATTGTCTGTTTAATCTAATTGATTTCGTGCTGTAAATCGTGTAAGGTAATTTCTTTGTGTTTATTTTTAAATTTTTCTAAAGTTTTGGATAAGCTAATTATAGGTTTATCAAACTTAGGTTTATTTTTAGAATGAACTAATAAAGATTTTAATTTTTCAATATATTTTTGTTTTAATATTGGATCATCTAATTTGCTAATTAATTCTATAAGAGCATATTCTTCTTGATTGGTTTTGGTAAGAACAGTAATTTGTTTAACTGGTTTACAACAAACATCATTACATCCTATGTTAATGTTATTGTCAGAATTATCACTAGATAAATGGTAATCGGATGATGAAGTATCAGGATGATTAGAAGAGGAATTACTTACAGATTGATTTAATTGAAAGATTTCATATAATTGATTTTTGGAGTTATCATCAATTTGAAGTTGATTAACTTTATCTTTTAATTTTTATTTTTCTTTACATTTGTTTGAATAATGGCCTTTTCGACCACAGTTATAGCAGGTAACATCTTTATTTGATTTAGATTTTGGATGTGATTTTTTGTAATATTTCTTTTTGGGTTTAGTATAGAATTTATCATTTGATTTAGACGGAGAATAATTCTTTTTATATTTATTAGAATATTTGGATTTATATTTATGTTTAGAATATTTATGTGATTTCTTTCGAGAGGGTGCTACAGGAGGTAAACCATACTGTTCACAGAAATTTCCTAATTCGTATTTAGCCTTATGTTTATCTTTGTTAGCCTTTTGTGTAAGTTTAAGATCAATACACATTTTTAAACCTTCTTTTTGAATAGTACTTATTATATCACCATATGTTAAATTATCATATTCAATGACACCAGTAGGTTGACTAAGAACATCTCTTATTTTGTGAGCAAATAAACTAGGTAATTCATTAATGAATTTTTCTTTCCAAAATGATTTAGTACAGTCTTCTCTTAACATAACTCTAGAGATAAATACATCTTTATACCATCTAAAGTCACTTAAGGTAGGACAGGTAAGATTACTAAGTTGATCATGTATGCGAGAATATATATTTGTAGGGGTACCTATGAAATGTCTAACGATGGTATAAATTAATTGATTAATTCCATCAGGGTGACTACATCCAATAGTTTCATCAAAGATTGGTAAACCATTTTCATCAGTTTGATTAGCATAAATAATTGAATCTCTTTGATCGTCAGTAAGGTATTTTTCCCACCAAGATTTGAGCATACCAGTAAAACCAGAGGTAATTAAAGAAACAATTTCAGGTTGGGAATATTGGGGATAATTACTAAGATAACTATTTGCTACCATAGATAAATGATTTAATTTTTGGAGGATTTGATCTTCACTGAGACCATCAATATTCCATTCGTATAATTTTTTAGCAGAAACAGAGAATTGATTATTAAGGTTAGTTTCTTCAAATTGAAGATCAGGTGGAGTAGGTCGGGAATACCAATTTTTGGTAGTTTGAGGATTAACTTTAGGGTAGTTAATTTTATTGAGTTTAGACGATTGGAATTGTTGAGCCAATTGATTTATTTCATTATCAATAGTATATGTGTCAGATTGATTAGAAACAGTGTCGGTAATAGGTTGTTGATTTAAAACAGTAAGACCTTTATCTTTAGAGGTAGAAATATGATCATTGGGAGTTAATTTAGTAAATAATTGTTCAATAGCCTTAACAGTAGTTTGATCATTAGTGACTAAGCTAGTTCTCTTAGAACGATGACTAGGAAGATTAAGCAAAGGTGGATCTAAAGATTTAGTAGTTTTAGCAGATTGTTCATCTAAATTGGTTTCTATTTTATCTAATTGTTTACCAATTGTTTTTAAACATTGATTAGTATAATTATTTTGTTCAATTACTTTTTTAATTTTAGGGTCAGTACCAGGTAATTTAAAAGAAGAGGCGGGGACTTCAGAACCTTGATGATCTATAATTATATTTTCTAATGGAGGATGATTAGAACTAACAGAAGTATTAGGAGAAGTTTTCCATTTATGTTTTGTGATTGTGTTAATCTTTTTGTAATATTGTTCCATATATTCAAAAAAAGGTAATTCAAAACCATATTCGACCATGAAATCATACCATTTTCTAGTTATTCGAGATTGTTGAACAGAATCATATTTAGCATAATGAGCGTGTCTTTTAGTTCGATTTTCTTTGGATCTAAAGTCAATAAGCAGTTTATCTAAATTAGGAGTAAAATCTTTTTTGATTGTCATTAATTGAAGATTCACTGGAGGTATAAATTCGTCGAAATCAGTTTGAGTTGGAGAAGTATTAGAGGCAATATCTTCTTCAGGTAAATGTGTGTTAGTTGAATAAACAGGTTTACTTATTTGAGAAGTGGTAGAATTATCAATTCCTTTTAATTTATTATAAGAAACTTGATTAGTTTGACCAGGTTGACCAAGATGTATTTGGCTATTTTTTCAAAATAAAGGAGTATTAAATATTTCATCTTCAGTGGTAATTTCAGTAGGGACACTAGATGTACTATGTCGAGAGGATTGACTGCGATTAAATTTAATCCGAACAGAACCATCATCGTATTGTTGAATATCTTGAATATCTTGAATTGAAGATTGTTGTTGATTATGTTTGTAGTTTTCATTGGTAGTAATCCATTGATCAGGTAGGTCTATATTTTTCCATTCAATCATTTGGGGGACATTAATATGCGAATCAGTACTACTACTTTGAATTAACAGAGTTTTGTCTTTGGGAGATTTATGCAGAGCTTGAACATTTAAATTAGTTTTCATACATTTATAATGAACACGATATATTAAAGCAATATTATGAACTTTTTCTTTCATGTTAGTAAATGAACCATTTAATTGAATATTTAATGTTAATGCATCTAAAATATGTGGATCTCGTAAACTAAGAGTAAAATCAGGAAAACAATTGAAATGTACTGGACCTTTATGAAGACCAGTTTCCATCATACCCATTAAACTATCATTGTAATCAAGAAAACGTGCATCTCTTAAACATAATAAAACAGAGGTATTTTTTCCTACCATGGTTAATGGATTGACACCAACTTGAATTAAGCCAATATGCATAAAATTATAATCATTATGTAAATGTCTTTTGATTAACTTAGCATCAAATAATCGACAGGTTTCACTAGGTTTTTCTAAAGCATAAACTTGTTCAATTGTTTTAACATGGAGAGCAACTTTAAAAACATTCTGTAAAAAAGTTGTTTTATAAATTTCTTTAATTTGTAATTTAGGTATATTCCATCCTGCATTAAATTGTTCATTTTGTATTTCTACATCTTCTTCATTAATTACTAATCCTTGATCAGGTATTGAGGGCAAAGTTGTTGACCTAGAACTGACTGATGAGTTACTTCTAAATAATCGACTCATTGTTCTTTTTAATTAACCAGTTTTACAGATATCTTAATACATACCCTATTCTTGTCAGTTTTACCACATACCTAGTATACATACATACCCTATTCGGAGAACCCCTAAGTCCAACACTGCCTAACTTCTAAGGACTTACTTAGGACAGGGACGAAAATAGGTGACTTAAACTAGGTGGATAAACGCAGACTGATCTTTTGGGTGATTAAGATGAACTGAAAACACGATTAATCAAATAAACAATGGAGAAGATTGACTAGAAGAAACAAAACAGTTAGAAACAGGATACAACATAACTTGGCTCTGATACCAAAAGACGAAAGCAGCGCATAAAATGAAGAAAATGGATTACGAAATCAAATATGACTCAATTTAAACAACAACAGAATTGGAATGCACAAATTAAACAAAATCATTTAATCTAAAACTTTGTAATTAAATTACAAAAAATAACTTACAATTACAATCGTAGCAACTGCAAGGATCTTAACTAGGGTACAAGGAAGGTGTTGATTCTCACTCAGAGCACTTTGGTTTTTCTTAGACTGAAGGGTTCTAAAATTTTCAAGAGTTGTTGAGTGATTACATTTGATTACAATATATAGAAATACAGAGAGAACAAAAGCAGTATAGCATGTGACTGAGCAGCTGCAGCTGGTAGATCTACATCAGATCTAAGTAGATCCACTCATCTTCTTCGTCGGAAAATATATCATCTTCACCGTCGGTGAGAGTGAAGTCACGAGTTGATTTCGATGGTTGGTGGTTATCGGTGAACCCCGATCAATGGAGAAAGACATGATCACCGGTCGTCGTCCATGACAAAGATGATGAGAGAAAAATGCAGAAAAAGAGAGATAGGAAAACGTAAAGAGAGAGAGAGAGAGAGAGAGAGAGAGAGAGAGAGGAAAGGACTTTTGGGTCTACTCAAAAAGTTATAGGATTAAATGGTGTCCACATGTTCCACATGAGACCTGTGGGTAATTTCCCCATAAATCAATAAGAAAATATACTTCTAAATGTTGGTATAAAGAAAGAATTTTTGTGTGTATTTGCAGCCCATCAGGATAAGTTGTTTCACTCCTTCTCTAAGATAAAATAATTCTATATATACAAAATAAAAGATTCCTTTAAAACTAGTTATATCGAATAAAAAATGAATGAAATCCGATATTATTTTATATAGAGATGAACTTGAGTAGAGAGTTGAACTTGAGTAATTAGTCAATCAGAACACTTTCGAGGATTCTATTTGAACCCAAAATATATCTCAATACGTCTAATTTTAATTCATATTATATTTTAATATGAATTTACTAATAAGGACAACACATATTAAATCTTAAAATAATTTTTTTCTTTCTCATGGTACACTCTAATTACTTGTTCCTATTCAAATCTATGTATCTTTCCCCAAGAAATCAAGTTATTTCTTCTTCTTCTTCTTCTTCTTCTTCTTCTTCCTACAAAACTCTAATCCACCCTACCAAAACTCCCCATCATCATCAACATCAACATCAACATCAACATCATTGTTTTTTTTTTTTTTTTATGATTTTGAAACCCTTAACCTAGAAGAAAGTTTGAATAAAATCAAATAGTGGATGAGAGTAATAATCAAAATAGTTTTTTGAAACAACCTATTAAAAAGAAGGTAAGTATTTATATAAATGGGTTTCACAATTTTTGTAGAGCACCATTAACTATTTTTACTATATTTTGGACAAAAATTAAAAGGCCCAATAGTTAAATTAATAATAACATATTATCGAAGTTGTTCTTATTTTTTTCATTTAAAAATATTATTTGATAACTACTCTTTCTTGTTAGTGCCTGATGCTTATATACTTTAAGTTTGGTTTTTATTTTTCCACAAGCATACTTGTGGATAATTTATAATGTAAATTTTTTTTTTCTGTATTGAAAAGTTTTTAATGCTTATGTAAAAGTTTGATTTTTTTTTTTTTGTATTTATGATATTTATGTGCTTATAAGTTTGGTTTTTTATTTTCATGTTATGTATTTGAGAATTATTTTCTATATTGAATTTTTGTTGAAATAATTTAATTTTTTTAGCTTTTTATTATTTATTATTTGAGTTTACCTTAAAAGTAATTTAAAAATAATAATAAAATATAATGAGAATAAATAAATTTAAAATAATTAAATACGATGTATTTAAAAATTGAGGGTCGTTATATTTTTTTTCTTCGGATCCCCCGAACCTTTCAAAGTTTGAGTCTTTACCTCTCCTCCCCTGGCATTGGCCAATTTTACCACCCAATAAAAACAAAAAAAGCAAAGCATCAATTTTCGGTAAGTTTCAGGCCTGAATACAGTGTGGGCCAGAATCTCAGGGTGATGGGCTGTCATGATAGAGATGTAGCCCATTTATATATATATATATATATATTGTCGTCTCTCTCAATTCGAATCCATTTCCTAATATAAAAGTTTTGATTTTCAGCAGATCGAATCAATTAAAAAAGCAAAGCAAAGAATAAAACAATTTTCTGGTATTGTTTTTATTTTCTTTGTTTTTGGAAATAAAATAAGAAAAATTTAAAAATATTCATCTTTTTCTTATCATTTTCATTTTTATTTGTAAATTTTTTTGAAAATTCAAAAATAACTTATTAAAATTTTCAAAAAAGAAAGGAAAAGACTATGGTACACCCCTTAAATTAAAAAAGAAAATGACATAATTTTATACTTTCTCAGTCATAATTATAAATAAATAAATAAAAAGTCATAATTTAGAGATGTATATAGTAGGAGTGTGTATAGTAAAATTTCCCTTCAAGTTATTACAATTATATGCTTTTTCATTGAAAACGAGGGCAATACTTTTATTATTATTATTGTTATTATTCAGAATTAGTTTAAGAAATAGCAGCTTGATAAATAAAATTAAAAGAAAATTACGGTAAGAAATGGTCTTGGAAGTTTTGGAAAAACATAAGTTGCGTTTGGTAGAGTTTTCTACTATGATTTGAGAATATGAGTTGTATTTTGAGTTTACAAGTTTTGGAATTATGATTTGAGTATAAAAAATTTGTTTGGTGAATGAATTTTGAAATAATTTTGAATTAAGTGGGAAATTTTTGATGTGACATATAATATTTGATACAAAAACTTACAACTCATAACCAAACACACAATTCAAAAATCTATGAAAAGCTTATAAATTTTTTTTTAAAATTCCAAAAATATTGTTTTATTAAAAATATAAATGAATAATACTAAATAAAAAAAACAATAGTGCCAATTGCACCAAAAAAAAAATCGCACTGTTTAGGACGTCCGGCAGGTCAACCGGTGGGATGACCGGCCGGACAACCGATGGGACGACTGGTTAAGCCAATTTCAAAAAAAAAATCTCGCTTGACACAGAGTGTTTTCTGCAGAGTTTTCTGTTTAGTGTAGAAACATGATTTGAAAATCCTATCCAAACATGGTATTAGAATGTGTAGGTAGAATTATAATTTGAAAATATAACCAAACAGAGCCATAATTTTTCCTCAACTTTGGTCTAATTTTTAGGTGAGACCCATATGCCTAAGTTGGCGGGTCTAAGTGGTAACGCATTTATGCCGTATTGTGATTCACGTAGTATATTGGGTTGCTTCAAACTATTATCGGGTGAATGGGAAATTGAAGTTAAAGTGAGCTCTATAAAAATGGTGTTTTGGTGGAATTTCCATAAAGGTTTGAGTTAAGCTTTGTTCCACATTGGTTTGGTGGACAAATTTTGTATAGGTTTATAAAGCTTGAGTTTGGAACTTGGGATAGGCCTCAAGGGGGCACTCAAGTTTTGTAGAGGGGGGAGGTTATAGGCAAAGTGTGGTAGACCATTGGACCCAAAATAAACACACGCGCGCGTCATCGCCGTCGACGGTTGGGCAGGCTGGGCTAGGCTTGGGCAGGCCAAAAACATTTGAATTTAATTATATCTGTCCGCACAGATTTAAATCTGTTCAAAATTTAAAACCCAAACAATGCCATATCTGTTCATTCAAATCTAAACAGCAACTGTTCCATCTATAAATAGAATATCCCTCATTTGAATTTTGTATTCAGAAAAATTCGTCCCTGTCCATGAGTATTTTTCATTCAATTGGTGTGCGTTTGGTTTAGGGGGTACCCTGAGTGTTGTTAATTATTTTATTAATTATATCATCCAAAGTAAAGAAGCTTCACCAGTTTTCTTTGCTTCCAAAATGTCACGACCTAAACCGCCCCTATGGGTTTAGCACCGTAACCGGCCAGTAATCCGTGATTACCGAAGGCGTGCTTAACAGTAATAACAGTAATATAGAGTACAGGGGCTGGCGGAAGCCAAAACAGTAAATGAAAGATCTCCAATGAGCTATGACATTCTGTATACAAAAAGACTTTTCATAACATGTTCACATTCATAACAAAAACAGTATATACATACATCATTTACAGGCATTCAGGTTAGGAACCAAATCCCTACCATAACAGTACGGTACCAGTCTATACAGTACATACAAAACAGAAGCAGAAAGGGGGAATCTAAAACCCCCCTAAGAAGCCTTGGCTTGAACAGATCTGGAACCTCGTAGTGAGGCACAAAGGTTGGCTTGACAAAACAAGAGCTTAGCCTGACGCTCCTAGCAACGGTCCGGTGCCTGAACACCTACATATATATATGAGTAGTGAGCTAAAGCCCAGTGAATAACATATGCGTAAAAAGGTTAGGAATGAATGTCCTTTCAGTATTGAAAACAGTCATTTATCAGTATATCAGTCATTTAGTTTGTGGCTCATATTTCATGCCATAACAGTCATTCAGAAACTACAACAGTCATATGTGGTACATCCAATAGCAAAACAGTACAGTAGGTCTTAACAGACCGAACAGTCAGTTGATGGCCATCATATCAGTAAACAGTAGTGGTTCCAACATAGGAACCGACAGAGATCTTTGTGACAGTAGCAGTCCAGTACAGTAACAGTAAATTGCTATGGATGCCACGAATACAGTTCACAAATAGGACAAACATTCATTTAGTAAGAAATATCATTTCAGAAAGCAGTACAGTTGTTCATTCAAAAAATAATCATGATTGAACATATCTTTACAACATTGTTACTTACAGAGCACTGGGCTATAAGCAGCTAGAGCATCCTCGGATGCCAACCCTACACAGTTACAGAACGAACGCACACTAAGCTACACAGTTGGGAAATAATAACTTAATCCCTAATTTGCCTCGGTGTGGTTCTACATCAATATCCTCATTAAGATGCCTTAAACTAGGCCTAGGAATGCCTATGATGAAATGAGGATGCAAAGATGTACTTTGAAACACTTTTCAAAATTTGCTAAAACAAGAGTCCACGCTCGAGCGTGGCTTTCTACGCTCGAGCGGACATGCAGACAAAGGTTCCCTGCTCGAGCGTCACTTTCCGCGCTCGAGCGGATTACAAAAGTACTGGATGTACGAAATTCACGCTCGATGGGCGCTCAACCTCCGCTCGAGCGTGAGACACAAGTCCTCGCTCGAGCGTGCATTCCCCCGCTCGAGCGGACTGTAAACACATGCAAAGTACTGGATACACGCATTTCCCACTCGAGCGTCACTTTCCCGCTCGAGCGGACTGTATGAACTCAGTGTGTACGCTCGAGCGTGGAGTTCCCCGCTCGAGCGTGAGTCCAAAACCTGAAATTTTCAGATTTGAACCTCAAGCTCAAAACTCAACTTTAAAGCATCAAATTCGATCCTTTTGGGCTAATTTTTTGGAAAACTCTTGTAAACTCATAATATAACATGTTTCAAAGATCAATTTGTAAAATAAAAGCCCAAAGGAAGTTCAATTGAACACAATTTTTAAATAAACTTCAAGAACATGAAGAACAATGCAAATTCAATACATGCATGGGTTCCTTGGAACTCCAATGTTCTAAAACAAGATCAAATGCAAGATTTAACTTCAAAACATGGTGAGTTCATGGATCAAGACCCAAAATATGAACATGCATGCAACAATTCTCGTGAAACAACTTCAAAACTCCAATATAAGAGCATGCATGCATGATCTAGCTCTCAATTCAACATTGTAAACCAATTCTTGACTCAACTCACTAAATTACCATGAACCATGCAAGAACTAACTTGAATTCACAAACAAGAAGGTAAATGTCCTACCTTAGGTCTCCAATTCCAAGTCTAGAAGCTTAATTAAGCAAGGAATCCTTCAATCTCCTAAGCCTCCAAGCTAATTTCTAGTTGAACTCTATTTTCTCCTATCTCCTTCTCTCTCACGGTTTTGCTCTTGAGGAAATGGATGAAATGATGCAACAATTAAGTCCAAACAACAATGTAGGAGATGGTCACTCAATGGCATTTTGGTAATAACACAATCTAATGTAATTTAACGTTATTTAATCCAATTTAATCATACCAAATCAAATTTCAATTAAGTATACCATAAAATCACATAAATTCTAACTAGCATAAAACATTACTCGATTTCAGATTCGGCCGCCGATAAGGCCTTCAATTTGCAGTTTAAACATAATACATGAACAGATAATTTAGCAGACAAACAGATAGGCATACGTTTAAACTAATACACTCAATCAATCAGTTCAGAATTTCAATCAATTAGTTAGTTAACATGCTTAATCATCGATTAGCACTAATCAGTGGTGTTATCAGTAAACTGTGGTGAGGGTTGTTACAGTCTCCCCTCCTTATAAAGAGTTCGGTCCTCCAAACTCGAATTACCTTCATTTTGGAAGAAAACAGGATTCAGTGGGAACAGTTCAGGATATCTCTTGATCATATTGTCTTCCCTTTCCCAAGTGGCGTACATGCCACCATGGTTTTTCCAGTCAACTTTCACTGACGGAATCTCTTTATTCCTTAACTTCTTGATCCGTCTGTTCACAATCTGAATAGGTCGTTCTTTGTAAGTGTAGTCATCACTTAGCACTACACGGGTAGGCTCAATCACATAGAAGGGATCCCGAAGGTAATCCCTTAACGTTGAAATGTGGAACACGTTATGCATATGCTCCATTTCAGGAGGAAGCGCTACTTGATACGCCACCAGATTAATCTTTTCAATAATTTCATACGGTCCGACATATCTCGGCGCTAGCTTACCCTTAACTCAAAAACGAGTCTGGCCTTTCATCGGTGTCACTTTAACAAAAACATGATCACCTATTTCATACTCTCTGTCTCGCCTCCGGACATCCGCATAACTTTTCTGTCGGCTCTGTGCGGTTTTCAGTCTCTGTTGAATCATTTTCACTTTTTCGGTAGTTTCATGTACAATTTCAGGCCCAAGCAAAGGCCCATCTCCAACTTCTGCCCAGCAAATCGGAGATCGACATTTTCTGTCATACAGAGCCTCGAAAGGCGCCATACCAATGCTCGAGTGAAAGCTGTTGTTGTAGGCAAATTCAGCCAACAGTAAATGGCTTTCCCAATTTCCTTGGAAATCAAGAACACACATTCTCAGTAAATCCTCCAGAGTCTGGATGGTTCTTTCTAACTGACCATCTGTCTGAGGATGGTATGCGCTACTCAGTCTCAGTTCAGTACCCAATGCTGTCTATAAACTTTGCCAAAATCTCGATGTAAACTTCGAGTTCCTATCAGAAACAATAGACACAGGCACTCCATGCAATCTAACAATCTCATCAATATAGATCACAACCAATTTGTCCTCATTATAAATTTTTTTGACAGGCAAGAAATGAATAGATTTAGTCAGTCTATCAACAATAACCCAAATTGAATCCATACCTTTACTGGAGTGAGGCAAACCAACAATGAAATCTATAGTGATATGTTCCCATTTCCACTCCGGTATCGGTAAGGGTTGCAGTAAACCTGCGGGTCGTTGATGTTCGACTTTAACTTGTTGGCAATGAAGACATTTCGACACAAAATCAGCAATCTCTTTCTTCATTCCCGGCCACCAAAAATTCAGTTTTAAGTCTTGGCACATTTTTGTATTTCCTGGATGGATAGACAGTTTTGAATTGTGGCTTTCTTGCAGAATTCTTCTTTTCAGTTCAGAATCAGTCGGTACACACAATCTTCCCTGAAATTTCAACACATTATTCTCAAATTTGAAATCCGGCCTCGGTTTGGATTCCCGTTCTTCGATGATCTTCCTCAAGAAGTCATCATGTTGCTGTTTTAATCTCTTCAATCAGTGCCGGTTGAGCAGAAATAGCGGCTATTGTTCCACCTTGTTTACGCAAAACAATCTCAATTTCAAGTCTTTCAATGTCACATAGCAATTCTTTCTGCCTGGTGAGTAAACAGGCTAAATTTCCCATTGATTTCTGACTCAGTGCATCAACAATGGTGTTAGCTTTTCCTGGATGGTACAAAATTTGCAGGTCATAGTCTTTTATCAGTTCTAACCATCTTCGTTGTCTCATGTTCAGTTCTTTTTGTGTGAAAAAGTATTTCAAACTCTTGTAGTCTGTATACACCTCACACGTTCCCATAAAGGTAGTGACGCCAAATCTTCAGTGCAAACACTACTGCAGCAAGTTCTAAATCATGGGTCGGGTAGTTCTTTTCATGCGGTCTTAGTTGTCGGGAAGCATATGCAATAACCTTACCATTCTGCATTAAAACACATCCCAAACCCTTATAAGAAGCATCACTAGATACAGCATAACCATCCGTACCTGAGGGTAAGGTGAGAATTGGTGCAGTCACTAGTCAAGTTTTCAACTCTTGAAATGCTGATTCCCTCTGATCGGTCCAGTCAAATGATATCCCCTTCTGAATCAGCTGTGTCAGTGGTAGGGCAATTTTGGAGAAATCTTTGACAAACTTTCTGTAATACCCGGCTAAGCCCAAAAAACTTCGGACTTCGGTAACATTTGTCGATTTAGGCCAGTTCACTACTGCTTCAATTTTCTGTGGGTCAACTGTAATACCATCCTTACTGATCACATGTCCCAAAAACATCACACTGTCTTACCAAAATTCACATTTAGTTAGTTCTGCATAAAGTTTATTTCTCTTTGGGTCTGTAGGGCAATGTTCAAATGACATTCGTGTTCTTCCGTGCTTTTGGAATAAATCAAAATGTCATCTATGAAAACAACTATAAATAAATGCTGAGATCATGTAGTTAATCTGATTCTGTATTAATTTCAGAACGGCCTTAGGCCTAGCTTTAAAACATAATGGCTTTAAGCCCTTGAACGGAGTGACATTCAGCCCTTAAACAGATTGGCATTAAGCCCTTAAACAGATTGGCATTCAGCCCTTAAACAGATTGGCATTAAGCCCTTAAACAAAATGGCATTCAGCCCTTTTTATGCATGTATGAACTCAAGAGGTGTCTCGTACGGATTCTAGAGGTGACTCACATTGTAGCATTTAGTTCCGTACAGTACTTTGTTTCATACCAGAAAATACAGATTGGCCATAGGCCCAGATATCATTAGAGTAGGCTAGTTTCAGAGTCTTACAGAGTTCTAGAGTCATATGAAAGTATCCACAATCTTTCCATTATTCATTCATATTCCTTGAATCATTCACGTAGTTACAAAATTAACATGCGATAACAGAATGCTAACGGCAATCATTAGCTGTAAAGGCGTACTATGGCAGTACTACTACTCACAGTGTTGTGATGACGTGCTAGTTCCTCCCGGAGTGTGTCCTGCACACATTCATAACTTGCAAATTAGTTCATTTCTCTTTGTTGAATTATTTTTTGAGTCATTTTACTTCAAATGAATTTTACAAACATCCGTAGGCATAAAATACAAATTCTAAAAAAATCCGAGGGTCAAGCATGCAAAACGGAGCAAACGGTTTTTCTCAGCATGGGCAGCACGTGCGGCTGTGAGCCCCGCACGTGCGGGAAGGTTCCCCGTACGTGCGACAGTGATGCCCCGCATGTGCTTTTTAAGCAGTAGCCACAGCCCAAAATGTCACCATTTCCCGTACGTGCGGCCATGACTCCCGCACGTGCGGCAGCGTTCCCCGTACGTGCGGCCATGACCCCCGCACGTACGGCGATTCTGCATAATTTCTGTTCAAAATTTCTAGCAAAATCCCACTTTTTTGGTAAGTGTTCATAAGGCTTCAAAGAGGTTCACAAATCATGTTAATAGAATTCATAACACATAACAATCCAACTAAATTAGATCTTTAATTCTTAAGGTTCACAAACATAACCCAATTCCATGATATTGCCATTAATTCTTAAGATTCACTAACACAACTCAATTTCCATCTTTACACACACCTAGATATGTACATACTTAACCATTTATTCAACAATTGAGCTCAAGCATGTCAGAAAGGATGAGATGTAATTCCCCTTACATGGTACAAATTAACATAACCAACTATATGATGAAAACACCTATGCAATTCTTTAGGTGACTTATATACACACACACCCAACAACTCAACCCTTAACTTGTAAGGAATTTCCTCACCCATATGCAAAAGAGAAGTTAATCAAAGCAAACCCCCATACCTTGAGCTTTACAATCTCCAAAACTCTTTCTTAATTTCTCAATCTCTTCCTTGTAGGACTTCTCCTCCTTAGGAATGGGTAAGTCTAACACCCTCAAAATATTATACAAATCAACCATTTATAAAGTCTATGTGCATAGTAGAAATATTATATTTTCATTCATCCGAGTCTTCTTTACAAAATGTATCACGTACATTACATATTCATAAATGTTCATAATTGAAAATCAACAAAATAATGCCCTACGGGCTTACAGCTTTCCAAGTTATCACTTGGTTATAACAAAAGAAGAGTTCTAACTCTTTTACATATAAAGCCCTCGGCTTGAAATTTTACATTAAACACCTAACAAATATACAAAATGGAGCCTTCAACCCCTCAACCTCCCAAGCTATGTCCTTAGAGGTGGCATGCCACTTGTACCTGAAAATGGTGTCCCAAGTAGGGCAAGCCAAAGCCCAGTAGAGATATGTTAAACTATATATGAGAATTAACCAAAATATGAGCATCAGATAAATGTTCAACATTCTCAACCAATACTTATTCGTTTTCAAAGTCATTCATTATAGATAACCAAAATTTCAATTTATTTCCGTTTTTCCATTTCAGGTAGATCAATTAACTAGATTCGTTATTATCAAAGCAACCAATATGAGACTACAACTCAATTGTTCACAATTCAACACATTCATCAATTCAACACTTCTATTTCCTACATCTTACGGAACTACGTCCGAGGGAACCGGCACCCATAAATATTCAAGATTTTGGGACTTTCACCCTGGACACTCCGGCCAACTTAATTATCAATGGAGTCCATCCCCTATCTCCTTCCAAACAATGGAGTGCATCATCTATCTCCTCCCATTCAATGATACATATACAATGTACTTAAACACGTTGTCATATATAATGACTCATCAATTCACATATTCAATGGTTTACTCAAACCGTCATATTCAATGACATAATTCAATTGATTAGTTTCAATTTTCCTAATCCTCATGCGTTTTCTACAACAATCACAGTTATCCTCCACCGATAGCCCAAAACAGATAAATAAATCTATCAACAGATAATTTACCAAATTTTCCATAGGTGAGTGATTTATCAATCCAACTACACCATTTAATCACATATTCTCCTAATTTCATAATTCCTAAACCAATTTCATATTTCCACATTGTTTTCACTATTTACACAAAATAGTTTATTTAATTCAAACTAGGGCATTTTTCCCCCTTTTCCAAATATTGCACCCAAGGCTAAATTTCACCCATTATACACAAATAACCCCATTTTCAAGACCTCACATACACATATGGAGTCCAAAATAGAAAACCCAACTTTCACAAATTCAATCCCATATCCTAACTTCACCTAAACTTCCCAACTCCACCATTTATGCAAAGATGACACACATCTATGTTAAAACTCATAATAAAGAGTAGAACATCCCTACCTCAAATGGAGAAGCTCAAAGAGGAAGAAGGAGAAACATGAAGATGCTCCAAACTTGAACTTTTTCGGATTAAAAGGAAGCTCACGCCAAACTTTAGTTTTTTAACAAATGGAGTAGGGTAGAAAGGCCCTAAATCATGGAGTATTTGAAGAGAGAGAAAGGGTGTTTTAGAGAGAGAGGCAGCCGGATTAGGGTTTTGAGTGAAGAAAAGGTCAAAAAGTGATAAACAATTACGCTGCTACGAACTGATATATGCGAGGCTCGCTCGAGCGAAGGAGTTGTCGCTCGAGCGACCAGACACAACAAGTGGCCTCGCTCGAGCGCACAATGCAAAGCTTCAGGTCTTCCACTAACACAGACGTACGCTCGAGCGCAAGAGTTCTCACTCGAGCGAAGGAACAAAGAACACACGTCTCGCTCGAGCGCAAAAGTTCTCGCTCGAGCGAAAGCTGCGTCTAAGAAAGAAACCTGAGGACTCTCAATCCTCACTCGAGCGCAAGAACCCTCGTTTGAGCGAAGAGGCAAATACCCAAGGCTTGCTCGAGCGTAAAAAGCCTCGCTTGAGTGAAGGAGCCAAAACCTGGGAAGCAACCATTTGCACCAAAAGACAACCAATCTGTTCCAAACACGCCTAACAAGACCCAAAACTCAAATTCAAAGAATTAAAGGAAGGAAACAAGACATAGACAACAACATACAACCACGGAACCCGAGTCCGGAACACAATAAAGGTCGGGGTAAAACCTGGATCGCTATAGTAAGGAAATTTAATCCCTTGGTGATTTCTAACGAGCCACACATAACTTTGTTGTCCCTTTGAACTTAGTTCTTGGGATCTCTAGTCATTTAAGTAGGGTTACTATTATGATGACTCTTATGCAATAGGTTTTAATCCTATCCCCTTTGATAAACTATACACTTGCTCTTTTGTCAAATCTTTTGTTAACGGATCCGCAATATTCTCTTTAGATTTTATATAATCTATTGAGATTATTCCATTTGAGAGCAGTTGCCTTACGGTATTATGTCGATGACGAATGTGTCATGACTTACCATGATACATATGACTCTATGCTCTGCCTATTGTAGATTAACTATCACAATGAATGCAAATAACTGACACAGGTATTGGCCACATTAGAATGTCTTCTAAGAAGTGGCGAAGCCATTCTGCTTCTTCTTCTTCTTCTTCTGCTTTGTCTAAAGCAATGAACTCAGATTCCATTGTGGATCGTGCAATGCATGTTTGTTTCATGGATTTCTAAGAAACAGCAGCTCCTCCCAGAGTAAAAACATATCCACTAGTAGATTTTGAATCTTTAGTATCCGATATCCAATTTGCATCACAATAACCTTCGAGTACTGTTGGATATCAAGTAAAGTTTAAGCCATGATCATGGATAAACCTTAAATATCTAAGAACCCCAAATGATCTCTTTCCAATGGTCTTTTCCGGGGTTACTAGTATACCTACTCAATTTACTGACAGCATAAACTATATCAGGACGAATGCAATTCATTAGGTACATTAGGCTTCCAATGATTTGGGAGTATTTTAGCTGAGACACCACATCACCTTTATTTTTTGATAAATAAAGGTTGATGTTTACAGGTGTTCTTACTACATTCATATCATCCTTGATATATTTACCAAGAATTTTCTCAATATAATAAGATTGAGATAATGCATATCCATCAAATGTTTTAATAATTTTTATTCCTCATATTACATCTGCGACCCCCATATCTTTCATATCAAATCTTTTGTTTAGCATTTGTTTAGTTAATTTGATCATGTTTTGACTGCTTCCAATGATAAACATTGTGACACTCGAATTTTTAATACCGTGATTAGATCAATTACTCATGAATAGAATATATATAATAATAATAATAAGACCTTGGGCCTAATACGAATTAAATCAAAGGTTTAACAAAAAAAAAAAAAATGGTGATTTATTACCATCCTAATATATGAGATGGTGACTAAGTGAGTCACCAACTTAGGCCATGTAAGAGCATCTCCAACAGTAATAGGTATTTTACCTATCTAAACATTAATATAAAGTATACTTTTTGTTTTGCCTATCAACTGTTTCATGTTTCTACTCCAATCATGCTCTTTATTTTAGCTATTCATCTAAATACTATTAACTTTATAGAATGCCACGTCAACAATAAAGATGGAGGGAAATGATATTAATGATTAAATACATTTTGCCTAACCTTGAAGGCTAGCTACATGTAGCTAGTAAATGTGAGTTGAGCCAAAATGCCTAATCGCATGCCTAGTGCATTGGAGTTGAAAAAAGTGAGTCACACTAGGTACTTTAACTAATAAGCATTATATGCCTAGTGGGTTGGAGATGGGAAGGGAGAAATGCCACCTGTTAGACAGGTGGCCAAATTCAAAGCAACCCACTTAGTTGAAACCATGCAATCACGCCTATAAATAGGGAGCAAACTATAGAGGAAAGATACAAATCTAAGGAGTAGTGTAAGAATAACAAGACAATCATAGGAAAGTAAAGGCTAAGGGTTGATACTAAGGTGAGTTATATTATACATTGAGTTATCATAATATATTTTCTATATCTCTTGAGTTACCATAATATATTTTACGAATATTTTGAGTTACCACAATTTATTTTATATAATTTATGTTTTATGGTTATGTTAATGTTTCAATTACGTGGATTATTTTCTGAACTTTATTTGCTTAAATTGAAACCCATTGATATGTTTGTTTAAATTTTAGAAATTATTTGACAAAGATTTTATAAACAATTATGTTCTGTAAGTACCACCACGGGAGTCCCACGTCTTGGAGGACTTAAATAAACCATTGGCTCCTGTTTGGCCACCTTGTGGTCCGCTGTTTGTCATGGATCCATTGGCCCCTGTTTGGCTACCTTGTGGTCCTCTGTTTGTTATGGATCCATTGACCCCTGTTCTGATTATCACTCCAGTGACCCCTGTTCTGTACCGTGGTTATAGTTATTTACGTAATTTCTATATTTTAGTTTCTGTCATTTAAATAATTTATTTATGCAACTTAAATTATGTTAATGTTTTCGCTTAAATAACTATCTGTGGCTATTTTGTGTCCCTATACTCACAGTATAATATTTTTCATTCTGCCATGTGCTTATAGCTATTACCCCTTTCAGGCGACGAGATTTAGCAAGATCAAGATGGGAGATGAACCATAGATTTTTTTTTTTTTTTTGTATTGTCTACATTTCTAATTGGACACGTGGAATAAAATAAAAGCCCAAATGACTATGTTTGTTTTCTTTTAATAAACATTTGGTACCCAATTATTTTATTTCAATTTATTTAATTTATCCTCTTGCACTACGACTAAAAAATTATTTGAATTATTTTATTTTCATCTTGCTGCGATGCCAAGCCTTCGGGTACTGGGTTTGAGTCGTGACAAAAGTGGTATCAGAGCTTTTACAAAAAAAAAAAAAACAAAAAAAAAAACAAAAACAAAAAACCCTGAGTGTCTATTAATAATATATATATATATATATTGTCATAAAATAAAAATAAATAAAATATTATATTTTGTCCAACATCATAATTGTTTAATTATATATATATATATATATTGTCATAATATAAAATAAATAAATAAAATATTATGTTTAACATGATTTAAATAAATATTGGGTAGGCTAAGTTTTCCTGTGTTGTAAGACATGGCACACCAGGAAGAATTGATTTGGTTCGAGCCCCAGGGAGTGCATCTGGTCCCTAACTTATTGGAGGGATGGAGGACTCAGAAAGCACTATCGGACAGACCCACCCCGACCTTGACCGACTCATGAGAGGCATGGCCGGATAATTACTTGGAAAGACAATGTCAAAGAAGAAGAGGTCGTGGTTGTAAGGGGTGTTTGGAGGGCCTATAACGGCGGCTCTCATTAGATCAATCTTGTTTTGGTAAGCTCTGACAATAATAAAATCGGGGAGTTCGTCTCCAAAACCTTCCATTTTTTTTGGAGATTTTTGGCCAGAGAGTTATTGCTTCCGAAGAACACATGCTTATTATTATTGGTGGACTTCTTGTGGTGGCTGAAGTGGTGATTAGAAGGAGAGTCGCTGGTAATGTTGAAGTTCTTGAAGCACTAGAATCTCTTATCAATTTCATCTTCGATCTCTTCAATCTCTCCATGTAAGTTGTTGTTGGCTTCGAACCTTCTAACATCCATCTCCATCCTAATGATGTGCTTTTGTGACTGATAGATCTCGAATATGTGTGTTTTAATTGAAAGTTGGGATTGTTAATGATGTGTACAAAGTGGTTTGATCTGTAGTAGTAGTGTTCTACTAGGATTCAAAATTTTGAAATGTGATGATAAGTATCATGGTCACCTGTGATGTGATTGCAGCAATAATGATATCCGATGCAAAACTAATCACATGTTTTTCTTAGAGCATCTCCAACCGTTCATTTCTTTTTTTACCAAATTTGAGTAAAAAATAGGTTGTTTTCTCAATTTGATACGGCTTTCTCCAACGGTGAGTATCAAACCTGTCGAACAAAATATATGCAGAATTGAGGGAAGGGTCGACTGGTAGGACTAATTTTTCTTTTTTAAACCTGTTTGAACTTTTCGACCTATTTGAACCTACCTATTTGAAAGGAAACCGGTCGACTGGCTGGACATCCGACTGGTTGACTGGTTGGTCTCCCCCAACGGTAAAGCACAGTAAAATAGTGAAATCTGGAACCTGTTCTCACTTTGATGAATTTTTTGTTCCATTCTCATTTTGATACCAATTTGCTGAAACCATTGGAGCTCCAAAAAGTGATTTTTTTACCAAATTTCAAATCTGATGCAAGATTTGATGAACCATTGGAGATGGTCTTAATCACCTAATATAAATTTGTGTATATCACTCCTTTCATCAATTACAATCCAATACCCATAAAACTATTTAACCAATAACTTTTTCACTTGCCTCTCTCTTACCCCTTCACCAAGTTTAGGAAGTTTCTAATCCACACACCTTTTCCTTTTTTTTAAGTACATCCATTAAAAAAATACTATTATTATTATTCATTGTGCTTTTACCCTTTATGTGCATTTTACTATTAAGGATGAAATTACATAAAATTAAAATAAATTAATCGTTTGTGCACCCCACCTTGCCCATTAATTTTCGCAGTATAAATAAATATTTAAGAAATTCTATCATTTTGAGTTGTGTACCAACTGTATTACCCTAAGGGCATCCACAATGGGATAGCTAAAAAAAATATATTAAGATGTGTTATATGATAAAAAGTAATAGAAGTGGAACCCAAAAATATTTGTTAAGATATGTTAAGAGTTTGTTAATTTTAGAGAGTGAGTGGTGGTGCAATGGATATGTTAAGGGGTGTGTTAAGATGTGTGTTAAATATATATATATATATATATATGTGTGTGTGTATAATAAATAAAATAAATAAATAATTTAATTTAATCAAAAATTTAAAGCCCAAAATTAAATTTCAAGTCCAAAAAAAAAATCCCAACAAGTAAAAAAATAAAAAATAAAAAATTGCCGTTGACCGGTCAACCGGTAAGACCAAAAACACGCCCCCCTTCACTAGCTAAAACCCTCACTGCAGATAACAAACAAGTTAACACAAGTTAACAACTGACAGCTTTAACACACATACTAGCAGCTCCACTGTGAGAGCAAAATCAGAAAATGGCTAGCTAAAAAATAACAGCTGACACTAACACATGTTCTAACAGCTCCACTGTGGATGCTCTAAATATCTATGTATAACAACTTGAAGATGAATGTGGTAATTGAAGTCGTTTTGGTGTTTTCTTTGTATAAACTAAAGATTAAGGCTTGGTTTGGCATAATCAAAAAAAGTTAAAAAGTCAAAAAGTCACTATTCTATTTAAGTTACATCATTTTATTTCAGTCTCATCACCTCTTTATCACATCACTTCAAACCCAACCCATACACAACCCATATTTCATAAAAAGTCAAAAAGTACACTTATTTAGTTTATTCCAAACAACCTCAATCATTACAAGGATTTTTTAAAAAAATTTCTTATTTTTAAATAATATAAAATAAGATATATTGCATATATAAAATTCCAGCCGGGCCTTGCTTGAAATACTCTTTTGAAGCCCGGCTGGCAATCTTTGCCTTACAAAATATATTTCATTGTTGTCTTTGTATTATTAATCTTTTGAAAAAAAAATAATTACATAACAAATTATTTTGAATTTGTAAGTTTCTAAATTGGACAAATTACACAAATAGTCTCTATAATTTGGGACTTGTATTATTTTGGTTCCTGATTTTTCAATTGTGATACATTTGACCCTGAATTTTGAATCTTGTTCCAAATAAGAACAATTGAAGATATCATTAGATTTTTCAAGGGTAAAATTGTCAATTTGATAAAATATAAATTAATTTGACAAAAATAAATGTCAAACAAATATTTTTGAATTTTTAAAAATTATTTCTACCCACTAAAAATAAAATTATGTAAAATTGATGAATCTTTTAGACATTTATTTTTTACCAAATTAATTTTTATTATGTGTTTGGATGATGATCATGTAAAATTAATTTAAAAAAATTAATCATATAATTTTTATTAATTTTACATAATTTTATCATTGGTGGATAAAAATAATTTTTAAAAAATTAAAAATATTTTTTTGACATTTATTTTTGTCAAATTAGTTTATATTTTATCAAATTAACGATTTTATCCTTAAAAAATCTAATGATATTTTCAATTGTCCTTATTTGCAACAAGATTCAAAATTCAAGGTCAAATATGTCACAATTGAAAAGTCAGTGATCAAAGTGACACAAGGTCCAAATTATAAGGATTATTAGTGTAATTAACCCTTCTAAATTCATACAATAGTGGAAGGATACAGAATTTTTGGTTTAAAAAAATTCACAGAGTGAACGTGTGGTCTAAATTTATCTTAAATGTCTTGCGCATGAAATTATTCTAAGTAAATACACTTTCCCTTTTTAGTAATGTGTCAAAAAAATAATTCTATTTGGTTAAATTGTTATAATTATTATTTATTTATTTTATTTTTTATAAAAATTATAAATTAATTTGATAAAAATAAATACAAAATTTTAAAAATTATTTTCACCCCAAAAAATAAAAATTAGATAAAAATAAAGAATTTTTTTCACCAAACTAATTTTAAATTTTTGAAAAACAAATTCTTAGAGCTTAACAAAACAGAGCCTTTGTGTTTTTATATTTATTCAATTGAAGAGAATATTGCACATAGATGAATATATGTGTATTATTATACGCTTATATGATGTCAGTTGAGATTATACAAAAATTTTAGGTTTTTGCGACGGTATTTTGCCGTTGATAATACTCCTAATGCCATCTCAAAAAACTTTTAGTGACGGTAAAGGAGGTCACAATAGAGGACGTTGCAAAAAAGTTTGCTGTTGCCTTTTTTTTTGTGATGGCAATTGTTGCCTTTTGCAACGGCATTTTACTATCGCTTATAATATGAAAAAAATTAAGACCTTTTTGCGACGGCATTGTTTCAGCGTCGCTAAAAGTTTTATTTGAGACAACAAAAAATGCTTTCGCGAATTGTTTTTTGTTGCAACGGCATGGCCACTGTCGCCAATGGTTCTAATGTTTTTTGCGACAGTGTGGTGTTGTTGCCAAAAAAAAAATGCAATAAAATTATTAAAAATATTAAAATTATCTATTTTTTGCGACAGTGTGGTGCCGTCGCAGAAAAAAAAAACTGTAATAAAATTATTAAAAATATTAAAATTACCTGTATTAAATGAAAAACAATTGAAAAAGAAATCAATAATTGCATAATAATATAAAAATTTCTGTATAGAAATAACAATTCTCCATAACAAAAATATTCTTGCTTTCATAACTACGCATCAACAAAATTTTTCCACTACAAAATATTCCATAATACATATATGATGTTTAAATACATAATGTTGTTTATAATTCAAAATAACATAAACCAAAATTAAAAGTTTTCCTCATCATTCTCTGTGAGTAACAAAAACCAAAGTTAGTCGTATTCTTCGCAGGCATGCATTTCAAAAGAAGCAAACTCCTAATAGGGGAAACATTTGAAAACAAAAACTAAAAATAATTAATGACAATATAATTATATGTTAATATGTTAATTAAAAAAATATATAAAAATTTAACTACTATACAATTACAAAGATAATTAAGTAAGTAATTTTGCCAAGACCGAAATCCGACATTAACTCCCAAACTGAGAACCCGATTCGAGCCTCGTCTTCTTCCACAAGTCTCTCATGCCTATGCGGTCGTGTGTGCCAAGTTTTGTGCTAATCCGACGCCGTTTGATTTTGGGGCATCAACATCTTGAATTCTAAGTTTCTTAAGAAACTAGTTTGTCTAGAGTGAAATCCAGCTCTAACTCCCAAACCGGGAACTCGATTCGAGTCCCGTCTTCTCCTACAAGTCTCTCGTGCTAAGGCGGTCGTGTGTGCCAAGTTTCGCACAAATCCGATGCCGTTTGGTGATTTTGGGGCGTCAACACCTCGAATTCTAAGTTTTTTAAGGAACTAGTTTGCATAGAGTGAAATCTGGCTCTAACTCCCAAACCGGTAACTCGATTCGAGTCCCGTCTTCTCCCACAAGTCTCTCATGCCTAGGCGGTCATGTGTGCCTAGTTTCATGCTACTCCGACGCCATTTGGTGATTTTGGGGTGTTAACACATCGAATTCTAAGTTTATTAAGAAATTAGTTTGTCTAGAGTGAAATTCGACTCTAACTCCCAAATCGGGAACCCAATTCGAGTCCCGTCTTCTCCCACAAGCCTTTCGTGCCTAGGCAGTCGTGTGTGCCAAGTTTCGTGCTAATCCGATGCTGTTTGGTGATTTTGGGGCGTCAACACCTCGAATTATAAATTTCTTAAGAAATTAGTTTGTCTAGACTAAAATCCGGCTCTAACTCCCAAATCGAGAACCCGATTTGAGTCCTGTCTTCTCCCACAAGTCTCTCATGCCTAGGCGGTCGTGTGTGCCAAGTTTCGTGCTACTCCGACGCCGTTTGGTGATTTTGGGGCGTTAACACCTCGAATTCTAAGTTTCTTAAGAAACTAGTTTGTCTAGAGTGAAATCCGACTTTAACTCCCAAGCCGGGAACTCGATTCAAGTCCCGTCTTCTTCCACAAGTCTCTCATGCCTAGGCGGTCGTGTGTGCCAAGTTTCGTGCTAATCCGACGCCGTTTGGTGATTTTGGGTCGTCAACACCTCGAATTTTAAGTTTCTTAAGAAACTAGTTTGCCTAGAGTGAAATTCGGCTCTAACTCCTAAACTGGGAACCCGATTCGAGTCCCGTCTTCTCTCACAAGTCTCTCATGCCTAGGCGGTTGTGTGTGCCAAGTTTCGTGCTACTGTAATGACCGGTGCGTGTTTTTCCTTACTCTCTCTAAATTACGTTGGAATTATTGTCGTTAAGATGTCGGGTAAACTTTCGTTGAAAATTTCTTTTTAAATTCTTTTTCCGATAGTAGTTGTTTCAATTCTGAGTGTTCGCTCGTTTCAGAAGGTGTGGGATCAGCTCTGGAGTGTTGGGAGTGAAGCCAAAGTTTTCCGGGCTAGAAGGGCCAGGGCCACACATGTGGAAGGGGCCGCACGTGCGGAAAGTTGGGAGGAAGTGCTGTGTGCACACTGCCTAAAAGGCAGGTGCGGGGAGGACCGCACGTGCGGGGGTGAGAGCCGCACGTGCGGGAAGGCCGCTTCGTACGTGCGGGAAGGTGCGCCGCACGTGCGGCAGAATGTGTTTTTGCCTCGTTTTTCGTGCAATACAGCTATGTATTGGTCTTTTGCTCCTTTTTCTTTCATTTGTTGATTTGGTCTCTCTCTCTATATCATCTTTCTTTTTTTTTTCCTCTCATCTCTCTCTACTCAAACCCCCAAAGTTTTACATTTCATTTGATCCCTTGAAATCCATTGAGTTTTGGATACTAGTTCTTTATACCAAAATGACGAGCGTGCTGAGGGATTCATCTTGACCGGTGGAGATCGTATTCCGGCGAGGTTGATTTTCGAGCTTTGTCTCCTCTTCTCCCTTGAGGTAAGGATTTGTTGAGTTATATATACATGTTTTGCTACATTGATGGTGGTTTAAGAGTTTTCTCAAAGTTTTGTGTTGATTGTAAGAATTTGTTCAAAGTGTAGAGAAATTTTAAATGTTGGTTTTTTTTCAAAACTAAATCCTTGTTACTCCATGTTGATAGTTCACTCATAAAACCTAAGAAATATGATTTAGTTGGGATTTATCAAGGAAATGAGAAGTGTTTTATATTGATGAAAAACCCTAAAATTCGGGGATTTTGGCAAAAAAGAAATATACCTATGAAATTCTTTATTCTTTTATGTCAAGAGGATGAATGAAAGTAAATTTCATTAATGTTTAGAGAAATGACTATCTATGTGAGGTAAGAGAAATGAGATGTTATTTTTATATAATTGTTAAACACTAGAATGTGGATTTGTTGGAAAATGATAAATGGTTATGTGCTGTAGACACCCCATTTTTGAGCGACCTTAAAACTCAGACGTCATCGATTGAGCGCTCGGTGATAGTGCATGTTGTGCTCATTTCGAGGTTTCGGAGTTTCGGCTGAGAGCTTTGCCTCCAGGCCTCTGAACTCTTTGTGCTTCGGTTCGGTTTGCGGACCAAGCCTTGTTTCTCTTCCCTGAAGGGAGGGAGTGGTCATAGACCACTTTTTGTGGTCATAGGCCATTTTTCCCGTTTGGAGACTAGTTTCCGATTTTTGGAGCCTTCGGCCGCGCGCCTTGTCTTGGGATCGCTTAACATTCTCCGTTTGGCGTGGTTTTTGGACCACACCTTGTTTCCTTGGCCTAAAGGGCCATTGTGGTTTGGGAGACCACTTTTGTGGTCGTAAACCACTTTTGGTGCTTGTCAGCTAGTTTTTGAGACTCCCGGCTGCGCGCTTTGCCTCCCGTACTTTCGTCTTGTATCCGTTTCGGTTTGTTTTTGGTACAAACCTTGTTTTTCTTGTTTGGAAGGTGATACAAGGGTGGGAGACCAGTATTTCCCCTTGGAGACCACTTTTACTCCTGCCAGCCAGTTTTCTGGTCTGACAACTGGTCTCCCTGATCTTTGGAACATCAAAAGTGGTCGGCCACCACACCATTTGCTTGTTTTCATCCTCTGGACTTTCTCCCACCATGGCCGACCAGTTTTTGTTTTGAGAGACCACCTAAAGTGGTCGGCCGACCACTTAAGTAGCTGGCCGACCACTTTAAGTGGTTGGCCACTTTTTGTCACCTTTTTGGAGATATTTTCCTCCAGCTGAGGTGGAGGACACTGAGACCATCCTCCATATGGAGGGATTGGTTTGAGCCTTAGCTTCTTGGAGAAGCTTTGCCTTTTGTTCTCTATAAGAGGGAGGCTCCTCCTCCCTCCTCTAGGTTCAGAAAAATCACCTTTGAGGGATACATATAGTCTTGTAGCTATATCTCCTTGTTGCTTCATTTTTGTGCTTCAAAAGTGTAGTTTTGTCTTAGTTTAACACACAAACACACACTCAAACACCATCCTTGGGTTGCTGAGGTGCTAAGGGGTTGTTTTTGGTGTTCTTGGACTGGTTTAAGCTCAAAGAACTTGCTGGAGTTGCAGTTGTAAAGAAGGTCTTCAAGGGTGAGTCTTTAACCCTTAAATCCCCCATTCTTGCTTAAGCTTTTGGACCCTTTTGCATGCTGTTTTAAGACTAACTTCCTACTGTAAAAAGTTCTGATTTTTGGTCCTTAAAAAGTTTGTTTAAGGTCACTTTTTCATTTGGGGTGGTTTACTCCCTCTTAGGCCTTGTTAGACCTTGTTTTGAGCCATCCCTTTAGGCTCTTGTTGTAGCCTTTGCATGACCTTTCTACCACTGAAATCCAGAGGATTTTCAGTGGTGGAAAGGTAGTTTTAGAGTCCTAAATAGGAGAGGGTCATCCCCTCTCATTGTATTGTGTTTACTAGCTTCATATGCCTCATGTTTGAGCACATTTGTTAAGCTTGTGTTAGCTTGTTCTTAGCTTGTATTTGGGCTTATTTTAGCATGGCATGCCACTATTTTTACTTGCTTTGGTCACTCCATACATGGTTTATACACTTGTAGTGTAAATTTCATAAACTAGTCTTGTATGCTTCATGAAGTAGCATGTATTTCTAGCTTACGTTAAGTTAATTTCAGCATGTTTTTGGTGTTGTTTTACCATGTTATACCTCTGTTAGGGTTTGGTTTGGTTAGCCTTTGCATGCTCCATGCACTTGTAGTGCATTTCCATCAAATAGCCTAACATGCATCATGCTTTGACATGGCATTTTAGCATGCTTTTGGCTTAGCTCTAAGAAGACTTTGTTCATATTTTAGCATGTTTAAGGTCTGATTTGTGTTGTCTTGGCCATGCATGACTTGCTTTGTATAGCTATGGTTCAATCTAGCTTGTTAGCTTTGTGTATTGAGTCCTCTAGCATGCATTACTTGGACTATTTGAATGATTTGGCATCATTTATTATGTGATTTCAGTCCATGTTTCATGCTCATGCACTTGCATTTATTACTTATTCAATGCGTTGGAGGGTTTGCCCATTTATGCCTTAACATGAACCATTGCATATGCCTTCATGCCTTAGCTTGAGAGCCATCATTTTAGTGCTTATTTGGGGTTATTATGCCATGATATGACTCTGATTTTTGTTGCTTAAGTCATCCCATGCTTGGTCTTAATAGGTGTAGTGTAATCCACCTTATTTGCCTTGTTTGCCTCATGCCTTATGCCCCTCATGTTAGCATGTTTTGGCTTCCTTCCATGCATGTTGTAGACTCATTTTAACATGTTCTAGGACTGTTTTGAGTTGCCTTGGTCACATGCTTCATGTGTTGTATAGCTGTAATGCAAGTGCTCTTGCTTGCTTCAAGCTTTGAGCACTATAGCATGCTTCATTTGTGTTGTGTACATGATTTGGCATCACCTAACATGACATTTCAGAGCATTTAGGACTACCATGTTCTCACTTCATTCACCCTTTGAGTGCCTCTAAGAGTTGTGCATTTGTTGCCTAGTTTATGGCTTAGCTTGTATGCCTAGGTCTTTGAGCCTCCATCTTAGCATGTTTTGGTCCATGTTTTGACCTATTTCAGCTCTGTCCATGGTTGGTTCACGCATTTGTGCCACGTATTGCATGCCCCCTTTGTAGTCCTCTTTACTAGCTTTATGCTTTAAGGACCATTGCATGCTTTACTTGTTTTGATTAAGTGATTTGGCATCATTTCTTACCTTATTTCAGTGCACTTAGTGTTGTCACACTTGCACATTTGTCACTCTCCAAGCCTTCTTGAGAGTTGTGCTCTTGGGCCTAGTTGAATGGCCAATGCATTGTGCATGCATACCTTGCCTTTTGTGCCTTAATTTTATCACCAATGGCCACTAATTTGGGCATAATTGAGGTCTACCCCTTTTGGTTTAAGTCCATTGATTATGCCATGTATATTGCATAGAGTATGACATATTATTCATTGCATTAAGTATGCCATCTTACATTGTGCATTGTGTATGCCATGTAGTTAATAGCATTGTGTATGCCAAGTTGTTTTTTTGTATTGAGTATGCATGTTCCTAACATTGCTAAGTGTAGACACCCCATTTTTGACCGACCTTAAGACTCAGACGTCACCAACTGAGCACTTAGTGATGATGCATATTATGCTCGTTCTGAGGTTACGGAGTCTCGGCTGAGAGCCTTGCCTCCGAACTTCGGCACTCTTTCACGCTTTGTCTCGGTTTGCGAATCAGGTCCTGTTTTCTCTGTTTTCTCTTTCCGAAGGGAGGGAGAGGTCTCGAAGACCATCTCTCAGTAGCCGTAGGCTACGTTTCGTGGTCGTAGGCCATTTTTCCCGTTTGGAGGCCAGTTTCCAGTTTTCAGAGTCGTCGGCCGTGCGCCTCGGTTCGGGACTGCTTAACTACCTCCGTTTGCTCCGGTTTTTGGCACACACCTTGTTCCCTCTCCCTAGAGGGACACTGTGGCCCGGGAGACCACCTTTGTGGTCATACGCCACCTCCGGTGCTTAATAGTCAGCTTTCGGGGCCCCCGACTGCGCGTTTTGGCCCCCGAACCCTCGTTTTACATCGGTGTGGGTTCATTTTTGGCATGGACCCTAGTTTCATTGTTAAGAAGGTGGTATTATGGTGGGAGACCACATTTTCTTCTTGGAGACCACCTTTCTCCGGTCGGCCGATTTTTCTTGGCAGGTAGGTGGTCTCCCTCACTTTTGAGCCACAATTTCGGGTCTCCCATACCACCACTGAGTTGCATTCACCTGGGAGACCACCAATCTTGGTAGGTCGACCACCTTTTCTTGCTTGACCCTTTTGACCCCTTGGTCTCCCTCACTTTTGAGCCACAATTTTGGGTCTCCCATACCACCACTGAGTTGCATTCACTTGGGAGACCACCAATCTGGGATGGCCGACCACCTTTTTTGCTTGGCCCTTTTGAACCTGGTCGGCCGACTAGGGGGAGTGGTCGGCCGACCACCTTAACTGGTCGGCCAGCCTTCTGCTTTTTTGTCTCATTGAGCTGAAGCCAGTTGTGCCAGCTGGAAGCCTCAGAATGCATCCTCCATACACGTGTATGGAGGATGTTTAAGCTTGGTTTTAAGCTTCTTTGAGAAGCTTTGGCCTCTCTTCTCTATAAAGGGAGGCCTCCTTTTCCATTGCTAGGGTTGAACAATTAGTCTAGAGCATACACCATATCTCTCTCTTTGTCTCTTCCTTTAAGCTTCAAAGAGTGAAGTTCTTGCCCTCCTTTGCACACCACCTCAAAACCTAACCTCTCCATCATCCATCTAAGAACCTGGAGCTTATTTTCAGAGGCTAAGGAGTTGTTATTTTGGTCCAGAAGTTGCTGGAGTTATTGGCTACAAGGGTAAGTCTTTATTTCCCTCTTTGTAGTATTGTTTTGCTTCATAGTTTAGCCCTATTTGCAAGCATATTTAGGCTTTTTCATAAACTGAAAAAAGTCTTTTTTTGATCTTCTAAACATGTTTGTTTAAGACTATTTTTCTGTTGGGGGTCATCTACCCCGTTACATGCTTCATTTCGTCATGTTTTGAGCTATGCATTAGAGCATTTGTGTTGACCTTGGTTTGGCCTTTTTGCCACTAAAATCCAGTGGATTCTCAGTGGCTAACATGTGTCTTTGAGCTTCAAAATCAGAGAGGGGTGACCCACTGACCCCTTGTTCTCTTTACTAGCTTTGTTGGCCTTACAAAGGAGCCCCTATTTTCATGTTTCAAAGCCATGCTCCAGGCCATTTTTGATGAGTTTTGTGATCTGTATGACCTCTTTCCAGAGGTGGTTTTGCCATATTAGATGTCTATTATGCATGTGTAGAGTAATCTTCTTCAAGGCCTTTCAAAGGGGCCTTCACTTGCATGCTTGCTAGACTAATTTCAGGCCCTTTTTGGTGGGTTTTAGGACCCTCATAACCCCTGTCCAGAGGTTGTTTTACCATTTTGTGTGTTTGTCATGTATGTGTAGAACAACCCCTTGCATGGCCCTCCAAAGGAGCCTATCATTCTTGCATGCATTGACTGAGTTTCAGTGGGTTTTTGGGCATATTTTGGCATGAAATACTTCTTTTTTTGGCTGGTTTGATGAGCTCTCATATGCTTCATATAGTTGTAGTACAACTCATGGTTCACTAGCTTTCTTTGCATGCTTTGTTGACCCTTGATTCTAGCACATTTTGGCTATGCCTTGAACTAATTTTGTGCATATTTTGGACTGCCCTAGCTCTGTTTTTGGTCTCATGGTCGAATGATGCTTGTTTTGCATGCTTGTAGTTCAATATCCATACTTAGCATTGAGTTTCGAGGTCCATTGCATGCATATACAGAGGTGTTTTCATGCTTTGGGGTCATTTTGCATCATATTTCAGAGCTTATGTGAATGTCATATCCTCATGTTTTCTCCTCTTTAAGTGTGCTTGAGAGTTGTGCATGAATGCCTTGTTTTCGGACCATTGAATGAGCTCCATTTCTTTGCATTCCGAGCCATCATTTTAGGCCATTTCCCCACTGTTTCAGACCTGCCTAGGGTCTGTTTGGGGTTGGTTTTGCCATTTGTGCATTGCTTTGTGTACCTCTAGTGTAATGCACTTCATTAGTTTTGGTATTCGGGCCATCTAGCTTGCATTGTGTGACATATTTTCATGATTTGGGACCATTGTGCATCATGTTTCAGAGCTGGAAATTGCATGCTTGTATGCCATATTTCATCCTTTGCCATGCTTAGTTAGAGTTGCATGTTGTGCCTTAGGATCGGTCCATTGCATTCGTGCATGTTTGCATGTATTTCGGTTGTCTCATTTTCATCACATGGCCACTGATGTGAGTGTGGCTGAGGTCCACTCATATTGGTGTAAGTCCATCTTGCATTGTGTATGCCATTTTAATCCATAGCATTGCGAATGCTAGGTTGCATGTTAGTCGCATTGTGTATGCCATCTCATTGCATTGTGTTTGGGATAGGAGTTAGCCCAAACACGGGAAACGAGGGACGTTTCGTACCCGAAGTGACAGAACGTGCCTCAATTCCCAGTCGCCGACACTCCGGATTACCCATGATGGAGTCTAGGCCTTATTGTGTTGTCATGTGCATTTATTTCACATCGAGTCGTGCAATTCGACTCCTCGGCCATCATGCATCGAGATGCGTGATTGGTGGCATGAGGATCGAGGTGTGCATACATATGTGAAAATACTTTGCCATGCCCCTTTCTTGCTCTCTGTTGCAGCAAACCAGAAATCAGCAGCCTTCTAAAGCTTTGCACAACATTCCGGGATTAATTGCAAATAGAGGCAAATCGGGGCATCACGAGGAATTTTCCGACGAGGCGACTCGAGCATGCATGTATCTTTCATCATTCGGAGCAGAGCTGGGGCGGTCCATAGACTTGCACGCTAATTTATTTGCTTTCCTAGTTAATTTGTTAATTAATTAGGATTTTGTAATATTTAATTATTTATTCGGTCTGTATTATTTATTCGGACCCTCCGAGGAGGGCAATGTTGTAATAAGTGTGCGTGTGTGTGATGTATGTCTTCCAACCCTACGTCTTTCTCCATTTTATTTACCAGCTTATGATGGTTAGTTAGGGCATGTTTCAATTAGCATACTTATGCTCGCATGTTTGCATCCATTCATCTGTCTTGCACGCACCGGGCTCGGCGCATCATACTAACTGCATTGTATTTCAATTCCGAGTTAAAATACGTGTATCAGTTGTTGCATTTCATATGCCATTTTAGAATAGCCGAGCCTGTCTTAGTTGCATTTTGCATGTGTTGCATTAGGTATTTCAGCATAGTTAGGATTCATGCATGTTTTTAATTAGCTTCTTTCCTTGGCTTGGAGTACTCGGTAAGTACTGAGGAGGACCCGCGGCTGGTCCAGATCGGGTCCACGTTGTCTTTGGAGGAACACGAGCGCTTAGTCGCTTTATTAAAAGATTTCAAAGATGTTTTCGCGTGGTCCTACGAAGACATGCCGGGAATCGATCCTGAGATTGTACAGCACCGGATCCCTCTTGACCCGAGGCCTACCCGTCAAACAAAAACTCAGAAGGATCCGCCCGGACTGGGCTCTCAAGATCAAGGAAGAGGTCACCAAGCAAATTGACGCAGGTTTCCTACTGGTATCCGAATACCGACTTGGTTGGCCAACATTGTTCCGGTGCCGAAGAAGGATGGCAGGATTCGGGTATGCATGGATTTCAGGGACTTGAATAGAGCTAGTCCGAAGGACGACTTCCTCTTGCTGCATATCGATGAGTTAGTGGACTTCACAGCGGGGCACGCTTTGCTTTCGTTCATGGATGGTTTTTCGGGCTACAATCAGATAGTGATGGCACCGAGGACCAGGAGAAGACTGCTTTCACCACCCCGTGGGGAACCTACTACTACAGAGTGATCCGTTTTGGTTGAAGAACGCTGGATACAACGGGCCGCGACCACGATATTGCACGACATGATCCACAAAGAGTTGAGGTGTACGTGGAGACATGATTGTCAAGTCCAACGAAAGAGAGGGCCACTACACCGCCTTGCAAAAATTCTTTTAGAGGATCAGAGAATTTTCGGTTGCGGCTGAATCCTCAGAAGTGTACATTCGGTGTTACAGCAGGGAAAATGTTGGGGTTTCTGATTACACAGAGAGGTATCGAAGTCGACCCTTCCAAAATCAGGCCATCTTAGAAATGCCACCACCAAGGACTGAAAAGGAGGTGCGAGGCTTTCTGGGTAAAGTGCAATTCATAAGACGGTTTATCTCAAAATAACCTTGACTTGTGAACCACTTTTTGGTCTCCTGAAGAAAGGAAAGAAATTCCAATGGGACGGCCGATGCCAAGCTGCTTTGAACAGATCAAGGATACTTACAGAACCCGCCCGTGTTGTCACCGCCAACCGGGGAGACCGTTGATTTTGTATCTTTCAGTAACTGAGACTACAATGGGCTGCATGCTAGCGCAAGAATCAGAGGACAAAGTGGAGAGAGCCATCTACTACTTGAGCAAGAAGATGCTGGAGTATGAGACTCGCTACACATCATTGGAAAAGGCTTGCTTAGCCTTGGTATGGGCTACCAGGAAGCTGCGGTACTACCTGTTAGCTCACTCTGTAATGTTGGTTTCAAGATTAGATCTCATCAAATATCTCACTCTGTAATGTTGGTTTCGTTGGTTGCTGTTGCTTTCCGAATTCGATCTGAAATATGTGACGCGCAAGTCAGTCAAGGGAAGAGCGGTAGCAAAGTTCTTAGCCGATCATCCAGTGGAAGGAGGTGAAGCAGTTGAGTACTTATTCCCAGATGAGCCATTTTTCATATTGACGACGAGTTTTGGATGATGTACTTTGACGGAGGTCAAACCAGTATGGGTATGGGATAGGAGTGTTGCTGATAGCACCCGACAACTCCCGTATCCCTCTAGCATTCAAACTCCGGTTCAAAGTCTCGAACAACGAAGCAGAATATGAGGCGTGCATTGCCGGTCTATAAGCAGCTAGGAATTAGGCGCAAAACGATTGGACGTCATTGGGGACTCGAACCTTGTTGTATCTCAAGCGAAAGGAGATTGGAAAGTCAAAGAAGAAAAGATGATTATGTATCACCAGACCTTGGACTTGTTAATTCCTCGGTTTGAGAAGTTAAACTTTTCTCATCTGTTAAGAGAGAACAACAGGTTCGCAGATTCACTAGCAACTCTATCTTCCATGATAGACATCCCGTTGGAGTCCGGATGCGTCCAATCATTATCGACCAAAAATTTGTGCCGGCTTACGAGTCGATTGCTGCTATAGATGAGGTTCAAGATGAGAACCCCTGGTATTGATATATTGGAATTTCTTGGAGAAGGAAGCATATCCACCAGGGGTAAATCCCAAGGATAAAAGGGCAATCAGAAGAATGGCCGTTCAGTTCATCATCTGCGGAGGTAAATTGTATAAGAGAGGTCATCTGGGAATGCATAAGCTGTGCGTTGAAGCTGAAGAATCAAAACGCCTGATGGAGGCCATCCATGGAGGGGAATGCGGTGCGCATATGAACGGGGTATTGTTAGCGCGGAAGATCCTCAGACAAGGTTATTATTGGTCCACCATGGAGGAGGATTGTATCGGCTTTGTTCAGCAATGCCACAAGTGTCAGATCCATGCAAACCGCATGAACATTCCGCCGTTGAAACTGTACAATATGACTTCGCCATGGCCATTTTCAGTTTGGGGAATCGATGTGATCGGGGCTGTCACTCCGAAGGGGTCGAATGGGCATGAGTTCATCCTGGTCGCGATAGATTATTTCACAAAGTGGGTTGAGGCCCAATCCTATGCGGTGTTGAAGGCTTCACATGTTATAAAGTTCATCAGAAACAACATCATCTGTCGCTATGGGGTCCCGAATGAAATCATTTCAGATAACGGTTCCCACTTCAAGAAGGAAGTGATTGACTTGTTGGAAAAATACAACGTGGCTTTTCATAAGTCATCCACCTATCGGCCGCAGACCAATGGAGCGGTCGAGGCCGCCAACAAGAATATCAAACACATATTGCAGAAGATGGTGGAAACCTATCGGATGGCCAGATAAGCTGCCGTTTGCTCTGTGGGGCTACCGGACTTCAATTAGAACTTCTACTGGGCGACTCCATATTCATTAGTTTATGGGATGGAGGCCGTTCTACCTATTGAAATTGAAGGTTCCGTCTTTGCGAGTACTGGCTGAGTGTCAGATAGCCGAAGCAGATTGGCAGCAGAGCAGATTTGAAGAATTCATGCTTTTTGATGAGAGAGGACTGAAAGCACTGTACCATGTTCAAGGTTATCAGCGTAGAATTGCGAGGGCTTTCAACAAGAAATTAAGTCTAGGAATCTAAAAGAAGGAGATTTGGTGCTCAAAGACAACCGAGCTCCCATCCACGACCCAAGGGGCAAGTTCAGACCCAATTGGACTGGTCCCTACATCATTAAGTCTATCTAGTCAGGTGAAGCTGTGGTTCTAATGGACCTAGATGGCCTAGAGTTCTCCCAACCGATCAACATGGACAAGTTGAAGAAATATTACCCCTGAGAGGCTCGCTAGGCCGAAAACCCGAAAGGGCGACCTAGGCAAAATTAGAGCACAAAAAATTTGAAATGATAAAAACTGAGCTCGCAAGGTTGAAAACCGCAAAGAACGGCCTTGGCAAAAGTTAGGAGCGTAAAAGGAGAGTGAAAATACTCGAGTGACCCGAGCCTGAACTACGTAAGGCTTGATTCCCATCTTTGGGATACGTAGGCAACTTCATCCTGAAGTTCAGCCATAAACTTTTCCCGATCAATTTGTCCATTTGATCATCTCGGCCATCTTTGTCTATTCAGCATTCAAGAGTTCGGTTATGATCTCCGGTGCAGTGCTTTTCAGACTAGGGGCAACTTTCCGTTGCTGTGCAGTGCCGCGGTACTATTCAGACTAGGGGCAACTTTCCAGTTGCTAGGATCCGAGGTTGTGCATCTCAGTGACAGATTTCAGGCGTGTCCAGTTCTGATCCATATCGAAAATGGTTTTGAAAAGTTTTAATAAAAGTTGATTTTGTTCAAATTAATCTTTTTACAACTTAGACCATTTTTGGACCAAAGCGGAAAATTTTCAGTACCCAAACCTTCAATTTCATTGATTTCAATACAGAGTTCTCCTGCTCTTGCATACAAATTGAAGTTGCTTTTTATTACATTCATAAAAAAAACTTGAAAGTACTAATAAAGCAATAAATCCGGGGAAAAAATAAGTCAGGTGTTCCTGCGCCCCCTCCTAGAGCTGGTCGAAGCCTCTGATGCCAAAGTGGGCCCTTCCTGTGCCTCTTCATTGAGCCAATCCAAGCACTCATCAGACAAAGTGCAACTGAAAGTGGGAGCGGGGGCCAGGAGCTCTCTAGTCCTCCATGCTGTGGCATAACGGGCAAGCTGTGCGCCTCGAGCTGGGAATGCAACAGGGTACTCTACCCCCTCTGGCGGGCAAGTCTGATCATGTCCGAACTCGCACCGGAACCAGAACGGAAAATAGAAGACACAGTGTGTCATGCCAATCAATTGAATCCTAGGTTGACGGGTCATGTTGTAACTCATTGCCGGCAGATTGAGCCAAGGGCAGCGCCAAGCGATGCGGTTTGCAGACAAACTGCACATCCAGTTGTACACCACCCCTCATCCAGGGCATCGACCAGGCGTTGTCGGAAAAAAGCCGCGAGCTGAGTATGCTGGGCAAGACTCCACAATCTGTAACTTGTCCATCAACCACACCTGGGGAGGGATGAAAAATGAGAGAATAAAGAATAGAGAGATGTACGATGAGAGAAAAGTAAGAAAGGGTTTTGTGAGAAAAAATCGAGCCTGAGGGCCGAGTGATGTGACAATACATATGTGAGATTGGGTGGGAAACATTACCTGCAATAGTAGTAGGCTCCCCGCAAGCCTAGCCGCCTCCGGCGATGAAAAGCGTCTAAGCCCATCAATGTCTCAGCCAATGTCATGGCAATGCAGCTCTTGCCCTCCTTCAAACCTTGGGCAACCTCGATCAACCGGACACTGAATCCATAGGAGCTCGGGGCAAGCAAGAAATGAGATAGCAAGCATAGGCAAAGCGCGTGTCGCCGATAGCCCTGCCAATGATGGTCGCCGCGGTCACCAGCATCAGAAAACCAGTGAACCAAGCTTGGGATGTCCACCTTCCCATCGCGAATCAATGATCGAGCGTCATGCAAAGTGAGGCCGCACATTTGTCCTAGGGCTTGGACGTGGCCGAATCGGAGTTGAGGCAAGATTTCTTCATTACGCTCGGACTCCATCAAAGCTTGGAAATCCTCGAAAGTAGGGCAAGACCTGCTAAAGCTAAAAACATGTGTTACCGGATTCCAAAACCTTGCTGCAGCATGGAGGAAAGGAAGATGCAGCGGGGTACGGCCCAGCGTAAATAGTGCATTCAAGCCGAAGCCTCGGAAGTTCAACTTTTCCGAGCCATCTAGAGAAGCAATCCAAGCCGTGAGATTTTGGACGAGGAACGCCTCCATTTTGATGCAAAACTGAGATGAAATGAATAAACCACGAGGCTGGAACTTTTAAAGAGGATAAGGCACTGTTCGGGGGACACGTGTCAATAATTTGGTGGTTGCCAAGCCAGGTGGTCGGCCGACCACCTTTTCTAGTAGACCGACCACCCCTTTGGTCTCTAATGGAAATAGATGGTCGGCCAGCTCCCTCTGATGGTCAGCCATGGAAAGAAGTGTGGCTTTGGTCTTATCCTAGTCTCTAGAAGAAAGTTCCTAGCATTTTCATGCATTGGGAGTGTTGAAGGTGCGAGTTTTCCTCTGTTTCGGATGCGTTCCGTCACTCCGATCATCCGAGATACGTCTGTTTATCGAGTTGTTGTTGAGTTTTGTTTATTGAGTTGTTGTTGAGTTTTGTTTATCGAGTTGTTGTTGAGTTTTGTTTATCGAGTTGTTGTCGAGTTTTGCTTATCAAGTCGAGTTGTTAAGTTTTATCGAGTTGTCGAGTTTTGTCCGTTGAAATTGTTGTTCTTTGTTTATCAACATTTCCGGGATTTGCTTATCGAGTTGTAAACTTGCTAAGGTTTTGTTGTTTCTTAGTAAGATAAGTTGTTTTGTTTGTTGTGTCGTTTCACTACCTAACTTGGCAAATTTTTGATGCTCAATTTCATTCAATTTCATTTTTGTGCAAAATGATGCGATGCGATGCGATGTTAAGAACATAAAATGCAACACTTTTTGAACAAAAGTTGTTTCATTCCATCATGTTTCCTTTGTTACAGCATTTTACAACAAGGGTACAAGTTTTACAGAAAATAAAACTGCCTAATAATGTACAATGTGCTACAACTACTAGTAAAAAGGCAAATAAAGCAGAAACATCTGCATCAGTGCTCTCAAGTGCAAGAATAAGAGGCCTTCTTCGTCCTCTTCGGCTGAGAAGTCCCTGCACCATCTCCACCAGCACACCATCTGAATCGGAGCTGCTGTCCTCGAACCCTCCTCGGCATCACCTCCGCCCTCAAACCGGACTCAGAGTCATCCTCTCTGCCTGCAGATGTCTCTGAATGAGGATGCGCAGACTCCTCCTCCTCGCTGGACTCCTCCTCTATGACAGGTGCTCTGCGCCTGCCTCGTTTGCGAGACGAGTCCCCTCTCCCAGCTCCCCGAGAAGGCCTAGATGGCCCGACCTGTGGCCCAGTATGTAGCCGAGGCATCTGGAAAGGAAGAGGACAATTTGAGTACATTAGCCAGTATGTATATCAGATGCAGATGCCAGAAACTACATAGAGAGGATGTATGCAGATATAGTACATGAATGTGGTGTGTGTCAGATGTGCTCTACACATATAATCAATCAATGCAGTGAAATGTTCAAGTTCAGCATGTCATCAGAAGTATGATAAATGCAAGAAAACTAAACAGTACCGGACACCGACGATGGACATCTGCGTCTCTCTCCGCAGGACCATGCCCTCGAGTAGGCCACCAACCCGAGCAACCCTCGGTATACTCCGTGATAGGCTGCAGATGCAAGTGCAAGTCATCAGTAAATGAATAAATGTCCAAATATCTGAGTGATAAATCAAAACTGTAAAGCATACCGGTGGCGAGTCAGGGTCTCTGACATATGGGTGACCAGGCATAGAGGCTCTATCGGAATCGGGTAGGAAGTCCCGTATCACCATCCTGTCAACTCAGTCGGAATATCTGGCCATCCGGCATGATGATAAGTCGGGGGAATCGGGGGGACCAGTCCACCCCCACTTCTCGATGTGCCGGCCCTACTAGTAGAAGGGACACCTGCAGCCCGAGCTCGACTCGATGATGGCATGCCAACAGACCTCCGCGTGGGAGTACAGACACCTGTCAATGGAGGCATCAAGTATGTATGACGGTAAGTCGCGTACTCCCCCTCCTCCAAATGTAGAAATACGTCGGTACCCAACATGGCGCTATCGATATCCTGGGGAGTGAGCCCCTCAGTGGATCGCATATCGTCCGGAGGTGCTGTGGAGACACTCTGCTCGGGGAAGCCCATAGTCTGGCGCATGAAGCGGTCCCCCAGAAACCAGGCCCTACCAGCTGGCCCCTCAAATAGGATCCTATACCGAGAAGCGGCCCATTCCCTAGCAAACTGAAATCGGGTGTCTCCACCCAAGGGCCCAGGGTTGCCATGTGATCTGCGGATAACAATGCATAAGCCGATTAGAAATCGTAAATGTGCAAGATGAATCAAAGATGAAAACATGAAGAACTGAGAGTTCTGAATTACCTCGGTCGACCGTACTGTATCGAAAAACTACGCAGGTAGGGGAGAGTCTCCTGAGCTCTCGCCGGTACTGGCCCTAAAAAATGAGCGAGTAAGGAATCATGAGAGACACCTCCACCTCAAGATCCGGGGCTAGCGTCGGAAAGTACGCAAAAACCCATAGCTGTGGAAAACAGGGCAAAAGCCATCAGAATACAGAATGCTGAGTGCAGAATGTGAATACAGAATGTACAGAGAATGCAGAATGCTGAGAGCGGAATGCAAAGTACAGAATGTAAAGTGTGCCGTGTGTGCAATGTACAGATAATGAAAAGCAGAAATGTAAACCAAGAGGGCAGAGAGTACCTCCCAGGCTCTCCAATAGCCGCCAACTATGTTCCCCCGTCCGCGGGAGGTCGTACTCATGTAGCAGTAGAGGGTAGCTAAGCCGGGGCCACCCCAGTCATACTGACTGACCTGCGAGAGGTCTACCAGGGCACTCAGCAGATAAAGCCCAACGGTGTTCCCCCTATCGGAGAACAGAGTGGTCTCGAAGAGGAACATCAAAAACCCTCGAGTGTACTGCGCTATCTCCTCGGGAGTCTCAGACACCCTCTCTCTGAAATGTGAGGAAAACCAAGTGTACCGGACTCTGCCGAAGATCTGTCAACCGGTGGGCGAGCTCTCAACAGATAGATCCAAGCAGCCTCCCACTCGCCCATGTCCTCATCGTAGGGGATCGGCCAGCCTTCCATGTCAAGGCCTGTCAGCATGGCAAAATCGAACGGGGTCATAGTCATGTCCTCGGTAGCTGAGAAATGGAAGGAGTTGGTGGTGTCCCACCATCTCTCTACAAGGGCACCCATCAGGGTCCTGCTCGCTGGATAACGCGATATCCCCGTGCAGAAGAGTCTGAACCCTGCCTGGTCAACCAGACCGCGAACGGCCTCAGGGAGCTTTGCGTACCACTCCCTGGCGATGATCGATCCATATCCTCATGTGATGCGAAGATACCTGCATTCAGAATGAACACATGTATTCAATTTCGAAATAAAGTATATGAGCTGTGTGCAAATTAAATCAGATACAATGCCATGAGCTGCGTATTGAACATGAAGTATACGGGCTGCGTGTTCATAATTGAAGTGTGTGAGCTGCGTGTTCAACATAAAGTATATGGGCTGTATGTTCATCATCAAAGTGTGAGCTGTGTGTTCACTCAAAATTTGGGCTGCGTGTTCAGAAATACAACAGTTTGGGCTGTGTGTCCATCTCAAAGTTCGAGCTATGTGTTCAACATCAAATTTGGGCTGCGTGTTCAGAAATTCAACAGTTTGGGCTACGTGTTCAACTCTCAACCAGTGGTGCTGTGTGTTTCAAAATTTGGGCTGCGTGTTCAGAAAGTCAAGTGTATGAGCTGTGTGTTCAGACTTAAAGTATTTGGGCTATGTGTTCAACTCTCAACCATGTATGTGTGTTCACCTCAAAATTTGGGCTGCGTATTCAGAAAGTCAAGTGTTTTAGCTGTGCGTTCAGGCTTCAAAAACAGTGGGTTGTGTGTTCATCATCAAAGTGTGAGTTGTGTGTTCAACATCAAGTGTTTGAGCTGTGTGTTCAAACTTCAAAAATAGTGGGCTGTGTGTTCATCTCGAAGTTCGAGCTGTGTGTTCATCTCAAAGTTCGGGCTGTGTGTTCAACTTTCAAAAACAGTGGGCTGCATGTTCATAATTTACAAGTTTGGGCTGTGTGTTCAGATTTCAGAAATAGTGTGTGCTGCGTGTTCACAATCAAAATATGGGCTGCGAGTTCAGAAATTCAAAGTTTGGGCTGTGTGTTCAACTCTCAACAAGTGTGTGCTGCGTGTTCACAATCAAATATGGGCTGCGGGTTCAGAAATTCAAGCGATTGAGCTGTGTGTTCAAGATGCAAATAGAATACTGTGTTATAGACTAAGTATTCAGAACAAGCTGTGTGCTATAATGAGCAGAAGTATGGTGTGCAAGTGTGTAAAAGTGAAGTACGGAAAATGTAAAAGTGAAGTACATACCTCTCGTGCATAGCGAAAGTGGGAAATGCACGGAAAATGCAGAATACATTGCAGAAAATGTAAAAGTGAAGTACATACCTCTCGTGCCTGATAAGAGAGGTGGGACTCTGGCTCCCGCAGTAATAGATCTATAGGTGCTCACTCGTCAAAGTCGGTGAAGTGGTAGAAAACGGCTCGAGGAAGGATGTGCGCCGGAGGGTCATACCTCTCGGGAATAAATGGCCGAATCCTCGGAGGTAAAGCCATAATGTCTGGCTCACCCCCGGCACCTGGAGGACCTCCGCCACGAGGAAAATGACTTGCCATCTCAAGAAATCTGCAAAAAGGAGCAAAAATGAGCAAGATGAGCCAAAATTGAAGAAAGTCAACAAAAGTCAACTCTCGGGAAATGAAAAAGTCAACAAAAGTCAACTCCCGAGAAAATGTTCCAAATATTGAGACAAACTTACCTCAAGTGGTGAAAATGGGGAAAGAAGCTCCGAAATCAAATTTTAATCGGTCCAAAGTGAAGAAAACTGAAAGATTTCGCGAAACAACTTTGCGTGGGGCGTTGGAAAATGCGTATAGAGCGTAGATCTGAGAGGGAAAATGGTTTAGGAAGAAAGGAGCACTGATTTCGGACTTGGAGTTATGAGCAAAAAGTGTTTGGCCATGTGCATTTAAAGAAACAAGGGCAAAAGGACAAAACTGCCCCTGTTTTTGGCTAGGTGGTCGGCCGACCACCTTTTCTGGTAGGCCGACCACCCCCCTTCACCAAAACTGGTCGGTGACCTCCTTACCTGGTCGGTGGCCCTCCTAGGTGGTCTCCAATGCCTCTTTGAGCTCCCTGCAAATTTCGGTGGTGATCGGAGTCTCCGGCACCCGAGAAAGTACAAGGAAAGTGCACTTTTCAGCGCGAAATCCCTCCGTGGGAACTTCAACTCCAACTTTTGATGCGTGTTTCATCGTTACTCGCCGAGAGCGAGGTGTATCCTTTTTGAATACGCTGTGACCCTTCTGGGAGGTAAACCGGAGGTCGCGATTTGAGTTGTCCTCGTCGAAGCTTGCATTTCTTTGCTCAATGTTTTGTTTTAAACATGCTCGTAAAATCGCACTTATCCAGCATTATTATGCATGCCACTCGCATTGTTGTGAACATCGCCTGCACTGTTGTGCATGTTTCACCGGTACTATCATATCTCCATACTTAACTTGCGTTGTCACGCACGTTTCTCCTCGCATTGCGATGCACTTTCCCATCGGCACCATGTTTGTTTGCGTTCGATATAGTGTTGAACATATGTTGCTAACTATGTTATGCTTGTTCAGTTTCTCTCTTTTGCAGGCACGATATTGTATGTACGGTTCATTTGAAGCTGGTGCGACCAGACGAGTCGCACAGGTATTGTATCTTCTCCGTGTGAGACGTGGCGAGAATTGAATAATTCTCCACATTCTTACTGCATGAAATGTAGTTGCTGCTTTGCATTCTTGCTTAGAACTGTTGCATCTATTGTGAATATTTGCTTCATTATAGCTTGCTGCTTTGCATGATCATGAGTTACATTCGGCTTTGTGCATATTGTTTTGCATTTTGCCCCCTGCCTGCGGGCGCGCCTGCGGGCACATCTCTCTGTTTATCTTGCCTGTTTGTCTAAGTCTTCGGCCTTGTCAAAAATGGGTCGTCTCTGGGCTTTGACATTCACTCCCGTCAATTATGACTTTCGAGTTCTGTCAAAGAGGGGCAACTGTAGACACCCCATTTTTGACCAACCTTAAGACTCAGACATCACCAATTGAGCGCTCGGTGATGATGCATATTGTGCTCGTTCTGAGGTTGCGGAGTCTCGGCTAAGAGCCTTGCCTCCGGACTTCGGCACTCTTTCGCGCTTTGCCTCGGTTTGCGAACCAGGTCTTGTTTTCTCTGTTTTCTCTTCCCGAAGGAAGGGAGAGGTCTCGAAGACCATCTATCAGTAGCCGTAGGCTACGTTTCGTGGTCGTAGGCCATTTTTCCCGTTTGGAGGCCAGTTTCCAGTTTTCGAAGCCGTCGGCTGTGCGCCTCGGTTCGGGACCGCTTAACTACCTTCGTTTGCTCCGGTTTTTGGCACACACCTTGTTCCCTCTCCCTAGAGGGACACTGTGGCCCGGGAGACCACCTTTGTGGTCATACGCCACCTCTGGTGCTTAATAGTCAGTTTTCGGGGCCCCTGGCTGCGCGTTTTGGCCCCCGAACCCTCGTTTTGCATCGGTATGGGTTCATTTTTGGCATGGACCCTAGTTTCATTGTTAGGAAGGTGGTACTATGGTGGGTGACCACCTTTTCTTCTTGGAGGCCACCTTTCCCCGGTCGGCCGGTTTTTCTTGGCTGGTAAGTGGCCTCCCTCACTTTTGAGCCATAATTTCGGGTCTCCCATACCACCACTGAGTTGCATTCACCTGGGAGACCACCAATCTTGGTAGGCCGACCACCTTTTCTTGCTTGACCCTTTTGACCCCTTGGTCTCCCTCACTTTTGAGCCACAATTTCGGGTCTCCCATACCACCACTGAGTTGCATTCACTTGGGAGACCACCAATCTGGGATGGCCGACCACCTTTTTTGCTTGGCCCTTTTGAACCTGGTCGGCCGACTAGGGGAGTGGTCGGCCGACCACCTTAACTGGTTGGCCAGCCTTCTGCTTTTTTGTCTCATTGAGCTGAAGCCAGCTGTGCCAGCTGGAAGTCTCAGAATGCATCCTCCATACACGTGTATGGAGGATGTTTAAGCTTGGTTTTAAGCTTCTTTGAGAAGCTTTGGCCTCTCTTCTCTATAAAGGGAGGCCTCCTCATCCATTGCTAGGGTTGAACAATTAGTCTAGAGCATACATCATATATCTCTCTTTGTCTCTCTCTTTAAGCTTCAAAGAGTGAAGTTCTTGCCCTCCTTTGCACACCACCTCAAAACCTAACCTCTCCATCATCCATCTAAGCACCTTGGAGCTTATTTTCAAAGGCTAAGGAGTTGTTTTTTTGGTCCAGAAGTTGCTGGAGTTATTGGCTACAAGGGTAAGTCTTTATTTCCCTCTTTGTAGCATTATTTTGCTTCATAGTTTAGCCCTATTTGCAAGCATATTTAGGCTTTGTCATAAACTGAAAAAAGTCTTGTTTTGATCTTCTAAACATGTTTGTTTAAGACCATTTTTGTTTTGGGGGTCATCTACCCCCTTACATGCTTCATTTCCTCATGTTTTGAGCTATGCATTAGAGCATTTGTGTTGGCCTTGGTTTGGCCTTTTAGCCACTGAAATCCAGTGGATTTTTAGTGGCTAACATGTGTCTTTGAGCTTCAAAATCAGAGAGGGGTGACCCTCTCACCCCTTGTTCTCTTTACTAGCTTTGTTGGCCTTACAAAGGAGCCCCTATTTTCATGTTTCAAAGCCATGCTCCAGGCCATTTTTGATGAGTTTTGTGACCTGCATGACCTCCGTCTAGAGTTGATTTTACCATATTAGATGTCTATTATGCATGTGTAGAGTAATCTTTTTCAAGGCCTTTCAAAGGGGCCTTCACTTGCATGCTTCCTAGACTAATTTCAGGCCCTTTTTGGTGGGTTTTAGGACCCTCATAACCTTTCTCCAGAGGTTTTTTTACCATTTTGTGTGTCTGTCATATATGTGTAGAACAACCCCTTGCATGGCCTTCCAAAGGAGCCTATCATTCTTGCATGCATTGACTGAGTTTCAGTGGGTTTTTGGGCATATTTTGGCATGACATACTTCTATTTTTGGCTGGTTTGATGAGCTCTCATATGCTTCATATAGTTGTAGTACAACTCATGGTTCACTAGCTTTCTTTGCATGCTTTGTTGACCCTTGATTCTAGCACATTTTGGCTATGCCTTGAACTGATTTTGTGCATATTTTGGACTTCCCTAGCTCTGTTTTTGGTTCTCATGGTCGAATGATGCTTGTTTTGCATGCTTGTAGTTCAATATCCATGCTTAGCCTTGAGTTTCGAGGTCCATTGCATGCATGTACTGAGGTGTTTTCATGCTTTGGGGTCATTTTGCATCATATTTCAGAGCTTATGTGAATGCCATATCCTCATGTTTTCTCCTCTTTAAGTTTGCTTGAGAGTTATGTATGAATGCCTTGTTTTCGAACCATTGAATGAGCTCCATTTCTTTGCATTCCGAGCCATCATTTTAGGCCATTTCCCCACTGTTTCAGACCTTCCTAAGGTCTGTTTGGGGTTGGTTTTGCCATTTGTGCATTGCTTTGTGTACCTCTAGTGTAACGCACTTCATTAGTTTCGGTATTCGGGCCATCTAGCTTGCATTGTGTGACATATTTTCATGATTCGGGACCATTGTGCATCATGTTTCAGAGCTGGAAATTGCATGCTTGTATGCCATATTTCATCCTTTGCCATGCTTAGTTAGAGTTGCATGGTGTGCCTTAGGATCGGTCCATTGCATTCGTGCATGTTTGCATGTATTTCGGTTGTCTCATTTTCATCACATGGCCACTGATGTGAGTGTGGCTGAGGTCCACTCATATTGGTGTAAGTCCATCTTGCATTGTGTATGCCATTTTAATCCATAGCATTGCGAATGCTAGGTTGCATGTTAGTCGCATTGTGTATGCCATCTCATTGCATTGTGTTTGGGATAGGAGTTAGCCCAAACACGGGAAACGAGGGACATTTCGTACCCGAAGTGACGGAACGTGCCTCAATTCCCGGTCGCCGACACTCTGGATTACCCATGATGGAGTCTAGGCCTTGTTGTGTTGTCATGTGCATTCATTTCACATCGAGTCGTGCAATTCGACTCCTCGGCCATCATGCGTCGAGATACGTGATTGGTGGCACGAGGATCGAGGTGTGCATACATGTATGAAAATACTTTGCCATCTCCCTTTCTTGCTCTCTGTTGCAGCAAACCAGAAATCAGCAGCCTTCTAGAGCTTTGCACAGCATTCCGGGATTAATTGCAAACAGAGGCAAATCGAGGTATCGCGAGGAATTTTCTGACGAGGCGACTCGAGCATGCATGTATCTTTCATCATTCGGAGCAGAGTTGGGGCGGTCCATAGACTTGCACGCTAATTTATTTGCTTTCCTAGTTAATTTGTTAATTAATTAGGATTTTGTAATATTTAATTATTTATTCGATCTGTATTATTTATTTGGACCCTCCGAGGAGGGCAATGTTGTAATAAGTGTGCGTGTGTGTGATGTATGTCTTCCAACCCCACGTCTTTCTCCATTTTATTTACCAGCTTATGATGGTTAGTTTAGGGCATGTTTCAATTAGCATACTTATGCTCGCATGTTTGCATCCATTCATCTGTCTTGCACGCACCGGGCTCGGCGCATCATACTAACTGCATTGTATTCAATTCCGAGTTGAATACGTGTATCAGTTGTTGCATTTCATATGCCATTTTAGAATAGCCGAGCCTGTCTTAGTTGCATTTTGCATGTGTTGCATTAGGCATTTCAGCATAGTTAGGATTCATGCATGTTTCTAATTAGCTTCTTTCCTTGGCTTGGAGTACTCGGTAAGTATTTGTGCTTTAGCATCCTTGCATGTGTGTGAGTGACTGCCATGATAGCATGTTTACCATGAGGCTAACTGCTTATGTGATATACCTGCCTGAATGCCTGTGGGTGAAGGTTGGATTATCTGAATTGGAATAATGCATTGACTATGAGTTTTAAGCCCACTAGATAGTGGGAAATCATCATGTTTTCTAAGCCCACTTGAGGGTGGCAAAATCTGCATTTTAGCCTACTTGCGAGTAGCAAACCGCTTTCAAAAAAAGAACATGAAATGTTTTGTTCCAACTCAGGCGATCCAGTCTATACTTGTATGCTGCGCGCATCACATAGTAATTCTAGACTAATAACCGGAATAAGAGCGCATAATGTTTTCAAAACTCGATATCATGGTTAGTAGAGGCCGATCTTTGATCGGGCGAGCGGGGGTGCTCACGAAGTGACCTTCTCCAATCGTACCCAAGTTCCCGAGCCGAGACAACTTTGGTGATGACGGATACGTAGCCTTAGGCAACGAGTCAGGGTTTCCTAAATTTCCCAAAATAAAATATTTAGATGGCGACTCTGTATCTGGCAAAGCAGTCCATGTTTGGCACTTCTTTCAAAAAATCTGTTTTCAAAAACGATTTGCCGGATTTGGACTCTTTGATGATTCATCGGTTTTGCATTGCACTCTGTGAGATTAGATACAGGACCGTGACTTTGAGTCCTGAACTGTAGTGAGCCCAAATGAACAAAACGGGATTCCCTCCCGGGGCGTTCGGGGACGTCTACACTAAGTTGCCCTTGTAGCATTGCATTGTGCATGCATGTGTTAGCATTGTTTGCATGCCATTTGCATTGGTAGTTTGATCATGTTGTATTGCATGTTGTTGCATGCCTGTCCTTTGCATTATGTATGCCATGTGGTAGCATTGTGCATGCCATGTTATGTGTTGTATTGTGTTTGGGATAGGTTTTAGTCCAAACACGGGAAACGAGGGACGTTTCATACTTAAAGTGATGAAACGTGCCTTAATTCCCGGTCGCCGATGCTCTTGATCATACATGATAGAGTTCTAGGCCTTATGTGTTTACTTGTGCATTCATTTTACATTGAATTGTGCAACTTCGCCTCTCGGCCATCATGCATTGAAATGCGCGATTGGTGGCCCAAGGGTCGGGAACCTACACTCCCTTGAGCTCATGACATGATAGGGAGGGTGGTTGTGCACACATACCTTGCAAATACATTGCCATGCCCTTTCTTGCTCTCTGTTGTAGCAAATTGGAATTCATCAGCAGCAACAACTGGTCGGCCAGCCAGAAAAACTAGCTGGCCGACCACTTTTTCTAGCTTTCTGCATGAAAAGTGGTCGGCAGGTGGCTGGAGAGACCAAAAGTGGTCGGCCATCCTCCCACAGGTTTCCCAAGGTGAAGTTGAAGCTATCTGGAGCTTGGTGCAAAGTTCTGAGGACAATTGAAAATATAGGCAAATCAGGGCATCGCATTGGATTTCCAAATGAGGCGACCGGGCTTGCATGCATTCCTCTCCCTCTGAGGCTCCTAATTTACTGCTTTATTTAGCTAATGTGTTTAGCTAGCTTATGCTTTGGTTTGTACCCTTAATAGTTAATGCGTTAGCTATTTTAAATTCGTTTTGTAATAATTAGTTAACTAGGGTTAGTTAATTAATTTGTTGTGTAATAATTAGTTTAATTAGCTTAGATTAGCTAGTTAGCTTCTTATTTGGTCTCTCCCCCGAGAGGGCCAATTGTTGTAATAAGCGTGCGTGCGTGTGTGTGATGCATGTCTTCTAATCCCTATTTCTTTCTCCTTTTTACTTAACTGCTTACGATGATTAGTTTTAAGGCATATTTCATTTAGCATACCTTATGCTCGCATGCGTGCATCCATTCATCTGTATTGCATGCATCGGGCTCGGCGCATCATACTAACTGCATTGTATTTCAATTCCAATTTGAATACATGTACCAAGTTGTATTTCACATGACATCTTAGAATAGCCGAGCCTATCTGAGCTGCATCTTTGCATGTGTTGCATTAGCCATCTTAACATGAACTAGGATGATGCATGATTTCTAACTAGTTCTTTGTTTTGGCTCGGAGTACACTGTAAGTGTTTACGCTTTAGAATACTGCATGTGTGTTATTGATTGCCATGAAAGCATGCTTACCATGAGGCTAACTGCTTATGTGATTAACTGCCTGAATGTCTGTGGATGAAGGTTGGATTACTTGAATTGGAACAATTCATCAAATCCTCGTTTTAGCCTATTTGCAAGTAGCAAACTTCAAACCATTTTCCAAACAAACGGATATGCAATGTTTTATTCCAAATTAGGCGATCTAGTCTATACTTGTTTGCTGTGCGCATCACGTAGTAAGACTAGCTAATTAACCGGAATAAGAGCACATGTGTTTTCAAAAACAAAATATCATGTTTAGTACAGGCCGATCTTTGATCTGGCGAGCGGGGGTGCTTATTACATGACCTTCCCCAATCGTACCCAAGTTCCCGAGCCGAGGCAACTTTGGTGATGACAGACACGTGGCCTTAGGCACGAGTCAGGGTTTCCTAAATTCCCCCAAAATAAAATATTTAGGTGGCGACTCTGTATCTGGCAAAGCAGTCCATGTTTGGCACTTCTTTATAAAATCTGTTTTCCAAAATAATTTGCCGGATTTGAACTCTTTGGTGATTTATCGGTTTTCACATCGCACATTGTGAGATTAGATTCAGAACCGTGACATTTGAGTCCGAACTGTAGTAGCTCAGAACAAAACGAGATCTCACGCCCTCGTAGGCGCGCGGACATCGGAGAGTTCCCGGGAGCACGTCTACATGTGCCTTGAATTGTAAGAATTGTAAATCTTGGAGAATTATGTTGAGAACATAATAGATATATTCTTGAAGATGTGAATTTGCTATGAATTGAGTATGGCACGTAATTGTGGTTGTTGCTATAAGTGGAAGGCATGTGGTTATGTTGCGAAATAACATTGCAAGTGAAGAAATGTTATGAGATATTAATCATTGTGTCGCATTCACATTTGACATATTATCATTAATGTGCATGAAAGGTTAGATGGGTATGAATGTCTGCATCTATACATAGATATAACCCTTTTTATTGATGAAGAAACATCTTATACTACAAAAGATTTTGAGAGTAGAGTTTAGCATCTACATGTCATATTGGCTTAAATGGAAGTAAATGTTGAAAAAGCATGGATTGTGGTTGTATAATTGCACATGGTCAAATGTTAATAAACTCATGACTATTGGTTGGAAGAACATGGAAATGGTGAATGGAATTGTTTGGTAATGTTGTTGGGATGACTCGAGAATTTTCCATAAGACATGGAAAAATGGTTGCATTGCATATTCATTTGATTTACTATCATGCATGCTGTATTAAGATTGAAATCATTTACTTCATGAAAGAGAAATGTATTGTGATAAGAATTACGAAAATGTGAAAAGGGTAAATACGTTGGTAAGTCCAGTTAGGGGGTGTAGATGACTTTGATAAGTTGGCCTGTGTGTCCATGGTGAAAGACCAGAAAATCGCGCGGATAGGTGTCGAGCCTTCTGGTTAGTACCAGTAAAAATGACAGTTTGGTAGTACTCGTAGAGTCTACTTGCAGACACTAATCTAGGGATTACCAGTGTCGTATTTGCCGCCCCTATTGATTAAAATTGGAAGTTTGAAATATGATGAGATGGCGAGCTTTTATTGGAAGAATTGAGATTGCTAATTTTTATTGAAATGGGCATTTTATGAAGAGTATGAAACAAAATTTCTTTAAAAGAGCATGGCATGGCATTGATATTTGCATCATTATTGAGAATTGCATAACCATATATACTTTGTTAGAATTCTCTACTGGACTTTATGCTCACCCTTATCGGACTTTGGTGCAGGTAAAGACATGGTGATCCCGCCAAGTTGAGGGCGCGGATGATTGTAAAGAGTACATAGCTCTTATTTTTGTTGTGATCTTTTGTAAGCCAAGGGCTAATGTGTTTGGGTCCGAGAGACCATTTTGTGTAACCAGGCTATTGCCTTGGAAGATGTAAGCCTTTAAGGGCATTTTATTTGTGTTGAGACTAGATGTTTCATATGCTATAGATTCATGTATCTTTATATCCTTGAATGTAAAAAATCGCATGTGGAACTTTTGTATAAACATTGTTAGTATATGATGTAAAGGTTGGTGTTATGACATTATTTATTCGGTGGATGTTGATTAGTGTGGGTGGTTCATGTGGTTTTATTTCGGGGCGTTACAGCTACTCCGACGCCGTTTGGTGATTTTGGGGCGTTAACACCTCGAATTCTAAGTTTCTTAAGAAACTAGTTTGTCTAAAGTGAAATCCGGCTCTAACTCTCAAACCGAGAGCCCGATTCGAGTCCTGTCTTCTCCTACAAGTCTTTCGTGCCTAACCGGTCGTGTGTGCCAAGTTTCGTGCTAATCCGATGCTGTTTGGTGATTTTGGGGCGTCAACATCTCGAATTCTAAGTTTCTTAAGGAACTAGTTTGTCTAGAGTGAAATCCGGCTCTAACTCCCAAACCGGGAACCCGATTCGAGTCCCGTCTTCTCCCACAAGTCTCTCCTGCCTAGGCGGTTGTGTGTGCCAAGTTTTGTGCTACTCCGACACCATTTGGTGATTTTGGAGTGTTAACACCTCAAATTTTAAGGGTATGTTTGGTTTGGTTTTGAGAGAGTAGTTTTTAAAAATTATTTTGGGGAGAGAGTTTAGAAATTTTTTTGGTTTGTTTGGTTGTGTATTTTGAAAGTAGTTTTGGAGTTTGGGAGTTTGGAATGATTTGATATTTTGTTATAATTGAGTAGATGTGTGTGAGAGAAAAAGTGATTAAGAATGAGAGAGAAGAGAGAAAAAGTGATTGATTGATAGGTAAGAGAGAGAAAGTAACTTTGAAAATTGTTTTGGAAAATTCACAAACCAAACAAATTTTTAAAATTTTTTTTTCCCAAAATCACTCTAGAAATCCAAACCAAACATACCCTAAGTTTCTTAAGAAACTAATTTGTCTAGAGTGAAATCTGGCTCTAACTCCCAAACCGGGAACCCGATTCGAGTCCCGTCTTCTTCCACAAGTCTCTCGTGTCTAGGCAGTCGTGTGTGCCAAGTTTCGTGCTAATCCGACGCTATTTGGTGATTTTGGGGCATCAACACCTCGAATTTTAAGTTTCTTAAGAAACTAGTTTGCCTAGAGTGAAATCCAGCTCTAACTCCCAAACCAGGAACCCGATTCGAGTCTCATCTTCTCTCACAAGTCTCTTGTGCCTAGGCGGTCGTGTGTGCCAAGTTTCTTGCTACTTCGATGCCGTTTGGTGATTTTGGGGCGTTAATACTTCAAATTCTAAGTTTCTTAAGAAACTAGTTTATCTAGAGTGAAATTTGGCTCTAACTCCCAAACCAGGAACCCGATTCGAGTCCCGTATTCTCCCAAAAGTCTCTCGTGCCTAAGCGGTCATGTGTGAAAAGTTTCGTGCTACTCCGACGCCGTTTGGTAATTTTGGGGCGTTAATACCTCGAATTCTAAGTTTCTTAAGAAACTAGTTTGTCTAGAGTGAAATCCGGCTCTAACTCTCAAACCGGGAACCCAATTCGAGTCATATCTTCTCCCACAAGTCTCTCATGGCTAGGCAGTCATGTATGCTAAGTTTTGTGCTACTCCGATGCCATTTGGTGATTTTGGGGTGTTAACACCTCGAATTCTAAGTTTCTTAAGAAACTAGTTTGTTTAGAGTGAAATCCGGCTCTAACTCCCAAACCAGGAACCCAATTCGAGTCCTGTCTTCTTTCACAAGTCTCTTGTGCCTAGGCGGTCATGTGTGCCAAGTTTCGTACTAATTCGATGCTATTTGGTGATTTTGGAGGCATCAACACCTCGAATTCTAAGATTTAAGACTTGACTTAATGGCAAATTATTAAGGAAGATTAGATTTCAGTAATTTTTAGCTGCTTCATCATCTAGGCTGAAGTGTCATTTCACTAACATGTAAACTATAATGAGATTTTGCAAATAAAAGGAACAACATGTTGACTATCCAAGACAACATAAGCTCTATCATGTCAATGACCATGGTCATGAATGTAAATATTCATAAAGTATTTAAGGCATTAATGAATGTAAATACTTGTATATCTCTACACAAAATAGTAATTCATGATTAAAATAATGAAGATAGAAGTAGACATTGACGCATTTATGTATATTTTCATATATGCGTACATGTACACAAAATTTTTAAACATCATCATCTTGGACTTACATTGAAGAATGTTTACGACTCTTGCACCATCCCAAAATCTCTGGTGACCATCAGAACTTGGCGTATAAGCAAGATTAACGTCAACTCTATAGCAAACTTTTGATTAATCTTCCATAAATTTTTGCTTTGCCCTCAAGACAAAAGGTTCATAAGATAGCTTTTTTAGAATACTTAAAACTCCAATTTCCTAATATCAGGAAAGCAAAACTAATAATAGTTGTCAAATTTTTAGTAGGTATTTGGGTTACATACAATGATAGCCACAGAGCGGATGCAAACAAGGCTACTGTTTGCAACACCATAGTTATCATAATCTGATTGCAAGAACTGACGCTGAGTAGCAGTTAAAGCCAAGAAATGAGAATCTCGCAGATCAATATGTGGCCCCCATGGTTGCCTGAAGAAAACGGGGAAAAGAAAGAAAAGAGATGACTATAAATATTAAAAGCTAATAAATTATCCTGTGGTAAACTGACGAGCATATCTAATTAGGGAGGAAAAGTATGATGCGCTTGGAGAATGTATATTGACCATTAAAAAATATGAGGGGGCAAATATCCAGAAATTTTAGTTAATGTATTGTTAAACCTCATTTAGCATAAGGAGAGGAAGGAACAGGCTCCTAGTCTAATCTACATAGAAGCAATGTCCATAGGGACACAATGACATACTACGATCAACACCAATCTTTATCTCTTTCATGCCCTCACCATCTAAAATATGAAAAACTGGAGAGAGTGACACAGAGAGAAAGAGAGAACCTTGAAGGATACTTTACATCCAATTGAAAGTAGCATTCCCCTTTGACTGGCCAATTCATTGACTCATCAATTAGAAATACAATAATATCTAATTTCATATTTTTGGCTATAAAGCCCAACATCTAAGTATAACAGTTATAAATGAAGAGGCCACATAAAAACATGTCTAAATCTCAATCATGACATTCTCAGGTGATAAAGTAACTTAAACTGCAGGTGTTACAAGACCCATTGAGAAGACTATAAATTGCTCTTATTTGTAAGCATTCAAATTTCATGTTAAAGAAATTTTGTAGGCCACCAAGTAAGTTGGGTTACAAAAGGGCCACATCAGGCCTTCTACAAAAATTATGGTGAGCCCAACGAAGTTTGAGGACAACTAAAAAATTATTGAAGCAACTAACGAATTTACTTCCATTTAAGTATATATAGCTATTACAAATGTAACTAAAAGAAGTACCCAAGATAGCATGGGAATATAGCTATTAAACCCATAGACTCCTAAAGTTGATCTATACAACAAAGACTTCACACCATTAAGTCAAACTACAAACAAATCTTGAGGTTGGCAATTGTGCACCTTGAAGATGAAATCAGAAATTTTTCTTTGAGGTACTTCAATGAAAAGGTGTCAAACTATTTAACAAGCTTGTGACAAGTAGAGGATGCCAATATACTTATATAGTAAAACAAAAGCAGCATCAGTAAGAATGTTAAGCACAAATCCATTCCATAGCAAATACAGGCTTTGGAACATATCCATTCCATCCACCGAGGTTCACTTTGTTTTTTTCCTTACAAATTTCTACTTTCTCCATAACCCATTTTATGCCCCATTTGCTTGCTTGCAAAGAAGACGGAGGGAAAAAGGAAAATAAAATATGCAATTTCACAACTATATGGGTTGGAATCATTATGATAGCTTTCAGTATTTTCTTTCCATAATTTGTACGTCAACCTGCTAGAGCATCATTTATAAACAAATAAAAATGAAACTCCGAAGCAAATTTTCCCTAAAGACCTTGAAGTGCAGATAAATTCCAAAGAAATTGGAGGATATATCCCATTAAAGAACCACAAATTTAAAAATTGAGTTCAGAACAGAAAGTTATAGGTGTGACGTAGCCTTCTTCAATTACCTAATATCAATAGCCATAACCTCAGGATTGCTGCTCTTTGGTGAAAGAGTGTAATTTGGAGAATAGACCTATTAAGAAATGGAAATACAACATTACTCTTCAAGTTGTTGCATATACTCAACATTCATGTAAACCTTTAGAAAAATAAGGAAGCTACAAAGTTCCAACCTAACTCCAAATTTCACAGGTGATATCACCTTTCTTGTTGCACCATCTTTGAATGCACTTCCTATGAGCAAACTACATGGCAGAGACAAAAACCTCAGAAGACATTCATAAATCTCAAACCTAACAACTAAATCCAGAACGCCCATATATCTTTTGATAATGCAGATCAGAAAATTATGTGACTCATCCAAATGTTGAAATAAAAAATGCAAGATAAAAGCTCACTAACCGAATTACAAGAATATATTAATACACACACACATCTATTGAAACATGTAAACAAGGAAAATACCAAGAGAAGCACCCTTGATAACTATATAATTAACATGAACTGAAAGAAATATCTCAAATGACAGCATAGAAGGTGCAAAGAACATATACTGGTAATGAAGAAAATCCAAAATACAGAAGTCTATTGTAGCACATTGATGGTAAATAAAGTATGATATTTAAATGAATAGAAGTAAATATATTAGTCACTGTATACATTACACAACATGGAATTGACAATTAGAAAAGGAACTCCCACACTATTACCACAAGCATAAGCACAAAACAAAAATGTTGATCTAAATGATTTAATAAAGGTATCCCAGGCACAGTGATTTAAACACAAACAATTTAGCTAAACATAAAATGTGAGTACCAAAACCAACTACTTAGGTGTCACGACCCCATTCCGCCCCTAGTAGAATGGTGCTATGATGGCCAGTAATCCGAGATTACCAAAGGCCAACTCACAAAGTCACACACAATCAGAGTATACATATGGGGCTTATATGTGCGGAAGCAATAAATTTAAATCTAAATAGTTCATAAGAGCTGTGCATAGATCAAATGAAATGTCATACATAACGTGGTTTTACATCTTGGATATAAATGAATCAAACTTAAATATTACATCTTGATCAAAAGGCTTCTCAAGCCGACATATACAAAATACATAACCAAAAGCTACGAAGCATAATCTTCAAGATGCTAACAAAACATAAATCCAAAACATATTCCAAATAAGGCTTAGGCGACAACGCCTTCTTGCTCATCACCTACATATATATAAAGGACAGGGTGAGCTTGGATACTCAGTGAATGATATTAGTAATAAAGGTTTGAATGAATGATATCCGAGATCTTTATCAAAACAATATATAGAATAACTTGTACAAAATCAAGAGATGAACCAAGTTCATCTATCAAGTCTTTCAAAGCTTCAAGGGATGCTTACTAGCATCAATATAATACAAGGGATGACATTCCTGAGAAAACAAGGGAATAATCGACCCGGAATCGATTAGACAAACCCACCCGTACAAGACCGTCGGTGGCAATGGAGATATCTCAAACAAGGGTACTAGTTGCATTATAGTCCCCTAGCACTAAGGACTTTCCAAGAATGTCATCAAAACAAGATACAACTTGATACAAAACTAGGGATAATCATTCATACTTAAACAAATACTTTTCCAGAACGAAACAAGGCAAAGCTTTTATCAAACATTATAACATAGCTTTATTAAAAATACCACTCACATAGTTCTTCGGGTGTAGGGCTTAAGGCAAGAATCCAAGACCTACAAATACATTGCAAGGTCCACTGAATGCATTTCAAGAAGACAAGAAGTAATACTCAAAGATGGTTGTGCAATGCATCCTTAAAACAAGCTCTACATGAGCGTAAATGATCCCGACATTTCTTTCAAAACTAAGTCAAGACAAAGCAAAACATGTGTTGGGAGTTAAAACACTGTTTTTCATCTCGGGAAAACATATTGGGTACCAACCAGGTCTCGGGATGGATGTACAGAGATGATCTTGGCCAAAATGACCTAGCTAGGTGAACTCAGGAAGTCTTGGCTGAGGTCTCACACCTCTTGGCCGAGGTTTGGTCTCCTAGGCCTAGGTGCACATGCAAGATAGACTAAGGCGCAAGTGTTCATGCAAGGTAGGCCAGGTGAGACACGATGCTTGGCCTAGGTGTGAGGTCTAGGCAAGAGTGGTCTCGGTGACCACACTTAGGGAAACAGTGAAGTCTGGAAATTTGGGTTTCCCCCTTGAAGAACATAAATGCTGAAATCATAACTTCTTATTCAAAATCTGAGATTTCATGATATGAGTTCAAAAACATGGACCTTGGTACCCATACTTGGAGATTTCATGAAAACAAACACAAAAACATGGATCTTGATACAAACTTTCAGATTAAAACAAGGCTTTTCTTCAAGAACACAAGAACATCGTTTTCTCTTTCTAAAACCAACTTTAAATCAATGCATGACTCATGAATCATTCTAGATCATGCAATGTGATCGAATCAATACAAAGAACAATAAGAGTAGATCAAGAATCTAACATCAAAACACAAATCTAACGGTTCAAGGTGTGAAGATCAAGCTTGGAAATCTAGTTTTCTCTCTAAGAACTTTTCTTCTTCTTCCTAGAGTCTCTCTCTCTCTCTCTCTACAAAGCAAAGATATGATAAATGATATGTTTTCTCTCTTTGCCGGCTGACTTAACCCTCTGCTGGGACATGTGGCAACGACTGGTTGGATCTTCTCAAAAAGGTGACAGAATGACAAGACAAGAGTATGACAAAGTGTATATAACAAGTAAGGTGGTATGGGTACTCTGACAAGGCAATGATCTTGGATTAGGACATAGGCTTCGGCAAGCAAGGTCTTAATGATCTCGGCTATGAAGGATAACACTTGGCCTAGCTGTGCCACACCTCGGCCTAGATGTGCCACACCTCGGTCTAGGTCATTCCAATCCAAAAACGACATCACTAGATGCAAGGATCAAAGATCTAGGATGCCTAGATGATAACATCTCGGCCCAGATGACTCACATCTCAGCCTAGGTGATACACACCTCGGCCTTGATGATGACATCTCGGCCAATATGCCAGGGTGAAGGTGGCGGTCAACCAAAGTGGTTTCAAGATGGTCCTAGGTGTAAGAGGTTCAAAGGTGTGACCTAGGCTTAAGATGACCCCGGCTTAACACACACCAAGCAAGGAACAAAGCATGCAAGCAACACCTAGACAAAACAAATCAAGGTCTGCAAATGCAAGCTTAACAAGACAAAAATCATGTAAATGCATGTGAGCATGACTAAGACAAAGTGATGGTTGTTACATTAGGCGAAGTAAATCACAATGGGTATTAGATTTAATAAAAGAAAAAAAAAGTATGATCAAAGTAATTCAATAGAAATCCAAAAAAAAAAAAATATCCATAAAATTAAATTGGGATGTCAAAGAACCACAAAATGTAAATGCAATGGTTAGGAAGAGTAATATGATCACCACAAATTGAAATAATTTAAAATATTAGGGAAATGGAAAGACCTAAATTACCGTTTGATGCGATAGTAAAAAAGAAATGAGTTTATTTAATTTATCTATTCATGTAGCCTTTGACAAAGCATAATGGCGAAAATAATTCAAGTAACCGACCTCACTTGATTAATTAGGTTTGGAATGAATCATAAAACAAACACAAGATAAGTATTCACCATATGGTACAAAATAGAGACAGGGAAGGAGGTGAGAGAGATGAAACAATAGGCACACAAACTCAAAATTATGCTTAATCCTTCACAAAGAACAAGAGACAATTTCCAAGCAAACCAATGAATACCAACAAACCAAGGGAAAAAGAAAGCAGAAAGGACCTTAATCATAATTAATAAACCAAATAATAATTTCTGATACTAGCTCAAATTTTCAAGCAGCAACAAGCAGCAAGTAAACCGCTTGCTAACATTACTATGGAGAATCTACCAAAAACCTGAGTGCATTAAAAAAACAACAATGCATGGAAATATTGCATATTGTTTGAATAAAATACCAACAATGCAAACAATTAATAAAGGTATTCATCAAATCACATTCAAAGCAGCATGGAAAATTAGAACTTCATACAGTGAGAGTTCATATCTAATAACCTACACCACTCTATGTAATAGATTCAATAAAAGCAAAATTCAAGGCCAAACCCATCTATCAAGCAAAGACACTGAAAATTAGAATAGAAAAGTAGGTGTCTTTGGGAGTAATTTCATGGACTCCAAACTCCAATTACCTGAAGCCCAACAACACGACCTAGAAAAATTAGAATGAGGTGGAAATGTACCAAAAAATATGCACACACCCAAAAAACAAAAAATTCAAATAAATGTAAGGAGAGAATGATAGAACACAAAACCCTAAAAATTTAAAAATAAATAAAAGAAATAAAAAAAGATGGCTATAAATTTTACTTGAAAGAAGTCCTTCAACCTCAAGAATATTCATTATGTTTCCAAAAAACAACAAAGTTATTGAAAAAGGTAACACAAAGGTGGCCAGAGAGAGAGAGAGAGAGAGAGAACATGAAGACGAAGAAGAAGAAGAAGAGCTAACCTGGTTCAGAGATTGAGATTGACTGAGAGAGTTGAAGAGAGACACGCCGCACCGTTGTTGCTGGCTCGTCGCCGTCACACGCTGCTCGCCATCATCTCACACTGCTCAATGTCGTCTCTCGCTGCTCGTCGTCGTCTGCTGCTGCTCACTATTGTCTGCCGCTGCTCGCCGTCGAGAGAGAGAGAGAGAGAGAGAGTTGTAAGAAGAGATAGGGAAATATTATTGATTTTTGGTTCAAGGAGGGAGAGAGATAAAGAGAGAGTCGTAAGAAGAGATGGGGAAAGATTAGGGATTTTTGGTTCGAGAGAGGGGGAAAAAAGATTAGGGATTTTTGGTTAAAGGGGAAAAAACAAGCGCCAAGGGGGAAAAAAATAAATGAGCGCAGATTTTGGGGGTTTTTTTTTGCAACGTCAAGTTTCATACCGTCACAAAAATATCTTTATTTGTGACAGCAGGGGTTTCCGTCGCAAAAAACTCGAATTATTTGCAACTGCCGTTGTTGTCGTCGCAAAAACTTGTTCTTTTGCTACAGGAAGTGTCGGCGCTAAAACCCGATTTTTTGCCGTCGCAAAAACTCACTTTTTGTGACGGTATATGGTGCCGTCGCAAATATTTCCGTGTTATATACTCTCTTTTCTTGTAGTGCTATTAAATATTATCCACTACTTACAGTTACACAGCTAATTTAATATATAGATATGTGGAGGTTAACAAATTCTTCTAGAAGATAGTGAAAGATGATCAAGAGAATTCAAAGTTTATTAGATTCTTGAATGAGCAAATTCAAATTCAAAGTCTTCCATTATGGAACAATCTTGAATTGGCTGTTAGGTTATTTGTTAGTGAGTTGGTTTATAAAGTAGGGTCCAAAGTGACCGTTGAAAGCTTTTAATCTCTCTGACCTTTTCCCTTTTTTTCCGAAGTCGGTGGTGCATGTGGCCCCCCAGAATATCTAATAAACAAACAAATGGATTAAAAAGATAAGGCAGTGGCTTTGGTCCAGTCCAAGATCGGACTGGACCGTACTGTTGGGTCTGTAGGGACTTATTACGAGTCTTGTTTTGATAATCTGAATCGTTTAATGTGTAAAACTCATCGAGTATTATATCCCTGTAAAAAATTACGTTGATTGGATATCGATAGCTATGTGAACAAAACAGTTTTTTATCAACCGTTAATTTTTTTACCGTCCATTTTTTTTTTTATACAAAACTGATTTGATCACATAGTTATTGATTTTCGATCAACTTGATTTTTTACAAGCATGTAGTACTCGACGAGTTCTACACATTCAACGGTTCGGATTATCAAAACGGACCCAAAAAATAGACTCCATAAACCGAACTGGACGATCCAATCTTGATCTCAACTTGACACAAGCTGGACACAAAAAATAAAACCCATTTAATAACAACATTACATTGATATAACTTTACATAAGTTTCGATTTTGTACATTTTCTTTCGATTTTAGTTAATGAATATGAAACAATCGTTGTCTTCATTGGACGTTTCAGACTTTGAAGGCACACCTACCCTCATTTGATATTTGCTTCTTTATCCCCCATTCTAATCAACTCGAGATTTTTTTTAAATTTTATTTTGAGTTATAAAAATTTTGAGTGTGTTTGGTTTGTGTTTGTATAGTAATTTTTGAGATAAAAATACGAAAACTTGTTTGGTTTAACTTTTTTCAAAATGATTTTGGAAAATTGTTTTGGGAAAAGAGTTTTAAAAAAAAAGTGATTAATTTGATGTGTATGAGAGAGAGAGAGTGATTTTGGAAAAAGGTCACCAAACAAAATTTTGAGATTTTTTTGAAAAAATTTGTTTGGTTTGATTACTTTTAAAAATTTATTAGTAGAGAATTTTTCCTAAAAATTTTTCTAAAAAACTAACCAAACAAACCCTTTTATGTTTGAAATTGTCTGAGTATGAAATATAGATTTTAGAAGAAAATTTTTATTGTATAGATTGATGAGTCAATTGCAATGGAGTATTTTCGGAAGCTGGTAAAAAGTTAGCTTTTAATTTTTTATTTATTTAGGGTCACATCACCTCTCACATAACTTACTCACAAAAAGATAAAATAAACTAAAAAATTTTAAAAATTAACTTTTTACCAACTTTCTAAAACAATTAAATGTGTTATATATAGGTGTTTATTGGTAGTGAATGATGCAAATAGATTAGATGACTCATCAGATGGAAATGATGGAATGGATGATGTATGTATGTTGTGTCCTTTTACATGAAAAGAGAGATTTTATTCTATCAGTGATGTTATATGTACTAATTAATTTACATAACTAGTGTATCAACTAATATTATGATATTATTATTAATTACATTTATTATACAAGTTACAAATATCAAAACTATACAAATGATTTCATATCATCTATTAATACATTAGTATATACATTAATTGATATATAGAGTATTATTCTTATCCTACTTCCATTGACCACTCAAATGATTCATTGCAGATATTATGTGACTTTTTCTTAAGGAAAAAGTTAGGAATCATGAAAATTTTGTCATGAAAATGATCATAAAAAATTTATGATCCTTGGATTACCTTAATTAGTGTGTGGTGCTTTATTCTAAGTGTAATCCAAATGTCAAGAAACTTTCATGATTATTTTCATGAAAGGTTTTTCATGATACCTAACATTGCTGTTTTCTTAATATTATACGATCAATCAAACACAAGAAGTTTCTTATACTCTTCACCAGCAATGGCAGCTTCCATGACTGCCTCTAGGTTCAAATCCCCACCTTTCTCCAAGAATATAGTCATCAAATTCTTCGAAAACCCACTCACAAGCGCCACCCCTTTCTGGTTCCCTGGCACCGGGGTCGCCCTCGAATCCCTCAAATTCCAGAACACAATCTCCGGCACTGCGGATCCACACCCCTTCTCCTTAAACTTCCTCACTATCGTCTAGTAATCTGTTTCCCAAGGATGAAACGAAGCCTGATCAAATTCCATGTCGCTGAACATAAACACTCTCTTGATCATTTCTTCTTCGCTAATAATCTTATTTACAGCCACTTGCAATATCCAATCGACCACTGCCTGGAAATTACTGTTCATCCCCCGTTCCATAGGCCTTACAAACTCAATCGTTGATATCAAATGGTTTCCATCAACCATCTGAAGCTTTGGGTTATGGCTAAATGTAATGAGCTTCCCTTTCCATGGCTCTTCACTCAGTTCTGAAACCAACACACCAAGAGCAAGAGAGACCTCCATTGGAATACCTTCCATACTACCCGATACATCACAGACCGCTAGACAATTCTTTAGCTTCCCCTTCTTGGACATATCATCCACCATTCTCTTCCACTGAAGCTCTGCAACTTGGCCACCATCTCCTTCATTTAACGCCCCGATGATTTTGTGCCGCAACAACGCTCCGGCAGCAATCGTGGCCTTCCCAGACTTCACTCTCTCCAGATATTCCTCGAAACGTTCTTTGTCATGCTTTAAGAACTTGTCTTTGTACAATTTCATGGCTAAAGAGGCGACTCTGTTGTAAGGGATTGAATTCCACTGGTTAGCCCCAATGTAAACCTCGGGCAATTCCAAGGCTTTAAGAAGAGGTACGAGGACTTGCTTTCGAAGCCGATCACGAACGCGATAAGCGTACTGAGCATCTTCAATGCCTTCAGGGTAAGACTCGCGAGGGAAAACCCTCCTCGCAATGCTCTCGCAGAGCAGAGTCGCACGATCGAAAGAAGAGTCCAGAGAAGGACACCACTTGGCGGCGAGGCTGATCTTGTTCGATTCGCCGGAATTCATGTTGGATCATCCCTTGTGAGTGGCTAACCCACTAAAGAGAGTGGAGTGTCCATTAGAGAGAGTGGGGTGGTTGGAGACCACTTTGGAGAGAGTGGGGGTGGCACCTCCCCACTAGCTAATCCACTCACCATTGTTGTCTAGCTTCATTTCCTCTTGCTTATGTATAAATAGAGGAATAGAGGGTTGAAGAGAATGTGAGAAAGAAAACCAAGAGTGAACCAAGTAAGTGAGAGATGTGAGAAACCGTCTCCCTCGGTGTGAGCGAGGGAGACGGGTGAATGGGTGAGTGAGAATAGTGTGAGTTTTCTCCTCTATAATATTTCTGTAATCTCTCCATAAATGATAAACGGTTACTCTCCCGTGGACGTAGGCATTATTGCTGAACCACGTTAAATATTGTGTCTCTTTCTGTGTGGGTGTGTGTGTTTTCTGGTTGTTATAATTTCTATAAGGTCTTGGGTGGGATCCCCGATCCCAACAAGTGGTATCAGAGCCTCGTCGGAGCGTTTCGGAACAAAAACAGTGCGATGTTCGAAACTGCCCAGAAATCGAATTGCTCGAAATCAGGTTTTGAGTATACCAAGAGCAAGGGCTCGACGAGAGGAGTCCAACCATGTAAAGAAGACACCCAGAGGAGGCCCCACGCGCCCTCGCCGCCTGAAGAAGGCGCGTGAGGCCCAGTCGCATGCACGCGCCGCACGCGTGGCCAGAGGAAGAAGATGACGGCGTGCAGTTCACGCGCAGGCCACGTCAGGAGCCACATCAGCGCCACGTCGGTGACACGTGGCAAACACGTGACAGACACGTGGCAGGGTTGACCCGACCGTTGACCGCACCGAGCCGAGCCTCCTAGCCGAGCCGTTGACCGAGCCGCACCGCTTCCAAGCCACGTTGACCGGCTCGTTGACTGAGCCGTTGACTTAGCCGAACCGGGGAAATCATTCGGTGCTTCGCAGGCGCACCAAATTCTGCAGATCAGAACCGTCGAAACTGTTTTGGCTAGAAATAAGCCATTCGGAGTCTGTTTTTGGCGATCCAATAGTGTTTTCAAACTATTTGGAGTATTCCGGACACATCCGTATGGTCAGATTTTGGAGGCAGAGTTTCTATAAAAAGAAGGCAGATTAAGGTGACAGACGGCGGTAATGCAGCAGACGAAATATTCTGTTGGAACACAGAATATTCCTGAAATTTTGAAAATTGCAATTTTGGCCCCTGTAGTTTGTGAAATTACAGTTTGGTCCCAGTGTTTGGAAAATTTGCAATTTTGCCCCAGTTTTGGAGAAAGTTTTCAGTGAGGTCCCCGGAAGTGCAGCGATGATTGGTCCTAGCTAATCGGACCGTTCCGGATGCAACCGCAAGGTCAGAATGGTGAAATTCTGAACAATTTTTTAAAAGACTATTAAAACATGGGACTTTGTCATCTTTAATAGTCGAAGAAAGGTTACCGGATATTGTGGAACGCTGCGGATTCACTGAAGAGGTTAGAATGGGCAGATTCTAACCAGATTGGACAACCAGATACAGATCGAGATAGATCATTGAAGACCAAAGGAGACCAGGCTTAATCAAATGGCAAATCAATGGAGATCAGGATTGGTCAAGGGTGATCAGAAGAATTGCACATGATTATCTCAAGATCAACAATGTCTAGGAAAGTTCTGTCAAAAAGACACTGTCTAAGGAGACTGGTTCTTAAGTGGGACCGATTGTGACCCCACCAGTCTTTCCTGGGAACTTTCCTGGTTGTTGATGTCATGGGAGGATCTGGTTCAATCAGAAGAAAAGTCCACTTCATCAATAAATAGATGATTTGGCAACCAATGCAGGCTTAGAGGAATGTTGTGGCAGTTGGAGCTACTGTCAAACATAATACAAGAAGTACTGGTAGTATGTGAACGTAGAAAGGCAACAGCTGCAGTAGTACATAGGAATGTCATACAAGGTGCAGATATACAACAATGTAAGAGTACGTAGCAGAATCGTACAAAAGTGCAGTGTGGCGGATTTTGGCCTAGCAGCATCAACTAGTTCACAGAAAAAGCTCCAGACAAAGAAAATGAAAGGGATAAGATGCTGCAGTGCGCACCCAGGGAGAGGCAAATCTCTTTCTTTGTCCTAAATCTGGTCATGGCAGTGAAGTCGCGACGGGCATCCAGAGAGTTTGGGTGGAGTCACCTCAACAGGGAAACGGTGAGCATTCTATTGGAGGATGCAAGTACCTGGTGATAGAGGTGCGAGCCATGCAAGATGATGTGTGGCAGTTGAAGACATTCCAAGTAGGAGGTGCAGATTCACTCTGGATGCTCAGTGGAATGGAGGCATATTTACAATGGTGTTTTATCATCCATGTGGGTGATGGGGGTGATTTATTTTGTTCACCCGGTTGAAGCCAATTGGAAGCCAATTGAAGACCTTTCAGAGTCAGTTGCAAAAGTTATCAGTTTATTTGGAGACTCTTGGGTTAGTTACAGAACTTCAGAGTTCATTGGGTTTTTCTCTAGGGGATAGAGAGAACCAGCATTGGCAGAGTGTACTATGGAGATTTGGCATATGTAATAAGTCCAAATGGTAGTACTTTATTGGCATTAGCCTCTGTGGAGGCGTTGGAGATCCTTCATGGATCGTTGTTGGAAGACTCGCATCTGGTGAAGCCTTGGTTTCCACATTTGTCGATTTGAAGAAGGTGTGACAATCTACTTCAGATCTTGGTGGAGTTTTTTTTTCCGCATTTGTCGATTTGAAGAAGGTGTGAAAATCTACTTCAGATCTTGGTGGAGCTTTGGCGGTTTTTTGTTCAATGTCTATTGGAGGCATTGTTGTTAGCGGTCTTTCACGAATTATTGGCGAATTTCAGAGTCGTGGTTTATTGAGATTCATTATCACAGCTAGGATCTATGATCGTGTCTGATTAGATCCAGGGGTGTCTCCGGTTTGTGAGACTTGATTGTTTCTTCTTCTTGTGGATTTTCATTTTCGCAATCTGTTCCATATTCAAAGACATCAGCTATTCGTAGTCTAAGTGACGATTCAGACTCCAGGTGTTTGCTTCTCTAGAAGCGGTTTGACCGTTGGTGTTCATTGAAGATTGGAAGAGCTTGTTGCGGAGAAACGTGAAGATGGTGATTTTGTGAATCTCATATGTTGGGATCCATCCCTTAATCTGCCGTTGGATTTGGAGGGGATAGATCGTTTGCACACTCGGTGGAGTCAGCGGGGACTGTTGGAGTTGTGCATTTACGGTGCACGCACCTTTGGGCGGTTTTTGGTAGCTGTGAAGATGGTGCATCATCTTGTGTCTGCCGGTTGGAATGGCAGTTGGAGGAATCTGGAGTTTGCTCGACACTTCAGAATTTTTGGCTCTTGGCATCTTGTAAGTTCATTTGAAGTTTGTTCCGATACTTCTGAACTGGTTAGAGCCTAACTGTGTCCACAGTCCAGTTTTGTTTGGTAGAGAACTTGCCTCAGTTCTCAGAAAATTTGTTTGGCTCTCTTGATTAATTCGAGCTTGAAGAGAGCAGTATTGTGTTCGATGGTTGATCGGACATGATGTTTTGGTACCGCTTTCGAAGTTGCTTTGACGGAGAATTTGAAGCCTCTTTTGTTTAGTCTCCTCAGCATTGGTTTAAGCGGGTTGCTCACCATGTTTTGGTTGGAGTTGTCAAGGACAACTTGTTTGGCGCCTATGGAAATCAGAACTTGGCACTATGGTAGAGCTTGAGTTGCAGAAAATCAAAGAGCTAGCTCGATTGGTTCTGCATGTTCTTTACATTGGCTCAATGTGATTTTGAGCAATGGAATCTGATGTGTTTTTTTTGGGAAAAGCGCTTGTGTTTTGTACAGCAGATGGTATTCAGTTTTGACTGAATGGTTGGATACCTGGGTTATGGTATCGGTTTTTTGATTTTGTGGCAGCAAACGCACCTCTTAATGAAACAGAGTTGTTGCGGATCTCTCAGGCGAGCTCGAGCGCAGGAGGAGAGATGGAGCCATGATGAGCACTCAAGAAGTATGGGTGCAGGTACTATGCTAGGTGTTGCATAGTTGGTGACTTGTACAGATCTGTTGAAGTTGCTTTGGAAGAAAGAGCTACTGTCAACCATCATCTGGTAGTACAAGTGATAGATACGCAGGTAACGTGTATCACTGAACTGGAGATCAGGGATTGCAAAAGGCATGAACAACAAGTGTGTGGAAACGCTGGGAAGTTGTTCTAGAGTGCAAAGGGCAAATGCTGATAGTTCAGGATAGTTCAAGGGAAACTCCGAGCAAAGAAAACCAGGAACTTTGACCAGACAAATGAAGAGTTTTTCTGTTGCTCCAGTTTTGGTCATGCAAAGAGATAAGGCATGACAGTCAAGGGCATCTCAGCAGGAGGTGCAGGACATCCAATCAGGGGGTGTCGGATATCTTGGTTACGCCAGTTCAAGCATAGCAGGTGAAGACATCCGAAACAGGAAGCGTGGAAGAGATCTGTGGGAGATAGGAGCAGAGGCTCTCTCCAAATCAGAGAGTGGTGTGAGTTGAGTTGAGGATGTAGGATTCCCTCCTCCTCTTTTATCTCTGGTGTATTATCTCTAGCTTCAGGGGATGCAGTGTCTCAGTAAGGAGATGAAGATTCTATTAGTTTTTTGGGCGTAACAAGATTAGTAGCAGTGTGTGCAGTGGATCACCTCACATGGGTTGAGGGGGTGATTTGTTGGATCATCCCTTGTGAGTGGCTAACCCACTAAAGAGAGTGGAGTGTCCATTAGAGAGAGTGGGGTGGTTGGAGACCACTTTGGAGAGAGTGGGGGTGGCACCTCCCCACTAGCTAATCCACTCACCATTGTTGTCTAGCTTCATTCCCTCTTGCTTATGTATAAATAGAGGAATAGAGGGTTGAAGAGAATGTGAGAAAGAAAACCAAGAGTGAACCAAGTAAGTGAGAGATGTGAGAAACCGTCTCCCTCGATGTGAGCGAGGGAGACGGGTGAATGGGTGAGTGAGAATAGTGTGAGTTTTCTCCTCTATAATATTTCTGTAATCTCTCCATAAATGATAAACGGTTACTCTCCCGTGGACGTAGGCATTATTGCCGAACCACGTTAAATATTGTGTCTCTTTCTGTGTAGGTGTGTGTGTTTTCTGGTTGTTATAATTTCTATAAGGTTTTGGGCGGGATCCCCGATCCCAACAATTCAAGCTGTTAATATCGGATTTGAGGCATTCGGCGAAGAGGTTCAAAACGCGGTCGAACAAGAACCGGTAATCCGAGTCTCGGCTGTACCGTTCCAAGGCTTTTTTCGCAGCGGCGATCTTCTTATCTTGCATCGAATTACTCGCCATCTCTTTCACGACCTCTGCCCTCTTCATTTTCTCCAAAACCCCAGCCTCTCTCGGCGACCTTTTCACCACCTTCGGTTTCAATCCTCCTCTGAATAGTCCAGGTCGCACCGGAACCCTTCTGTTCCCCGATTTCCTCGACTTCCACTCTTGCTTGGCTATTCGGCGGACGTCGGGGCCTTCGAGAAGGCGGTAGAGAATCTCCGGCAAGTCCTTGAAGCAACCGAAGTCGGCGAGAGAGGCGACATTGCAGGCTAGGGTTTTGGGGTGATGGTTGTGGAGCCAGAGAGTCGCCGTGTAGTACCCTTCCTTGTCAGACTTTCCGGTGCCCCGAACGCCACGCAAATTGCAGACCAATTTGAGGGCGATGAGGGGGTCGTAATCCCAGGCCGATTGCAGAAGGTGGGTTAGGGTTGAGGAAGGGTGTCGGGGACGACGTGGAAGAAGAAGTCGAGACAGGGATTTCCGGTGGAGCTGAAGGTCCGGGAGAGGTTCTCTGTGTAGCCCATTGGTGGGTCTGAAGTGAGATCGCTGGAGTTGAAATTGGCCGCCCTTCGGGTGGTGGTGGTGGTAGTTTGGTGGTGGATTTCAGTTGGACCGAGGAGGCAAGACGGAGGAACAGCCATGGATTTGATCGGAAATCGCTTTTGTATTTGATCCGGTTTGATGGTTGTAGAAAATTATGTACTGAAGAAGATTAGAATATTGACTTTGATGGCATGGGAGAGCATTGCCATGTTCGTGTCTGCCTATTATACAAGATCAAATTTTTCTTGCGAACCAAGTTTTACATATATTTTGCATTTTTTTATTCCAAGGCCGCCGTTGCTTATTTCCATTATAAGTTCTTAAATTCATTATCACTAAAAATAAATGAATGGGAAGATCTCATAATTGATCATTAAAAAGAAAATAAAAAATATGTCTTGCACAATTTTTAATAATTAGTTTTTTTTTTTTTTTAACTAATAAAAGATTAAAAACTACACCAATCATATTAGTAAATATTTTAAATATTATAAATAATTTCAGTAAGATGATGTCATATAGGCAGTTTTATGAATTTCTGGGGTGAAAGGTTGATGTGGTTGAATTTGCGGGAAAAGGACTTTAGGGTTAAGGGGTGCTCTTGGGTTCTGGGGACTTTGTGCTTTCTTCTTCCTATTAGTGGTCTGAGAAACAAACACACACCTAACACGGAAAACAACCCATAAGTGGCTTCCATGGAATATGACCTGAAATTTGTTATTTTTATTATCCACTAGACTGATGAATCTTCGGTCAATTGGGGGCATGCATGCATGTATGGATAATATATTAATGTACTGTGTGCGCTAAATTAGTTTTTTTTTTTTTTTTTTTTACCAATTGCTGACCATCTTTACTTATAATAACTTTTTTTTTTGTACTTTTTTTTTCATCTGAGTGCTCTTTTGGAAGGTTGGTAAAAAGTCAATTTTTAGTTTTTTATCAATTTTAGATCACATCACCACTCACATAACTTACTTACAAAAAGACAAAATAAACTAAAAAAAGTTAAAAAAATCAACTATTTACCAACTTCTCAAAACAACTTGAGTTGAATCTTGGTTTGAATGATGGAGAGAGAGAGAGTTCCTTCCGTACCAAGAAAATAAAATACTGCAACGTAGTGTATCTCTGAGAAAGTTATGGGAAATTGAGAATGTCGGGAGACATTTGTTATTTGGAATGTAGAAAATGATGAAGCTGAGACTGTAAAGATTGTAGAGAACTGGAAACTTTTTTGTCATTATTTTATTTTTATTTTATTTTTTAGTTTAATTTATTTATGTTTATATATATATTGAATTTGGCCATTGAAAGATTGAGATGTTCAAAAAATATTTGGTAGGTGGGCAACCGCTTATATCAGTTCTCAAAAACAACGGTAGAATAATCTCATACTTATCGTGTTTTTGAAGTTTCAAACACTTCCTGCCCTACAGAGGTGTAGGAGGTGTGTAGGAGGGTGATGACTAAAACGACTGAAACTCTAACTAAAATCTCTTCTTTTTTTTTTTTTAATAACTATTTTCTTTTCTATTCTTTTCTCTTTCACAAATTCATAATTCAAATAAACATTTTGTTTTTTTCGAATTTATAATGTTATTATCTTTGTTCCCAATAGAACTGTTAGTTCTTGGGGTGAAATGAATTTTATTATTTTAATTTTTCAGCAGAAGCAACTGCTGAGGAGCCACCGCTTGCAAAATGAAATAGTGAGGGAGTGTGTCGGCTCCCCCACTCAAACAGGACAGTAAAATATATTCAAAATGAAGGGTGTTTATGTATTTTTATACTTTTTGCGTCTAAAAAATTTTGGACTTTAGGGAGCTTCTATTTACACACACAATGGCCCTGTTTGGTAGAGCTGTGGGAAAGTGCTTATAGCTTATACCTTAACAACTTATACCTTATAACTATGAATATAAGCTGATTTCTGACTTATAAATTAAGCTTCTCCTGTCCCACTCAAAGAATAAGTTGATTTTTGACTTACAAAAAGCTATAAGTTGTATTGCTAAGCTAAACCAAATATATCAAAATAGCTTAAATTAAGCTAAAAGCTGAAATAAACTGAAATTAAGTTGTACCAAACAGGGCCAATATATACTTTCTACACATGCCCCCTCACTACACTTTTTATACACTCTCTTCATTAAGTGTGTGCATAAAGGGGATTTAGTGTGTGTAAATAGAATCTTCCTAAACTTTGGAGTGGGTCGAATAAACCCCGAGGCTTGCTTATTCCTAGCGCCCTATTAAAAAAAAATAATAACAATCAAACTTTAATTTTTAATTATAATTTTACAATAATATAAATTCCAACTAGCGGAATTTGGCTAATTTAAGAAAGGAAGAAAAGATGGATGATATGAACTAGAAAAGTAGAAGAATAATAGTGAACTGGAAAAATAGATGAAGGAATGACAATGGATTGCAAAATATGAGACGTGATGATAGACAATAATAAGTGTAGGTGGGAAGTGTGCAAAATATGAGGAGGTGATGATGGACAATAATAAGAGCATCTCTTATGTATTAGGCATATAATACCTGTTAGTTAAAATGTCAAGTGTGATTTATTTTTTTTAATTCCAATGCACTAGGTATATAATTAGGCATTTTGGCTCAACTCTACATGTAGCTAGCCTTTAACACTAGGCAAAATGTATTCAATCAGCATCTCCAATGCACTAGGCATATAATATTTGCTAGTTAAAATGCCTAGTATGATTTACTTTTTTCAATTCCAATGCACTAAGCATATGATTAGGCATTTTGGCTCAACTCATATTCACTAGCTACATGTAACTAGCCTTCAACGCTAGGCAAAATGTATTCAATCATTAGGATCATTTCCCTCCATCTTTGTTGTTGACGTGACATTCTATAAAATTAGTAGTATTTGGATAAATAGCTAAAATAAAGAGCATGGTTGGAGTAAAAACATAAAACTGTTGATAAGTAAAATAAAATATATACTTTATAGTAATATTTAGATATATAAAATGGAAGTGATTGTCAACTGTAATGAAAAATAATAATAATAATAATTGATTAAATTGTGTTCAATTAACTAGGCTTGGTTCCAATCTTTAAAAAAAAAAAAAAATAAAAAAATAAAAAAGTAGGGTTTGTTTGACAATACCATAAATAAATTGATTATTACCTTATTAATTTATTTGAATTATAACATTTTTTTGCTGTTATACATGTCTTTGCATATATATTATTTTAGAATCGGCCTTCAATAAAAATAAATAAATAATAATAAAAAAATAAAAAATATAAAAAGTAGGGTTTGTTTGACAATACCATAAATAAATTGATTATTACCTTATTAATTTATTTGAATTATACATTTTTTGCTGTTATACATGTCTTTGCATATATTATTTTAGAATCGGCCTTCAATAAAAATAATAATAATAATAAAAATAAAAATTTAGAGCACGAATTAATACAAAAGTTTCGGCATTTTTAGGTCAAGTTTGGCATCCTCAAAAAAATCTAAAAAGTCAAAAAGTCATTATCCTATTTAAGTCACATCATCTTATTTAAGTCACATCACCTCTCTAACACATCACTTCAAACCCAACCCAAATCCAACCCATATTTCATAAAAAGTCAAAAAGTGCACTTATTTAGTCTTCCCAAACTTGGCCTTAATGTAGGCCCGTCCTGATTGGGCTGTGCTGCTGAATCACCCTTGTCCATTTCTAATTGAGCCAGGCCTGCCCAACTTCTGCACTTGTGTTCTAATTGAATCTTTTTTTTCATATCAGCACTAACGAAAACAAACCAGATTCCTAGTAAAAATCATCTTCTACGATATCATATTCTCAAAATGGGGCCGATCTAGATACAAAAGCTTTTGATGATTAAGGAGATGATCTCAACTCTTAAAGTAGGGCTCACTTGAGCTAGCCTGGACTGATGAAGGCCCATCTTTACTTATCCATTTCTAATTGGACCAGACCTCCCCGAATGCTAGATCCTCTTTTTAAACTTTGTAGGTAAATCTTGCACGATATTATATTCTCTCTATATATATTGAAGAAATTACAATTCAAGGTATGTTTTTAAAAAAAAATTAAGATCACCAATAAATTTTACAAATATTAATAACTAAAGTGTTAAATTATTCCATTAATATGTAACTATTTTGTAAAGAGAGCACTAAATTGTAATCTTTTCATATATAATCAGTGAGTAACAAAGGGAGAAAGAACTATTGAAAATTTAAAGTCATTACAAAATTCTATACTCAATGGTATTTTCTTGGTTAAATTATTAATAGGTTCTAATAGTTAAACTTAATTCTCATTATATACTATTGAAAGTTAGTCGTACTAAAATCGCCGTTAAAAATAATTTCTTATGACGATTTTTTGTATGTCACTAAAAAATGATAATTAGCGACTTTTTTGTCACGATTTTTTATAAATTGTCAGTAAAACTTGCAATTAGTGATATTTTTCAGTGATAAATTTTTTAAATTGTCGCTAAAAATTGAAAATTAGTGACATTTTTTGATGATTTTTTAAAACTGTCACTTAAACTTATAATTAGTGATTTTTTTGTGATAATTTTCAAATTGTTGCTAAAAATTAATAATTAGTGACATTTTTAGTAATATTTAATAAAAAAAACACCATTAATTATCATAGGACCTATTAAATAATAAGTTCACAAATTAGGATCTATATACAAATCCCTTATCCTTTTCTGGGTATATAATAAGACAGATCAAAAAGTGATCTTTTTGTAATATAAAGATGATAAAAAGTAAACCAACTTATGGTAGGGGTGTAATTTTGGCTCGGCTCAGCCCATGTTGGGCGGGGCCCGGCCATGGGCCAGAAAACTAGGCCAAGGCCCAAGCCCAGGCTTAGGGGTATTTGGGGCTTTGGGCGGATCAGTGGGCCGGGCCTCGGCTCGGGTTTTGGGCGAGCCTAAACAATTTTAAAATTTTTTTTCATTTTTTCCATCAAAAATTTATTATTTTCCATTAAAAATAGCACTGGGTCTCGGGCGGGCCGGGCCTCAGGCCAAGCTTTTGAGTGGGCCTTGAGCGAGCCGATGGGCTGGGCTGGGTTTCAAAACGATGGCCCAGGCCCAAGCCTAAGGCCTCGAGCTGGGCTTAGGCCCGAGCATAAACGAGTAGGGCCCACCCCGAGTCGCAGGCGGGTTTTGGGCCGCCCACAGGCCATTTTTACACTCATAACTTTTGGATATATATGATCAGTAGTGCTAGAGGCCTCGAATTCCCCCCCCCCACTTCTTTTTTTTTTCTTTTTTGTTTTTGGGCTGTGTTAGTTTTTTTTTTATTTTTAAGGTTGGTTATGTGTAATGATGTGCCAAAAAATTAGACATCCAGCACCAACTCATCATACAAAATTATATGAAATTAACAAAATTTAACCAACAGTCTAACTGATCAGTCAATTTTATCACTCAACCAGTCCAACCTAATTGACTGATCAGTTGGGCTTCTTGTTAAAATTTGTTAATTCCATATAATTTATACGATGAGTTGGTGTGGGATGTTTAGTTTTTTGGCACACCCCTACAGATAACCACCTTTAACAAGAAAGAAAAAAAAAAAAAACCAAACCAACACAGCTCAACAAATAAAATTAAATTAAATTTAAAAAAAAAAAAGAACCCGACACAACCCAACAAATAGAAGAAAAAAAAAAAAAAAAAAAGCTTAGCTTATGTGGTTTAATAAGGTGAGTGAGTTGGGTTGGACTGATTGGGTGATAAAATTGACCGAACAGTTAGGCTGCTGACTAAAATTTGTTAATTCCATATAGTTTTGTACAAGTCCTTACAATATTTTATTTCAAATTAGGATGATTCCGAAGAAATTGAAATGGCTTTCATTTTAATTTCCTCCGAGTCTTCCTGATTTGAAATAAAAAAATAGTATGGACTCGTACAAAATTATATGAGATTAATAAATTTTAACTAGCAACCTAACTGATCAGTTAAACCCAACTCACTCACCTTATCAAATCATATAGGCTGAGTTGGTGAAAGATATCTAATTTTTTTAACACACTCTTACTCATAACTATCTTTGCAAAAAGAAAAGAAAAGAAAAGAGAGGGAAAAAAAATTTAAAAAAAAAACCCAAACTAACACAGCCAAAAAAAAAAAAAGCCAAAAAAAAAAAGAATTCGAGGCCTCAAGCATTACTGATATACGATAAGAGAGCTTTTTGTAGTATAACGATGATATAAAAAGTAAGCCAACCTTTAGTGCACGTTTGAGGTAAGAATAAATATGTATTTGTCATCACTACAACAAAAAAAGATTTTTACGGTGAACAAATGCATGCTGTAAAAACTCTTCTACAACGTGCAGTGCGTGTCATATTATGACCAGTCATGGAAAGTCATTCACTTTCAACGATACGCTTAGTATGCTGTTAAAAGCTATTTAACGGTAGATTTTGTGCGTCATTGTTACTTTTTCTATAACATGTTATAGTACGTTGTTAAAAACTATTTAACGGCAAATTTTGTATGTTGTTGTTATTTTTTCTACGACTTCTTTTGCATGCCGTTAATTAGTGAGACAAATAACGACGCTAATTGCGCGCTGTAAAATATGTAATACAACAACTTATTATGCCTGTCGTAGAATATGCAGTTTTTTTTTTAATTTTTTAATTTTTTAAATTCAGCAGGTTCTATTTGACCAATTTTGTATAATCTAACAAATATTACAAACAAGCATCACAAAACATCAATCAACCATCAAAATAATATTTGAAACATCAAAAAGAAACTATATCCATAAATTATAAACATTCAACAATTGTCTATACATTCCAAACATTCGAAAATTATATCCTTAAGTTCTAAACTGTACAAAAAGTTTAAATCATCCAAAACTATGCATATCTAACTTTCTAAACATATCGACAACTATTAAGAGATTATCTAAAACTACCGATAACAGTTCTTATAGCAGTTGCAGCTGCAACTGTAGCAAATCCACTTGCTCCTATTACGAGGAAGACGGTGCCCAATGTATGTGTCACCTAAACCCACGGCAATAGCTGGAGTAACTAACCCTGTTTCATTTCTTGTCTGCATGACAAAGGAAATTTCACATAAGTACAAAAATCAACGACTCAGGGACAAAAATATTTCTTGAGGTATTAAGAAATGATCAAGAAATTTTAAAACATTAACAAAACACTTCCAAAATTAATAAGATAATTCAATGGCTCAAAAAAAGCAATGTCATAATGAAAAATTAGCAAAAATTCAAGATCTCAATAGTCGCAACGTATATGCAAATAAAATCCACATAAAACAAAATCTTTTTTTGTTTTTCATACCTCAAATGAAGTTATCTCTAATGAAGTTACCTCTTTTGTTGTAATGTTTCTAGAGGGAAATGAGTAGGAATCTTCAAACAAACCATTAAGTTTGTACAGGAAAATATAGTTTGTTACTAAATCCAAGCCATAAAAAGCTCAAGAGAAAAATTAAATTTAAAAAGAGGAAGATGTGGAATTTACTTCAATGCAGCACCTACTTGGGACTTGTATAATTATGTTAAAGGATCTCTATGTATGAGGTTTATGTTTGTATAGGTTTTATCCATTACCATTGTAAGTTCCAAAATAAAGAGTCCAAGTCAAATTAAAGTCAATATTATTTACAAGTTTTAAAAAAAACTTTCAATCCATTATAGAAGAAATTTAGGTAAGTTTTAGTAGCTTTAGGCGCTTTTTCAAACAATGTGATGTAATTCTACTTGAGTACTTAGTAGCAAATACATAAGATAAGGAACTATAAGAATAATCCCTAAGCTAATCTTTTTCTTCCTCTGGGGTACTTGGAGCCTCACCAGGTACAAATGTCTTTGCAGATTCCTTTTTAGCTTGTTCTTCAGCTTCTTCTAATGAAAATAGATTTTTTTGCCTCAATTCGCTCTTACATAGGAAAAAATAAAACATAATTTCAAGTTTAGGCCCAACGTGAACCCAGCCCGTATCCACATCCCACCTATAGTATGATGGAAGAAAAGGTGTTGTTATACTAATGTCAGAGGTTGGCAATGCTGATCGCATAAAGGAAGGTGGTTGTGGGGGTTGGCTATTATTAGAATATCACAAATTAGATTTAAGTGTTTACAAATATTAGTGGGGACATTGTGATAGTGTTTACAGATTTAAGTGTTTAAAGGGATGTCACCATTGTATTCAAGTTTGGACTTCTCCCTCAACCCTCACAAACGTGGTTCACTTGTGAAAGGCTTTGGTTTAATATATAGGTCTAGACCTAATTGGAGACAAGTTCGATCTATCAATCAACAAACTTATTATTTTCCTTTTAAGAAAATTTTATTATATAAAAATGGAGAAAGTGAAAGGTCAAAAGTTCTGAGCACTTAGTTCTCAACTCAAAACACATATCTTTTAATTTTGTTTTTACATAAATTTTGCTTCCTTTCTATATACTCCATCAGAATAATAAATTGGGCATCACCTCTGCAAATGTGCATTCTTTCCTCAGCTATACATTCATCGACTGTGTGCTCACAATATTGCCATAATCCATGAATGACATAATAGAGTGTCAGTGCTGGATTAGGCTACACAGAATACCATGGAGGAAAGAGAAATGATAAGGAAGACAGTATATGTTGATTCACCGCTCACAGTTTCCCTTAGCACATCTACATTTCTATGGAAAAGTTCACTTCCTGCTAATCCGGTGACAGACCATTAGTACTTTGTCCCAAGTAGCTATCACCATGAAACATGCTTCCTTACGTAAAGTCTTGGGTACAAAGATGCCATAAAAAAGGAAGGCTAACAAGACCACCTCTAGTCACGCAGCAATTTATATCTTGAACCCTAGGACAAAAAGTCATAAACATCTCAGTATGCTCAGAAATTAGAATCCCTTGGGTAGAAATGTTTCCAAAAAAAAAAAAAAAAGACTGGAAATTGGAATTAATTTCAGCAAAAGAATGCTAAACATTATACTGAAGATCAGTACTGCCACACACTAAATTATGAGACATATTAGTCAGATACCATTTATCCCTAAAATCTGCAGTAAAAGTGTCAATTAAACTGCACGGCAGATTTCCAACCCTTAAATCGTATAATTCATTGTTAATCAGGATGACAATTTTGCATCTGCTTGTCGTTATCTACTTATACAAGGAGCCAAGAATATTAACACTACTTTTGGATTTCTAAAAGGATTAAAGCACTTGTTGACGATGTGACGCAAGATTAGAACTGCATCTGCAAAAGACACTATTTGTGGATCACTCTCACGAAACTTTATTTCTTGTTTTTAATTAAATCGTCAATTTTGTTTCATGTGACAAAGTGTAGCTTGACTTTTCCATGCCCCCTTTCGGAGAGCTTGAATTGGTCCTACAGTTCGAACTCCTGTCACGGTTCTGAATCTAATCTCACAAAGTGCAATGTAAGACTGATAAATCACCAAAGAGTCCAAATCCAGCAATTGGTTTTGAAAAATCAATTTTGAATAAAAAAGCGCCAAACATGGACTGTTTTGCCAGATTTCAGGGTTGCCACCTAAATATTTTGTTTTGGGAAATTTAGGAAACCCTGACTTGTGCCTAAGGCCACGTGTCTGTCATCACCAAAGTTGCCTCGGCTCGGAAACTTGAGTACGAAAGGGGAAGGTCATGAAATGAGCACCGCCGCTTGCCCGATCAAAAGATCGGCCTCTACTAAGCATGATATGTTGTTTTAAAGACAAATGTGTTCTTATCCGATTATTACTCTAACATTACTACGTGATGCGCACAACATACAAGTATAGACTCAATCACGAGAATTGAAACAAAACAACTCACGTTTATTTTTGAAAATGGTTGGAAAGTGCTACTCGCAAGTAGGCTAAAGCACGGATTTGCCACAAACAAGTGGGCTTAAAACGCACATTTTGATGAATTGTTCCAATTCAAGCAATGAAGCCTTCATCCACAGGCATTCATGCAGTTAATCACTTAAGCACATAGCCTCATGGCAAGCATGCTATCATGGCAGTCACTTACACACATGCAAGGATGCAAAAGCATAAACACTTACAGTGTACTCCGAGCCAAAACAGAAGCTAATTAGAAATCAATGCATGATCCTAACTATACAGAATGCCTAATGCAACACATGCAAAATGACATTAAATAGGCTCGGCTATCTAAGATAGCATATGAATGCCGCACTTGATAACATGCTTTGAAACACGTATTCAAGTTGGTATATTGAAATATAATGCAGTTTGTATGATGTGCCAAGCTCGGTACATGCAAGAGAAATGAATGATGCACGCATGCAAGCATAAGGATGCTAATTGAAATATGCCCTAAACTAACCATCAAAAGCTGATAAGTAAAAGAGAGAAAGAAATGGGGGTTGGAAGACATGCACACAAACACGCACCCTTATTACAACATTTGCCCTCTCGATAGAGGGTCCGAATGAATTTAGCTAACTAGCTACGCTAATTAAACTAATTATTACAAACCAACTAATTAACTATGCTAAGCTAATTAATTATTACAAAACTTTGACTAATTAATCAAATTAAGTTAAATTACAAAATCAACTAAGTATGCAAAAGAAAGCTAAATTAGGCTGCCGCAGCTCTTCCTTGAACAAATGAATGATGCATGCTCGGTTTTCGCCCGGAAAAGCTCTTCGGTTTGCTTTTTAGAGGCTCTGTTTGCAGGGTTTCTCCAAGAGCTTGTTGCTGAACCTTACCAAATCATTGCTGGGAATGCACCAGGCCTGCCGGCCATGAATGGTGACTGTCGACCCCCCTGCCGGCCAAAGATGTGCAGTGCCGGCCACAGATGAAGAGGTGCCGACCATCAATAAGGCATTACCGGCCACTGATGTACTGAAACTCCATTCTGCAACAGAGCTCAAAAGAGAGGAAATGGAAGGTCTCCCAAGGGTGTGTACATACTATGCCACTCCATATCACTTCAAAACATCAATGGAGAGGCATCATTGGATCCAAGACCATCTATCAAGCATCTCAATGCGAGATGGCCAAAGATCCAACATGTATAAATTCAATAAATGTATGACGAACAAGACACTTAGACCATCTCCTTATCATGAGAGGTCAAAGGCAATGGAGACCAAGGGAGATTGGCTCACTTCATCACTTTAAGTATGAAATGAACTAATCCACCTTGTGTTCAACATAACATCCGATTGAACACAATGCAAAGCAAGCAACATGACATGCAAACAACATGCTAATCTTGACATGAAATGCAAGACTCTAACATGCAAACACTCATGCACCACATATTAGAACACTTAAGCATTAAAAGCTAGCGAAGGATACAACACTAGGACCATGCAATACAATGCTCAATGGACTAAACCAACCCTAAACAGTCCTCATGCATGCCAAAACAGTGGCTAAAATGTGATGAAACTTAAGCATAAGAAGCAAGAAAGACATGCTCAAGTTATGGCTCGCAAACAAGGCACAAAACTCAACTCTCAAACACAATCAAAGAGTAATATACATGAGAGTATGGCAAGGCTATATGCTCTGAAATAACATGTTAAATGATGCCAAATCATCCAAACATCACAAATAAGGCATGTTAGAGGGCTCAAAACTCAAGACTAGCTAAGGCACATGCACCATAGCCATATCATGCAAGCCCCAAAGGACCAAGATCACTCAAAATAGTCCTAAGGCAGGCCAAAACAATGCTAGAAACATGATGAAGTGTAGCCAAAACAAGCTAGAATGGTAAGCCAAAACGCTAAGCATGCAAAGCCAATGAGTAGGATTACACTACAAGTATCAAAACCAAGCAAGAGGTGACTTCACCAATTGAAATCAAAGTTGTAACATAGAAAAATAAGACCCAAAACATGCTGAGATGGTAGCCCTAAAGCTTAGACAAGCATGCATGCACATTAGCCCATGATTAAGGCATAAGACACAACTCTCCAAAAGCATTGAAGGAGTGAAACATGTGAGAGTATAGCTACACCATATACACTGAAATCAAGTAAGAAATGAAGCTAAAGCATGCAATCATCACATTCAAAGCATGCTAGGGACCTCCAACACAAAGCTAGTGAAGCCCAACTACACTATAGCTATACAAAGCTAAGCATATATGACCAAGACCACTTAAAACAGACCTCAAGCATATTAAATTAGTGGCAAAAATGTGCTGGAGCAAAGCTAACACATGCTAGAATGATGAACTAAAGCATGAAGCATGTTGGGCCAAAGAGCATGATTGCACTACAAGTACCAAAAGCAAGGAACCAATGACCAAATCAACCAAAAACAAAGTTATGGCAAGTCCAAAAAGTCACAAAAACATGCTTGGACTCATCTTAAAAGAAGTATAAAAGCATGCTCAAGTATGAAGTTAACAAGGCAAGGAAGCAAAATAAGAGGAGAGGGGACCACCCCCTCTCATTTTGGACCTCAAAAACACCTTTCCACCACTGAAATTTCTCTGAGTTTCAATGGTAGAAAGGCCATGCAAAGGCCACTACAAAAGCTTCAAGGAATGGCTCCAAAGCTTAACAAATAAGGCATCAAAGGGGGTGAAACACCCCCAACTCCCACAAGGACTCAAACGATCATTTTAAACACTTAAAAATAAATCTTTTTGTAGTTGAAATCCAAGCCTAAAACAGCATGCAAAGGTGGCTAAGATGGCATACAAAGATAAGCTTAAAAGGAGAATACACTCACCTTTGAAGAACATCAACAAAGTAGGCCTTCCTCTGAGCTAAAACCAGCCTTTTGAGTCCAAACAAGACCCTCAAGTACCTCAGCAACAAAGTGATGGTGCTTTACTAGGTGTTGTAGTGCAAAAGTGAAGAGAAAACACACTTTTAGACACTATTGAGCACAATATAGAGAGAGAAAGTGAGAATTTCAGAGAGAGAGAGATATTTTGTCTCTAAATTTTCTGAACCCCTGAAAAGGGAGAGGAGCCTCCCCTTATATAGAGAAATGCAAGAACAAGCTTGCTTGAGAAGCTTCAACCTGCCTCCATCCCTCCATACACGTGTATAGAGGATGGCTGAGTGAGCCACAACTGGCCAAAATATCTAAAAAAAGTAACTGTTGAAACAAGGTGGCCGGCCGGCCATCAGTGGTGGCCGACAGTGCACCATTGATGGCCGGCAGGGTTTAACCCATGGCCGGCAGTGCACTAAAACAAGCAATAGGGAGGGACTAGAGCATGGTCCAAAGATGGGGCAGAAATGAAACACGGTTTGGAAAGCTCAAACCTGTGACGTCCCGCTGCGAAGTTCAAGTGCTCGGCGAACAACCAAACTTGTTCTGGATGTACCTACAAGCATAACCAAGTTTTAAGGATGGTCAAAAATGGGGTGTCTACACAAAGTATTGTGCATATTTTAATGAATACCCCCAACTTCAAAATATATTAGCCATTGTTCTTAAACAGTCTAGTCAAATATCTTAATTGCAACATGACCAAGCAATCTCCAAACACCAATGTTATTGTCTTTCCCACATTCACAAACTAACTTCCTAAACCTTACAAAAGTCTTCAGTCTAAGCCCCACCCCAAAAACAATAAATAAATAAACAAAATCTGAAATATATATGTAGACAACGAGGAAAATTAAGATGTCAAGGGAGTTAACTTCTAAACTAAAGAAATAGCTATGCATACATGGCCTTGATCAAAATTCTTTACCAAAACAAAAAATCAAGCAAAGGCCTCAAAGGAATATGGAGTTTAAACAAAGGAAAATTGTAACCTTTTCGAATGCGACCCATGGTGTTCTCATGAGCCAAAAGTATAGCATCAAGATTGCTATTCTGAACAACTGATAAGACCTACACCAAACCATCAAACAGAAGATCATAGTCAATTTAGCATCAGTTGGGTATAACAGTATGTAAATCCAAATCTTTTAGACGAAAAAATTCCAATAAATATTAGAAAATATAAAGTAATTAGTTTGTAGGTAATAACATTTCTATGAGGCAGAAAAAAGAAAAATTTTAGACTTAAATTCATACACAACAAATTAGATATTAGCATATTCCTATCGATGTGTATTTTTAATAGAAGCCACTGAAGTCAAGGAGCATTTAACCAAAAAATAACATGATATGCAAAACTTCTGCACCTGCTTTCACTTTTTCTCTTCTTTTTTTTTTCCCCCTAAGGTTAGGCTCCAAACCTTCAACCCAATGATTTTTTAAAAGGCAGAAGGATAACAATTTCTCATTTACAAAATTCAAGAATAGGAACATTGTTACAGTTGAAAGTCAATCATTTCACATAACAAATAGAGGCTTGGTTTCAAAAAATTAACCCCTAACATGCCTAAGAAAGTTAATCAAAACTAACAAGTAAATGACAACATACTGGCCCTGTTTGGTAGAGCTGTGGGAAAGTGCTTATAGCTTATGCCTAAACAGCTTATAACTTATAACTATGAACATAAGCTGATTTCTGACTTATAAATTAAGCATCTCCTGCCCCACTCAAAGAATAAGCTGATTTCTGACTTTCAAAAAGTTATAAGCTATAAGCTATAAGCTAAACCAAACACATCAAAATAGCTTAAATTAAGCTGAAAGCTGAAATAAGCAGCTTTTAAGCTGCACCAAACAGGCACACTGACCTTATGTTTCACTTTCTTGAAGTCTAGCAAGCGCAATGATTTCAGCTTGTGGATGACATATAAGCAGTAATTTGGCTTCTTTGTGATATTATTGTCAAGAAGACTAAGGAACTGCAGCTTAGAGAGTGATGCAAGGGGATCAATCTCAACCAAGTTAGTTAGTTGATTGTTAGTGAGAACCAAAGTATGCAACTTGGGCAAGAACTTTGCAAATCCACAAAATAGAACATATCAAGCTTATGTTTGCTGAATAAGCATTATATTTTGTAATTTATTCACATTTTTATTTCACCAAAGTTTTCATCTCCTTGGTGATTTCTCATATATAACATGATCAGTTTCAAATATGGCCATTTTCTTTATATATATATATATACAAGATCCATAGGATTGCACCCGCCCATTGATAGTGAGTATCCTGTGGAGGCTAAATGGCCCATCTCACTAGCATAGAAAATGAAGGTAGAAACATTATCAGTTATGTACAACTATTTAGATTTTTGATAATGTTTTCATTTTTCCATTTCAAAATTATTAGTCATTTAGATAATGGTATCTAATTTAATAACTATTCATTTTGTTTTTTGCTATTTGTGAAATAAATAAGTCCATGTCACTCAAGGAGAAACAAAACAGAGCTGAAGCCAGCCATATATGAACAATTGATGCAATCTCATCTTAAGTCTAAATGGCCCATTAATTCCACTCCCACAGGTCAACTACCTCTACACCACACACACAAAGCACTAAAAAAAGGTACAATTCATGGCTCTAAACCCCACCAATTCATAGCCCTCGTATAACTACTATTTTTTTTTTCCTTTTGCATAAAGAAATTGACACTTGATGGAAGAAGAGAAAGGAATTCATAGAAATTAAGTGAGGTGTTCACTTTTAATAATAGTATAGAGATATAGATAGATATATTTTTAAAAAACACCCACAAGAAAACAATATAAAAGTATAGGAAGAGCCAGCCATTCTTAGTGGCATTTTATCAAGCACCTAGGAGGCATAAATAACATATATATATATAGTTTTCTTCTCTGCTAGATAGTAGAAATAAAATAGAGATACCTAAGAAAACATAGATTCACAAACATACACAACCAAAAATAACAAAAAGAATCAGAGATAAGTAATCATCATACACGAATCATCTTGACATGGAGAGTCACGATTTTGGGTATATGTTAATATTTAGATACATACAAACACATCACATGAAGACAAGGAAGAGAATCACCTTATACGAATTTTCTTTCCAGCAAAAACCTAGCACAAATCTTGAACAAAGAGAGAATGGTGAAAGTAGAATTGTGTGTGCTTTTTTCTAACCACACTGCCAAACAGGTACTCAGCTGGAGAACACCGACATAATAGATTGCGCCCGAATGACCTGTCACAGAAAGATAAGATTCCGGCGGTGGTTCGTCCACCCGAGGGCACTCCGACGATCAAGTCAGTTATCTCTCAAAGATAGCAAAAGTGCTTAACTCACTATTCAGAATCCAAAAAGCGTACCTTAGACCCATGAGGATGCCTTACTTTTATAGCCAGCACTGACTTGATCCTTGAAGAAGCCTAGCTTCAATGGACTCTGGCTCAATACTAATCTTAGATTCCCAGTTAGATTAGGATAGACTCCCTAAGAGTTTTATCTTTATCCAAACTGAGGTCCTCCCCCACTCTAGGACAACTATCCCTTATCCGTCTATCTCGGACTCCGGTATCTTCACGGATAACCTCGGCCTAGCCAAGATCATCTCGGCATCATGACCAGGACACGTGGCACCTCGGCTGGCACTTCGGTGCCACCTTGGCCACGTGTTGTTATCTAAAAAATATGTCCCCACAACTGCCTCCTAGGTTCTATTACCTCGGTATCCTGAGGTAATGGAACCGAATAACACGTCGGCTAAGCTTGCTCTATCCTTCATTACCGAGGTCATAATTCATCGGCCCCATATGACCAAGACTTGTAGCCTGTTTTTATCAATGCTTTAGAACCAATAACCAAGTTGTTTCAAGTTCTTTAGCTGAGATCGTCCCCCTAGCCGAGGTCTTTGCTTCATTAAATCAAGAACTCCAAGAGTTTCTACACGCGTATGAGCTGTCACGCACAGTAACTCAACCGTTTTCGCCACGTGTCTCTTCCCTATTGAACCGTACCTGACACGCGCCATCAGGTCGCATCGTTTCTATGTATGCCGCCTGACAGACACGTCGTCCTAGGCTTATTAATTGTAATTTTGCCGTCTTTCCGTGTTTTGATCAAAATCATCTTTCTCTCTCTCTCTCTCTCCTCTCTCTCTCTCTCTCTCTCTCTCTCCGTCTTTTCACTTTTGCACCACCGTCTTCGCTCAAGCACCTCTCTCTCTCTAACTTTCTCTCCCAAATCCTCCATTTTTGTCTTCTCGAATCTTTCTGCAACTACTCCATTCACCTCCTCCGGTGAAGCTCTTGCTGCTCTTCTCCGCTCATTACCATCGTCTGACTTCGGCATACTTCATGTCGTCTAACTCTGGCATACTTCATACCGGCCTCACATTCTTTGGTAAGCCACTGCTCCTCCTTATTTTGTTTTTTTTTTATTCACTTTGAACTCTGTTACATTTGTGCTCTGTTTTCGTGAATGTACCCAGTTTTTACCTGTGCTTTTAAATTTTATCATTTGTCTGTTTGAGCATGTTTCTATTTTGATTGTGTTTGCCCACTCTATTTTCTGAGTCTACCCATACACACACATACTTCATGTTCTTGTAAATTACCATTGTCTTCGTCTTGTGGACATTTACATTTTGTTCAATGTTCTTGAATCCCTTCTTGTTTCTGAATCATGCTTTTTGCCCTGTTTTCTTGTTGATTTTCCAGATTCTTGCTCCTAATTTCTGTTTCAATAGCTCTAGGTTTTGGGATTTGCTTTAGAACCACAAACTTTAGGAAAACTATAATAATCTCCCTTTGATCTTGAAAACCCTTGCCCCAGTTTATGTTTTGAGTTTAAGCCAAGGTCACTAAAACCTATACAAACCATTTTCTTTTGAATTCACCTTGCCCCTCTTAGCCAACATCATGGGTATGTTTAGGTGGATGGTAGACACCCTAGAGAAGCTTCAATACTTTAGGCAAGAGTTCTCCATCCCTACCGATGTTCATCTTAGGTTAGATGGGGAGGAGGACTCCATCATGCCCAAAGACAACTCCATGCCCTTCCCAATAGTAGCCTTCGTTGAATGCAGGCTTAGGTTCCCCCTTAACATCCTCTTCCGCCAAGTCCTTCACTACTACAAGCTTAACCCGATGCAATTAGCCATTAACTCTTATCGAGTTATTAATGGTATAATAGCCCTAGCTAACCGAGAGAATGCTAGGATAACTTTAGCCGATATCCAGTACTGCTACAGTATGTGTGGCCTGAAGTCAGAAAAGGGCTACATCTATTACCTTAAGCCAAGGTCCACATAATACAAACTTATTGCCGACCTCCCAGACTCCAACAAAGGTGCTGGAGATGATTATTTCATCGTCTCAGGCAACTGGGAGTTTCCACCAAATGATGACCTTCACCTCTACCCCTTAAGCCGAACAGTGTTCAAAGAGGGAAATGGTAAGAGCCAAGTGTCACTTTACTTGCTTTCAAGTCTTTTTTACTTTGATATTTTTGTACATTGTAACGTCTTTTTGTTTTACTTTGCAGTTCTTCCTCAGGCCCGGAAGGACTTTCGTAAGACGTTCTTTCCCAGCAAGGATTTCAAAAGGTTGCGGAACCTGCCTATCAACCAGCACAAGGCTCCCCTGCTACTAAACTACATCCCAACGTAGTACAAATCCATACTACCCGACGTCCTGAAGAAAAGCAGGTCTCCTCCTTCAGCAATAACTCCTCAAGCTGAATCATTAAGGCTAGACCAAGGATCAACATCTGGTCCTATGGAGCAACCATCAACATCTGCTCCACAGTTAATCCCTCATGTGCAGTGTCAATGCTGACGTCGAGCTCCACTGCTCACCCCTGAGAAAAACTTGTAGCCGAATACGTCGAAGTTCTGAAGTGCCGACTTACGATCCAGCCAACCACCGACTGCACTTCCGGCGATCCACTTCGACACTAAGGTCACTGTAGCCGTTCCTGTCGATGAGATGGGTCGCAAAAAGACTGTAGCAAATAACCTTCTAGCCGACATCCCCAACGTTGTCACTGTCCAATCTTCGCTTTCTCAGTCCCAGCCAAAACCGAAGCTAAAGAGGCTAAAGGAAGCCCAAGCAGAGGCAACGGTGACTCATATCGATTCTGAGGATACCTTGCCAATCTCAAAAATGGCTGAAGCGGAAAAAAGTACCTCCGCCGCCGAAAAGAGGCCCGCAGAGGCTGAACCCTCCGAATTCAATAAGTCAAAGAGGCCGAGGTCGGACTCAGCAGCTAACTCAGGTTCTCTTAAATCGGATGACCCCTGGGCACCCTCCATCACACTTGATGATAAGCCAGTCAGAGCCGGTGACAACGCCTCTGATATTGAGGTCGGCGTCGCCCTTTCCACTGTGCTACTCCTTCCGAATGACCTCAACCGAATGGCCGAGGTCAGCGAATACGAAAATTTTGCTCTGATGGTACAACATTCTGTACAGGTAAATCCCTAACACTTGGCACTCTTCATTCTCTGTTTTCACACTTAATAACTTTACTAACTTTGTTCTTTGCATTTCTTCTAGGCAATCCAGCATGCCCACTCCTTTGCGATGTAAGCAGAGGAAATGAAGAAGGAGCTGATTCACAAGACCAAGGAGGCTGCTGGTTTGCTCAAGTCCATAAATAAGGCCGAGGCCAAGATGAAATCATTGATAGATCAAGGCAAGGCAGCCAAAAAAGCTCAAGACGAGGCCGAGGAAAGGGCGGGGGCTACAAAGGTTGTCGCTGAGGTCCTCAAGGCCGAGAAGAAAGAGGCCGAGACAAAAATGATCGAAGCCTAAGCCTAACTCCGAGATGCCCTAGCCATAAAAGCCGCCGAGATCAAAGCAGCGAATGAGAAGACCTATGCCGAGGGGCAACCGACGTCCGCGAGGACTACAAGAAGTAAGTCAAAAGGCAGGCATGAAACAAGGGTTACACCCTTGGCTGGATGGCTGCCTTGAAGGAGTTGGCTATCCCCGAGGACTCAACTCTTCGAGATAACAACGTCCTCGTCCTGCCATTCCCCCCCACTCTAAGCCAATTCGAGACGAGGCTGAGTACAAGGAGGATGCTAAGACCGACAAGTCTGAGAAGACCGAAGCTGTTGGGGCTAAGTCCCCAACTTTGAATGAGCAAGTCCTGGACTTGACTTAGGATGAGAAGGACGAGGTCCAAAAGACCACCTCTGAGGCCGAGGTCGAGGCTGCCAACAAAAACCTTGATGATACACTTCGGCAGATTGATGCTGAGGTAGAGGCTGACAAGAGTACAACACCTCCAGCCAATGAAGCTAATCCTAGCACTTAGGATATTTCTGCTTGTCTTGTATTTTTTATTTGTTTCCTTCTTGGTTGTAATACTTTGTTTTTAATAATGTTTTTAGCTTTGTATTTGGCCAATGTGCCTTTTTTGTATTCTGAACAAGTAATCCCCTGTAAGCCGAAGTTCCTTGTTTCCTTTTGAATACAAGTCTTCTTTTTTGACAAAGTGTTTAAATGCTTTGTCTTTCCTTTACTGTCTTGTATGATTCCATACTTAGAATATTTTGCATGTCTTCAAAGTACACCTTAACTGTGCTGTGCAATCTCTTCGGGTAAAATACCTCGGATATACCCTTTGACTATTTATCTCGGCCTTGGCTTAACACTTGAAACATTTGTAGAAATATTTTCACAAGTGTTTATTTAAAACTTGCTACTTCACTTTTACTTATCAAGACTTCTGTCTTCCATTATCTCAAAGCTGGACAATCTGGTCATCTCGACAACCAGGAATGTACGTCTTGCAATATTACCTCGGTTTATCTTTAACTTGTAAATTTTTCTGAAATTTCAACAAGTGTTTTAAGCCAACTTTAGCTTGTAAAATGTTTGACAAGCCTTCCTAAGCTCTTTAAACTTTCTTTATCATCTTCCAACTCTCTGCCCCCTAATGTGAACTTAAGTTTCACTTATGTTCACATTAAGCATGTACCTATGATCTTGTCGCCGAAGTCAGATTCAAACAAAGACTAGCCGAGGTTATCAACCTCGGTTTCTCTATTAATCTAACTGACATGTACTTAGTACCATTCAAAGTTTTAATTCTGCCGATATAGCAAATCTAGGTTAATCCAACTTAGTTCAACTCTATTATATGCAAGTATAATCTAACTCTGCCATATAATAAGTCTAAGTTATTCGTCATGTTTCAATCAGAATCATCGCCAACTTAGTTCAACTCTATTATAGGCAAGTATAATTCAACTCTGCCATATAATAAATCTAAATTATTCGTCATGTTTCAATTAGAAACATCGCTAACTTAGTTCAACTCTATTATAGGCAAGTATAATTCAACTCTGCCATATAATAAGTCTAAGTTATTCGTCATGTTTCAATCAGAAACATCGCCAACTTAGTTCAACTCTATTATAGGCAAGTATAATTCAACTCTACCATATAATAAGTCTAAGTTATTCATCATGTTTCAATCAGAAACATTGCCAAGGGACTGGTCAATCGTATTACACAAGTTTAAAATAAAAAATCGAGCTAAAATTTTATTAATTACTTCGGCTAATAACAGAAAACTTTAAAAAACAAAAAAATCTAATAATAGAAAAACTTCAGGTTGCAAGTATTCTAGGGTCTTGGTAACTCTTTGCCTTCACTGTCTTCAAGCCGATATGCACCATTACCCAGGACCAAGATGATTCTATAACGCCCCTCCCAATTTGGGCCAAGCATGCCTTCTCCGAAAGCTTTCTTGTTGCCGACAACCTTTCTCAAGACGAGGTCTCCAACTTAGAACTCTCGTGGGTTGACCTTCTTATTGTAAGCCCTAGCAAGCTGCTGTTGGTATGCCCCCAGTTGAATTGTTGTTTTCTCCCTTCTTTCTTCTAACAAATCCAGATCTCGGGCCAGGAATGCCTCATTGGTCCCATTCTCTACTCCCTAGGTTCTAATCCCTGGGATGCCGACCTCCAGTGCCATAAGCCATGGCGAATGGGGACTCCCCAGTTGATCTTCTCGGCGTGTAGTCCAATATGCCCAGAATACATTGGGCAACTCATCCACCCACTTTCCCTTTGATACTTCCAGCCTCTTCTTGATTCCATCCAAGATAACCTTATTGGAGGCTTTTGCTTGATCATTACTCTGAGGGAAGCTTGGAGTAGAGTAATAATTCTTGATTTTGTACTTTGCATAGAAGCTCTTGATTAGCTTACTGTCAAACTGGGTACCATTGTTTGGTATTATTGCCCTTGGTATCCCAAACCTGGTAATGATGTTCTTCCATATGAAGTTCTTCATATTAACGTTCCGAATTTTTGCAAGGGGTTCAACTTCTACCCACTTGGTGAAGTAATCTATTGCTACCAGTAGGAACTTCCTTTGTCCAGTCACTTGAGGCAATTGCCCAACAAGATCCATGCCCCACTAGAAAAATGGCCAAGGGCTAGACACTGGGTTTAAATCTACTACTGGTTGATCTATCAAAGGTGCAAACCTCTGACACTTCTCACACTTTTTGACATAAGCTTCAGCATCTTTCTGCATGTAGGGCCCCCAATACCCCTGAGTATTGGCCCTATGAGCAAGTGACCTGCCCCCAGTGTGGCTTCCACATACTCCTTCATGTATTTCATACAGGAAGTCTTCAACTTGTGAAGGATGCACACACCTCAAAAGGGGTCCAGTAATAAATCTTCTATAGAGATGTTCCTCTTCTATTAGACTGAACCTTGCCGATTTCAGTCTGATCTTGTGTGCCTCTTTGTGATCATCTGGCAGTTTCCCATCCCTAAGGAATACTATTATCGCATCCATCTAACTTGGTTCCATCTCCACACACATTGCTTCATGCTCTGTGTTCAGTGGTTCTATACTTGGACCTGACAAGTAGTCAACCATTATTGTCCTTGCCTCTCCAGGTTTCATTGCACTAGCTAGGTTGGCCAAAGCATCAGCATGGCTGTTGTTATCTTGGCTAACTTGCTGTAGTAGGCAATTCTAAAATAAGGCTACTAGTCTGCCCACCTCCTTTACATAGGCCAACATCCTTTCATCTCGGGCTACGCATTCGCCTATTGCCTGGTTGACAATAAGCTGGGAGTCACATAAGACTATTACCTCGTCGGCTTCCATTGCTACTGCCAACTTTAATAGTGCGATCAGTGCTTCATACTCTGCTTCGTTGTTTGAGGCCTTAAACTCCAAATGAATAGATTGCTCTAGTATCTGCCCATCTGGCGATACTAGCATACTCTTACCCCCGCTCCTTGTCGGTTTGAACTCCCATTAACAAACAGGCGGAATGAGTCACCAATGTAAATACTGTAGGGCCAGAGTTTCTCTTCCTTCCTCTGTTCTACTATCCCCAGCTGGGTTTCTCCTTGTTCACCTGGACATCGTATACCCCGGCTCAATGGAGCCCGATGTATGATAGTGCCTGGTGTGAGCTTGGCCATGAAGTCGGCCAAAACTTGGCCTTTGATTACTGTTCTCGATCTGAATTTCAGGTCATATTGGCCCAACACCACTGCCCATCTGGCTATCCTGCTTGTCAGATCTCCTTGCTGCAACAGGGACTTCAAAGGATGCTCAGTTAACACCACAATCTTGTGGGCTTGAAAGTAATGATTCATCTTCTTGGGGCCATTACTAAAGCCAGTGTCAGCTTCTCCAAGGGTAGGTATCTGGTCTTTGCATCTGCTAGGGTTTTACTTACGTAGTAAACTACCCTTTGTTCTCTAATTTCTTCTCTGATTACCACTGCGCTCACTGTATGCTCTGAAACTGCCAAGTATAAGAGTAGTTCCTCTCCAGGTACTGGATTTGAGAGAACTGGAGCAGTGGTCAAGTATTTCTTCAAGTTAGCCAGGGCGACTTCGCACTCCTCTGTCCACAAGAAGTCTGTTGCTTTCTTCACTAAACTAAAGAAAAGTTTACATTTGTCAGAGCTTCTGCTTATGAATCTATTTAGGGCTGCAGCCCTTCAGTCAACATCTGCACTTATTTTGCCGATGTCGGGCTCTTCAACTCCAAGATTGCCTTGATCTGACCCGGGCTTGCCTCAATGCCCTTTCTGGTGACTAAGTATACCAGGAACTTTCCTGACCCAACTCCAAATGCGTACTTCGACGCATTGAGCCAGAGCCAAAATGTCTTAAGGATATCAAATACTATTTTCAGGTCAGCCAGATGATCCTCAGGTTCCTTGGTCTTCACGACCATGTCATCAATGTATACCTTCACTGTTTTGCCTATTAGATGTCTGAACATCTTAGTCACCAATCTCGGTAAGTTGCTCCTACATTTTTCAACCCAAAAGGCATCACTCTGTAGCAATATAGCTCTTTTGGGATGATAAATGCAGTCTTCTCCCCGTTTGGGGGGTACATGGCTATCTGATGGTACTACCCCTGTAAGCATCCAGGAAGCTCATCCTTCCATGTCCTGAGGTGACATCCACTAATGGTCAATTTTGGGAAGTGGGAAACTGTCTTTGGGACAAGCCTTGTTCAGGCTGGTGAAGTCCACACAGACCCTCCACTTCCCATTCTTTTTCTTCACAACAACCGTGTTTGATAGCCATGTTGGGTAGTTTACCTCTCGAATGGCTCTGGCCTCCAGAAGTTTATCCATTTCCTCTTCTACTACCTCAACATGCATCAACGTAGGCCTCCTTGCTCGCTAGATGACAGGTTTGGCGACCTGTTTACATTCAGTTTATGGCAAGTGACCTCGGGTCAATGCCAGGCATCTCGTATGGCGTCTAGGCAAACACCTCAAGGTTTGCTCTCAAGAATGCCTCTAATTCCTTTTCCTCTTCCTCAGCCAAGCTGAGCCGAGAAGGAAAAAGCACTCTTCATCTCCTTGCTGGACCAAGATCTTCTTCAAGGCTTCCTCACTTTTCTCGGTTGGTTCTTTGCTGATGTCTTCAAGGACCTCCATGTCCTCATCCTATATCTTTATTGTTTCTGCTTCTCGTATGTTGCAATTGGATTTCATTGCTGCTATGGAGCAATTCTTTGCCTGCACCTGATCCCCTCTGACTTCCTCAATTCCCTGTTCAGTTAGGAACCGTAACAACTGGTGCAATGTTGAGGGAACAACCCCCATTGCATGCAACCATGGCCTTCCCAGGATAGCATTATAAGGGAAAGAGGTGTCAATTATTGTGAACTCCAATTTTACTTTCTTGGTGCCAGCCTGCACTTCCAAACTTACTGCTCTCAGGGACTACATTGGCGTTCCATTGAACCCAAATGATTGGATTGCTCCAGATCATCTTGGTGAAAGCCAAGCTCCTAGTAACACCTGACATACATGATGTCACAAGAGCTGCCCTGGTCAATTAAGATGCGCTTTACCTGGCACTCTCCAATCTTAAGGGGTATTACCAGGGCATCGTTGTGTGGGTGCTGTACCATGTCTAGATCGTCTTCAGTAAAGGACACCACTGGTCCCTGGTGCTCGTTTTTCCTAGGTCTTTTCTGCCGAACCTGATACACATGTTGCAAGTGTTTTACCTTCTGAGTCTCCACGTATTTCATTTCATTGACCTTCGAGTGAATAATTCACTCGAGGTCCACCTGCTTGCGGTTATGGTGCTGGCAAGAGTGGTGCTGCTAGTGCCTGGGGCAGTCTTGCTTGCTCTTCTCTTGTCCTGGCCTCGTCTACTAGGTCCCTTAGATGGCCTTGTCTTACAGGTCTTCCAGATGTGCTTTTAGGGCTCTACACCCTGAGTCAGATGCCCATCTTCATTGTGGGTAAGCACAGTGCTTGCCAAGGCTTCTTTCATAAATTCGCCAGGAACCCTTGCTGGTGCTCTATAATAAAGCTGATTCCTGATTCCTTCCAAGACTTTGTAAATCGAGATTCGGAACAACGTGGTGACTACCTGTGCAACCCTCAGTCTCGTTTCTTGTTTATTAAGGTTTGCATCACCTCGGCCTCGCTTCGGCGAGCTGTTCTCTTCTCTTGCTTTGATGCCTTTGTCCCCGGCGTGTCTTCCTTCGCTCTTGCATACTTCTCAATTCTGGCCATGAGTTCCTCCAACTTTGGCAGTGTCTTTGCCAATGATTTTTGAAGCAGACAATCATCGTTCAGGCCATTTTTTAAAAGACACGACCGCTACCTCATGGTTGCACCCTGGTATTCGGTTGAACACTTCATAATACCTCTTGGCATAAGCCCTGAGGCCTTCATCCTCGCCAATTCTTAGGGCCATCAGGGAATCCACCCTCAGTGGCTGTAGTTTGTTTGTTACAAACCTGACCACAAACATCTCGGCCAGTCCTTCCCAGTTTTTCACAGTTCTTTTCGGTAACTTGTGANAGATCTAGAGCGCATTCAGATGCCACACAACGATGCCCTAGTGGTTACACTCCGCGTCAAAGAATTTAATGTCAAACGGATCTTGATCGATCAGGGAAGCTCGGTCGAGATCATGTACTACGACGCTTTCAAATAGCTCAAGCTCCGAGATACAGATTTGGCCCCAACAACTTCGCCACTGGTTGGTTTCAACTCACAACCGGAGTGGCCTTTGGGAAAGATTATCCTGCCGGTCAAAGCGGGATCCGTGGTCAAACAAGTGGAGTTCTGGGTGTTGCAGGTGCCATCTACTTATAATTTGATCCTTGGAAGGGAATGGCTTCATGCTATGCAGGCCGTAGCGTCGACCTTTCATCAGGTGATGAGATTCCCCTCGGCTATGGGGGCAATCGAGGAGATTTGGGGCAATCAAGTCATGTCGAAACAATGCTTCGTGGCAGTCAACGGGAGCCGAGCTGCTAAAGGCTTCGTTCAAATGATTGAGGGACCGGAGGACCGGGGAGTCCTTGATGATGTGGGCACCAAGGCGGAGGACAAAGCTGTCGAGGAATTGGTGGAGGTGCGAATTGATATAGAGCATCCGAACAAGTTCTTCTTGCTCGGCTCAAGCCTTACAGCCCAAGAAAGGACCGAGATGGTTGAGTTTTTGATGGCCAACATCGAAGTCTTTGCATGGTCGCCTTACGACATGCCCGGTCTCGATCCGAGTTTTATATGTCATCATCTCAATGTCTTCGCCGGAGCTAAACCGGTCATTTAGCGAACAAGGAGATTGCGCTGTATCACGCTGAGGTAGTTGCGGAGGAAGTAAAGAACTTGCTTAAGGCGCGAGCAATTCAGGAAGTGCACTACTCTCGGTGGATTTCAAACACAGTCGTGGTGCCTAAGAAGAATGGGAAGTGGCGAGTTTGCGTCGACTACAAGACCGTCAACTGAGCTTGTCCGAAAGACAGCTTCCCTCTGCCTAGAATAGACCAGCTTGTGGACTTAACGACTGGACATAACAGGCTCAGTTTCTTGGACGTCTACCGCGGGGACTCTTCTGCTACCGAGTCATGCCTTTTGGTTTGAAGAACGCCGGGGCAACTTTTCAAAGGATGGTGACCAAGACGTTCGCTCCTCTGCTAGGCCGGACAATGGAGGCTTATATTGATGATATGGTGGTTAAGAGCCGGCATCAAGCAGACCATTTGTCCGACTTGGCCGAGATGTTCGCCATTCTCAAAAAGCACAGGTTGCGCCTGAATGCGTCTAAGTGTGCCTTCGGCGTGGGATCCGGAAAATTTTTGGGTTTCCTAGTCACGAACTGAGGTATCGAAGCAGACCCTATACAAATCCGAGCCGTGTAAGAGTTAAAACAGCCCAGCTCGGCTAAGGACGTGCAGCATCTGGCCGTAATGGCCGTCGCGCTTAATCGATTCATAAACCGGTCATCAGATCGCTGCCACCCCTTCTTTCAAGCCTTGAAATCAAAGTTCTCATGGGATGAAGAGTGTGACCGGGCTTTGGCTGAGCTCAAAAAGTATTTGTCTTCAGCACCACTGTTGGTCACATCGGTGCCCGGAGAAGAACTCTACCTATATCTGGTCGTTTCTCAACATGCAATCAGTGCGGTGCTTGTCCGCTCGGAAGGAATCAAGCACCTCCCTATCTTCTACGTCAGCAAAACCTTGCTACCGGCAGAGTCGAGATACTTGCCGCTGGAAAAACTTGCGTTGGCATTAATGATGGCCTCAAGGAAGTTGGCGCACTATTTCCATGCACATACAATAATCGTTCTGATTGAGTTTCCCCTCAAAGCTTTATTCGAGCGGGCGGACTTTTCCGGTCGAATTCTTAAGTGGGCAGTCGAGTTGGGACAGTTTGACATCAAGTTCCAGCCTCGCACTGCCATAAAAGCCCAGACTTTGGCCGACTTCGTTGCTAAATTCTCACCTGGAACTCATCCGGTTTGCCCGGTCGATATTGCCGCGGCAGATGAAGAGGTGAATGCAAGCCCGACCGAAATACAACAGCTTGGCGGTGTTGGCGACGCGGAACTTGCGCGCCCCACCGAAGCACCTTCAGATAATACGATACCACAGCCCGGCGATGCGATGACGAAGTTGGGTATCACCGTCCAACCTCCTCTGTCCAGTACCGCATCACCACGGGGGGAAGAAGTGGAACCGCTCTGCCCAGAGCCTGCGGCCGGCATAATACCGCAACCTGGCGATTCGCCTACGGACTTAGGCATTATGGATCAACTTGCTGAGTCCGGCGCCGAATCGCCAAGGGGGGCTGAAGTGGAACCGCTCAGCGCAGAACTTGAAACCGAACAGCCGTGCAACCGTGATCCCATCAACCTTCGAGCCTCTCAGGACCTATCAGAATATTGGAAGCTCTTTGTGGGGGAGATGTGGAAACTTTTTGTCGATAGGTGTAGCTCGGCTTTTCGCGCCCCCTTTCGGAAGAATGAAATAGCCCTTACAGTTCGGACTCCACTTGTGTTGGTTCTGAATCTGATTTCACAAGTGCAATGTGAAACAGTGGAAACACAAAAAGAGTCCAAATCCGGCAATTGTTTTTGGAAAATCGATGTTTGAATCAACTGCCAAAAATGGACTGCTTTGCCAGATTTCAGAGTCGCCACCTAAATATTTATGGGAAATTTAGAAAACCCGTGACTCGTGCCAAAGGCCATTAGTCCGTCGTTACCAAAGTGTCTTGGTTCGGGAACTTAGGTATGAGAGGGGAAGGTCAATAATGAGCACCCCACTCACCCGATCAAAGATCGGCCTCTACTAATTATGATGTGATTCTTATGTACAATATATGTTCTTATTCTGATTATTTAATAAATCTTAAAATTTATTATGTGAAGCATACAAGGTATAGACTAGTTTGCTCAAATTGGAACAATTCAATTTCATGTTTGTTTCTCGAAAAGGGTTTGAATTTGCCACCCTTAGGTGGGCTTAAGGTTTGTGAATCTTAAAACGTACATTTGTTGAATCATTCCAATTTAAGCAACAAGCCTTCATCCACAGGCATTCAAACAGTTTATCATTTAAGCAATTAGCCTCATGGTAGGATGCTAAACATAATAAGAAAATTATGTACAAGCGGGATGCTAAAGCATAACAACTCACATATTTACCGACATCCCGCGAACAAGCTATAAAACAAAGTTAGAAAATATGCATGATTCCTAACTATACAACACATGTGATATGCAATTACTAGGCTCGGCTACTAATATGACATATGAGATGATTTGATCGCATGCGGTCTAAGCATGTATTCAGAGAAGTATGGAAACGACAATGCGAATTGGATGATGAACCGAGCCTTGGTGCATGCAATACAAGTGGATGCAAACATGAGTATGCTAAATTAAACATGATGCCTCTAAACTAACCATCATAAGCTGATAAATAAAAGGGAGAAAGACGTGGGGTTGGAAGACATGCACACACACACACGCACACGCACACTTATTACAAGTTTGTTTGCCCTCGCGCAGGAGGGTCCGAATGAAATAATGCGCCCTCACGCAGGAGGGTCCGAATGTCCAAGTGTCCGAATAAATAATTATTACAAAACCGAATGAATAATGAATAAAAGGGGCTGTCTAATTTATTACAATAATTGATGTAAGGGAAGCCTTGACACACTAAATTCGGTATAACGTCCGACCGAATTCAATTAATCATATTGGTTCTTTAGGCGGGTTGTAATCCAATTTTAACCAATTTTATTTGCCCTTTTTTATTACCTGTCCATTTCTTTATCTTTTCTCCTGTTTGTGCAAAAGTGATATTTACATCCACTAAGTCTGAAATGCAATAAAGAAAAAAAGTGTTGACTTAACCCGAATAAACATTATTTTCTTCAGAGGAAATCACAAAGGAAGAGTCAAACTTATTTACAAGTTAGGATTTCAAGTCAAACTCAAGATGTGCAACAAGGACTAGTCAAACTCAAAAGAGTAATAATGACTTAGAAAAACCCAAACTTGAGTGATAATGACTTGAAATCCAAACTTGATAATGAGTGATAATGACACTTTCCTTGGTGATTTCCAATGGTCAATTAATCCCTTAACAGTAAACAAACATGTGATAAATTCTTCGGGGGAAATTACAAAGGAAGAGTCAAACCTATTTACAAGTTAGGATTTTAAGTCAAACTCAAGATGTGCAACAAGGACTAGTCAAACTCAAAAGAGTAATAATGACTTAGAAAAACCCAAACTTGAGTGATAATGACTTAAAATCCAAACTTGCTAATAAGTGATAATGACACTTTCCTTGGTGATTTCCAAGGGTCAATGAGTCCCTTAAAAGTCAACACGCTGATGAATAAAGAGAAATGAAAAAAATAAAAGATTGTGCTTTAGTATAAGAACATGTAGACATTTGGGGTAGTGAACCTCCAAAGAATTTAAACCATTAAGCATGGGAGAGTTCCTTTCTTATACTTGAATCACAATCTTAATTTTTTTCATAACTTTTTAATCGAAATAAGTAAAGAATGGAGGGAGGTTGCAGAGGTGGTTATGCAAGGTTGATTAATTGATTCATTGGTTAATATAATACAAACAAAATATGTAAAACAAACTTATTGAAATAAATTAAACAGCCCCCAAATAAAATACAAATGTGCTGAAATTAAAGAGATTAAAGCTAATGTAATTATGAGGAAGGATAGCGAATCCTTCCCCACTTTTACAACTTCAAATCACATAGTTTCTATGTTGAGAAATAATTCCAAAACAGTCCCAAATCAAAATGAAAATATATATATAAAAAAAAATACACAACGATTGAAATAAAAGTAAGAAAATGTTACCTCAACAGGAAGGTACAAGCTTGGCGCGAAGTGGATCACGAAGTGGATCAAAGCTCTCGGCTAGCGGAATGGCGGCGTAGCAGCGGAGTAGTTGGTGGTGCTGCTAGTGGTGGCTCGGCAGTGGGCTGCTGGTGGCTCGGCAGTGGGCTGCTGGAGAGAGGTGGCTGCCGTGGGCTGCTGGTGGCTCGGCAGTGGGCTGCTGGAGAGAGGTGGCTGCCGTGGGTCTCTAGAGAGAGAAAGAGAAGTGGGTGTGTGAGAGAGGTGGGTTTATATGAAGGTGGTGAGTGAAGCTGAGTGTATGTGTGTGGTGATGGGTGCCGTGAGGTGTGAGAGAGAAGAGAAGTGGGTGTGTGAGAGAGGTGGATTTATAGGTGGTTGATGAAGGTGGTGAGCTGCCGTGGGTCTCTAGAGAGAGAAAGAGAAGTGGGTGTGTTGTATGTGGTGGATTTATAGGTGGTTGATGAAGGTGGTGAGCTGCCGTGGGTCTCTAGAGAGAGAAAGAGAAGTGGGTGTGTTGTATGTGGTCGGGTGGTGAGCTGCTGTGGGTTATGAGGGCAGTGGTGGTGTCTGTGGTGTAGTTGGGTTGTGGGCGTGGGAACGGTGTAGCAGGTTGATGCCGAGAGGGTGAGAGAGAGAGGTGCCGAGAGGGAGAGGGTGGTGTGGTGGTGTGAGGGCAGTGGTGGTGTGAGTGTGTAGCAGGTTGATGAGGGTGAGAGAGAGAGGTTGGTTGGTGTATAAGTATTATATTAGAGAGAGAGAGAGGTGCATGGGTATGGAGGAGAGCTGCCGAGAGGGAGGTTGATGGGTTGGTGTATGCTGCTGTGAAGCTACCGTGAAGGATGGGTGTGTAGGGTGCTGTGTAGCTGCGGGAGGAGAATGGTCGTGGGGGTGCTGCTGTGGGGTGTTGTGGTGGTGGATGGTCTGCCCAGAAGAAAGGGTGAAGTGGGTGTGTGAGAGAGCTTGGTTATATTTGGGGGTGGTGAGCTGCTGTGTGAGAGAGGGTAGAGAGAGAGAGATGCTAGGAATTTTGTGTGTGTTGTGGGTCTTGCTGCCGAGCTCTGTATGGTCTGTGTGTATATTCTGTCTGTGTAGAGTTAGGAGAGAGAGTTGTGGATTTGTTTTTTTTGGTCTGTCTTGTATATCTCCTCCCCCTCTTCTTTGAGTGATGTTATAGATGATAAACTCCCCCTTGTTTTTTTTATTCTCTCCACCGCCCACTCCAATTATTCTTGTCTCCCCTCCATGATTCATTGAGGCACCTTTAACCAAATAATGATAATATATTATCTATAATATATAAACATATATATTACAAGTTGAATCCAGTTTTTCTTTTCTTCTTCTTCTTTTTTTTTTTCTTTTTTTTTTTTAATTTTTGATTAATATTTTGTTTTATCAAATATTTATTAATTTATATAAAACACACCTAAAATAAATACACACATAAAATACATATACACACATATATAAAATTAATAGTACAAATGGGTATCAATTTAGATAAAACACACCTAAAATAAATAAAAATAATAATACACACACATATATAAAATCACTAAAATGTTACAAATTAATAAAATATTCGGGATGAATATTAGGGATGGATTAAAGCTCCAATTTGATTTTTCGGCTGAGAAAATTGTTATCAGCGGGTGGTCAAAAGAAAGTGCCCAAGTCTTAGGGGCGGTCAAAAATGGGGTGTCTACAGTTGCCCCTCTTTGACAGAGCTCGAAGTCATGAAATGACGTGAGTGAATGTCAAAGCCCGAAGACGACCCTTTTGACAAGGCCGTAAGACTTGGGCAATCAAACAAAATGCAATGCATGTGGTTGAACCAGAAGGTTGCCTATGTATCCCTTTGCAAGGAATCAAACCAGCGTAGTTCAGGGGCAAGATGCTAATGATATGCAGAATGATTTTGAGAATTGGACTTATACGCTTACGCGAAGCCGGTTTGAAAATTGGACTTATACGCTATGCGAAGCCGAGTATTTTTGAAAACCTTATGATCATGCAAGAGAGGGAAGACCTCAACCAAGGGATGAGAATCACCATCCTAACACGTGTCACGCGAAAGGAGGAAAGATGGTGTAAACAACAGGCGCACCTGATATTTTTAACCAATTGGGTGGCCATGGATGCCGCTTTTCTGATCATATTTACAACTTTCCCTATTCTCCAACGGGGTGACAGACTAGGTTGGTTCAGTATCCAGAATTGAGACGCATATAAGCTATCTCAACCTATGGGGCTACCATACAGATTTTAAGCCGAGAATGCACCCCTGGATGCACCTCTGGGTATTTAAACCAGACTTTAGGCCTCGTTTGGGAACCCTCCTTTTTAGCCAAAAAGTCAAAAAGTTACTAAATTAGCCAAAAAGCCAACAACCCATACCAAAAAGTCAAAGATTCTATTTTCTCTCTACTTTTTGCACATCTTTTCGTAAAAAGCCAAAAAGTCATCCCAAACATACTAGTTTTTTTTAGCTCATATTTTAGCCAAATAGCCAAAAAGTTACTAAATTAGCCTGTTCCCAAACGAGGCCTTAGTCTCGGAAATCCCGAACCTTTTGCGTTATAGGCATCGCCATTCGAACTCTAGTTTTCACCGTCGCAGTTGGTCTCTTAGGAACTCATTGCAATCACAGGCAGGCGGCTATACCAGACCACCTAAAGTCGTTCGGGCACGACAAACACCAAAGGAATTGCACCTTTATAGGATTTAAGGTCTCCTAGACCATTGAAGTCGTTCGGGCACGACAAACACCAAAGGAATTGCACCTTTATAGGATTTAAGGTCTCCTAGACCATTGAAGTCGTTCGGGCACGACAAACACCAAAGGAATTGCACCTTCAAAGGATTTAAGGTCTCCTAGACCATTGAAGTCGTTCGGGCACGACAAACACCAGAGGAATTGCACCTTTAAAGGATTTAAGGTCTCCTAGACCAGTGAAGTCGTTCGGGCACGACAAACACCAGAGGAATTGCACCTTTAAAGGATTTAAGGTCTCCTAGACCAGACTTAAGATCCAAACGCGTCTTACGCGAGAGGGGGATGTGAACTTGAGATCCAAACGCATCTTACGCGAGAGGAGTTTGTGAACTTGAGATCCAAACGCGTCTTACGCGAGAGGAGTATGTGAACTTGAGATCCAAACGCGTCTTACGCGAGAGGAGTATGTGAACTTGAAATCCAAACGCGTCTTACGCGAGAGGAGGAATGTGATCTTAAGATCCAAACGCGTCTTACACGAGAGGAGTTTGTGAACTTGAGATCCAAACGCGTCTTACGCGAGAGGAGTTGGTGAACTTGAGATTCAAACGCGTCTTACGCGAGAGGAGGATGTGAACTTGAGATCCAAACGCGTCTTACGCGAGAGGAGTATATGAACTTGAGATCCAAACGCGTCTTACGCGAGAGGAGGATGTGAACTTGAGATCCAAACGCGTCTTACGCGAGAGGAGTATGTGAACTTGAGATCCAAACGCGTCTTACGCGAGAGGAGTTTGTGAACTTGAGATCCAAACGTGTCTGTCATTCGCGAGGGGAGTATGTGAACTTGAGATCCAAACGCGTCTTACGCGAGAGGAGTATGTGAACTTGAGATCCAAACGCGTCTTACGCGAGAGGAGTATGTGAACTTGAGATCCAAACGCGTCTTACGCGAGAGGAGTTTGTGAACTTGAGATCCAAACGCGTCTGTCATACGCGAGGGGAGTATGTGAACTTGAGATCCAAACGCGTCTTACGCGAGAGGAGTATGTGAACTTGAAATCCAAACGCGTCTTACGCGAGAGGAGGAATGTGATCTTAAGATCCAAACGCGTCTTACACGAGAGGAGTTTGTGAACTTGAGATCCAAACGCGTCTTACGCGAGAGGAGTTGGTGAACTTGAGATTCAAACGCGTCTTACGCGAGAGGAGGATGTGAACTTGAGATCCAAACGCGTCTTACGCGAGAGGAGTATATGAACTTGAGATCCAAACGCGTCTTACGCGAGAGGAGGATGTGAACTTGAGATCCAAACGCGTCTTACGCGAGAGGAGTATGTGAACTTGAGATCCAAACGCGTCTTACGCGAGAGGAGTTTGTGAACTTGAGATCCAAACGCGTCTGTCATTCGCGAGGGGAGTATGTGAACTTGAGATCCAAACGCGTCTGTCATACGCGAGGGGAGTATGTGAACTTGAGATCCAAACGCGTCTTACGCGAGAGGAGTATGTGAACTTGAGATCCAAACGCGTCCGTCATACGCGAGAGGAGTATTTTGAGATCCAAACGCGTCTGTCATACGCGAGAGGAGTATTTGAGATCCAAACGCGCAGTACGCGAGAGGAGTATTTGAGATCCAAACGCGCGGTACGCGAGAGGAGTATGTGAGATCCAAACGCGTCTGTCATACGCGAGAGGAGTATTTGAGATCCAAACACGCAGTACGCGAGAGGAGTATTTGAGATCCAAACGCGTCTGTCATACGCGAGAGGAGTATTTGAGATCCAAACGCGTCTGTCATACGCGAGAGGAGTATTTGAGATCCAAACGCGTCTGTCATACGCGAGGGGAGTATTTGAGATCCAAACGCGTCTGTCATACGCGAGGGGAGTATTTGAGATCCAAACGCGTCTGTCATACGCGAGGGGAGTATTTGAGATCCAAACGCGTCTGTTATACGCGAGAGGAGTATTTGCGATCCAAACGCGTCTGTCATACGCGAAGGGAGTATTTGAGATCCAAACGCGTCTGTCATACGCGAGGGGAGTATTTGAGATCCAAACGCGTCTGTCATACGCGAGGGGAGTATTTGAGATCCAAATGCGTCTGTCATACGCGAGAGGAGTATTTGAGATCCAAACGCGTCTGTCATACGCGAGAGGAGTATTTAAGATCCAAACGCGTCTGTCATACGCGAGAGGAGTATTTGAGATCCAAACGCGTCTGTCATACGCGAGAGGAGTATTTGAGATCCAAACGCGTCTGTCATACGCGAGAGGAGTATTTGAGATCCAAACGCGTCTGTCATACGCGAGAGGAGTATTTGAGATCCAAACGCGTCTGTCATACGCGAGAGGAGTATTTAAGATCCAAACGCGTCTGTCATACGCGAGAGGAGTATTTGAGATCCAAACGCGCCTGTCATACGCGAGAGGAGTATTTGCGATCCAAACGCGCCTGTCATATGCGAGAGGAGTATTTGAGATCCAAACGCGCCTGTCATACGCGAGAGGAGTATTTGAGGTCCAAACGCGTCTGTCATACGCGAGAGGAAAGGGGGAAGGTTTTAACTAGGTAAACATCAAATCTAGCATCATTCACATGAAAGGAGCGAAGGTAAATTCGAAATCCAAACGCGTCTTACGCGAATGGAAGAAGGTATGGTAAAATGATTTTTTTTTTTTTTTGACAAGGGGTAAGCTCTAGATGTAGAAGTCATAGATGCCCCTTTTCTTCCTAATCAGTATAATACACAGATATTTACATATAAATGCACACAGATATTTACTGACAGATATATACAGATACATACAGATACATACACAGATATATACAGTAAATATACAGGTATATATGACACAGACATATACGGACCTATACACAAGCATATACGGATATATACACAGGTATATACGACACAGACATATAACATATACAGTAGATATACAGGTATATACGACACAAACATATACGGACCTATACACAAACATATACAGTATATATACAGGTGGGGAATATTCTGTTTGCAACCGTCAGTTGGAAGATGCCGTTACTGAGAAGGCATATTCCGTTTGCTGACGTCAGCACACGCACGCAAAACACGCAAAAAGAAAAGAAAATCACAAAATGCATAGATACGGGGTGTTGAACCCCTAACCTCAAGCTTGGCCTCTGAGTACTCAACCACTGAGCCATGCCACTCTTGTGACAAAATATTCAAACAAATATATATATATATATATATAGTATACAAGACATATATATACATAAAACCAAAACAAACCAAAAGAAACACTCGATGTGGGGTTCGGACCCCTGATGTCAGGCTCGGTCTTCAAGTCTTCGACCACTGAACCACGCCACTCTGTGACAAGATAGGCAAAGAAATTATATGAGACATGACACGTATGCAAAACACACAAAAAAAGAAAGGAAAATCACAAAATGGATGGACATGGAATGCGGGGTTTCGAACCCCTGACCTCAAGCTCGGCCTCCGAGTCCTTAGCCACTGAGCCACGTTACTCTTGTGACAAAATATACAAACAAATATTGATATAGACTTATACGAGACATCAATACATAAAACCAAAATCAAAACAAAAGAAACACTCGATGTGGGGTTCGAACCCCTGACCTCAGGCTCAGCCTCTCAACCCTTCACTCACTAGGCCAAACCACTGAACCCAAGCCACACCTGTGACTCAAATGTTCAAACAAATATATAAGACATATTTTATACATAAAACTAAAACAAAAGAAAAGAAACACTCGATGTGGGGTTCGAACCCCTGACTTCAGGCTTGGGCTCTCCAAACCCTCAACCCACTAGGCTAAACCACTGAACCTAAGCCACACCTATGACTCGAATGTTCAAACAAATATATATATTACATAGCTATATAATATATATACATATATCAATTCACAACTCTCCCGCGTCTCTTGCCGCTTTTGACACGTGGGCTCTGCTTTTGTGTCGATTGGCCGACAAAAGCAGCCCCCTCGGTTTGCAAGCCTGCCTCGACCCTCTCCCTCTCTTGTCTTTCTCTCTCGTCTTCTTCTTCTCCTTCGTATCTCTTCTTCTTCTTAACCATTCTTTTCTTCTTCTCCTTCTCCATTACTCTTCTTCTTCTCCTTCTCCATTACTCTTCCAGCTTCGTCCACCTTCTTCTTGTTCTTCCATCTTCCTCCGCATTCTTCTTTTCCTCTTCTATTTTCTACCACTCTTCTGTGACTGCCTTCTTTTCTGCCATTTCTTTCTTCTCTTCTCTTACACATGGCTTCGTCTCACCCTTTCTCTCTTTTTCGGGATCTTAATGATCCATCAAGCTCCTCTGGGCTAAGTGCCCCTGCTCTCACTCATCCCAGTCTTCCCACCCTAACAGTTGAGCAAGTGATGGCTGCTCAAACTGATATTGATGCTAACCACCTCACGCTGAAGTCGTGTATGGAAACAGTGGCCGCGGTCACTAATTTGTCTCACCGTCTGCAAAACAGGACGAGTGAGCTACATTGGGTTAATGCCCAACTCAATCTGCTTCAGCAGATGTACAAGGAGGCACGAGCGGAGATTTGTATGCTGAAGGCAGAGAAGAAAGAACTGAAACGGAAGACTACCTCCATGGAGAGTAAAGAGGTAAAACGACAGGCCACTTGTATAGACCAGTTCGGAGCGCCGGCGTATTTTTCCTTTGATAGTCGGCGAAAAGTTAACTCTTTTGTTGAAAACACTGAGGTGGGGCCTTCGAAGGCTGATGACAAAAAGAGGAAGAGCTCGGCGACGGAGGAGCCGAGTAAATGAAGCTGGCATGTGGTCGGCATCTGCGAAGACGAAGAAGAAGAACAAGATTTGTTTTTCTGGACTTTGTAACTTTTTTCCTTTTTTATTTTTCTGGGTTTGTTTTTTGTATTTCTGTTTTTTTTTTTTTTTTTTTTTGTATATATGTTGGGTTTGTTTTGTTTCTGTATTTTCAGTTTTTTTTTTTTTTTTTAAGTCTCTGTATTTTTTTTTTTTTGGTAGTCTGTAATCGGGGATGTCCTCCCTTGACTGTAATAAAAAATTTTAGTTTTGTATCTCAATGGCGTGACTGGCACATCACTTTGAGTTTGAAAATACTTTTGTTTGATTGAATTTGAGAGTGATTAAATTTGAACTCTGAATTGGACATTGATCCATACTGACCTGAATAAAAACGTAAGACAACAAATAAAACAATCCAAACACAGACCGGTATAAAATACACTGACTGGTATGAAAGAAACATACTTATACACACTGACTGGACTGGTATGAATACCTTGATTGATATAAATACACTGACTAGTATGAGTACACACTGACTGGTATAAATACACTGATTAGTATAAATACACACCAATATAAATTGACTGGTATGAATACCCTGACTGGTATAAATACCTGGTTGGTATAAATACACACCGATATACATAGACTGGTATGAATACACACTGGTATGAATACACTAACTTGTATAAAGACATTGACTGGTACGAATACACACTTATATACACTGATGGGTATAAATACACACTGGTATGACTGCACTGACTGGCATGAAAGGAACACACTTATATACACTGACGAGTTGACTCGAGTGGTGGAGGAGACAGAATCTCTAACTCAACTATGCCCCTAATTCATTACCTTGAATTTTTTTTTATTTTTTCTTGATTTTTTTTTTTTTGTAAAAATGTTTTGATCAACATGAGAGTTAGATTAGCCTACTTATTCCATTTTCTGTTTTGAAATCATGTAAGCTAAATTGTGAGCACTGAAAATTTTCCTTTTTCACATCCAAAGAATGATCCAAGTTTGGCAAAAATGGAACAATTTTCGAGACAAATTTGTCAACTTCATTCAAATTAATCAAAACTTATTTTTACAAATGGCCACTACTCAAATAACATGGAATCAATCATTGGGGTGCATAGTCCCAAATCAGGTGCATAGTCCCAAACCAGATAATTAATGGTGATATCAGAACCAAGCCAACCGAACCAAGCCAATCCGAACCGAATGAAGCCGAGCAGAACTGGACCGAACTGAACCGAACCGTCGAACCGAACCGAACCAAGTTGAATCGAAACCAACTGAACTGAGCAGAACGAAAACTTACCAATCAAAACACGAATAGGACAACCAAGTCGACTACAGATACACCAATCAAATTTTGAAAAACAAACAAGATGGGAGACGTTATTTTGTTTGTGGAGGATTTGAAATTAGCTTCTGCAATCCCTTCATGTAGAATCTGTCACGAAGAAGAGTTCGAGAGCTGTAAAAGCTTGGAAGCTCCTTGTGCTTGTTCTGGAACTGTCAAGGTATATATATATATATATATTTGGTTCTGATTTTGAATTTTTGTTGTATGAAATGTTCTGATTTTATGTTTTATTTTTTCAGTTTGCGCACAGAGATTGCATACAAAGGTGGGTGTAATGAAAAAGGCAATACCACTTGTGAAATTTGTTTACAGGTTTGAATCTTTCTTGATTCTACAGAGAAAGATGATCACGGGTTCTTTGTTTTTTGGATGTTTTGGTTTCCTGTTTTCAAATTTTAGTCTTTTCTCAAATTTTGTTGTGGTTCGAATTGGGTTATAATTTGTCTTTTAAGTTTGAACCTTTTCAAAGCTCTGTTTACATGAATTTTGGTCTGTTTTTCACTTCCAAGTCTTCATATTTGCATTTTCTTTAAACTCTGTTCTCCGGTAGGATGTTATTTATTTAGAAGATAAACATAGAAATTAGAAAGCTTTACAATATTTTTCTGGCTATTTTTTTTTATTGTGAAATTATGAAAAATAAAAGTTTTATTTGTTTCTTTCAGACATTGACATGAAGAAACGTGTTGTGGTTTTTGTCTTCTTGGTTTTCTTGGTGACTAAAATAACCCATTTTTGGCCGAACCTTCTTTTTCTTTTTTCTATCAAAAGAAAATAGATAATGCTTAATAGAGTTATTTACTAAATCTGAGTTCTTGTTTATTGAATTTGTGTTTCGAAAATATATCATTTTTAAGCTAAAACTGTGTTTTAACTTATTATTAACTCTCTCGAGGCAAACACAACTTTTAACTTAGCTTGTGTTTTGAAAAGAATATGAGAAATCTAAGTTGACAAATTACCTATATGATTGAGAAATAAGATTCGACAAAAAAAATTCATGCTTAATACATACATTTATAAATAAATATATATAGTGACATGTGTATACGTACATTCTTTATCTGCTCTTGCATCCAATGACAATAACTATAAGCTACGCAACACTTTTTTTTTTTTTTTGAATTCTCTTTATTATATTTTTGTTTCCATACCAAGATTGTTGAAAGTTGAAAGTTGAAAGTTTGAATTTTGAATTCTTATATTTTAGTCTTTATTGAAAAGGACATTTGGGTATATGGTTTACAGAAATTCGAAGCTGGCTACACTGCTCCTCCTCCCAAAAAGACCCAGCTGGCTGATACCGTTGTGACCATCAGGTACCTTTCCTATCATACGCGCAGAAATATATGACCCATGTTACCACCTGCGCACAATAGAATTTCAACCTTGTTCTTTCTATACGGCACATTATTATTGTATAGAATCCTAGTACCATACAATGTCACCACCAATGATTCAATTTCTTACTTTACTTAAATTACAAAATGTCGATGAAAAATACTGAAAACTGATATTCAACATTACGAGAATTATTGAAAAATAATAATTATCATTGCGCTTTTAGGCTTGACATTCCTGCATTATAATTTACACATTCAAATTCAATAATGCAATTTCATTGTAAAACCAACTCGTCTCTCGCTCTCTCTCTCTCTCCCCCCTTATCAATGAAGGAACAAGTTTTAATCAATGAACTAACTCCTTAATAAATGTCCCATGAAACTCCCACTTTTACTTATTCAAATATCTTATTAATGTCTCATAAATTCTTTGATTATTCAATTTAATATTAAAATGCACCACCAACAATTAGTATTTTTTGGGGGTGGATTACAACTAATAATTACAATAGTGAATTGCATAATCTCCGACTAGCATAAACTAACATATTTGTAATTTTTTTAATATCATGATGATTATAGAGGAAGTTTGGAAGTTCCAAGAAGAGAGCGACGACAACAAAATCCAGAATTAGCAGCCATAGCTGAAGGACAAATGCTTGAAACCAACTATTCAGAATGCTCAGAGGCAGCCGTTCGGAGCACCACTTGCTGCAGATCAATAGCTCTTATTGTAAGTTTTCTCAACAATTTTTTCAATTCAAAAAACCCAAAGACTATTATTAGCATTAATTCAATGGTAAAAAAATACCCAATGCCTATACTTTGACATAGAATTGTGTACTTGACTGCCCATATCAGAGCCACGTGACAAACGTACCAATTGATTGAGGAATCTGCATAGATCTATGTTCAAATTCTGGAAAATGAATTGGATTCAAACCACATATAATGCTGGGCAGCCTGTTACAAGGGGCAGACTACAGTAATTTTTTGTTCCGTAAATGGTTGTGTTCTGCCCTGGCACCGGCCACTATAACTATGCTTTGGCCTAAATCAAATTAAAATTTTTAACATACCACATCAGCTGGGCCCCCATAAATATGCTGAGTTTAGCAATGTGGGACATAATCAATCTAAGAGTTGGTTTGAAAGTCTTTTTTCTATTTCCTGAAGCAGTTAAAGTTCGTTAACTCAGCCTTCCATCCCCTTCAACCTCTAACCACTTGCCAACAAACATAGATCACAACAAAATTGCTTTTCATCATCAACAAGCTTGTGATACACTTTAATAAGTTTAAGTCAATTATCATTAGTAATGCCTTATTTAATTTGGAGTTTATTCTGTCGTGTGTTTGGTTTGAGTTTTTTGAATTAAGTTTTTTGAAAACTCAGTTTTTTGGTTTTCGTGTTTTTTTGTTTTCAGTGAATGTTTTTAAAATTTTAAACATTTTTTTACTTTTTTTGATGCACCTTACTTAGATGTATCTAAAAACTAAAAAATTTGTGAAAAAATATTTTAAAATTTAATAAATACATAAAAATATAAAAAATATACTGAATTCTCGTATTTTTTTTTGTATTTTTGGTATTTAATAAATTTTTAAAAGGTTTTTTTCACAAATTTTTTACTTTTTAAGTATATTTATGTTAGGTATGTCTAAAAAGTAAAAAAAAAATTGCTTAAAATATTAAAAAAAAATAGTAAAAACAAAAAATACGGAAAACAAAAGTATAATTTTCTGAAAAGTGTTTTTAAAAAAACACAACCAAGCATAGTTATGCGCTGAATGTTTGTTTGCTACGTAAATTGGGCAGTTCACGGTTCTCCTGCTAGCGAGACACCTGCTTGCCGTGCTTACAGGAGGAACAGAAGATTATCCATTCACACTTGTTACTGTAAGTACACAACTTTCCTTTCCTTTCTTGCCTTTTGCCCCTAAACATAAGTAATTTATACCTAATGTTTAATTTGAAAGTTTCTCTTTTTAATTTGGTGTGAATGTTGTTGTATTTGCAGTTGCTTATTATAAGAGCTAGCGGAATTGTTCTCCCAATGTACATATTCATTTGGATAATCACAGCCATCCAAAACAACATCAAACGTCAATATCAGGTTAGTTTCCTGATTGATGCTTACTCGAAACAAAAACAATAAAAAAGTCGTGTAACTTCAAATAATATTTTGGTTGCAACTCCACAATTGAGATGGAGACGTGAAGTGCACTTCTCTCAACTTCAAAAGCTAATCACTTGGGAGTTAAAAATGGTTTACTTTTCATGGTTAATTAATTGCAGCCATGCCTTTCATTTTTCTGTGTTTATTAGGTATTGGATGAAGACAGATCGAACTCAGACAATGATGATGACAACAGCAACGATGAAGAGGATGAGCAGCACAGAATTGTAATACAGTCCTAGCAGATCTTCCTTTGCTTCCACTTTATATTGTACTCAGAGCATTACATATCTCAATGCTCATATGTGCCGAAATTCCCCCTTTTTTGTGGGCAGAAATGAAAATATTTTCGAGAAATTTTCCACTTGTATACAGTACTTTCATTTGCCTCTCCAAATAATTTCTTACAGATTGCATTCAAAATGAAAGGAAAGACAATAATATAATATAAAATTAAATGTAATACATGTAATATAGTTCCTTGCATTAAATATACAAGTTAGCTCAACAACCAACCAAATTTTGTATTGGCCATGGCCAACAACCTTTCAGCTTGTTTGTTAGAATTTCATTGCAAGTAGTTACAGTCTCTCCAATGGAGACAACAGAAGCAATCTTCCTTGAGACCTCAGCATTTGACCACTAAAGTAAACCAACCAACATACAAAAAGAGAATACATCTAATGAAAATGGTTTTTTTTCCTGAATTTGATTGCTGGTTAGCTTTAGATGTATTTTGGGTATCTTACGCTGAGGGCTCTATGTCAGCCAGAAAAGTACTTCATCAAGAAGTTCAAAACATCAAAAGCAACACTTCAACAACAGGGCTAAGAACAGCCTCATCACAACTCAAATTTGCTGCAACTTCAATTGAACATTGGATAGGACTGTTACTCTGTATTCCAACTTGACATCGGTCCTCAGACCCCTTCCTGTGTTTACCATAAATCCCTTGGAACATTGTGAATCGGCATCAACTTTGTGCAGTACAGTGTCTGGGATGTCCTGAAATGATGATGCTAGTAAGAATTGGAATTTCATTACAAAGTTGTGACGTGACTAAAAGCAGATAGAAACCACCTCTGGTCGATGAATGAGAAGAGTACTAGCCTACTAGGGTATGTTCATCGTAAGTCCTAAAAAAAAAAAATTAGATTAACAATTAGCAGAATGTCCTGGTGATTAACATTTCTGATGGAAAAAAAATGCTTCCTAGGTTAAAAAATTCAAGGAAGTGCAACAATTAATCAATTCGATGAGCTAATTTTTGCATGTCAACTACTAATGCTCTGCTGTTTGTGTAAGCTAGATGACAGAACGTATAAAATAATTGCCAGCTAGTCGTGCATGCCATAGCTTTTAGGGCATGCACTAGGGGTCAACCTGGAAAGAAAGGAAACTTCCTCCAGACCTCCAAATCCATTTCCAACTTGGTACTTCATATGGCACAGGGAGAGACCAGGACTTGACAGAGAAGATTGATCAGGCAAAATATTCACCAACCTTTTAGTCATTAGGCGGTGTTTGGCAACAATTTTTTTTGGGTTTGTTTTTTGATTTTTTCCACTGAAAGACAGTTTTTGCAAAATCAAAAAAAACAAATCCAAACAAAATATCACATCAAACCCCATAATCATTTTACTTTTTCTCTCACAAACATTACATCCAACCACAAAAAAACCCAATTATCTTCCCAAACACACAAAAAAATTTCTCCAATAATATCCTACAACTTAAAAAACCTACATAAAAACTCACTTCCCAAACACCCACTTAGTGCAATTAGGGAAGGGCAGCGATATTGGAGTAAATTATATCCAAAAACGAAAAAATGAGATCTATTGGACTTTTTACCCATGATACTTTTGAGAACACCAGCAGTTAGTGAGAAACCAATAACTAAAAACTACACTGATTTGAAAGAAACAGCATTTTCAATATTTCTTTAGTGGCTTACACTATGGCTTGCCCATCTGAAGTTGATGTCCTACGTACATGCTCATCCAATGACACGAGTGAATTGTGAGTTGCTGATACTGCATGAACCATAAAATAATGTCAACATGATTATAAATAAACAACATATGCATATCATAGGTGCCCAAGACAAGGTAAGAATTACAAAATCCACATGTTCGGCAGGTCAAATGCTTTCAGACCTGATAACCTGACATATTGCTCTCATCTCTCAAGATAATGAGATAAGATGAAAAGACAACTAATTTTCATCAGTAGGAGAACTTGTAAATAAAATGAATTTCAAAAATTAATATTAAAGGTATGATTCACATGACTCATTTAAAAAATTTATTGATGAGTTGTGATATTCTGAATGCAGTTTGACCTTGTCTTTGGAACCCTTCTCCTTGGAAGCTCAAGTTGTTCAGGCGTCTGTCTACTCCACAGCAAGAACCCGATAACCTTGCTCTGTTAAAGAAACTCAGCAAATACTTTAACAATAGAAGTAGAAGGGGCTCATCAGAGAAATACGAGTGCAATGGACCCAATATAGGAAAATTAGAACTTGAACAGAAAAATATGGGGAAGTGAACCTTCCGAGCCAGCTTCTTGAGTCTCCACATTCATTGAGAGATTCTTTTCTGCAAATCCACAATGAGGCTGATCTGAGATCTCCCTACAAATGCAAGTAGTAACAAACATAAATTTGTGGTATAAAATTCAAGAGGCAGAAAGTATTCATCCAAATAAATGTCCAAGCTGTAGAGAGAAATTAGCATGTAAATGCTGTGAGCTAATCTTCTCCCCTTTTAACAAATTAACTTGCTTATCTAAGGAACAGCAAAAGACAATGCCAAACACATGCGTGTGCGCACACACACACACACACAAAAAAGGTCCAGTCTACAACGATTACATAAAATCAAAAGCAGTGTACTGAATGCACTTGACGCATCTAATACCTGCATGTGCGCATCCTTTTTGAGAAGCTCATAAAACTTATCCATCTGTCCCAACAACGATGAAATGGTTATCATTTGATTGAATGAGTGACAATGACATAAGTGAGCTTGATTTCACATACTTGATTTATTTATCCCATGTGAACAAAAGCTATTTTTTTTTATCAGCGTGAACAAAAGCTATTACCTTCAAAATAGAAGCTTGTCCATATACTCTGACTTAAACTCCCACAAATCGCATTACATCTCCGGTACGTTTTCTAAGGATAAAGGGAAAGTGAATGACTCTAAATAAAAGAAAGTGCATAGCGATACCGTATCCTTTCCTCTTCTTGAAGAAGAAGTATTAAAAATCCTGATATTAAAAGTGAAGCAAACTTGGGCTTCAATTAGTCTCCCATTGATCATATTATACATACATACACTATTGAAGAAGACTCACGAAAAGAAAAGCAGGCATATGAACTTACTCCCTAAGGAAGCTCAAACGTTTCTGTGGCATAACCCATTAAAAACATCATCCACAACAAGAATATATTCTTTTCTACCTAAAAAGACATACCCACATTCAATGAATGACAACATATACGATTGGTTCAATGGTAAAATTTGGACGTAATAACCTTGACGTTATGTGTTTAAATCTTGAGACAACCACTTTGTGTACTATGGTTCAAGTCTTGGAACGACCGTTTTGTTGGGTATACCTCCTTATTGGAGTGTGGGACCCAATTGATTTTAGAAAAAGAGTTTTAATTTGGCTTGGTTTAGGTATAATATATTTTTATATATTATATTTGTGGAGGCCCAATTCAATTTGGATACAATTAGAGTTTGATTACAAAATCCTAGATTAACAATATATATATATTGTTTTAGTGTGCTGTGCCGCATATACAGAACAACATTGAAAATAAATTTGGTGGGTTTTTCAATTGGTGTTGATTGTGTAGTGTTTTTTGACTTGGTCAAATTCAATGCCTTGTTGCTGCTTTGGTTCAGTTGGCTATTTTGGATTTAGCTGTTTGGGTTAATTATTTTGGGTCTTCTACAATTCTGGTTCTGAAGATTTCGGTTCATCTATTTGGTGAGGTCTTTCCTCTTTGTTTATTTGTGATTATTTGGAATTCACCTAAGGGTGGTTTGTGAGACCATTCGTGTCTCGTTTGTAATCGTTTCGAAACCTTTTGGTTGATAGTGGAATCGGATTTCGATCCCGTGGACGTACCTCACATTGAGGGAACCACGTAAAAATTCTTGTGTTGCCTTTGATTTAATTTTTCCGCATTAGTTTTTATTCCCATTGATTGATTTACTTGTGGGGACTCACATCGATTTTCCCTAACAACTGGTATCAGAGCTTACGGTTTATTTGGATCTATTTATTTGTGTAAATCAATGGAGGGGAATGTGTGTCGTATGTCTAGCTTCAATGGAAGCAATTGGGTAACTTGGAAAACTAAAATGGAGGACATATTATTAGGTAAAGATTTGTGTGGATCCATTGAGGGTGATAGTAACAAATCAAAAGATGGTTCTTTTTCAAAAAAAGACATTGAGTGTTATTATTGCCATGAGAAAGGGCACATGAAGCGGGAATGCCGAAAGCTCAAGAACAAGGAGAAAAGGCGTGACAAAAGTGTGGATAAGAAACAAGAAAACACAACGGCAGTTACTACCGATGATTTCATGGTCGTTTGTGAAGATGATTGTATCAATTTTGTGGGCCAAGAGAGTCATTGGGTGATTGATTCTGGTGCTTCTTTTCATGTGACTTCTCGAGTTGATTTCTTCACTACTTACACCGAAGGAAATTATGGTTATGTTCGAATGGGTAATGAAGGTTTGTCCAAGATTATTGGTATGGGTGATGTTTGCTTGGAAACAAATTTGGGCTGCAAGTTGTTGCTTAAAGATGTGAGGCATGTTCCCGACATCCGCCTCAATTTGATCTCTACTGGGAAGCTAGATGATGAAGGCTTTAACAACAAATTTGGTGATGGAATATGGAAGCTCACAAAGGGTTCTTTGGTGGTGGCTAAGTGCAAGAAGACTCATACACTTTATTCGATGCAAGGAAAAATTTGTAAAGGTGTTGTCAATGCACTTGAAGATGATACTTCTACCGACTTGTGGCACAAGCGGCTTGGCCATATGAGTGAAAGGGGGCTACAAGTTTTGTTCAAGAAAGAGCTTCTACCCGGTTTGAAAGGTACACATCTTAAAACTTGTGTTCATTGTTTGGCGGGTAAACAACATAGAGTTTCTTTTCATAAAAATGTTGCTTCTAGAAAAGAAAATGTTTTGGAGCTGATTCATTCGGATGTTTGTGGTCCTTTAAAAGTTAGAACACATGATGGTGCACTTTATTTTGTTACTTTCATTGATGATTATTCAAGGAAAGTTTGGGCTTTTCTACTAAAAACTAAAGATCAAGTTCTAGAAGTATTTAAGCATTTTCAGGCCATGGTTGAAAGAGAAACAGGGCAGAAATTGAAGTGCATCCGATCAGACAATGGTGGTGAATACACTAGGCCATTTGATGAGTATTGTCGCAACCAAGGTATTCGGCACCAAAAGACAGTTAAGAAGACTCCTCAACAAAATGGCGTTGCCGAGAGGATGAACCGCACCATTGTAGAAAGAACAAGGTGTTTGCTTTCACATGCTAAATTGCCAAGATCCTTTTGGGGTGAGGCAATGAGTACAGCGGTTAACGTGATCAATTTGTCTCCTTGCTATCCTTTGAATGGTGATGTTCCTGAAAGAGTTTGGACTGGCAAAGATGTGTCTTATGAGCACTTGAGAGTGTTTGGTTGCCGAGCTTTTGTTCACATTCCAAAGGATGAGAGGTCCAAGCTTGATAGTAAGTCAAGACAATGTATTTTTCTTGGCTATGGGCGTGATGAATTTGGGTATAGATTGTGGGATCCGGTCGACAAGAAAGTCATTCGAAGTCGTGATGTTGTGTTTTTTGAAGACCAAACAATTGAAGACTTTGGCAAAGGTGATCAACCGGAGCCAAAAACTAGTGATCTCATTGATATGAATCCATCTCCTTCATCTTCAGTTGATGATGAAAATGGGAGAGATGTGCAGCCACCTATTGAAGAAGTGGAGAATGATGCTAATCCCAATGAAGTTGAGCCAGAAATTGAGGAAGAGCATCCAACTCAAAAACCGCCACCACAACTTGAGTTAAGAAAATCTACAAGGGACCGACAACCTTCAAGAAAGTATCCTCCCAATGAATTTGTGTTGATTTCCGATCAAGGGGAGCCAAAGAGCTACCAAGAAGCAATTGAGCATGCAAAGAAAGATGATTGGAAAAAAGCCATGGAAGAGGAGATGAATTCCTTGCTTGAAAACCAGACTTATGATTTAGTGAAGTTGCCTAAAGGGAGGAAAATTCTGAAAAATAAGTGGGTTTTCAAATTGAAGAATGATAGGAAGAATCTGAGGTACAAAGCACGTCTTGTTGTGAAAGGCTTTTGGCAAAAGAAAGGTATTGACTTTGACGAGATTTTCTCACCGGTTGTAAAGATGTCTTCTATTCAGGTTGTACTTGGCATGGTTGCAAGGATGAACCTTGAAGTTGAGCAACTTGATGTGAAGACCGCATTTCTTCATGGTGATCTTGAAGAAAAAATTTACATGGGGCAACCGGAAGGTTTTGTGGAGAAAGGGAAAGAGAAATTTGTTTGCAAATTGAAGAAAAGTTTGTATGGCCTCAAGCAAACCCCACGGCAATGGTACAAAAAATTTGACTCTTTCATGATGAATAATGGTTTTTCTAAAACCACTTCGGACCATTGTGTGTTTGTGAAAAATTTCCCGGATGGCAAATTTATTATTCTTTTGCTTTATGTTGATGACATGTTAATTGTGGGTTAAGATTCTACCATGATTAACAGGTTGAAATTGGAGTTGAGCAAGTCTTTTGCTATGAAAGATTTGGGACCGACAAAGCAAATTCTTGGTATGAAAATTGTTCGTGATCGCAAAAAGGGATTGATTTGGTTATCTCAAGAAAGCTATATTGAGAAAGTTCTTGAGAAGTTCAACATGAATAAAGCAAAGCCGGTTGGTTGTCCACTTGCGGGTCACTTCAAGCTTAGTTCGAATCAATGTCTTACAAGTGAGAAAGACAAAGAAGAGATGTTGAAAGTTCCTTATGCTTCAGCAGTTGGTTCTTTGATGTACGCCATGGTTTGTACAAGGCCGGATATTGCTCACGCCGTTGGTGTGGTGAGTCGTTTTCTCTCTAATCCGAGTAAAGAACATTGGGCAGCGGTAAAATGGATTCTAAGGTATCTTCGAGGGACTTCGAAGGTGTGCTTGTGTTTTGGGGATGGTAAGCCGATGCTTGATGGGTTCACAGATTCTGACATGGCTGGTGATGTTGATTCTAGAAAATCTACTTCGAGGTATTTGATGACTTTTGCAGGGGGAGCTGTGGCATGGCAATCTAAATTACAAAAATGTGTTGCTCTCTCAACTACCAAAGCTGAATTTATTGCCATTACAGAAGCTTGCAAGAAGCTTGCAAAGAAGAGTTATGGTTGAAGAAATTTTTGCAAGAGTTGGGTTTAAAGCAAGAAAAGTATGTGCTTTATTGTGATAGTCAAAGTGCTATTCACTTGAGTAAAAATTCTACTTTTCATTTGAGATCGAAACACATTGATGTGAGATACCATTGGATTCGTGATGTGCTAGATTCGAAATTGTTACAACTTGAAAAGGTTCACACGGATGATAATATTTCGGATATGTTGACTAAGACTTTGTCGAGGGATAAACATTTGAAGTGTCGAACTTTGGCGGGTATGGTTGATGTCTCCACCTAAGTCGGTAGGGGGAGAATTGTTAGGTATACCTCCTTATTGGAGTGTGGGACCCAATTGATTTTGGAAAAAGAGTTTTAATTTGGCTTGGTTTAGATATAATATATTTTTTATATATTATATTTGTGGAGGCCCAATTCAATTTAGATACAATTAGGGTTTGATTACAAAACCCTAGATTAACAATATATATATATATATATTGTTTTAGTGTGCTGTGCCGCATATACAGAACAACATTGAAAATAAATTTGGTGGGTTTTTCAATTGGTGTTGATTGTGTAGTGTTTTTTGACTTGGTCAAATTCAATGCCTTGTTGCTGCTTTGGTTCGGTTGGCTGCTTTGGATTCAGCTGTTTTGGTTAATTATTTTGGGTCTTCTACAATTCTGGTTCTAAAGATTTTGGTTCATCTATTTGGTGAGGTCTTTCCTCTTTGTTTATTTGTGATTATTTGGAATTCACCTAAGGGTGGTTTGTGAGACCATTCGTGTCTCGTTTGTAATCGTTTCGAAACCTTTTGGTTGATAGTAGAATCGGATTTCGATCCCGTGGACGTACCTCACATTGAGGGAACCACGTAAAAATTCTTGTGTTGCCTTTGATTTAATTTTTCCGCATTAGTTTTTATTTCCATTGATTGATTTACTTGTGGGGACTCACATCGATTTTCCCTAACACGTTTTGTACCTATGCCAAATGTTAGGTGTAACCAATCTTTTTTCTTCCAAACACACTAATGTGTACTAATTGAGCATTATTTTTTAAATATAAGGGAGACCTACATGCATTGGGAGTTGGGAAAAAAAAAATTAAATAGAAGGGAGACATACATGCAGTGGGGGACATACATGCAGTGGGGGTTGAGAAAAAAAATTACCAATATATGAAAGGGTGCAAATGACACTTACATCCCACAACCTTTCATCTGCACACATACTTGCACCCCATGTATTTATAATTTTTTTTCTTCCAATTCCCACCTGTAAATTTGGGTCCATTAAAGATAGAACTCATGAGCTCTGAAATATAAACTGCAAATTGTAGGATGGTCATGCTTGCAAACCTTGAATTTGAGAATTGATTTGCAGTTTTTTTTGTTCATTATATTTGTATTGCAATCAAGTGACAGTACAGTACAGAGATTTCAGATAATTCTCTAATTATTAAATGGGAGAAATTACAAAAATAGAGAAAAAGAACTCTCTATACCCCATCAATTACTCTCTTTATCTTCCATCAATTACTCTCTTTATCTTTAGGGCTCCGCCCATTAAGGAGCCTCCATTGCCACCTAGAGAAACCTTACATGATCTCTTCTTGGCACCTTCAGCGCTCTTGCTCTTCTTACCCATCACTCGCAATCGAGACAGATTTACATGTTTGGTCTGGTTTTCATTTCATAAATTTAAAAAAAATTAAATTAAATTAGTTTTTGTGAAAAAAATGGAAAATGCTTATTATTTTTATATAATTTTATACTTTTGAAAGGTCAAAATATTTGTAAAAAATTTAAAATTATATTTTTGATATTTATTTTTATCAAATTAATTTTTATTTTTTAAAAAAAATTCTGAATTTCTTTTTTTGAAGATTGAAACCAAGCATGGCCTTAGGGTTTCATGGGATATGATAGACATGGGTCCGTTTGAAATGTGCGTTGGCTTTTTAACTTTTTAATATTTTGGCTATTTTAGTTTGGGGGTAAAATTTTTTGGGCAAATTACACAAATAGTCCCTATAGTTTGGGGTTTGTGTCACTTTGATCCCTGACTTTTCAATTGTGACACATTTGACCCTGAATTTTGAATCTTGTTTCAAATAAGGACAATTGAATATATAATTAGATTTTTCAGGGGTAAAATTGTCAATTTGATAAAATATAAACTAATTTGACAAAAATAAATGTCAAGCAAATATTTTTGAATTTTTAAAAATTATTTCTACCTACTAAAAATAAAATTATGTAAAATTGATAAATCTTTTGGACATTTATTTTTTTTTTTTACCAAATTAATTTTTATTATGTGTTTGGATGATGATCATGTAAAATTAATTTTAAAAAATTAATCATGTAATTTTTATTAATTTTAAATAATTTTATCATTGGTGGATAAAAATAATTTTAAAAAAATTAAAAATATTTTTTTGACATTTATTTTTGTCAAATTAGTTTATATTTTATCAAATTGACGATTTAACCCTTGAAAAATCTAATAATATTTTCAATTGTCCTTATTTGGAACAAGATTCAAACTTCAGGGTCAAATGTGTCACAATTGAAAAGTCAGGGACCAAAGTGACACAAGTTCCAAACTATAGGGACTATTAGTGTAATTAACCCAAATTTTTTTGATTTTTATGAGAGAAAAAATAAAATGATTATGAGTTGTTTGTGATATTTTCTCTTATTTAACTAAAAAGTTTATTTTGTCTTTTTGTAACTAAAATAATCAAAAGTTTGACATGCCAAACGAAGGCAGAGACTACGGTTACGTTTGGTAGAGCTTTCTAAATATGATTTGAGAGTAAGAGCTGTATTTTGAGTTTGTGAGTTTTGAAATTATGATTTGAATGTGGAAAATTTGTTTAGTAAAAGAGTTTTGAAAAAAGTTTTGAATTGAGTGAGGAATTTTTCATGTGACATATGATATTTGATACAAAAACTTACAACTCATAACCAAACATACAACTCAAAATTCTATTAAAGCACATTAAAAATTTTAAAAATTTGAAAAATATTTTTTTCAAATATATAAAAATTAACATATGTCAATTGCAAAAAATAAAAAATAAAAAATCGCACTGTTTCGATCAACTAGCTGGTGGGACGACCGGTTAGGTCAAATTTCAAAAAAAAAAAAATTGAAAATCGCGCCTCATACAGAGTTTTCTGTAGAGTTTTCTAAATATTGTGAAAATGATGATTGAACATCCTATCTAAATATCATATTAAAATGTGGGGGGTAGAATCATAGTTTGGAAATCGTTCCAAACACCGCCACAATTTTATGTTGATGGTTTTAATGGATTCCGGGTGGCATACCGGGTCGTTTTCGGGTCAGGCATGAGTACATGCGCTATTCCAAGCCCAATCTCACCTCACATTAATCTCCAGTCCAGCCCTAAAGCTATTTTTAAATTCAGCAATGGTAGAGGGCCATAATTTTTGTGGCTCAAATGGCTCGAATTTGCCAAAACGACGTCGTTTTGAGTACAAAACAACATCAAAATTGTCAAAACGACGTCGTTTTGGCAATTTTGAACCATTTGAGCCACAAAAATTAGGGCCCCCAAACATTTTTCTTTTAAATTTTAAATTTATCCACTTAATCTTGAATGGACCGAAGCAAAAAAAGGACTATTAATTATTCAGTGTGTTTAGTTTTTAATTTTTTAAAAATTAAATTTTTTATTTTTTAAAATGATTTTTAGTGAATATTTTTAAGATTTTTACTTTGTTAGATACACCTTACTTATATGTATCTAAATAGTAAAATATTTGTGAAAAAATATTTTATAAAATTAATAAATATAAAAAAATATATTGAATTTTTATTTTTTTTTGTATTTCTGATATTTAGTGATTTTTTTCAAAAAAAATCACAAATATTATATTTTTTAAGCGTATTTCCGTTAGGTGTGTCTAAAAATTTAAAAAAAAAATGCTTAAAATATAAAAAAATAATTAGTGAAAACAAAAAATATGGAAAACGAAAAAATAAAATTTTCTAAAAAGTGAATTCTGAAAACTGAAACCAAATTTAGTTTTAAAAGATTATTAAATGAATTTTTTTTATTAATAATTACTTAAATTTGAATCATTGATAAATTTTAATTGTAAATGATTGGGTCTTTCAACCAAATTTTAATCTTTAAATTTTAGTCCAATTCGGAAGATAAATGAGCTCATAATTAATCTAAATTGACTTTGTGAGCCATAGTACTCATCTCAAAATCTTAAAAATATCCACAGTTGATCAGGTTATTAAATTGACCCTAGATAAGGACAAATTGAGATAAGGTTAGGATCTGACAAAGAAGGGATGGGATTGGGAACGTTAGGGAGTGGTTGCAGTAGGGTGGAAGGTGGCGGGGCTGGGATTACGAAGGTGGTGACTAAATGAGTGTACGTAAAAACTATCACATAGATTTGAATCGTTATGTAATTAGATATCAGTCTAATTGTATTTTGTGATTTATTTACAACATTTTTTATTTTTCAGATCATATAAATATTTTAGCTTCCTGCTATTAGACAAGTACACAACTAGTATGGAAGTCTTGGAAAAAAATAATGATCATATTTCATTTAAAGAAGAGGAATTCAATTTGGCATATACAAAAAATAAATAAATAAAATTAAAAATCATTCTAAATAGAGAAATGACAAGAATTTAACAAGAAAACAATTATTCACATTATGCATTGGAGGTCAATGAAAACTACTTGATTTTTACCACCAAAAAAAAAAAAAAATCCCCTCCCGAACCAATTACTAGTATTTTTAAATGTATACATCCCTACCATTAAATTAATTAACAAAAATTATGTAATTTGTTCTCATCTAGGCATCTTTTGACACATTGTCGCTAAACTCAGCTGGCTTTCTTCATGAATGCCAAGTGTAAAACTACTTTCTCCCCCAAAAACAAAAACAAAAACAAAAAAAAATCTAATATGAATCTCTTAATTCACCCACAATGATGTTAGCAAGAAAAATAGGCCCTACACAATTGAATGTGACAAAGATTTTTTATCGGTCTTAAATATTTTCATTAAAAAATTGAGTTTATATTTTTTCATTAATTACATTGCACTTCTCATCTTCAGCTTGGAGATGTATCAGAACTGGGTAATTCCGTCAATTTGATATCAATTCTGCAGTTTAAATAACAACATTGTTTTATTATTAGACAATGCTAGTAAGTGTCCCACTGACATTGTTTAATATTGAGAATTATGCAAAAAAGTGATTTGAAAACAATGAAAAAGTAAAAATAAGTATTAAAATAAATGCAAAGCATTATGAAATTAATTATAAAAAATACATTAAGATCTATATTATTTTTATATTTTTCTTATACCGTGAAACACTTTGTTAGCAAAACCATTATTATTACCCTATAGTTTTGTGCAATTAATTGAAAGCTGTTAAACCAACTAGTCATTAAATTATAATCCGTTGTGTTTAATTTCAATGCATAGTTGTCAATTGAGTGTGCACACGCCTGGAGGTTCAACACTGTTGCCTGGTTGTCATCAATGCCAATCCATATGGTTACAAATTTACAATGACAATTTCAATATTTTTGGGGGCAAAAAATGATCTAATTTTTGTGGTCAGTTTTGTTTCAATTCAGTACACCTATTGTTATAATTTATAATTTTAAAAATATTAATGACACATTATTATAAATAATTTGTTTGCACAAGTTATTTATTTTTCTTACAAATTATTTTTTCTATAAAAACAAATCAATGCATAACACCCTTCATAAAAATAAATCAACGCGTAACATTCTTTTCATGTAAAGCCGTACTTGTCACAACAAGTGTCATCTATAAACATGACAAATATTGATTGGTCAGAATTAGAATAAAATCAAAGAATTAACTGATTAGCGTTTGCCACATCATTCGTCTTCAAACGAGACTTCATACGTTATTTTTCTCTTAAAACTGAGATTGCCCTTAATTGTGTTGGTTAAAAGGATAATTTCGATTGAAAAATGATTTACAAATAAAAAAGTCATACAAAAAGTTTCATAAAAATGATATGACAGTGACATTTTAAAAATTTTAAATCAAAATTTTTTTATTTGAAATTAATGGACATAAATTCAATGTCATGTATAATTTTTTGTACAATTTTTTTTTTCAATTATCAATTTTTGAGAGAGATCAATTTCACTCCTCCCGCATTACAAATCCTGAGAAATAACTTTTTGTTTGATTTCACCCGCACCCCTCAATTTGTAGAAAAAGATTTGGCCTATTTTGAAAAAAAAAACGAAAAGAAAAGTATTATTTATCAGTCAATAGGTCTAACCTTATCTCCATTGCTCTTCTGCGTCTCTCTCTCTCTCTCCCTCCCTCCCTCCCTCCCTCCCTCCCTCCCTCCCTCCCGTTAAGGTACTCTCAATCACTGTCTTACTATATTGAAGAAGATCGAATATAACACTCAAACCACATATACATGCATGTATCTATATAAACACAAATCTTTCATGTATAAACATGAATCTTTTATTTCTTTTGAGCATGATTTATATATATAAGATTATATACAGATTCTCCAGTATTGGTTGGAGTATCAATGATGAAGATGATTTCAAAGATCTGCTATACACTTTCTTTCCTTTCTTGTTTTTCTTTTTTAATTGGATTTTCTCTTTGATTAGTTGTAGAGAAAGAAGAGGAAAGTCATAAATAAACATGATTGCATGTTAAAGTATTGACCAAAGTTCAACGGAGATGATGATAATCTTTTGTCAAAATGATTAAAAGCAAATCCAGGTACAATGATTTTTTATGCTTTTGTTTGTTGATGTTTTTGTTTGTATATTTTCTCTTTACTCTTCAACTTTCTTTCTTTTCTTTTCTTTAGGTGTATGTTTGGAATCCATGAAAACCCTCATGGAAAAAGAGTCAACTCTCAAGCTACTAATGTAGAAAAGAAATTAATTTTGGAAGATTTAGTTCATTTTTCTAAATTTATCACGAATGATCTTTTTGGTAGACAATTCCTTTTTTAGTCACTTTTGCACCTTTACTCAATCGAAAGTTATCACTTCAAACCCTAAATCATAAGCAGATTATGGTATTTGAAAATTATTATTTATTTTTCGATGTATCCAAAAAAAAATTATTATTATTATTTAAAATCAATATATGAAACTAAAATTAATGGTGTCTACGGTTACCCTTCAAGATTAATTGTAAAATAATTTTCAGTAAATGATCTTTAAATATCGCATATTAAATTATTAATTTAGCGGTTAAAACTCGGGTTATTAATCTTGAAATTGTAAGTTTAAATACTTCCTACAAATAATGTGCTAAAGATTAGGTCTATATCCAATCTTCCCTGCCAAACCCTATATAATAGAAACTAAACTAGGGGCCAATTTGGAAACTTGTTTAAAAAGTTAGCTTTTTGACTTTTTAATTTTTTTACACACAAAAAATTAGAAAAAAAGTCAGTTTTTTTACACAAAAAAGTCACCAAAAGTCAAAAAGTTAAAAAGTCAATTTTTTATTAACTTCCCAAAATACTACATAGATGTACTTTTAAATCTTTAAATATAGTAATAATAATAAAATAATATGATACAAGAAAAGAATGATAATAACATAGTTATAAGCGAATTTAATGCACAAGTACTAATTTCGTTGAAGTTAAATAAATGTTATACAATAATACTAGAGATCAAGAACTCTAAATTCTTGGTTTCTTGCATTAATTAATGTTATATGATATAATTATCAAATTCTTTTTCTTTTTTTTTTAGTTTTATTTTCTTGGATCTTTGGAGATACAATTTTAAATATGTAAAGCTTATTTTATACTTTATTTTTTCACTTCTAAACATAAGTCAAATGAGACTCATACGAGACCACTCGTAACTAGTAATGATAAAATACAATAAAGAATGAAATTATATGTAACATTTTTTAAATTATTAACGAATGCTTTAAGAACCAAAATTTCATCATATAATTATGTTGCATCTTCTTGTAATTATTGATTTTATTTACATGGGTATAGGATGTATATCAGTTTGTTATCAATCTATTGAAAATATGTTACCATTATATGTTGGTCAGAACTTTAATGGACACATTTAAATGATAGAAAGAAATCTTTTAGACTATTTCCATTTATCATACTTAAAGATCTTTATTTTGATTTTTAAGAAATAATTTAGGCATATGATTATTAAGCTGAATAATGATGTCATTTATTTATTCAAAAGCAATACTGGAAGGCAATTTAATGTTTATAAGTAATATATTAGATATATATATATATATATATTAAGGGAAAGTTTTTAAACAAAAATAATTGTTATAGGAAATATTATGATCTCCTTCACATTTCATGCATATAGAAGATTCTGTATGTACTCAAGATATGATGAGGATTTACTTTCTCTCCGTGGGATAGTATTGCACAGCCCCAAATTTCATTTCCTGTTTTTCCTTGAAAATGCAGAAAACATATGGCCTTCCATTGATAACAACCACACAAGCTCGATGAAGCTCGGCTTATTGATAGCAGTGAGGCCTGTTTGTTTCTTCATCCTTCTGGTAATTTCTATAACTGAATGATTACGTGTACTATATTTGATTTTCTCAATCATGTAGCGGGATCATAGTTCTAAAAAACAGCCGGTGAGTCCATATCGTACAAGCCGATATGTATCAGAAAATTAAGGTGGCGATACGGATACGAACCAATATTGTGGTGTGATTGAAAATTGTCGTAGAACCGGCTACTTCCCGTTACATAATGGATTGTAATCGTTTTTCATGCTGTTACATAATCTGCGACAGGATGATATTCATGTAAAAATAGCTAAGAAATTTTATGGTCGCGACATCCAATACCGATACTCTACGATCAACACCGTTTCATTACACGATACTGGAATTCAGAACCATGATTGGGATTGCTTGGTTTATATAAGTGCCAAATAAGATGTAGGAAAGCCAAAATGATTTGGATTCTTATGACTACTTATTTAAAATATTCAAGATTTTAGGGTTTTGTTTCTTTCTTTTTCACTCATATCACTGACACAAAATAGAGCATAACATTCAAAAAGAAATATAGTTGGAATCTCTATAGGGGTATTCTTCTTGTTTGGCTAGCTAAAAATAAAAAATAAAAAAATACTGAGCTTTTCTTAAATAATTTATGCAATTTTCTTGAATAGTGGTTATGATTTCTTGTTTCTTTTCTTTTGTTTTTTCATTACAGAAAAGAACTAATGTATTTAATTGCATCATGCAGGCTTTCTTAGTGTTATTGCTTCCCAATCTGGTGATCCCATATTGGATTGTCAAGGTTAAAAGAATTGAGCAAGAACTGAGGTCGAATTCCCGCAATGTCATCCATGAAGTGCTATCAGAAATCGAAAAAACTGCATACTTGTTATCTCCAGTGAATTCATCGGCAACAAATTTAGCAAGAATTTTGAGTTCATCATTGGATGGAGTGAACCTTTCATTCTCTACCATTGAAACTCATGTCTGTATACCAAAAAAACCCTTGTACTAAAATGTAAACGAAAAAAAGAAAAGAAAAAAAACTAATGTTAATTGTTTGATGCAGGTGGCCCCAGTACTGTTCCAAGCATTATCAACAATTCCACACTTGTCACATATTTCGTATATCGGAGCGGATGGTTTGCTATTCTCATACTACACCAATGGCTATCAAACATTCGCAGTGTATGCTAATTCTTCATTGTTTGTCAATGTGAGTGCCCCAATAGCCATAAAACAGTATACTCAGCCGGTGAATTGCAGCACTGGAAAGCTATATGGAGAAGCTGTTCCTGTTAGGTCACATCCTTCATTTACAGTTAATGGAAGCTGGTTGCAAAAGGCCTTGGTTAGTACAAATGGGCATGTTTCATTAGGAACTGGGTGGGAAAACGATCAAGATCTTCTGTTTTTCAATACAGCTGTTATGGATGATAGAAGAGGAGCTCTCTCTCTAGGGTTTCCAGTGAAATCATTGACTGGCTTTTTCTCTGGGATAGACTTTCATGGTGGGAACTTGTATTTTGCTACAAAAGATGGGACAGTACTGGCTAATCAAGGGATTCCTAATACTCGTGTTGTTCTTGTTGGGGATTCGGTTTCATTTGAATCGTTGAATCCGAATGGAACTCAAATAGGTCTTGTTGATAATGTTTCATGCAAAACTGATGATGATCATGGCACATTGAGAGCATCCTTGAACATTTGGGAAACCAAGTATAAGGTTTACTGTTCACCACTTGACATCGTTGGAGTGAAATCGGTAATTATTTTTTATTCTGTTATATAAAACACGTAATTCACCTGGTTGAATTTTTGTCATACAATTTACATTTCTAAAAAAATTCACATCACCAATATAATTTCTCTAAATATTATCTTTGCCTAGTAGTTACTATTAAGTAACAAAAAGTAAAATCAACATATAAAAAACCCTACATTCATAATGTAAGTACAATATTGTTGTACTTTGTGTTTGGTTGTATTTTCGTTTTCTTTCATTTTTGTGTTTTTGAAATAAAATAATGAAAAGTTTAAAACTACTCATTGTTCTCGTATTATTTTCATTTTTGCAAAAATAAATTTTAAAAATTCAAAAAAAATAAAAATTCTGAAAGTAGCTTCCAAAAACAATTCACCAAATAAGAATAAATAAAACTAAATACAACCAAACGGATTCAATAGCACACGTCATAAATCACTTATTGTGCACACATGTTCATGTTCAGACATGGTTCATTAATCCGTCATTACATGTAAGTAGCTTCATATATTGATCCATCATTTTGATTACATGTAAGTGAGCATATAATAATGTTTGGAAATTGTAATTGTGTTGCAGGTATATGTATTGGCTTTGCCACAAGGGGGACTAGAGAGCCTTGATAAACATATCACGTTTGCATTGATAATTCTAATAGTGGTGGTTGGTGCTATGGTTGTCTCCATTGTGGTTTTTGTGTTCTTACTTCTGAGAGGAGCAAGAAGAGAGATGTACTTATGTGCAACACTCATAAAACAAATGGAAGCAACTCAACAAGCAGAAAGGAAGAGTTTGAACAAGATCTTAGCATTTGCAAGTGCAAGCCATGATGTCCGTGCTTTGCTCGCAGGCATTACCGGTTTGATAGATATGTGCCATGATGAAGTTACGCCTGAATCAGAGTTGGAGAAAAATTTGATGCAAATGGAGGATTGTACAAAAGATCTTTTGGGTAAATTTCTCAACTAATTTTTCTATCTTCATAAGATTCTAGTCAAGAGGTACATATATCATAACTGCAGCAGATTGAAAATCTGTGTACAATTCAAAAAATTTCTAGTGTGGTCCACATTCATTTAGTTATGAGTCCATCATACAATAGTTGAATACGGATTGCACATTATTTTTCTAAATAAACTTCTCCATATGAGTTGTGGGTCCTAGCTTTATTTACAAAATAAGCTTGTATAGAAACTTTTAGAGTAAATTATACTTTTTTTTTCCTTGAACTTTCTCCTTAATGTCACTTCTGTTTCTCATCTTCTAATTGTAACAATCAAGTTTTCAAACTTCCACCCATCCTTGATTGAAAGTTGAAACATGAGGAACCAAAGTGAAATTTGAATGAGAATTAGAGGGTGAAAAGTATAATTTGCCATACAAAAATTTTCCTCTAATACCTCAAAAATGTGCTCATGTGACCCTCATGTAAAAACTTTCCTTTTGAAATCTTAACAATAAGTGACTGCAAAACCCAATTGAAGCACAAATTAAACTTGAAGATTTGATTGTTGTATGCAAAAAGATGAAAGACCAAAGTGAAATTTGAGTAAAAGTTTGAAGGTGAAAATTTTAATTTTCAACTTCTATATGTATTACAGGTATTTTGAATTCAATTCTTGATACAAGTAAAATTGAAGCTGGGAAAATGCAACTTGAAGAAAAAGAAATTGACTTGGCTCAACTGCTGGAAGATGTAGTTGATCTGTATCATCCTCTTGGCATGAAAAAAGGTGTAGATGTGGTTTTGGATCCTTGTGATAGCTCTGTCTTCAAATTTTCAAAGGTTAAATGTGATCAGACCAAACTCAAACAGATACTCTGCAACTTACTGAGCAATGCTGTCAAATTTACATCTGAGGGACATGTGGTAGTTCGGGCTTGGGCTAAAAAAGCCCATTTTGATACCGCCATGTTTTCTTCTAGCTCGAACAAGTCCTTGCATTGTCTTTCATGTTTGTTTTTCAAGGATGATGAATCATACAATGGCCTGGAATCTATGAACACCATCCAAGAAAATTCAAACTGTATGGAATTTGTTTTTGAGGTGGACGATACAGGACCAGGAATTCCAAAAGAGAAACATAATTCTGTTTTTGAAAACTATGTTCAAGTCAAAGGGACAGCTCTTGCACCAGAAGGCACTGGCTTGGGGCTTGGTATTGTTCAATCTCTGGTATGTTGTAAATTTGTAGTAGTAGTTCACTGCATTTACATACTAAGATGTATTGATTTGCTTTCAGCTAATAATTTGCAACTTCTAAATTAAATGACTGATGTAGTCCTGAATTTTCTTCTTTTTTTCTTTCTTTTCGCCTTGTAGGTTAATTAATTTCCAATATTTTAGCTTCTCAATTACTTGTTATTCCATTCCAGGTCCGTCTAATGGGTGGTGAAATCAGTATTGCAGACAAGGAAATTGGCGAAAAGGGGACCTGCTTCAGGTTTAATATATTCCTTACTATGTATGAGACGACAGATTCAAGCGCTAATGCAAGAGAAGATGATGTTGAGTCACAGGGCAGTTACATATCTTGTGATTCATCTCAACATTCAAGGCCACTGAGCACCCGCACCACCAGCCCTAAACCGGAGGGATCACATGTTGTACTCTTTATCGAAAGCGAAACGCGACAGAGAATTTCACAGAAAGTCATGGAAAGCCTAGGGATAAAAGTGTCTGCTGTGAGAGATTGTGAGCAACTTTCATATACGCTAAAGAAGCTAAAACAGAAGCTAAACCTCTCCCACTACAGTTCTTCGGGCAGATCAGATTTGAGTTCGGGCAGTCTCAGCAGACCTGTGTCACGTGAATCCAGTACCAGAGCCAAGGAAGTCCCATTAAGTGCATTAGATGGGACAGACAACATACCACATTTTCAGAAAAGGACTAATCTGAAAGGTGTGTTAAATTTCATACTAATTGTGATCGATACAAGGGCCAGTCCATTTCGAGAACTAAGCAGGGCAGTGGCAGAGTTCAAAAGAGACCTTCAACATACTTGTTGTAGAATTGTTTGGATCGATAAACCGGGTGCACATAGCATCCATTCAAAAGGACTCGACTTGGATAAGCTCCCTCCTACTGATTTGATCATATCTAAGCCTTTCCATGGTTCTCGATTGAATCACGTGATCGGACTTCTACCAGAGTTTGGGGGTACTTTGCCCGATATTTCACCCAGAAAAAGGAGACAAGACACTCTTCAACTTGAAAAAATTCCTTCAGGATTGCGCTTTTCAACAAGTGAGGATCATATGATTTCAAAATCGAAGAGCGGTGAGAGGCCCTCTAGTGGCAAGGAAGTTTTGGGTTCAGGTGACAAGCTCGCAGTCAAACCAGTTGGAGAAATAAAAGAACATGGTGGGACAAGCAGTGAGCAGCCTTTGAGTGGGAAGAAAGTATTGGTTGCAGAGGACAATGCAGTGTTACTTAAGCTGGCTGCTACTAATATTTCAAAGCTTGGTGCAGATGTTGAAACATGTACAAATGGTGAAGAAGCGTTTGAACTAGTCTACAAAGGTCTAAGCAATCGAAGGAAAGATGGAGATTCTGCATTTCTTCCTTACGACTATATTTTGATGGACTGCGAGGTAAGAGAATCTTCCTACCATTTCTTTATGCACACCCTCTTGCTTGTGTTATGTTGCATTTTTTTCAACTACTCTATCAACTGCATTAGCGGTAAAGTTGTTTCGGTGTGAGTTAGGCATCATAGGTTTAAAACACCAAAGCCACATCTCTATATACAGAGATAAAGCTATGTATATCTAATATTTTCTACCAATTGAATCATACTAGAATCATAACTACAATAAAATAAATAAAGGTGTAGAGGGTCAGAAATTAAAGTCTAAATTAAGTATGGACCTAAGTGCGGAGGTCACCTCTGTTAGGTGACTGGGAATGATTAAAGGAGCATGGGCTAAAGCCTAAGGGAAGTGGGCCAACAGCGGACCGAAGCAGGTCCAACCCGCCAAGGGTCCAAGCAGACTGCACAAAGAAAAATGCCTAAGTCAAGTTGCGGAGGCAACACCGGCGACGGTAAAGTTGCGGAGAGAACATGTGCGGCGGGAAAGTTGCTGAGGCACTTTGCCTCAACGCTACCATTCCTAATATTTTCAGTTCCACCGCCATCCGAAGTTGCTGAGGGAAAGAGAAAGTCGAAGCAACTAAGTTGTCGAGGCAACACTTACAGCGACCAAATTGCAGAGGCCAAGTTGTGGAGGCACTTTAACTCAGCGCCGCCATTCCTAATATCTTCAGTTCTGCCGCCATCCGAAGTTGCTGAAGGAAAAAGAAAGCCAAAGCAACTAAGTTGCCGAGGCAACACTTCCAGCGACCAAGTTGCGGAGGCACTTCATCTCAACGCCACCATTTCAAGTAATGTCAGTGTCGCCGCCATTCCAAGTAATGTCGGTACCACAGCCATCTGGAGTTGCTAAGGAAAGGAGAAAACCGAAGCAACTAAGTTACAGAGGCAGTACTTGCAGCGCCCAAGTTGCGGAGGCATTATATCGGCGCCGCCATCTCTAATATTCTCGGTTCTGCCGTTTGGACTCGCCACGAGAAATGGTTACCGCAACAACTACGACCGCAACAACTAAGTTGCAGAGGGAATATCCTACCAAGGTGATAGCAGCCTTTGAAAGAGGCTTTCCTCTGCAAGTAGAGGCTAATGCTTGACGCTGATAGTAGGCCCCAAAGCATTACTAGCCTAGGGCTAATAGCAGGCCCCACAGTTTATTAACTTGGCGCTGATAGCAGGCCCCAAGACTTACTGGTTGGAGCTGTGGTTGGAGCTGATAGCAGGCCTAGAAATACCAATTTACCGTGGTAACCCCGCAAAGATGGGAGCAGGGTAGCCCGAACATAAGGGACTCCATTTCCATTACCCAGGTCATGGACCTGCCTTAGTCGCACAGGCAGAACTAAGGAAGCCCCCTTGGGCTTGGTACTAAGGCACAACATGGCTGATAGCAGGCTTGGCTGTGGCCTTCACCCTAGAAGCTGATGAGTTTGTGGTTAGGTGGCTAAGGGTGGAGGCTTCGCTGAGATGAACATGAACGTAATCGATAGCAGACTAATGGAGTCCTGAGAATGCATATACTGGCAAAATAGAACTGAGAAGGCAAGTGTAGCAATGAGGTTCACCGCTGCAAGTGCACTTGCTGAGGTTCAAGCTGAAAAGGCAAGTGCAGAGGCAAACACCCCCGCCACAACTGCACTTGCTGAGGCTCAAAAGGGAGTAACAGCGCCAAACACTCCCGTCGCAACTACATTTGTCGAGGCTCAAAAAGGTAGTTGCGGAGGCAAACAGATAGTACACAGCACATGTAGAGGGACACGTGGCACCTTTAGCCTGGTGGCTCAAGGAAGAATATTCCATGTGATCCCCTAGGACACATGTCTTCTCTCTATTTGGCCACTTAGTGTCCTCTTGGTGCCAAGGAAAAGCCTATAAATAGGACCCATTTCCCAAGGTTCAAGAGAAGGAATTTTGGGGATTTGGGGGAGATGTTACCAATTTTAGTACTGCCATATGCTTCTTCTTGAGCCACTTGCTTCACCCTCACTCAGCTATACACTCTCCAATTCTCAGATAGTTGTTGTTGTTCATTCTCAAGCCACTTCCACCATCATTGGACCATTAGCATAGTTTTGTCTCTCTAATCACCCCTCTAACCTTGAACCCCCCTACATTTCTGGCGACTCCGCTGGGGAGGCTGCTTTGTTGATGGTTCATACCCGCAGTGGTTTACACACTTCGCTGGAAAAAATGGCAGAAGATGAAGTTCAACAACTCCTACGGCAGCAAGACTCTTCCAATGACGGAGTAGCTGTAGATGTCCCCGAACGCCCCGGGAGGGATGAGTCCCCCGTTCCATTCTTTTTGGGCTCACTACAGTTCAGGACTCAAATGTCACGGTTCTTAATCTGGACCAAAGAGTCCAAATCCGGCAAATCTTTTTGAGAAAACAGATTTTTTGAAAGAAGTGCCAAACATGGACTGCTTTGCCAGATACAGAGTCGCCACCTAAATATTTTATTTTTGGGAAATTTAGGAAACCCTGACTCGTTGCCTAAGGCCACGTGTCCGTCATCACCAAAGTTGCCTCGGCTCGGGAACTTGGGTACGATTGGGGAAGGTCACTTCGTGAGCACCCCGCTCGCCCGATCAAAGATCGGCCTCTACTAACCATGATATCTATTTTTGAAAACATTATGTGTTCTTATTTCGGTTATTAGCCTAGATTACTATGTGATGCGCACAGCATACAAGTATAGACTGGATCGCCTGAATTGGAACAAAACATTTCATGTTTGTTTGTTTGAAAATGGTTTGATGGTGCTACCCGCAAGTAGGCTAAGACGTGGATTTGCCACCCTCGGGTGGGCTTAGAAAAGATGGTTTTGCCACTATCTAGTGGGCTTAAAACTCACATTCGATGAATTGTTCCAATTCAAATAACCCAACCTTCACCCACAGGCATTCAGGCAGTTATATCACATAAGCATATAGCCTCATGGTAAACATGCTATTCATGACAGTCACTCACACGCATGGAAGGATGCTAAAGCATAAAAACTTACCGAGTACTCCAAGCCAAAACAGAAGCTATGTTAGAAATCCATACGTGATCCTAACTATACAGAAATTCCTAATGCAACACATGCAAAAATGCAACTAAGATAGGCTCGGCTATTCTAAACACGGCACATGTAATGCTACAGCTAATAAGTATTCAACTCGAAATTGAAATACAATGTAGTTAATATGATGCGCCGAGCCCGGTGCATGCAAGACAGATGAATGAATGCAAACATGCTATCATACTGTATGCTAATTGAAATATGCCCTAATCTAACCATCATAAGCTGGTAAATAAAATGGAGAAAGACGTGGGGTTGGAAGACATACATCACACTCACGCACACTTATTACAACATTGCCCTCGCGCAGAGGGTCCGAATAAATAATATACAGTCCCAAATGAATAATACAGTCCGAATAAGTACAAAACCCTAATTAATTAACAAATTTAACTAGGAAAGCAATAAATTGGCATGCAAGCCAGGGACTGCCTCAACTCTGATCCGGATGATGAATGATGCATGTTCAGGTTGCCTTACGCGAAAATCCATTGCGATGCCCCAATTAGCCTCTGTTTACAATTGTTCTTGGGATGCGTGCCAAGCTCCGGAAGGCTGCTGACTCTTGATTTGCTGTAACAGAGAGCAAGAAAGGGGCATGGCAAAGTATTTTCACATATGTATGCATGACTACCCTTCAGGGAGTGTAGTCCTCGATCCTCGTGCCACCAATCACGCATCTCGATGCATGATGGCCGAGGAGTCGAATTGCATGACTCAATATGAAATGAATGCACATGAAAACACGACAAGACCTAAACTCCATCATGGATAATTCAGAGTGTCGGCGACCGGGAATTGAGACACGTTCCGTCACTCGGAGTACGAAACGTCCCTCGTTTCCCGTGCTTGGGCTAACTCCTATCCCAAACGCAATGCAATATGCATGACATGCATGAATGCAATCCTAACATGCAACCTAGCATGCACAATGCTATGAAATGGCATACACGATGCACGAGGTAACATGGCATACACAATGCGCTAATATACAACCTAGCATACACAATGCTATGAAATGAAATGGCATACACAATGCACAATGGACTTACACCAACACGAGTAGACCTCAGCCACACTCACATAAGTATCCATTAGATGAAGATGAGACACTCGAAATGCGTGCACGCATGCACGCAAACCGAGGACCAAACCTAAGGCACTAATGCCACTCTACCAAAGCATGGCAAGGCATGGAATATGGTATGCAAACATGCAAATTTCAGCACTGAAATATGATACAAAATAGTCCCGAATCATGGAAATATGACACCCGATGCATAAGGTGAGCCCCGAAACTCAAAACTAGGCATATACGATGACTTATAGCTATACAAAGCATGCATTATTTGATCATGAAGTCTAAAGACAGAGCCAAAGCAGTCCCAAAACATGCACATTTTCAGTTTAGAGCATGGTCAAAAAGTGCTAGCAAGATGGACTAAAATAGCATGCAACTTTGACTAGCAAACATGGTTTACATGTCATGTATATGAAGCATATGGAATCTCACCAAATTAGCAAAAACCAGTGAATAAAACATGCCAAAATACGCCCAAATAACCGCTAATATGCAGCCAATGCATGCAAAAATGATGAGCTCCTTTAGAGGGCTATGCAAGGGATTCTTAAGCACATACAAGATAGACACTTAGCAAGACCAAATCAACTTTGGAAATGGGTTATGACAGCCCTAAAACCCACCAAATAGGCCCTGGAATCACTCTCGGAAACATGCAAAGAAAGGTCTCTTTGAGAGGCCTGGAATGGGATTGCTCTACACATGCATCATAGACATAAAATATGGCCAAAAGGGCCTCAGACAGAGCCAAGGCAGACCTCAAAACCCTCAGAATAAAGCCTGAAAAGTGACTTCAATGCATGCAAAATAGGGTCCCTTTGGAAGGCCAAACATGCTAGTAAAGAGAATGAGGGGTGAGATGGTCACCCCTCTATGATTTCAAAGCTCAAAACCTCATCAAAGCCACTGAAAATCCCCTGGATTTCAATGGCTAAGAGGCCAAAACAAGACTTATGCAAATGCTCAAATGTATGGCTCAAAGCATGAGGAAATAAAGCATGCAAGGAAGGAGATGACTCCAAAAAGAAAAGTGACCTAAACAAACTTAAATAGGAGGTCAAAAAAAGACTTTTCCCAGTTTATAACAAATCTCGAAAATGTTCACAAGTAAGGCTAAAATAGGATGCAAAAATAGCCCTAAAAGAGAGATTGGAGAAACAAGGAAGTAGATGGCCTCAAACAGCAAAGTGTCCTTAAACAAAGTTGAAGAGCGGCTCAAAATAAGACACTTCACAGTTTAGGTCGAAGCCTAGAAATGCTATAAAAAGGGGCTAAAGTATGAAGCAAAAGAATGCAAGAAAAGGGGAAATGAGGACTTACCCTTGTAGCACAACAATGCAGCAACTTCTAGACCAAGAAGGTGGGCTCTCAATCTCTGCAAATGACCTCCAAGGTGCTGGAATGGTGTGGAGGTGGTAGGCTATGAGTTGGTGTGTAAATGGTGCAAGAACAAGGATGTTTTGAGGCTTGGATGGAGGATTGTATGCAAATGCTCCAGCTGGTTTTTCTAACCCTTGCAAATGGAGCTCAAGGGTTGGTTTAATAGAGGGAGAGAGGTGAGGCTTCTTGGAGAAGCCACAAGAAGGGTCAAAGATTCTCAAAGAAGCTTAAGCAAAAGGGTCAAGCTTCTTGGAGAAGCTAGAGCAAAAGGATCAAGCTTCTTCAAGAAGCTAAAACAAAAGATTTCAAGCTTCCTCAAGAAGCTAAAACAAAGGGTTCAAGCTTCTTGGAGAAGCTTCAGCCGAGAAAAAAAAAAAAAATTTGATGGCCGACCGACCGTGCCGACCGACCACCAAAGATGCCGACCGACCACCAAGGCCGACCACCAAAGGTGCCGACCGACCATCAAGACCGACCACCAAAGGTGCCGGCCGACCATCAAGGCCGACCACCAAAGGTGCCGACCGACCATCAAGGCCGACCACTAATGGCCGGTAGCAAGAAAAAAAATCTGCTCTGAAAGTCCAACTTCAAACGGACATAACTCCTTCATGTGAACCCCTTTTCAGGTCATTCTTATGTCCAAATTGAAGCCCCAGAAGTTAGCTTTCCAATGGAGCCAACCTCGCATTAAAATTCCAACTGTGAAAAAAGTTATGCTCGTTTCGGTGAAGCCGCGCAGATGTTCTCTCTCCTTCCAGATTCATGCTGAACCACTTTTGACCAAAAAAAGCTGGTCGGCCATCTGATTTGCTAGTTTTCCATGTGGCCACATTGAAGTCCCGGAAGTTATCTTTCCAATGGCGCCAACCTCGCATCAAAATTCCAACTGTGCAAAAAGTTATGCTTGTTTTGGTAAAGGTTGCTCAGTTTCGGTCCAACCGGGATGATGCCCAACTTCAACCAATCATATCTCCCCCATCTGGACTCGACTTTAGGAGATTCTTGAGTGAAAAATGAAGCCCCGGAAGTCTTCTTTCCAACGGTGGTGGACTCATAGCTTAACTCCAAGTGCATAGATAGATAAGCCTGATTTAGCGAGGACCACTCGACTCTCTCTTAGTGATTCATACCCAACTTCTTCCCCAGCTAGATTTCTTCTCTCTTCTCCTCTTTTCTTCAACTCTAAACCCCTAAACAAAGTGTTTTGAAAGATTTTTCAAAGATTTCATCTCTCTTTCATTCATCTCCACTTTGTCCTTGCTCGGTTTACCAAAAAGCACAACATTTACTGAAATGCGAGCGTCGGAGCATCATAGGAACTTTATTTCAAAAAAAGTGTTTTGAAAGAGAAGGTTTTAAGGTCTAAAAACCATTCAAAATAGTTTTGGTCCAAAATGGGGTGTGAAGTTGAGATTTGTCTCTCTCCTTGCTGAAGAAACTAAACTTTGGCCCTGCACACCTTTCTCCACCAAGTAAACCATCAGTAACGCCCAAGTCTTAAGGGCGGTCAAAAATGGGGTGTCTACAGTACATGCGAAACACCATGACCATAGTGTCGTGGTTGAGGCAGTTCAGTTGCTCCAGGATATGCAGAGGGAGATCCTAGCAGCTTTGCAAACTCTCACTGAGGCTGTTATGGCCATGGCTTCTAAACCAGCTCCAGTGCACGCACCCCCACCTGTAGCAGTTCCAAACTCAGCGCCTAACTTGTTCCCTAAGGTTCGGGCTCCAATTCAAGTGCCTCTGGTGGTACTCCAGGCAAACGGTACAGCCGCCGGTTCAGCTACCCAAGAGCAGACTAGACTATTCCAACCCACTCACTTTGTTACTCTAGTCTATGTACAAGCTATGCTTGAGCAAGAGCGCAGCAAGAAACAACTGCCATCTTTCCCAGACCCAGATGTAAAGCCCCCATACTCTCAAGAGATATTGACCATGCCCTACCCAACTGGGTATGCAGTGCCCAAGTTTATTAAGTTTGATAGAAAACAAGGCAATACCAGAGAACACGTGGTCATGTTCATTGAAACTCTTGGTGTCCATGGCAGTGACCACTCTCTGCACCTTCGGGAGTTCTCCAAATCACTTACTGAAAGAGCTTACAGTTGGTATGTGAACTTGGCTCCCAACTCGATCAAGAGTTGGGAGGAGATGGTGAACAAATTCCACGCGAAGTTCTTCCAAGTCCAAGAGAAAGTTATAATCCTCACACTCGAGCGAGACGTCCAAAAAGAAGGCGAAGATATACTGGACTATGTTAAGCGGTTCCAAGACAAGGCGATTAACTGTCATGAACCAGTGGATGAAGCTCACTTAGTCAGCATATGTGTGGAGGGTGCCATATGCGACTACAAGATTTTTTTGGTGAACCATAATCTGCCTACCTTTTCAGCCTTGATTGAGGCAGCTAGAAATCTTAGTACCACTGGTCCTTTACACAGATCTCGTGACAGCTACCGCTACTCCCGCAGTAGTAGAGTTTCTGCAGTAACATCCACAGGAGGGAGCCGTTCGCAAGCAGAGGCTTCGTCCTCTCGAAAGAGGAAGAGTTATGAAGACAGGAATCCATATCCTTGCAGCCTTGAGAATATTAAGGCCTTGGTTAAAAATGGGTCACTGATGGTGAACTTACTTTACCTCCGGTTGATGTTACTCCAACCAAGAAGGATAAAGAAAGCCCAGATTACTGTGTCTATCACAGAAACACCAAACACCCTACCAGGGACTGTTGGACGTTAAAAAATATCTTCAAAAAAAAAGTTGACGCGAATGAGCTGAAGTTCAAAGATGCCGGTAATCGTGACTGTAGACCGCCTGGAACTCGCTCCGCGCACGAGGGCGCAAATTGGGTGCTAGCTACTACAGTTCGAACTTCTGTCACGGTTCTGAATCTAATCTCACAAAGTGCAATGTAAGACTGATAAATCATCAAAGAGTCCAAATCTGGCAATTGGTTTTGAAAAATCAATTTTGAATGAAAAAGCGCCAAACATGGACTGCTTTGCCAGATTTCAGAGTCGCCACCTAAATGTTTTGTTTTGGGAAATTTAGGAAACCCTGACTCGCGCCAAAGGCCACGTGTCCGTCATCACCAAAGTTGCATCGGCTCGAGAACTTGAGTACGAGGGGGGAAGGTCATGAAATGAGCACCCTCGCTCGCCCGATCAAAGGATCGGCCTTTACTAACATGATGTGTTGTTTTTGAAAACACAAGTGTTCTTATCCCGGTTTATTAGCTAACTTTACTATGTGATGCGCACAACACACAAGTATAGACTAAATCACTCAATTTGGAACAAAACATCTCATGTTTGTTTTTTCGAAAATGGTTTGGAATTGCTACTCACAAGTAGGATAAAGCGCGGATTTGCCACCCTCAAGTGGGCTTAAAACATGATGATTTGTCACTTCAAGTGGGCTTAAAACTCACATTTTGATGAATTGTTCCAATTCAAGCAATGAAGCCTTCATCCACAGGCATTCATGCAGTTAATCATTTAAGTACATAGCCTCATGGCAAGCATGCTAAACATAACAATCACTTACACTCATGCAAGGATGCTAAAGCATAAACACTCACAGTGTACTCCGAGCCAAAACAGAAGCTAGTTAGTAATCATGCATGATCCTAGCTATGTTAAGATGCCTAATGCAACACATGCGAAGATGCAACTAAAATAGGCTCGGCTATCTAGAATGGCATACAAATGCAACACTCGATAACATGCTTTGAAACACGTATTCAAGTCAGTATTGAAATACAATGCAGTTTGAATGATACGTCGAGCCCGGTGTATGCAATACGAATGAATGATGCACGCATGCAAAGCATAAGTATGCTAATTGAAATATGCCCTAAAACTAACCATCAAAAGTTGGTAAATAAAAGGGAGAAAGACGTGGGGTTGAAAGACATTCACACACACACGCACACTTATTACAATATTTGCCCTCTCGACAGAGGGTCCAAATAAATAGGCTAAGCTACGCTAAGCTAAGCTACTTATTACAAAACAAAACTAATTAACTATTCTAGTTAACTAATTAGTTATTACAACACAAATCGATTAGCTAAGTATATTAACTAATTAAGTACAAAATCGACGAATTAACTAGATAATCAAAGCAATTAAAAGGAGCCTTGGGGCGAGGAATGCATGCATGCTCGGTTGCTTCTTCCCGAAATCCCGTCGCCTTGCCACTGGTTGCCTCTGTTTGCGTTCGCTTTTATTCTGAACACCAAACCAATTCCCAGACTGCTTCTGCTCCAGAACCAAAACAACTTTGAACCATCTTCAAGCTGGTGGACTGCCGGCCACCAGGGGAAGCTGTAGGCCACTTGTCGGCCACTTAAGTAGGCTGTAGGCCACTTCCTCTGGCCGGTCGGCCAGTTGATTCTGCACACTTCCATTTTGCTGCAAACAGAGTTCAACAAGGGCAAAGCAAGGCATTTGTAGGGTATGTGTGTACAACCACCTTCCTTATCATTTCTCAAGCTCAAATGAGTGTGGTACTCGACTCTCAGGCCACCAACTGAGCATCGCAATGCACGATGGCCGAGAGGCCGAGTTTGTACAAGTTAATGAATGCACAAGTAACACACAAGACTCAAGAGGCCTCCACCCTGTGATGCACAATCAAGGGGGACGACGACCAAGAAATGAGGCACGTTTCATCACTTCAAGTATGAAACGCCCCTCATTTCTCGTGTTTGGATTAACGTCCGATCCAAACACATGCAATGCATCACACATGCAAACAACATGCTTATCTATCAATGCTAGAGTGGCATGCACAAGGCTCTATCATATAAGCAATACATGCATGGCATGTTTAGAAGCTAAGGCATCAAAGCTAGTGAAGTGTATTACACATGAGGCATGCAATACCATGCTCAATGGACCAAACCAACCCTAAATAGACCTCATGCATACCAAAACAGTGGCCAAAATGCTTCGAAATGATAGCATGAAAAATAAGAAAATGATGTTCATGCATTGGCTCATAAGCGAGGCATAAGGTTCAACTCTCAAACACAATTAAAGAGCGATATATATGAGTGTATGATGGAAGTATATGCTCTGAAATTTCATACCAAATGATGCCATATCATGCGCACATCACAAATATAGCATGCTAAGGGTCTCCAAACTCAAGACTAGTGAAGCCATCTATGCCATAGCTATACAAAGCGAGCCATAAAAGGCCAAGAACACTCAAAATAGTCGTAAGGAAGGTCAAAATAAGGCTAAGAACCTGCTAGAGTAGAGCTAAAACAAGCTAAGATTAGAGGCACAAAGCATCAAGTGAGCTAGGCTAGCATGCAAGATTGCACTACAAGTGTATGAAGCATGCAAGAGGCAACCAAACCAACCCAAAATAGAGTTATGACATGGCAAATAATGGTTGAAAACATGCTGAAATGGATCCAAAACATGCTAGAATTATAGGCTAAGGCATGAAGCATATTAGGCTAGCAAGTGGGATTACACTACAAGTGTAAAGAGCAAGCAATCAATGATCAAACAAGCCAAAAATAGAGTTATGGCAGGTCTAAAAAGTCACAAAAATATGCTTGAACAAAGCAACAAAGAAGTAGAAACACATGCTCTTTTGATGGGCCATCAACACATGCAAACAAGAGAAGAGGAGGGGGGACCACCCCCACTCATTTGGGACCTCAAAACCACCTTTCCGCCACTGAAATTCCTCTGAGTTTCAGTGGTAAGAAGGCCCAAAAGAGATGGTCCCAAAAGCTTTTAAAAGATAGCAAGAAGCTAAGCAAATAAGGCACAAAAGAGTGAGAGACACCCCTAACTCAAACAAGGCCTCAAACAACCATTTTAAACACTTTAAAACAAAGGTTTTTGTAGTTGAAAGAAAGACCTAAAATAGCATGCAAAGGTGGCCAAATATGCAACCAAAACAAAGCTTTAACAAGGATATAGGACTCACCCTTGAAGCACAGCAAAAACAGCAACTTTCTTGAGCTAAAATCAACTTTCAAAGCTCAAATATGACCTCCAAGAACCTCATCTCAATGATGGTGGTGTTTGGCTAGGAGTCTCTTTGTAAAAGTGTGAAGAAAGCTCACTTTCAAGCACTAAAAGAGAAGAGAGAGAGGATTCTAGAGAGAGGGGGAGAAATTGCTCCTCAAAAATTCTGAACCCTGGAAAGGGAAAGAGAGCTCCCCTTATATAAGCAATGCAAGGGCAAGCTTCCTTGACAAGCTTAGAGCTTGTTTGAATCCCTCCATATACGTGTATGGATGATGCATTCTGTGCTCACCAGCTGGCACAGCTGGCACCAAAAATAACTGCAAAAGCAGAAAAATATCCGTAGGCCACTTCAAGTGGCCTACAGAGGGAAAAAGTGGCCTACAACCACCAAAAGTGGCCGACAGCCTCTCTCCTCCCTCTAGGCAATGGGTAACAAGATATGGCACAAAAACAAACCAAAAGGAAGGGATCCAAGAGACCCCAAGACAAGGCACTCAGCCGAAAGCTCCCGAAACTAGCCTACGAGCCACCGCAAGTGGCCTACAAGAGAGAAAAGTAGCCTACAACTACAAAAAGTGGCCTACAGGCCTCTCTCTCCCTCCAGTCAAAGGCACCAAGGCAATGGTCGAAAAACAAACCAAAAAGAAGAGAGTTAAGAGGTCCCCAGACAAGGCGCTCAGCTGAAAGCCCCGGAAACTCAAAACGAGCACAAACATGCGCGATCATCGCGTGCACGAACGATGAGGTCTGAGTCTTAAGATCGGTTAAAAATGGGGTGTCTACAATGACGTACGAAAGGACCCTTATCCTAATCACAAAGAGAAGGGAAAGAATGTACACATTATCAGCTACTTTGGCCCTGTGCGTGATCAAGTGCACATGGCATCTTACTATGATAAGTTAGAAGAAATTGCAACTGGCCAGCTCCCTAAAACAGCACCTGCAGAGGCAATATTCACAGAGGATACTCATGCTCAAGCCTTGCAAAATTCTGTTAAGTTTCGCACCTTCTTTGACTAATTGGGGCTGAGCCAAGCCGCCAGGACGGAGGCAACAAAGGCTCTCATCAACATTTCTGAAATGCACCATGCTGAAGTTGCTAAGGCCAAGGAATATGTGCCTCGGCGCATCCAGGAAGATTATGGGGCTATTACCTTTTCAGACCATAACCGTCCTCTTTTTGTCACAACTTATATCAATGATGTGGAGTTCAAGTGTGCTTTCCTCAATGGTGAAGCGTCCATAAACATCATTACCGCTGACACCTTCATAAAGGTTGGCATCCAGGAGTCTAGGATGGTTCACCAACCCATTACTGTAACCGGTTTTGGTGGTGAGAAAAAGGTCACTAAGGGCTATGTTGTGGTGGACTTAGCAGTTAGTGAGATTTGTTCCGCGATTAAATTCCATGTGATTGAAACAAATACGAATTACCACATGATACTTGGCAGAGCTTGGATGCATTGATATGGGGCTTTCCCATCCAGCTATCACCAATGTGTGAAGGCAAAGTTGCAAAAGCGCACAGTTGCCATAAACGCATCTGAAAAGCCATCCGGAGTGGAAGAGGCACACTATTCAGATGCAGTTTTCTTTACTAAGTTGTCAACGGATGAAACTCCAAGGACTGGTAAAATTGCAGGGGTAAAATTGCCGAAGTGGGAAAACATTCGAGATGCAGAGGTTGCTCTAGAAAGCAGTGGACAGAAAAGGAGCAGCGGATCCACAAGTTCTCCGCCCAAAATTGTCAAGGTGCGCGAGGGCGGCAAGACAGTTTACTACCTATGACGGTCTTGGGGGCCAGACTTCATACCTTGGGAGGAAGGCCCCGAGACAAATAAATGTGATGGTGATGAGTCCCGAAAGGGGTTGGTAGAAACGCTTAAGCCAGCCCCTAAATGCATGCAAGATAGGCCTAAACCCCAGCAGGAGGAACTTGTTGAGGTCAACCTCAGTGACTTACCTGGGCAAAGCAAGCCGGTGTTTGTCAGTAATACAATGGCTCCAGCAGTTAAGGCAAAATTGATAACACTACTAAAGTAATACAGTGATGTCTTTGCTTGGACATATGATGAGATGCCTGGTCTTGACCCATCCCTCGTCATTCATTATTTGGACACTTTTCCCAACTCTAAACCGATCAAGCAACACGCTCGAAAGTATCACCCTGATCTTGAAGCAAAGATTAAAGCAGATGTAGAAAAGTTACAAAGGGCCAAGTTCATTGAGCCTATACAATATCCAACTTGGCTAGCAAATATTGTTTCTGTGCAGAAGAAGAATGGTCAGATCAGGGTCTGCATAGACTTTCCTGACCTGAATAAGGCCTGCCGAAAGATGAGTTTCCATTACCCCATGTTAATACACTTGTCGATTCAACTGCAAGCCATCAGATGTTCTCCTTCATGGATGGGTTCAGCGGTTATAACCATATCAAAATGGCACCAGAAGATGCAGAAAAAATGGCTTTCAGAACACCCTTGGGAAATTTTTTCTATACGGTGATGCCCTTCGGTTTGAAAAACACGGGGGCAACCTACCAACGGGCTATGACTGCAATGTTCCACGACATGTTGCATCATGAAGTGGAAGTATATGTGGATGAGTTGGTGGTCAAGTCTACTAAGGCAAACCGCCACCTCTGCGTCTTGGAAAAGGTTTTTTAACGCTGCCGCTAATTCTATCTCAAGATGAACCCTCTCAAGTGTGCCTTTGAAGTTACCGCTAGCAAGTTCTTTGGCTTCCTTGTACACCAACGGGGGATTGAAGTAGACGAGGATAAGGTCAAGTCAATTATGGACATGCCGCTACCACACTCTCAAAAGGCTTTGAAGAAATTCCTAGGCAAAGTGTCATACCTCAGGAGGTTTATTCCAGCCCTTGCTGAGATGACCTTTTCCTTTGGGACGCTGCTGAAAGGGAATCACAAGTTTGAATGGTTGCAAGAACACCAATGGGCATTTGATGCGGTGAAGAAAGCACTTACCTCACCACTTACGATGATTGCCCCACAGCCTAAAAAACCTCTGCTACTATACTTGACCTCTACTCCTTGGTCTATTGGAGCCCTACTTGTCTAAGACATAGATGGAATTGAGAAACCAATCTATTACATCAATCACAAAGTCAATGGTGCTGAGTCGCGATATACTCCAATTGAGAGGCATTGTTTAGCCTTAATCTTCACAGTGCAGAAGCTGCGCCACTACTTCTTGGCACACCCGATCCAGGTTATGACCCGGAGTGATTCAGTCTGCTACTTGCTGAGCAAGCCCGCTCTAACTGGGAGAATGGCAAGATGGCTCTTGGCTCTGGCGGAATATGATATCGTTTGTGTCACTCCTAAGGCTATTAAGAGCCAAGCACTCGCAGACCTACTGGCACAGTTCCCGTTTGGTGAACATGAACCTGCAGAGGTACCTCTACCATGTGAGTTCCATGTCTCAGCAGCTGCAATTGAGACTTATTGGGACTTAAAGTTTGACGGAGCTTCTGGAGCTGGGAAAGGTGGAGCTGGTGTCACACTAACCAGTCAAGAAGGAGAGAAGTTCCATCTATCACATAAGCTTGATTTTGAGTGTTCAAACAATGAGGCCGAATATGAAGCGTTAATACTGGGCCTGATAGCTACCCAAAAGAAGCGCCTCCGCAAGTTGAGAATCTGGGGCAACTCCAAGTTAGTTGTCAAACAAACAATGAGTGATTTCGCCTTGAAGGAACCTCTGTTAGCCCCATATCACACTATAGTCCAAAGGTTGCTTGCTAAGTTTGACGATGTCCAAATCCAGCATACCCCTCGAATACATAACCGTTTTCCCGATGCCTTGGCTACACTGGGGGCAAAGATGGAGATACCAGATGATAGTATAGCCAGCGTCATCGAGAAAAGGACAACACCAGCGGTGTTAACTGAAGAACATGCAGAGAAGATGCTAAGGGGTGGAAAACAGATATAATCCAGCAACTGAAAGCTGGCCAGGGAACAATCAGACCAGCAGAACTTGCATCATTTATGCTCCTCATAAGAGAGTTGCATTTTCGCGGTCCCAACAACTTGCTGGCAAGGTGTGTCGGTAGGCAAGAAGCAACTGACAAACTTAAGCAGATCCATGTTAAGTCTTGTGGAGATGGAGATATCAGTCTATACCGACGGATACAAAGGCAAGGGTACTACTGGCCAGAGATGGAAAAAAAAAGTATTTAATTGCAGAGGCAATGCGCAAAATGTCAGTTCCATCCTAAGAAAGAGGAAGCTCATTTCTTAAGCAGTGAAGAATGGAGGCAGCTATATATCGACTACCTTGGGAATGGCACACTGCCTGAGAACAAAGCCAATGCAATCAGAGTCAAGAGGCAAGCCATCCGCTTCTTCCTTAACCAAGGCAATCTGTACCGAAGAAGCTTCAAAGGGGAACTTTTAGCGTGCTTATCAAAAGATGAGGCAAACGAGGTGCTGAGGGAAGCCCACAAGACAGAGCATCAAGGAGGACAGCGGTTATATGGACATCTCATTCACCTCGGCTACTACTAGACAACAATAGAAGAAGATACTAAAAACTTTGTGAGGAGATGCCAGTCCTATCAGAAGTTTGGGAATTTGATACATGCACCGGCAGTTGAACTGCACGACATCAAGACTCCTTATCCGTTCCATACTTGGGCATTTGACTTGGTAGGTCCTATAGCGCAGCAGTCCAAAGGATACAAATGGATACTTGCAGCAACCAAAGTTAGCACCAAGTGGGTAGAGGCTATACCAATGAGGAAAGCAGATGGGGCAAGGGTAGCCAACTTCATCAGAGAGAACATAATCTGCAGGTTTGGCATACCCAAAGTGATGCTGTCTGACAATGGAACTCCTTTTGTAAATCGCCATGTGGGAAGACTGCTAAATGCCTACCAAATTAAGCATCATAAGTCTAGTCCATACTATCCCCAAGGGAACGGACAAGCTGAGGCGACCAACAAAACCCTCATCCGAATACTGAGTAAGATGATGGATAAAGCAGGGGGCACATGGTCTGAACAACTCCCCGTAGCACTCTGGGCATATAGAACGTCAAAGAGGAAGCCAACTCAAGCAACCCCATTTTCCCTAGTATATGGGTCCGAAGCTGTGTTACCAGTTGAGTTGGCAGTACCCTCAACAGGAATGGCTATGTCAGCACACTTAGTTCCAGACAACAGGAACAATGACATAGAGGCAGCTGAAGAAAGAAGAGATCGGGCCTCGCGGGCAATGAAAAAGTATCATCAATCCATAGCCCGCGCCTACAAAAAATCTGTTCAACACAGAAAGTTCAAGGAAAATGACTTAGTATGGAAAACAGTGGACGCAATCATACGGGGGCAACCAATCCCCAAGTTCTCACCCAGATGGAAAAGCCCCTACAAAGTTGCTGAGGCAAGCAGCAGCGGATACTACAAGTTGACAAGGGTAGATGATGGGTTCAGAACTGGTCCTGTTAACACCAAGTATGTCAAAGAATATTTTCCTTAGTTCCTTTTGTTCAGGAAAAGAGTTGTAAAGTTTCTTTGTTAATGTTTTCAAAGCAAAGTGTAAAGAAAGTGTCACACACTTAGTAAATCTTTTGCTCGCGTATACACTTAGTGTGAGGAAAGTTTTCCATACATAGTGAAATTTTATCCTTGTAAAAGCTTAGTCATGGTGAAGTTTTGTTCACTGCAAAAGCTTTGCTTATCTTTAGAAGCTATGTAAAAGTAATATAAAGAAAGCGATGAAATGAAACTCAAAAATACTACTAAACATCCATACTTTTCATAAAAGTCAAACTTCCAAAACATTATTACAATGTTTGAAAAGAAGTTGTGACAGAGAAAAGAAAAAGCGAAAAGAGAACTACATCATATCAGACCCTTCATCAAAGAGTCTGTCAAACCAACATCCTAAGGCAGTTGAGCAATAAGAGCAGAATCTTTCTCCTTGAACCGAGTCAGGTTTTGGCAATGTTACTCCAAGGCGCTCTCTCAATCTCTGATGGTCTCCTCCAAAGAAGCATTCATGGCTAGCGTACTCAAGGAACCCATCAACCACCTAGAGCCTTACCTTCATCCAGGACAAGTTCAAGCCATTCCTCTCAAGCTCGCTGAGGTTTGCCTCAGCACCTTCCATAAGCTTGCCCAAAGTCATTTTTAGCTCAGCGCTGATAGCAGGCTCCAAAGCTCACTAGCTTGGCGCTGATAGTAGGCCCTAAGGCTCACTGGTTGGAGCTGATAATAGGCCCAGAGATACCAGTATACTGCGCAAAAGTTGCAGAGGCAATGGGATCAGAAGTTTCAACGGTAGCAGCGGCAGCCTCTAAGTTGATAGTCAACTCTGCCAGGTGAGCCAAGCCTAGATTGGCAATACTAAACTCAGCCACGATGTTTTTAACTTCTGCAGCAATTTGGGTTCTAACAACCTCAGCATGTGAAACTAGTGGAGACTAGGTAGGAGAAGAACCCATAAGCAACCTCCACATTGTGCAATTCCAACCTAAGAGATATGTTCACCCTATGATCAGCTCTAGGGGTCCCAAGAACTAAGTCTCCGCCACCACCTTCTACTACCTCTGCATCTTCATTAAGGAAGCTCCTTATAACCACTATTACTACCCCTTTCGGTGCCAGAAGTCATTATGCTTTGAGTTTTGGACCGATGAAGCAGCAAGCCAAGGGGTACATCATCACCATCATTGAAGTCTGAAGAAAGTCCCTTAATACTGGATGAGCTACCTAAGCTTAAGAAAGTAATAGCAGAGACATTGTCCCTCTCTGAGATAAACAGACCCTAGACAAAGAAAGACACATTTATGTAACCAAAGTTAAAGGAGTACTAAGTGAAGAAACATTACTGGTAAGGTTCACTTAAAGCCTAACATTATACACGCGCAAAAAAACACATGTTCTCCACGCGCGCAAGGGGTAAATATAGAGTGTCAGAAATTAAAGTCCAAATTAAGTATGGACCTAAGTACGGAGGTCACCTCTATTAGGTGACTAGGAATGATTAAAGGAGCATGGGCTAAAGCCTAAGGGAAGTGAGCCAACAGTGGGCCGAAGCAGGTCCGACCCGCCAAGGGTCCAAGCTGACTCCACAAAGAAAAATGCCTAAGTCAAGTTGCGGAGGCAACACCTGGGGCGGTAAAGTTGCGGAGGGAACATGTGCAGCGGGAAAGTTGCTGAGGCACTTTGCCTCAGCGCCGCCATTCCTAATATCTTCGGTTCCGCCGCTATTCGAAGTTGCTGAGGGAAAGACAAAGCCGAAGCAACTAAGTTGCCGAGGCAACACTTACAGCGACCAAGTTGCAGAGGCCAAGTTGCGGAAGCACTTTGACTCAGTGCCGCCATTCCTAATATCTTCGGTTCCGCCGCCATCCGAAGTTACTGAGGGAAAGAGAAAGCCGAAGCAACTAAGTTGCCGAGGCAACACTTCCAGCGACCAAATTGCGGAGACACTTTATCTTAGCGCCGCCATTTCAAGTAATGTCGGTACCACAGCCATCTAGAGTTGCTGAGGAAAAGAGAAAACCGAAGCAACTAAGTTGCAGAGGCAGTACTTGCAATGCCTAAGTTGTGGAGGCATTATATCGGCGTCGCCATCTCTAATATTCTCGGTTCTGCCGTTTGGACTCGCCACGGGAAATGGTTACCGCAACAACTAAGTTACAGAGGGAATATCCTACCAAGGTGATAGCAGCCTTTGAGAGAGGCTTTCCTCTGCAAGTAGAGGCTAATGCTTAGCGCTGATAGTAGGCCCCAAGGCATTACTAGCCTAGGGCTGATAGCAGGCCCCACAATTTATTAACTTGGCGCTGATAGCAGGCCCCAAGACTTACTGGTTGGAGCTGATAGCAAGCCCAGAAATACCAGTTTACCGCGGTAACCCCGCGAAGATGGGAGCAGGGTAGCCTGAACATAAGGGACTCCCTTTCCATTACCCAGGTCATGGACCTGCCTTAGTCGCACAGGCAGGACTAAGGAAGCCTCCTTAAGCTTGGTACTAAGGCACAGCATGGCTGATAGCAGGCTTGGCTGTGGTCTTCACCCTGGGAAGCTGGGGAGTTTGTGGTTAGGTGGCTAAGGGTGGAGGTTTCGCTGAGATGAACATGAACGTAGTCGATAGCAGACTAATGGAGTCCTGAAAATGCATGTACTGGCAAAATAGAACTGAGAAGGCAAATGCAGCAGCAAGGTTCACCACTACAAGTGCACTTGCTGAGGTTCAAGCTCAGAAGGCAAGTGCAGAGGCAAACACTCCCGCCGCAACTGCACTTGCTGAGGCTCAAAAGGGAGTTGCAGCGCCAAACACTCCCGTCGCAACTACATTTGCCGAGGCTCAAAAAGGTAGTTGCGGAGGCAAACAAATAGTACACAGTACATGTAGAGAGACACGTGGCACCTTCAGCCTGGTGGCTCAAGGCAGAATATTCCATGTGATCCCCTAGGACACATGTCTTCTCTCTATTTGGCCACTTAGTGTCCTCTTGGTGCCAAGGAAAAGCTTATAAATAGGACCCATTTTCCAAGGTTCAAGAGGAGGAATTTTGGAGATTTGGGGGAGATGCTGCCTATTTTGGTACTGCCATATGCTTCTTCTTGAGCCACTTGTTTCACTCTCACCCAACTATACACTCTCCAATTCTCAGATAGTTGTTGCTGTTCATTCTCAAGCCACTTCCACCATCATTGGACCATTAGCATAATTTTACCTCTCTAATCACCCCTCTAACCTTGAACCCCCCTACAAAAGGAAATAAGAAAATCTTATAAAATCATGAACTATGTTTAGTTTAAAATTACATTTGTGTATCCAATTTTTTTGTCCTTGTGATGAAATTAGTACTCCTATTTTGATTATAACAGATGCCGATAATGGATGGGTTCACAGCAACAAGGCGAATACGGGAGGAGGAGAAACATTATGGTGTTCACATACCCATCATAGCACTCACCGCTCATACATCTGGGGAGGAAGCAGATAGGATGATGCAAGCCGGAATGGACTTTCATCTACCTAAGCCACTGAAAAGAGAACTGTTAATGGAAGCTATTTCACATATCAATAGTAATAGTAACCAAAACATGTGAAGCATTTCTTGTATTTGCCTTTTACCTTGATCAGTTCTAATGTGTATTAGATGTGGACTTTTTAAAGCAAAATTATGCAAACATGTCAAGTCGCAGGGCTAATTAATGGGTCAAATAATTTGAAGAAAATGAGTTCTTTTGTTGTATGAGATTTTTGCAAGCTTCTGGTACCGTTGTCTCATGATGTAATTGAGTTGAGGTTGAAATCATAGTTCAAAAGAAGTGGAACACAATATGATGAAACATATATGAAACATTTCTTATATTTGTCTTACCTTGAACAATTTGTGTTACTTTTTTTATATGTTATGATAAAAAATATTTTTTAGGAAGATTTTATTTACACACTCTCATTTTTCTCAATTTATATTATTTTTTTAAAAAAATTATTTTTTGTACAAATAGAAACTCTTTAGATTATAAATTTGATTTTAATATTATTAGATATTTTATAGTTTACTCTAGAAGTGGCTAGTGTCTAAAAATATCTAGTCTTCGTTTAGGATGCGGATTGACTTTTTAACTTTTTGACTATTTTAACCTAAGACTAAAAAGTTTTGTTTGGATAAGTTTTTCAGCTTTTTGTGACTTTTGTGAGAAAAAAAATGAAATAATTATACGTTTGATATGATATTTTGTCTTATTAACTTTTTAGTCTATTTTGTCTTTTTATAACTATTTTAGCTCAAATTTTTTTATGTCAAATGAGATCTTACTGCTTAAAAAATCTTAAATGTAGAGATATTAGAAAGATAAATTGCAATCAATGTCACTATGCTTTTTTGATCAAGAACCGCACTAACATATGAAATCTATGATCAAAATTATTGAAATTAGAAAGTGATGACAAAAGTAAAATCTAAATAAAAGTAGGATAATAATTGCACAATTTGCCCTTTCTAAACTTTCATAGCCAATAGTATGAAGTCTAATAAATCTTCTTTTCACAAACTTCCTCATTACCAAGATTGTACTAATAGAGTAACTCGAATACGAACAATTCGATGTAATAGAATTAATTTTTTCCACTTCCTTCAACGGTTGAATTACTTTGGCTGGCTGATGAAAAGTTGAAAACTCAAAAATAGAACAATTAAAAATCAGGTAATGATACTAAAATTTTGAACATAGGTCAAAATACAAAATACAATTTAACCATGTTGACTTTTGACTAAAATAGTAAAAAAAAAATCAAAAAATCTTTCACATCTTCCTCTACTTTTTTTACATATCTTCTTCGTGAAAAAAATAAAAAAAAATAATTAAAATAATCAATTTCCAAATGAGCTCGTAAAGCAAAAAAAAGCAACAGTTACAAGAAAAGTTATCAAAAATGTTTGAGACCCCCTTTCTCTCCCACCCCCTTTGACCCCCTTTATTTCCCATTGGCCAGTTTTTCTTTTTTATTTTTTTCTTTTCCTTCTCCTCCAATCACCAATCGCCACGTGTGTGTGGGGAGTGGTGGGGATGGTGATTGGAGGGGGTCTCTTTATTTTTCAGGATACCAATTGAACGTCATCATTGACAACATTAAAGCAAAAACATGCAAATATTTTGTAAATATTCCTAAACATGAGAGAAGCAAGAGCCAATAAATTACATGCAAAGGACCGAAAAGCAAACTACCATTTTCCAAACAGCCAAAAAGAAAGAGAAAAAAAAAAAAAAAACTCTAACATTTTCCAACTTTTGACTCTGTGTAGAAGAATTTTAGAATTGTGATTTCAGCTCTTAGTTTGCACATGATGTTTGATTGTGACTTTCAAACATTAATTTCACTCACTTTTGAAAACTCACCGGGCGGTCCCATCAAACGTTCAGCCAGTTAACTGGAACAGTGCATAATTTTATTTTTTATTTTCAATTGACACATGTTAATTTTTATATATTCAATAAAAAATATTTTTCAAATTTTTTAAAATTTATTGAGTTTTAAATAAAATTTTGAATTGTGTGTTTAGTTATGAGTTGTAAATTTTTATATCAAATATCATATGTCATATCAAAAATTTCTCACTTAATTCAAAACTTTTTTCAAAACTCACTCACCTAACAAATTTTTTACACTCAAATCATAATTCCAAAACTCACAAACTCAAAATACAACTCTATTATCAAATCATATTTAGAAAACTCTACCAAACACAACCTTCGTCTTTATAGATTGATTTCCCCATACATCTTTCTCTGTTAGCGCACAAGTTGAAAGAATGCTTCGACAAAATTAGATCAGTGAATCAGAAAATTAGAAAAAGTAAACATTATATATGTAATAAACCTTAATACAACTTGGATAATTTCCTACTAAACCAGTCTGATAGGCGCGCCAACTTTGCTGTAAACTGTGAATCAAATACAAAATATTCTCGCGCATTTTTCATCATCATTGTGATGTCATGTTGCACTGCTTCCAAGCTTCGATAGTAGTTATTCTTTAACCTCGATTCAATTACATCAGGAGACAATGGTACCGGGAACCTGCAAAAATCCCATACAAACAAATAAGTAAACTTCCTTGTATGTTTTACCCATCAATCAATAATATTCAAATTCAGACCCTACGACTATTTCAGCCTTCAGATTACCCTGATGCATTTGATGTACAATTAGTTAAAATATCTCACAAGTACTTATAGCAAATAAACTTACTCCACTATGCGTTGATGCTGTACCAACTTAATTGTCATTTTAACGATAGAGATCTTTTTGTAGTAGTCTAGCAGGTTGTAATCACAATTTATTAGCAAGAAGTCAACCAGAGAAATAATATGCACTACAAATTACTAGAGGAATTTATCAGAACAGCATATTAACATAATGCATGACACCCACTATGCAACGAGTAAAGCTAGATTAGTTCAAAACTCCACTAGAACAAATAGAAATGTGATACCAGATGGGAAAAGAAAACTATATAACAAGGCCTCACAAAAGGATTACCTGTTTATGAAATCCGACTTCCGAGCAACTTGGTTCAGTCTTAGGATTCCATAACCATCCTGCAACATTCACAAAATATTCATGAAAAAGAATTTGAGACAAACTACATCAATCCCTTTGTTCTTCCTTCCTCAATCACAACAACTTAAGTTTCACATTAAATATAATAGCAAATCAAAGCAAAAGAGAAAATAGAATGTTAAAGAGAGTAACCTGGTTTTTGATTGCTGACTGCTGCAAGTGATTGAAGGAAGAAAGCAGCCTATCTCTACTTTCATCATCAATATGGGGGTGCGCCCATGGAATATCAGGATCATGTAGTTCCCAAGGACTATGTAGATGAGAATTTGTGGGATCGCCCTTGTACTGAATTTCGTATCTTTCCCATGGACTGCCAGGGAACTCATTAGATTTGTCCTTTGAAGAAAGAATCCGACCTTCCCACCAACTACCACCTTGCTCACTCTCATCCCTCCACCACACCAGGCACTTGTCCCTACAGGTCCAATTTCTCCTAACAGCGGCATCATACCGTGTTCTCTCAACCACAAAATCCGGAAAATTATTCAGTTCTGGAAGAGTGAATTTAAATGATTTACCAAACACACTAGAAGAAGGATCAATAAACTCAAGTGTGATTTTACAACAGCTGTCTCCAGAAGGAACTGTGGAATAATCAAGTAAATTGACTGAACACAATTCCACAGCTCTAATGTTATTCTTAAAAAATAACCAAGGACCTGTTTCTGACAAGCAACTCGTTCCTAAATACTCTTGATGGCCCTGAAAAATCACACAATGCCATTCAAAAATCATTTACAAGAGCAACTTGAGAAACTTAAAATCAAAAGATACATGAAGGTTTAATATCTCTAGTCAAGACAAATCAGAAGTTTACCTGTCTCAAGTATAAAACTTCATCACCTAGTTGAGGGATGTAACGATAACCTTCCTCCTGATGTGACAGTGTTAACCAATTAGGGCCATTAGATGTTCTTAGATGGTAATGAGACTTCCTTCCACCTGAAGAACTTTGGTCATTATCATAATAAACACCTCCCTTGTTTCTACTAGACCTGGATCTCATCGACATTTTTGAACTTGTCATCCTATCTTCTGAAAGGTTCCGATCGTATAACTTGGAGAACTTTTCTGCACTTTTTGAAGTCCCCGCTGATTTAAGGCCCTGCCGCACCTTAAAGTTGTGGTCCACAGCATCTGTCTCCCTAGAAGTTGCCTTCAACCCCATGGATCTAGTTCTGCGCGTTGCATCAGTTGCAGCTTCAGGGAAATTAAATCCCGAATCATGATTATGACCAGTGGCCTTTGCAGCATTCTCTCCTAGATCAACACTGTAATCTTCTGGATTGCTTCTAGACCAATTTGACTTTACCGCTCTGTAACCAGCATCATCCAACTTTCTGTTAGAATCAGAATGCAACCTCCGCATTGAACTAGATAGATCACAGCCTTCATCCTCTTCTGGTACTCCTGGGACATCCACTGGGGTAATGAACTTTGGTTGGGAAGGGCTTTCAGGATCCCTGAAAATCTTCCTTGATTTAAACCTTAACTTTGTTGGCTTGGGTGGAGGGTTCTCCTTCAAATCGTTGGAATGGTTTGTAACAACTACCGAGTCATAATGTCCGCATACATCAGATCCAGAACAATCTTTGTGTTCCTTTCTGAGATTTCTATCATCCAGGGGTGAAAAATCACATAATGAAGATTTATGCACATCTTCAGTAGAAAGTTTTTTATTTTTTGAACCATCCATGTTCTCTAATGGACTAGTTTCAAACCGTTCATCATCCCTGTAAGCCCCACTCAACAACTTGTCTTCATAATCAAAACTTGCACTGAACCCAATGGATGCATCTGTTGGCATGAGATCTCCTGATTTCATTTGCTTGGATGTTCGTACTTTGACCTCCCCCCATTTGATTTTGTTCTCCTTGTAATCTACAGATGCCTCCAGGTGACCCTCAGCCTTTTTAGGTTCTCTCTCTCTCAAATCAGTTCTTTTGTGGTCTTCAGGCAGCTCTGCATTGGCAGCATTTGCATTTGCAGAAGATGACCCCAGATTCTCTGAGATCAAATTGACCCAGCCTTCTTTTGAAGTTTCTTGAGTAGGTGAAGAAGACGAAGGTGCTAAATCAACCCAATTGTCAATCTGGGTCTGGTGTTTACTAAAGTTATAGACTTCTTAGAATCACGAAGTGAGAGCTTCACCACCAATCTCCTTGTGTTTTTACTATTCATCTGAGATTCAAGTGGTTCAGGAGGCTTGACTACATCCTCAGACTCATATAAGGACACTTGTTCAGTTTTTCGATCTTTCAGTTGCACATTCTGCAAGCTATAATTGGGTTCATTGCTCTGCATGTTTGAATCTTGCAGCATAGTCTCGCTTTCTGATGAATCATCTTCTGAGCCACCTTCATCTTCATCTGTAGAAGCTCCTGTTGTAATCTGAGAGAAGAGATTCAGAGCATTGCGTGCAGCAACTCGCTGAGGTCTCGATGAATTCACCTTAGAAGACTTCCTCCTAGAAGTTTTCCTGCCACTTTTTTGCTTCTTAACTCTTTTAGTACTAGATGAAGTGCCATCATGCTCATCCAAATTCCTCCTCTTGACACACCTCCCAGAAGAAGTCATCAACTTGACCTGAAAAACAATGACATTCAATGTAAGCCAATGCAAATAAGAATGAACTGATATTAGTGAGGACAACACTTACTCCTGCCTTGTGTTTTCTCCTCTTCGATCTGCGGAGACCATCTTTATGACCCTGTTCAACCATATTGTCTTCTGCACTGCACTCTAGATCACTAGAAGATCTGGAATTTAAAGTTCCCTGCTCACCTTCACTGGAATATTCGTCAGTAACATTATACTCTGAATCAGTGTCATCATTGATGACTTCATTCTCTGGTTCCCAGTACATGGCATCTAGAAACTCCGGTAGTGGCTCAATCACTCTGTCCAAGTCTGCTAGGGGTAGAATTTCATGACCCAAACCAATATCTGTGCCAATAGCGAATTTTATGGAAGATGGACGCCACTCAATACCCAGTGCACCCAGCCGACGTTGCTGATACATACTCTGATAAGGTTCTGGATACGGTATCATACCTGGTATTTCTCATTAAATGGAGATGATTATTTGTGTTAGAAAAGTATTTTAAAAGAAAAAACCTTCAAATAAATGGATCCATTGACATACTTGAATCACAGAGGGGATCTTGAATATTCCTTCTGTATGGAGAAAGCTGCGTCTCCTGCATCAGGTGCAACATATTTACTATGCTAAAATAAAAGCAATGGAAGATCTTTGACCAAAAATCAGTAACCTACTGATGTATAAGCAGTGATTGCGACAAATCTTAATGCATGGTGATCTAAATCTTTTCAAAATTGCTTGAGTCATAAACTTGCATGAATATAACAATTCTTGAAACAAGTAATTAAAATTGATTAGAATGTATTCAAAACTCTCTCTTGTTGCATACATAAATGGACCACAGCTACAGGAGATAAACCACACCATGCACACCGATGTGACGAATAATTAGTCAGCTCACCTGATCAAGAATATTTCCAAGAGTGTCCTGGATAAGGGGGCGATAATCCCCTAGGAAGAACTGTTGAAAGAACACAAAGAAACAACCATCATACGCAGGTGTGAAAAAACTGATGAACTCGAAAAACAACTGCTGTATTTAATTAGAAGTTCTTATACCTGATCATATTTGGCATCCTTCTGGGACTCGCCTTGGCCAGTGTTTAGCAAATAAATTTGTCCAGCTTCATCTGAAAGTACAATTGACGTCCCATCCCTATGTTACAAAGAAAAGGTATGTCTCATTAAGGACAAAGCTAGAACTTAAGCATTGTGAGAGATGTGCCTGCATAAATGTAGCAGAAGCATAAGGATTCAAAATGCATGAAAACATAGGACCCTATTTTTTGTTAATGTAGAGACCCCCCAACTTCAAAACATAGCTTACTGCAAAGAATTTTACCCCGCATAAGGAGAGTCACAAGCATATATAGAAAATAAAAATAGCAGTAGTAGTAGTAGTCCCATCCCTATGTTACAAGGAAAAGGTACGTCTCATTAAGGACAAAGCTAGAACTTAAGCATTGTGAGAGATGCGCCTGCATAAATGTAGCAGAAGCATAAGGATTCAAAATGCATGAAAACATAGGACCCTATTTTTTTGTTAATGTAGAGACCCCCCACTTCAAAACATAGCTTACTACAAAGCATTTTACCCCGTATAAGGAGAGTCACAAGCATATATAGAAAATAAAAATAGTAGTAGTAATAATATAGGGGGGAAATTTACACCTTATCCTATTATCGTGGACTACTTTACTGACAGTTGTCTATTTCATGGAAACCTTTGCCTATTTCTCACCACAAGCAGGTGCCTTTGTGATGCTCTCTGCCCACTTTTTGCTAAATCAAAGAGTTGATTTAATGTGTCACATAAGGTGAACACCCTTGTTTGAGTGCATCTGTAGGAGAAACTAGTATTTTACTAATCATAATGGATTTGCATAGGCAGTCAGATTAAACCTTAGTTTTTGCAGTAGTCATAGAAAAATTAACTAAACACATTTTGGATGAGATAATGCATATCATATTTGCTAATATATTGTTTCAGCTGATGAAACAAAAGTAGGGATAGAAGCTAGATTAAAAGTTTGTAGAGAAGCTTTAGAATCAAGAGAGTTAAAGTAAGACTAGAATTTGAATGTGGAATGTAACATTAGTAGATCCACAAATAAAGATGAGAGGGTAATTAGGGTTGAAGATTGATGAATACCAAAGGGTGACCGATTTCAATACCTAGGTTTGAAGATAATGAAATAAACAGAATTAAAACAGGATAGGCTAGATGGAGGAATATTTCCAGTTTATTGTGTGATCGACTTGTATCCATGAAATTGAAAAAAACATACTAAAAATGACTATACTACCAGCATGTTTTATGGTCAAAATGCTATACAACTAAGAAATAACATGTCCATAAAATGAGTGTGGCCAAGGTATGAATGTTGAGATGGATTATGATAAAATAAGAATGTACAGAATTAGAATGAACACATTTGTGAGATGATAGAAGCAGCAGTTAAAGGATATAAATAAAGGAAAAAACAACACATTTTAGAACTAAAGAAAAATATTATGAAACAAATATATCATGTCTGCAAATGTCATTTTTTGTAGATGAATGATAAATCATGTTAAATACTTTTTCTTATAAAGAATGATAGGAAACCCAAAAAAAATTGAAATAGTAGGTTCTACTAAATCACTTACGGAGAGAACTTTCCATCAACCAACTTAAAGCGTCCGATTTCATATATCCGGATAGGTGTGCCTTCCCATATCTTGAAACAGAGTACACAAACTACTCAACAACTAGGAGCAAATTTTAGGTGGTATAACAACATATATTTTTTTTTGATAAATGGTATGACATATATAAAAGAAGCAGTAACTCACATCCCAGACTATGGTTTTCCCATCATATCCAGCACTCATGGCAATCCGGGGGTTAAAAGGATGAACATCCAAAACATAAGTCTGCCAAGGGTTGAGGTTGAAACAGTAAGACACCATAGAAAAATAAAAATTGAAGTTTTACTCCAAATGACAAAAAACTGGATGGAGCAGATAGCGTTGATCAAATAACCAAGCATGTCAAGAACAATAAAGTATCAAAAGCAATCACAAGTTCACAACATTCTACAAGAAATGAACTTGGTCAAGGGCAAACCAAATTTGAGTATCAAGATTTTCAATAGACAATGAATCAAAAAACAATATCTACCCTAATCAACTTCTGAAAAAAATTGAAAGATCAGCTCACACATACTATTCTCACATAAACTACCTGAACAGGATTTGTTTAACCCACAGAAGGAAAAGTCCTTCGCTTTTAGGCCACTTGGCCAGGGGGAGGAATTTGAGCCCTTGATGCCATGGTCATAACCATATGCTCTCAGCCAGTGGTCTACAAGCTCAGCCCAGTTACCTTTCCTTTCCCAGGCCATTTCAGATAAAGATTAAATGAAAATACATCTCTAAGAAAAAAATTCCAATTAATCTGAGTCTAGAAAATAACATTCAATCTACCTAGCAGGCTAAACTAAAGAGCCCGATGGTAGAAAATAACATTCAATTCTAACTTTAAGTAAAGAATTTAAAAAAAGATACTTTCAACCATACTATCATTCAAAAAGTTAGACACCACTTACAGATCCACTGTGACCAGTCAAGGAATGTACCAAGCTACCATCACTAGCATTCCAAACACATATTCTGCAATCTGCATTTAAAAAGGCACTAACAAACAATTTGTAAGGGAGAAACAACAGAAGATTTTGGCCTTTGACAAAATCCATAATACAAGGTTAAAAACTGAAGAGAGTAATTAGAAAACAACCTCCAGGTAGCCATCATCTACACTAGCAGAGAGCCATGTGCTATCTATGCGTATCAAATTAGATATTCGAATAATAGTGATCCATATTATGAGAAGCAGCAATGGTTTCACATACCATGAAAAACATGTTTTGAAATAGACAGGAAGCAAGAATAAATAAGCATTATTCAAGCACATAGACTATCAAACTGAAATCATTGCTAAGAAAATTCAAAAAAAAAAAAATTTTGAAACTTGTTAAGAAAATAAGTCATGGGACAAAAAATTAGCAAGTCAAAAACTATGTCATGAAAAACCATCAAGACGGAGAAGCCCTAAAAAGTTTTATAGCTTCCAAAATCTGGGAGGGTTATTAAGGATCAAACCATTGACAAACTTATGGTTTAAATTTTTTATAATAAAAATAAAATTAATGTGTACACACCTCTGCCAAACGTTAGGTGTGTACTCAATTTTTCCTCTCCCAAACACACGTTAATGTGTACCAATTGGGCACTGTTTTTTTTTAAAAAACACAAAATTACATGCTTCTCTCTTTTTCTTTGTTGTTTAATTTTTGTGCTGATCATCATTAACGGCTATCCTGTAGTGTATCCTTTTTAGGCCACTATGGCAAAAACAAAGGGGGTACTAATCGTTTCAATTAATATTCAAGGAAGCAACATGTGACTACATAGACAACCAATTTCAGATGAGCTGAATAGTTGTACAAAATTGCCTTGTTATCCTAATTTTATGCAATAGGGATAGGTTTAAGTTACGTAGCATATTTGGTCCCATTCTTGAATCCTGACACACACATACTTCAACATAAAGAAGGATACACAATTAGAGCTATTAAAGTTCTCTCAATAGGAGAAGAATATAAGACAGGCCAAATAGATAAATATTAAGCAAAGCAACCACTAATGGTAACAAAGAGCAGGGTTACAATTGTATTTAGCAGGTTAAAAGTTATATTATGTACATATATCAAGTAAATACGTTATTACCCATCAAATGGGGAAAAAATTATTCATAGTAAGTGGATTACCCATGATGGCAGCAAGCACAAAGCGATTATCCAAACTCCACACAATCATATTAACACCCCGAGGAGTTGGAAGAAACCTCTGACGTGGGCCTCCTCGAAGAGGCTGAGGTGGCATAGGGGGGGGAGGAACTTTGAGATGATAAGCTCGTGTCCAACGTACAGTTTTTCCCTGAAATGATTGAATGATTATGACAGAAAAGGAAACCAAAGCTATAATGATATGTTTATAAATCCATTCCATGGATATTGAACTTCACAGCAATCAGCTAGTACAACATCTAGGAAACAAATTTTTTAACAAGAACAGAATGCATTTACATAGTGCCTAAACCAGTAAACACTCCAAAAAGAACTCACATGAGATTTGCGTGACCTTGGAACCCAAATAATCGCGCTGCCATCACGTGAGCATGTAACTATGTTATCGTGATTAAACCTGTGAATATTATTCAAGCAACAAGAGTTGGATATGGTTAATAAGTGAAAGAGGGTATACAGACAATTGAGCCTGCATTGCCCTTTTTTTGTTCTTCTTCTTTTGGTAAGTTAAAATCAGGAAACAATATAATACACAGATTAGGAAGGAAGATGTCTACAAACCAAGAATTTTTAAATTTTTGTTTGTTATCCTCAGTGAAGGAATCAAGCGATGAAGATCTTGGAGCCACAGCACAGCCACTGCATATAAAAGGCACTGAAGATGATAAGAAATTTTGTCAGGAGACATTTGATTTATTCACCACTACTGACTAACCAGAACTGCACGTAATTGACATCATTCTCATGGCCAGCCAATAAATCAATTTCATGGTTTGGTTGCTCCGAGTCATTTGTATTGGACTTACAAGCACCCCAAACCTGCAAGCAGCTAGTTCTTAAGAAATCAATCCAACTACATTTTCAACAATTTTTACTGACACCCATCTCGTAGAGAGGAACAATACACGCATGGTAAGAACTAGTCTAAAAATTGTGTGTTGGAGGGTACCCTTGCAAAAGTGTCAGAGCTACCCGTAACAAAGACGGTTCCATTAGCATTGTAAGCGCAACATAGTATTTGATGCCCCTGCAGACCACTGCTTGAGGAGGGGCCATTACTTGAGGAGGGGCCATTGTTCTTTCCTGCATTAAAACCAATATGTTCAAATAAGTCCTGTCATCCATATGCCACTTAAACAATAAGACAAATATACAAGCAATAATCTAAGGAGGAAACACCATCTGTTGGCTTTGGCAGGTAAACACGTGGACTGCACTGGGAGTACCTAGCATCCCAGATCCGACAAGTTCCATCATCGGATGACCTACAAATGTCCAGAACAGCAAAGAAAAAAAGCCAAAAAAAAATACTGAGTTACCAAAGCTGTCCGCACAAACTAACTTGCAGTAGAAAGTGTGAACAACATTTTTTACAAGTTGAGCCTAAGTGAAGAATAGAGAAATAAAATGCTTTAGGTGAAATACAAAAATGGGAAAACAAAAAAAGAAAGAAAAAGAATCATGATCAGGATTAGCCCCAGTTAGACTAAAATAAAAATCCTTCACAAGATTCATCAATTGGAATGTATCTGGTGCTAAAGAAATGGATAGGACTTGAATGTAGATAGGTCCAAGCAAAGCCTGATTTGAGTCCAAATAAACCAATTCACAAGATATAATAATTTTACATTTATACATCTACATTTTGACTAGACAACCCCCTTATTCCCTCTAGTACTTGAACCCTACACTTAAAATTTTACTGCTGGTAGGAAATAACACTTGTTAGTAGCTGATGGTAATCTTAAGAGAGAAAAAATGCTTATATTTTTTCCTGATATAGTAAACTGCACGAAAAATTTTACCAACCTCCAGAAGATACCATCTTCATGTAACTTAGCAAGATTATCTCCACAAATTCATGTTTAACTAAACATTTTCAAAGCTATAGTTGGAAAACTGAAGTTAACCCAAAACTTTAATGAAGATCCCCAAATGCCCGAAACGTATTCGATTCTAAAAAAAAATTAACAGAACACATTTGGAGGTGCGTCCAACGTGTGTTGAGGAGTGACCAATTAGTGTCAGTGTCTAACATGTGTCCAACAAGGCCACAACACCTTATAAGTGTTTGTGCTTCTTAGCTTATGATAAAATTTCTGGGTGCTAGCAGAAGAACAGCACAACTATCAAATGACATATTAAGAATAAAGCCATTAGATCAATTGAGGGACTATAGGGAATAGAACATGCATTTAGAAGTATGGGATGTAACATACGATAACAGCTGGTACATAGAGCTAGGCCGGGGACTAAATGCAATGGCAGTAACAGCTCCTATATGTCCACGCAAAACTGAAATAGGAAATCCATCTGGCAAGCGCCACTGTAATACACAAGAAAAAACTATTAGGTCACCAAGGGATAAATAGTATGACGGATTTATATTTTAAGTGTAAACTGGAAAGAACCCTTACAACTCGAATGCTGTAGTCATTTGAAGCAGATGCCACCAAAGCATTGTTTGAACTTACAGCCAAGTCAGTAATGTCACCCTTTCAGTAAAATTAAGAAGAGTACACAAGTAAGACAAGGAATGAAAATGGAGTTCCATCCAAACAAACTGAATATGGCAATATATAAACTATTAATGTTGTGCTCTAAAAGCCAATATCTGAGATGTGGTTGGGACAATTTCGTAAAACAGTCCTATTTAACTAATTAAAAAAGAGCAAATTTTATTAACATGTCTACTTTGTGTGTGTGCATGTGTTTTTTTTTTTTTTTTTTTTGATCGGTAAAAGTCAATTATTAGTTGTTAGATTAGCTCCCGAGGAGAACTGAACCCCCTCCCTATCCCTTGCAACCACCTAAAGTGCTGCCTGCATGCCACAAGGCCAAAAGGCCATTGGCACTGTGTGTTACTGTTTACAGGATAAGGCCATAGAATTAAAGTTGAGAAGACATTTTATTTTTATATGAGATTACTGAATCTTGAAAGTTTCAAGTTATAGGATTATTAATTGGGTGTCAAAAATCTAGTAAGACTAGCATGTCACTAGTGTCGAGACCTGAAAACAAAGATGTGGGTGCTTGTTAGAGAACAAGTTCACTGAGCATTACTATCACATAGATGTTCATTAGTTACAGTTGTGCATATAATCCTTAAACCTGAGAGCATCATGGTTATCTTGTATATGTGTTATTAAGCTTTAATCATATAATTTGTTTATGTTCCAAGTTCTAAACATGAAATATAAGCACTAGTTAATTGGACTTAGTGAGATATGAATGGAGGCATGTGAATGTTCAATAAGGGATTTATCACTCTCAAGTAAAGAATTTCTAGGATATGACTCGAGGAAAACCTTGGCAAGGGTAGGGGATAATTATGTGGATACTTTTTAGAGACTGGACAATTGAACTGCTTTGGATTCGAGTAGACCCAAAAGATCGAGCGCAGAATTAGATTTTGTGTTTGAAGTATTTATTCTAACTATCCCTATGGATGGTTAATTTGAGTTTTGTATAGATCACAAACATGATCATACGTACTGTATTGTAATTGAAATTTAAAATTTTAAAAATTCCATTGTGCATACAATTCTTTCTGTAAAATTGAGAAGAGCAAATAAGTAAAATAAGTAATAAAAATGGATTTCTATATATACAAACTGAGTATGGCAATATAAAGACATGTTCACATACTTCATGTCCACGGCAGCTGGCTAGGCAAAATGCAGTTTCCATTGACCAAATCTTGACCAGACGATCGTCTGATCCAGTAATCACGTATCTCCCTGACCGATCAAATATTGCTGTGCAAGAAAAATTATTACAAAAGCATCCCTATTGTGTTATTTCTGTTTAAGATACAACAACATGAAAACATATAACCCACAGTAGAATCAAAAGGCATGGTGGGATAGATAGATAAACAATAATTTGTTTCTCAGTACACATACTGATTAGCAGAAGAATAGGGAGCAGCAAACAGCAAAAATTTTAAATAATAATAATACTAAAATTGTTATCCAAAAAAATAATTAGAAGCTAATATATATGATTTTTTTACAACTACTGCCACCAAAGAACCACCTAAGAATAACTCTACCATTTGAATGAATGCAATTCCCAAAACCACACTAGTTAAATATAGTTAAGGATAAGAAGATTACCACAATAAACAGCATCCCTATGTCCCCTTAGTCTCTTTATGTTTTGCATCTTTTGCACCATTGTTAAGGGTTTAGCAATAGTGTAACAAGCAAAGTGAAGAGATGGAGCACGATGGTGTTTTGGAAAACCACCTCCGATTTCTCTCAAACTTAGTCCACGCACCTGATCAGCCTGCATGTGAGGCCAACGCAAGTATGCAGGCACAGGATTGACTTGCTTGTTTTCATCATTCCTGTCAGCTGCATCATATAATAACAATACTAATAAGAAAAGAGCAAACAAAGCTTATCCAAAGCTATACATTTGCATGAGATTTCCACAACTACATTATGGCTGTTATGAGCTCTATATATGTGCAAAACAGTTACTGCAGACCGAAATCCACCCCTGGGACACTACTAAACTAAGTTTATTACTCTACGCAGAACAAGGCAATCCAATGGTGAATGAATGCAACACTATCTTTATAATCGTGAATCTTTTTTTATTTATAGGTAATATGTAATTATGAGCATATAATTAAAAGTATACACTCCAAAGTTTAGAGAAAATTGGACATTAAAAACATACTCCCATGTTGATAAAATCTGTGTAAGAATGCAAGATGTTATACGAGTTGCCAATCAGACTACTATCTTCCAGGTAAATCATCCACACTTACTTTTACAACTAGTATTATTTCCCAACTGAGACTTGAATTATGCACCTTTTCCTAAAGCTTATTCTAAGTGGTGTCAAACAGAGATTTTTATTTTTATTGTTCACCATCCAGATAATACACAAAGTTTACAAAGCCGATCAATAATATATATAAAAAGTTTACAACAGATACAGAACCAGAAGCAATCCAGGGTTCCATTTGTCCATGCTTTGAAGGCACACATGATCATGAAATTAATTGGCAGAACAATCCTTTTAAGAACAAAAATAAGAGTGAAGAAATATAGTTTACGAAATCACGTACAACCCACAAGTGAAAAGGGACCAGTTCCAAGCAGTGTAGGAACATCAACTGCAGTTAGAGCACTCATTCCACCCATGCTCTCCAATGAAGGGGCTGCATTCAGTATCAGTTGTTTCAACAGCTTTACCAAGTGATCCTTTTCAATGTGCAGATACCTAAAGGAGGTGCATAAAAAAGGTCAGCAAAACCCAGTAAGAGCAAAATGGGAAAATTGTATAGGTATAAAAGGAAATAAAGAAAGAATATATATGGAAAAAAATAGATCACTAATATTGTTGTTGGATGGGCTCTGAAATGACATCACCAACTCTCTTGCTTGCTCAGTTTACATGAGCTGCACCCAAGTTTTGTGCTTTGGTGGTTACTTTTACTTCTTTTCTTTTTAAAAGAAACAGCCACCTTTGAGCTTGGAATCTACCAGAAATCATTTTCCTTTTTCAACTTTCTTTCGCTTCTAGTGAACCCGTTACTCTCAATCTCAGCAATTTTTAATCCCTAATTGTTATTGGATCCATCAGGAAGCATTTTCTTGCAATAGTAGCATTTGATTAAAGGAAATTGATTTATCTTAGGGAAGAGTATACATTGATTCCAATAAGTTCAGGTGAAAAAAGGTAAATGTAAAAGAATTAATTAGGGAATTCATCATTGTGCTAAAACTAAAAGAAGAAATACCTACCATATAGAGAAACCACACTAAGATTCCAAATTTGGCATATGGTCTGTTAGGATAATATCAGTTTCCATAGTAGGCATCCAAATATAAAATTCACGAAGTAGACTATGGTTAATTCAACCACAATCCACAAAAGAGCTAGCATTAATTCATGAATAAATCATAGATAAAATCCATAAACAAGATCTAGAAAAGGAATGTTCAAGTTGACTTTTTTTATTTTCGAAAGAATATGGCCTAAGAAGTTTAGCACAGACATTACAACACAGCCTCGTACTTTTGGTTCTAAATACTTAATCAAGACAAGAACTAATGAGGCAAGCAAGATATTTGAAGCATATGTACCTTTCAACTAATTTATTATAACTTAAAGGAAAAGAGACACCATTGTCATTTTCATGCCCACTAAGTGCACCACTCCTTGAGTACCAAGCATGATATCTCCTAGGTAGTAGCTGATGTTCCAGAAGTTCATTCCAAAATTGTCCAAAAGTTCTCTGACATGGCCCAGCTGATAAAAAATGCATAATCAAAAAGTAAACTTCTCTATGGTCAATATCTACATCTGCAACAGCAGCATGATCAGCAACCGTCTCCTGTTCTTCAAATTGAGCCTTTGCATGGTCCTTATTGACAAAATTCAAAGGTGCCATACTCATAGAAGGTGCATCAACGACAGACGTGCACTTTCGAAAATCCATACTTTCATGTACAACAGTACACCTGAAGCAATAAAACAAGCATCGGCTCAAAACCCTCACTTCAAAAGCACAATTGATGCAAAAAAATTTCACACACAGAGAGAGTCGTTACAATCTTGAGAGTTCTATTAACAACAGCTTAAGCAGCAACAAACCTTTAACAAATTACAAAGTTCTTATGATTTAAGTGACAACAAATACATAAACCAACTGTATAAAACTAATCACTTGGAGCTCAGTTTGCTCGAGCCTGTGAGAGAGCTTGAATGAGTTGGCATGGCAACCTAGCCGTGCTTTACGAACCTGATAGATTAAGATTTGTGAGCCATGATACACCACCAAAAAAATCAAATTGATATAAACCTAACATGCCATTCAACTAGTTATAAGTAGTTCCCTTCATTAGTCTCATTCACCGTAAGTATCCAGGGAAAGGTTGCTTGAAGAGTAGTCATATAGTCCAAACCCATCGGAATAGGGCCAATTCTAATTGAAAAGGATCCAAATGATAAGCCAGGTCTTTATTAATATTAATTAGAGAAATTCAGAGTGTTTTGTAACTGTCTGATCAGATTCCACAGAGAGTTACATAACTAGGGTTTCCTCAAAAAGGATTGCAAATAAGACATTAACTGTAAAAAGACTTTGCCTCTGCAAGTACATGTATATTAGCTCCCCCAAATCTTAACACATTCAATAAAGGCACTTTTGCTCAAGAATTCAATAAAATTATACTCATGTCTTTCAGATTCAGATTTCAACAACCAACATGGATGATTAATTATACAATCAAACAAGAGAGAGAGAGACTATAGGAATAATTTGATGTGAGGTTTTAACCTACAGATTGTTTATATAATAGACAAAAAAATGCAGCATAAACATCAAAATCAAGTCACTATTGTTCACTGATTACATGAAGAACACATTTAGATCAAATCAAAGGCACGTGCACAAGCACAAGCACTAACCCTATGTTTGGTTGCCGAGAAAACTAATAGAAGAAAAACACATCAAGTGTTGTGTTGTTTTCGGTTCCCAAAAGAAACGAAAAAATACTCATTTCAACTACGCCAAAACAGTGCACTGAACGCAGTCAGTGGAGGTTTTGCTTTTTCAGTTTCAAAAAACCGAAAATTTTTAAAATTGAAGATTTCATTTTCTTCTGTTTCCAGCATTTTCGCCGCACCCAAACAGAGCGCAAACTAAGTTCACATAGGTAAATTAATTAATTCCGTTTACAGATTTGCAACAAAGATCTGATCATTTTACCTTTACCAACTTCGATTCGGACATATAAAAGGGCGAGCTTTTAGAACACACTGATCCCTTGTAGAGATCTTTCAACGAAACAAGTTCCGTGAGAATCTCCGATGAGGTCTGTTTGGGTTATGAGAAAAAGTGCTGAGTTCGTTTTATTTTCCTGTTGGTTTTCTCGGAGGGTGCCGTTCAATAAAATGGAAGAGAAAACCTGAGATATATATTTTTCGGACAAAAATAATAGTAAAACAAATGTAGGTTGGATAGTAATTAATTAATGACCAGATATAGCTGGGTGGGATCTTTAATTTCCGCACAACATACACGTATTTTCTTAAATATGCACAAATAATAAAATTTAATATCCTAATCTACACATAACTCACTTTCCAACAATATCCCTAACATTCTTTAAATTTTTTAATGTTAACCCTAATCTTAGGTCTCATTTAGAAATATAATATTTTAAAATTTTTTAAATTTTTATGAAAATATATAAAGAAAAGTAGAGAGTGATATGATAACTTATAACGACTTTTTGTTAAAATGTATGGTTAACAAATGAGGCTTTAATCTTAATCATAATCTTAACAACTATTCTTTCAACAACTCTGATTATTACTAATCGTCATTTTTGCCCTCCCTTCTATTCTCATTATCATCTGCATCTTTTTCCTTCTACCGTCGACTTCCTTTTTCTTTTTTTATTTCTTTTATTTGAAAATGTCAAATTTGTTTAATAGTAATTTTTAAGCAAATACTGTTAGTTCAATAATTAGTGCTTGTACTTATAGTCCAAACTGTGAACAATAGAGTGGTTAGGGTTTAAAAATGGTAAGTGTACGTGATCTATTTGGGTTAGGGCGACAATGAACTTTGGATAAGGAGTTGAGGGGATTGCAACATCAAATAAAATGTTAGAAATAATCGATGTCGCCAGAGAAGAGAAGGTTTAGGAAGGTTGGCAACGTTGGCAACATCGAGGATGATAGGAAATTAGAATTTCGAATGAATAATGGTATTTGGATAGTTTTATTTTAGGATAAAATTATAATTAACAAAAAATGGTTGGGGAAATTTGACTATAAATCTCTCCTAATTTTTCTTTATTGTTAAAAGGATTAAAAAAAAAAATAGTACTTTTAAAATCCCCTCATAATTATAAAATTTTATATAAATGACAAAATTTATTATTTGAATATTTTATTTGACCTTTATACCTCTCTTTCTTTTACATCTCTCTCTCTTTCTCTCTAACTCTACAGTTGTTCATCGTCTCCACCATCTTCATTGTCTATTGGTGTCGCACATCCTCACCATCGACCGGCAACCACCATTTTTACTGTCAAACCACCACCATCTCAAATTTGATACCTACGAACTCATATTTGAGATCAATAACTTCAAATCTGAGATAAAAAAAAAGTAAATAAATAAATAAAAACTTTGATTTGCTATAAAAATGAGAAATCAATAAATTGTAATGAAAAATCAAGAGTTTTTTATTTGTTTGTTCATAAATCTAAAAGTAAAATTTGACTCTAATTTGTTCATTTAGTATGTACTCTGTTTTTGTAATAGTAAAATTTTACTCTGGTTAACAACATAATAATCTGCTTAACGACAGTAAAATTTTACTTTAATTCAGAGTAAAATTTGACTCATTTTTTTAATTACTGAGTAAAAGAGTAAAGTTTATTATAATTAAAAGTAAAATTTTACTTTGAAACAAACTGTGAGGATGGCTTTATATAAGAGTATTGTGTCATGAACCAGAGTAAAATTTTACTGTTGGAAGAACAAGCATCATGAGAATAAGAAAAGAGATAGAGAGATAGAATTCAAAAATAGAGAATCAATAAAAGAAGAGAGAGAGAGAGACAGAGCATAAATGATGTGTGACATACAAACACACACACATATAGACAGAGAGAGAGCATCAAAACCAAAGAGAAAGAGAGGGAGTGAAAGATCTCAGATTCGAGGTTTGTGAATTGTCGCAAATCGTCATTTTTCAGCGAAAAACGACTATGAATGATCTCAGATCTGAAGTTATGGATGCAACAAGTGATGGTGTCAATGAACACGGTAGAGAAAGAGTTCCATGGTAAGTAGCGGTGGCATCGATGGAAAGCGGCGATGGTGCAGATAAAGAGCAACAATGACAAGAGTGAGATAGAAATAAGAGAGATTGAGATGGGATAAAGTGATTGAAATCTGATATGCACACACACACATATATATACAAGGTATTATAATAAAAGAAATAAGTTTTAAAATATTGGAGAATTTTGAAAGTATCTATATAATTCTTATCATTTTGAATGACAAGTTAGACATTGAAATGTCTATTACCAAATCCCTAAAAAAAGTTTTACGGAAGCCTTGCTTGGAAATGTTTTCATTATCATTATTTTTAAAAATTAAAAACAAAAACTTGTTGGATATATACAATTTTATTTTCAAAAAAGTAAATTTGATTTGATTTTTTCTTTTATTTTTCTTTGAAAAATGAAAAAAAAAATTACTTTCATTTATTTTCAAAACTCTCTCATCCCTTTTGATGCATTACTCATCTCCACCAACCAATAGATAAAATGATTTAATGAAAAGCGGTTTTCTTTGGATTATGTGTAACATTTTGAATTGTTTTTAAAATATGATAGATTAAAAATCGGTAAGATAGTAGGATTTTTTTAAATTAGGTGCAAGTCTCCTGTATATTGTGCAAATTATTTTCTTTGTATAAAATCTTTCTTATGTCAAATTTACGCCCAAGAAATTTCATATATAATACAAATATTTTAAAACAATTATCCCAAATTGTGTGAGCTATATATGTTAGGTTTTATTATTAGCAATTCGTTTGACAAAACTCATTTCAGTTATAATTTTATGTGAGGCTATGAGTTTTTAGATGCGAAGCCAACCTGAATTGTGTCTATGTAAGGAGTTTGTGATCTTAATCCTATCTTGCTTGTCACTTCGCTGACTGTGTCGAGGAGTCAGTTCACGAGAGTCCAGGGGGTAGCACCCTTTGGCGGGTCCAAGACAGTGCCCTGATAGGGTTGAGAGGCAACGCCTCTGAAACAAAAAGTAAAATTGCAGTCGAAGTTGTTTGTCCGTTTGAACGGTCATTCCTGCCCTCGAGCGTAGACCCTATTTACTCACACGCGTTTTAGTCAATCCGTTTGAGCGGCCATTCCTACTCTCGAGCGGAGATCGCAGATCTGTTTGTTATAAAAGTTACAGTTTAGTCAGGTTTTAAGATACGGCTTCTAGATCTTCTTCTTGAGTATTATAATTTCCATCTGGAGTTTCTTTACTTGTTTTCTTTGATATCTGTGAGAGTTTAATCATGAATTGAGTAAATTATGTCAAAAGGTTTGTTTATTTTGTTTATTCAAAAAAGAGAGAATTGTTATTTGATAGATTCCGTGAAATTTAAGCCTGAAGTTTTGGTGAATCATCATGGATTCGATATCAGTGTTGTGGATTCAACATTGGACAAGACAATTCTGAAGTAAAAACGGGGCTAGAAGAGACATATAAAAGTCGGTTCGATTCGAGCGCAGAGTACACTTGTGCAACTCCTTTGTGTCTTCTTATTGAATTATTTTGTGACTTTAACTCGTAATTTTTTATCACAATTAAAGGCACTCAAATTGCGATTTTTCCAAATTAAAATCATTATGTCAATTTATCTTTAATTGTTTAATTGAGATTATTATTTATTGTTTAAAATTAATACATAATCACAAATCAATATCTCTAGAATTTTATATTTCTCAATATATTTTCAAGTCAAATCACAAGAGATTAAAACGTAATTTACTTATTTGGAAAAAAATATAAGAAATTCCATTAGAAAATCTTATTTGTAATAGTTGCACTTGACATTATATTAACTTGATGATGTTGAGAGGTCAAACGACACATAAATACCTCAAAATAAGTTTCTAAATGAAAGTCAATATTCGAAAAACAATCAAAAGAAGTCTATAAAATTTATAAAAACATTGGAATATAATTTCAAAATATTTTTTTACCATTTGCAAAATTGAAAGCTAAAATGAATAATAAACAACAATTAAACAGCAAGCTGTTTAACCTATTAATTAAAATTTCAAAATTCTTTAATCTTTAATTTTTTCTTTTAAAGACCAAAGCCACTTCTACTTCATTTTTCTTTTTCATCTGCAAATTTCTACTAAAATCCAAATTCAAATTTAGCCTCAACACTATATCAGCTAGGAAATCTGCAATACCTCAGGCCTTTGTTCAAGGTTTCCTATACTTGCTAGTTGTACAGACCCAATGTATCTCTTAAAGCTACCTTAAATTCACTTCAAAAAATATTAAAACACTTCAGAAACTAATTGGTGAAGATTGTCCTACATTTGGCAAAAAATAATACACAGATCTAATATTTTAAGCAAATACATCAAGCATCAATGAAGCGGATATCAAAGGTGTTTGGATGAATTTGCCACACATTCAAGGCCGCATATTCCTCTAAGCATTCTTTCAACTGGGCTTCGCTGTATCCCTGGTCAGAACAAAACATTTCAAACAATTAAAAGACTAGCAAGTTGAACCAACTGGGCTCCAATGCACATAACACCAAAACTTTGAAGACGTATACATAATCAAATTACAAAGAAATCTTAAACAACCCAATACCCTGCTTTCAGATTTGAACTAAATGAGCATTTTAGAGTTACTAGCAAGTCAAGCTTTGATGTACTTGTTAAGTCCAGATTCAAACTTAGACCCCTAAACAAGGACCGTCATGTTCCGAGATAGGACTCCCCAGCCCATAACCAATCTACCTAAAGAACATATACATTATTGTCTGAACATTTCCCTATCTTACACTTCTTTCATTTGATGACATCAAAATGTGATTATAATTTTTCGCTAAGGTATCAGATTTTTATTTTCTGTTAGTTTTTATTCTAGTTGACATCCCAAGTGGACTAATTGAATCAGAGCAATGTCCCCTTACTACCGTTTTGACCTCCACTTCAGTTCTGAAGTACACTAAGCAAGTTCAATTATGAATTCAGAAAACCAGTACCAAATCAATTCCAACAATTGGTTACTGACCTTCCTAGAAATCCAGTTAAGTGCATGAGCATAGCTCACATCCATCTTGTTAGACCTTGCAGCTTCATCTCGCAAAATTGAATAGATATCCGAGATCGCATCCAAGCCAGATCTCTGGCGATCCTCCGAGTACAAAGAGAACTTTGACATCTGCATTAATCTGAGTGCCTCATCAACATCACTCTGAGCAATGGTATCTGAGAACCGAAGTCTTGCCAGTGCCTATAAATAAATGGAATAAGTAGAAGAGCAAATACATTTTGTCAAATATGAAAGTAACATAATGACTTCTAGTTTTGCATCTTAAGGGATACTATGTTCATCAAGCCAATAAAGCCAACTGGAGAACTGGCTACCCAAACTGATTCCCTTGTGGTATCTCTATCCCAGATGGTGATCCAGTTGAATTGTATATCACGCTAAGGTTGTTTGGAGACCCAGGGCTGGACATACTAATCATGCTATGCATTCCTTTTGGCCACTGCTAACCTAACCACACCACCCCATCTTAACAAATGCATAAAAAATACCTATGAGGATACGGCAGTTAGTATGAGTTGGAAATAAATTAAATAAAAACTTACAGCTGATATCCGGAGAATGCTGAGCAGAGTTCTCACAGTCGTATAGGAATGGGGAGCATTTGATTTGGCTTCATCTTGCCGGATGCCAGAGTACGCACTAGCAATATACTCCTCGAGCTCTTTTGGAACATAAGGGGATAATTTTCTAGCAGTTGAAATATACGCCCTGGCAAAAATGAACAAGAAACTAAATTTAACATTTTTTTAATATTAATTCTCTAGACAGCAATTGAAATGTCAGTTCAGTTATATACTGCTAAAAAGATGATTTGTATACTACCGAAGAACAGATGGTTCAAGAGGAGTGAAACCAAGAGCTGGAGATTCTTTATTCCGGTGGACATAGACAACATGCCTAGCCAATTCAAGATCACTATCCATATCCGCCCGATCTAAGATCAGCCACAGAAGATCAAATCTTGATAAAAGAGCTGGAGGGAGATTAATATTTTCAGCTGGAGTTCTTCGTAGGTCATATCTTCCCCTTCAACACAATTATAAAGAAGTATTAATAAAATATAAAACCCATTATAGACTAACTTGTTTCATAAACAATTTAGAAGCCAGCCCTAGAGCAAGGCAGAAACCAAGATGAGTAGAAACATAAATGGAATGGTTATAAGCACTTGACAATATTTTCTTTTCTTTGGACAAGTAACTTCATAAGCTGTAGGTATTATTTTTACCACGCTGGATTTGCAGCAGCAAGAACAGCAGTTCTTGCATTCAGAGATGTCGTGATCCCAGCCTTTGCTATGCTAACAGTCTGCTGCTCCATTACTTCATGTATTGCTGTACGATCTAATTCATCCATCTTGTCAAACTCATCAATAGCACAAATACCCATATCCGCTAGCACCTAAAAGAGTATTAAATCACAGAATTTGATAAAAGAACTCTATCGAACCCCAAAATTTTGTGAGAGAACTTTTTTTGTTTTTTGCTGGGGTAGAAAAATGAGATAAACAGGAAAGAGCTGGATTTGTGACAACAATCATTCAAGGTTTACTTTTTTTTCCTTTGTTTTTTTTTGGCTCAAGGAAATTAGGTTAACAGTTAGTTAATACACAGCTCCACCGTCCAAATTATAATGCATGCATAAAAAGGACTACACACATTTCTATGCTATACTCGCTTTTGTATAAAAATAGCAAGTATATGGACAAATTTGATGCACACAAAAAGTATAGTCTCACCAAAGCTCCACCTTCCAGGACCATCTCATTTGTTACAGGATCTTTCTGAACAGCAGCAGTCAGACCAACTCCACTGCTTCCTTTGCCTGTGGTATACACTCCCCTTGGTGCAACATTGATTATGTGCTTAAGGAGCTGACTTTTTGCAACCCCAGGATCACCCATCAAACATATATGCAAGTCTCCTCTAATCTGCATCCATAGTTTTTTGCATTATGAAATGATAGTAAAAATGTCATTTTTTTTTATAGGCAAGACATCACTTAATCTTAGGCAAGAATGTGTGGAAACCTGATAACAGGAATTAATTAAAGAAAATATAAAACTTATTTACTAGAAATACAATAAATAACAGCTGGCCGATAACGTATGTGACAAGGTGAAAAAAAAAAAAAATCAATGGTCTCAGAGAAGAAATGAGTAATCTTCCACCTTGTTCATATTGCGTTAAAATTACTTTCAAACTCAGATTCTAATACAGTCCCAATATTTTTCAGTTAACTGAAGTGCTTCTATGCCTTCGTTTGGCAAGTGGCTTTTTTAGCTAAAAAGTCAAAAAGTTACTAAAAAATCAAAAAGCCAATAACATATATAAAAAAGTCAAATATTCTCTTTTCTCTCTACTTTTTGCACATCTTTTCGTAAAAAATTAAAAAGTCATCCCAGACATACTAGTTTTTTTATATCATATTTTAGCTAAAAAGCCAAAAAATTATTAAAAAAACCTGTTTTCAAACGAGGCAGTTTGCCAATCAGCGCTTAATCTCAGAATGCTGGAATAAATTTCATCCCCAGGTATTTACCTTCATCCCATCTTTCAAATTCCGATGAGGAGCACCCACAAGGAGAAGAAGAAGAGCCTTTTTAATATCTTCATGTCCAAAAATTTCTGGAGCTAAGGATTGTGATAGTTTATTATAAATATCACCATCCTCGCTTAAGCGTGCAATTTGTTCTTCCTCATCTCCTCTAAGTTCATACCTGCAACAAAAATGACTGATTACATCAACTGACCAGTTCTTCTTTGACCTAACTTGTTTACTTCTTAGCAGATGCATTGAAATACACATCCAAATAAGATTGCATATTTGCTTAAGAATGGCATCTCTATTCATATACTGACAATAATATGAAAAAGGAAACCTTGTTTCTGCATTAGAATATCTTGTATGTATTTTTATGTTAGAAGAAGGGAGTGGATGTGTGACTATATGAACATTTTTATGCTTTATTCATAGTTCCATTTTAGAAAGTTTGCTTATAAAAGTTCAGTTTTAGCTGCTTTTATCATCAAAACCCAATCAGAAATATCTTTCTCCTTGTCGCAAACTGAATGATAAGCATTGATCTCTAGGGTACTATTTAAGCTATATAATATATTTCTCCAAATTTCTTTTGTTTAAACACAGCATTTCAAAATTTTCATTATCCTTTTGCATTTGCAGATCTTGCACTAAACCTCTATGTACCATAGACCATAGCACTGCTAAGTAACGTAACTAGCAATTATATAAAAAGATACAGATGGTACATTACAACTTTTCTTTTCCTTTGACCCTTTTTGCTTGGCAAGGCATAAGTTATCCACTTTGAGCGGTTAAACTGACCTCCCGTTTCAGATATAAATAATTAAAAGGAAGGCAAATTTGCATCAATTGCCTCTCCAAATATGGGGTTAAGGATGCATACATTTGACCCTCCAAAGTGTACAAAGAATATATTTATTTGATGTTAGATAGAACGAAAGGACTAATGAAAAGAGCATAAAAAATAAAAAACTTCTTTTTTGCAACTGCAAGAATTTGCAACAGGTAAAAATAGCCATTTCCATGATTAAATATTCCTTAAGCTAATTAAGAGATGGAAATGGCTTACTCCTCATATTTTTTCTTGAAATGGGAAACAGACATGGCCTCCAAGTATGTATCTGCAACTAAACCAGCTCGCATTGCTCTAAATCCAGTGTATGGAATTGGAAGAAAAATCCCTGATAACTCAGCAACATCACCAGGAGCTACCTGATAAAGTTTACGACAACAAATACCATAAAAAACATGTAAATAAAAACTAAGGATGTTAGAAGTGTGTAAAAAGAGCCAACAATCAATCTGCAACCAAGCAAATTCAAAAGGGAAAATAAAAACATAGCATAAATAGATGATAATATGCCAAATTTTAGAAAATGGAAGGAGAGATTAACAACCAATACTTTGATAACTACTAGTAGTGGGTAATGGATATCAAAAAATGTGGTGCAAAGACGATATCAGATGGTAAGTCATATATATATAAATATATCTGGAAAATGATTGACATAAGAACCACCAACCTTCCTTGTAAGTTCTCCCCTAAAATGAATAGTCATTGTTCGTGGAATATGTCCTTTTGGGACATGTTCAGCTAACTCTTGAATCTTAGCCTGAAATTAGGTGACATCATAATGTTAATACACATAAGACTAGGCATTAGAAATCACCTTTCAAGTAATACAATATCAATTATCAAAAACTGTCGAAGAAAGTCATGCCAACTAATCATTGTTATTATGATAAAAAATAATAATAATAATAAGAGACAGGAAAGAGATACCTCCTGAAACTTCAAAAACTTTGATGCCCTGAGTTGAAGGATGAGGTTCCCTTTTGTCTTGTTTGTCTTACAGCGGCTAGATGGGCACTCAAATAGTGGCATAAAAACTCTAGCAGTTACCTCCTGTTTGTCACATAAAATATCTAAACATGAAACAGAGAAAAAACAGAATAAATAAAGCTCCACATTTTTTCGAAAATGTTCCGTTCAATTCCAAGAAGATGAAACTTGCAAGAGTTATTGTAGCATAGTAATAAAATTGCTAAAATGTAAACCCCAAGGGGTTTTATTGGCAAGTTGAGCCCCACGATGCATAGGTTATGAGTTCCAATTGATAATTACCCAATATGTGTGGGACAAGAGGACATCTATCTAACAGGGAATTGCTAGGATGCCATAAAAGAGGAAGGAATGAAGGATTTGTTCTTACATATATTAAAGGGGGAATGGGTGTGTTAATTGAAGGGGATGAAATGAATCATGCGCCCAAAAAACAAAAACAACAAAAAAAAAAGCACACAAACAAACAAACTAAGGATCATGTAGGACAAGGGCTTGAGAAAAACCCTCAGTTGCATCTTAGCAAAAACAGATTGCATCATAAAATTACAGAGAGGTTTGAAAAAGAAAAAAAAAAGGGGGTTTCTATTAAATTACCTGATAAATTTCGAAACCGCATTCTTCGCAGGTATATACAGCTACCTGCATCAATGGCTTCACATCCGAACAACGTGTCACAATACCAGATATCCTTACTAACTGGCCAATATTAGAAGCTCTAACCTCCCGAATAGTAAATGGGCGTCCCGTTGAAGATGCCCTGATATAAACCTCACTGGGTTCCATTTTAATAAGCAGATTTAAGTTAGAAAGTCATGTAATACAAAACTAGCACTCAAAATTCAGAATCAAATTTTTCACAAGCAGCAAGGAAAAAGGGTTTTCCTGAAGCTTACTAGAAACGTTTGATCTCCGGAGGCATCCTCTGGAGAGGATCGGAGCCATCGGTGTTCTCTGTTCGATCCTCAGACCTCTGTGTCATCAGGATATCATGGTCATCATCAGGAAAAGCCTCCGTTGGCTCTGGCATGAGTTCATCAATTGCCTCGGCAAAAATGCCGATGTAACGCCTCGTATTTTCAGTGACCCGTCTGAGAAATTCTTCATCCAAGTCCTTATACTGAAGGGGGGGACATAATATGGAATTAGGGTTTTAAAAAAATCAAATTAAAACATATAATAATATGAAGACAAGGATCGAGAAAATTTACATTAAGTAGGTCCTCGAGATCAATCTGGATCGCCTTAGTTTTGTGGTTTGCAACATCTTGCTGAGATCAAAGGAAAAATTAGGGCTAATGCTATCCAACAAACAAACAAAAAAGTGACTGGGTTGCTGAGAAGCAAATACTTAAAGAAATTAAAATTGTGACCTCAAATACTGAAAATTCTCATAGATTCAAGGTCTTGATTAGAGAAGAAAGGTAAGAGTTAGGAACTCACAAGGATTTTCATGTATTTGGCTTCTCCATTGCCTTCAGCAAAGTTCAAAATAAAATCTCTCGCCAGATCTGCAGCAATAATCACTCGATCAAAGGTAAATACAAATAAACTATACAAGGATAGAGACAACGGAGAGAGAGAGAGAGAGCAAAATGCTTACCTTTGTCCCGGCTGAAATCAAAATCTTTCATCATTTTTCCTACCCACACACACGCGCTAGCTGCTCAGAGAGAGAGAGAGAGAGATAGAGAGAGGGAGGGAGGGAGGGGCAGGAGACGATGGCTTAGGGATTTGGCGCCAAATGAAGGCAACAAGAGGAGAGTTTTGGCGGGAAAATAGTTCAGCCCGACTAACTATAGATGTTTGACACGTGTACGCTTGCGATCGAGCTCCTCCACAAACTAGTTACCGATGGATCGGTTATTTTATATTATGAAAATTATTTGACACCTCTTACTCGAATAATGTGATATGTATTAATTTTTGATTTGGTACATATTTAATAATTATCTTAATTTTCATGTTACATTATTGTACATGAATTTATGGATATAAATATAATGTATAGGTTTCTAGGGGCTTTCCTCCGGTCCGTAATAGGGCTGAAAGGTATTGTTGGATCCGTGGAATTCTATCACAGGTCCCGTTTCAATCATCCGAATCGTTGAATATGTACAAATCGTTGAGTGTTATATGGCTGTAAAAAATCACGTTGATTGGATGTCGGTAGCTATGTGATCAAATCATATTTTTGTAAGTTGTTTATTTTTCACCGTTCATTTTTTTCATAAAAAACTAATTTGATCACATAATTATCGATATCAGATCAACATGATTTTTTATAAACATACAATACTTGATGAGTTCTACACATGAACGGCTCGAATTATTGAAATGAGACTTGTAATGGGCCCCCACAGGTCTAACAGTACCATATAATCCGTGATTGGACTGAAGGGAAGTCATTCCCTTACCCTTATATTATTCCTCTATGTATTGGCTATATTTTTTACTATTTTATATTACATGATATTATTTGTATTTATTAATAATTATCTTTAAATAGAGAAATCAATTGTTGTACAAGTATTTAAATTGGCGTTAATACAAAATAATCATAAAAACCTGGTAATATATAACATTTATCAAATTATTATCAAGGATAGAGTAATAATAATACAAATATCAAGATATATATATATATATATATAATTGTATGCAAAAATGTGATTACATTAACATTTAGAGAAAATTAAACTGAGGTCTCTCTCTCCTTTTTTGTGATAGGAGAAATTCACAATATTATTTTGTGATATCTAAGGTCCCTTAACCCTACTGTCACGACCCAAACCCGGCCCTATGGGTTTAGCACCGTAACCGGCCAGTAATCCATGATTACCGAAGGCCTGCTTAACAATAACACAGTATAACAGAGTTCAGGGCCTGGCGGAAGCCAATACAGTAAATAACTAGTGTCCATTGAGCTGTGAAAATCTGTATGCCAAAAACATTTTCATGCATTCATACAGTTCAAACAGTACAGTAAACAGTAAACAGTCTATACAATCCGTTAGGTCAATACAAAACAGTGAGGAGACCGATGGGAAAAACTTAAAACAAAATCCCAAGGCCATCACACGGCAACACGGAACCTCACGGTGAGGCACATAGGCTGGCTTGACACAACTGGGGACCAACCCACGCTCCTAGCTCTGGTCTGGCTGCTGAGAACCTACATATATATATAAACAGTGAGCTAAAGCCCAGTGAATAACATAATGTATAAAGAGGTTAAGAATGAAATGTCCTTACAATAATGAAATCAGTTCATTTCAATCAATATTACAGTTGTTCAGTACGATAAACAGTCATATGTGGTACATCCGTTAGCATAACAGTAACAGTAGGTCAAAAAGACCGAACAGTAATGATGGCCAGTCATTCAGTAAACAGTATGGTTCCACAAGGGAACCGACAGAGATCTCTGTAACAGTAACAGTCAGTAACAGTAGTGCTAAGGATGCCACAATACAGTTCAGAAATAAAGGACATACATTCATTCAGTAAATAATTCCAGTTCAGTAAACAGTTCAGTTCAGTATTCAAAAGATAGTCATTTTGAACATATCTTTACACAATTGTTACTCACAGTGATTGGGCTAATAGCAGCTAGAGCGCGTCCCCGAGAGTCAACCCTAAACAGTTAACAAATAGAACACACACTAAGTTTCACAGTCGGGAAGGACGATAATTAAATCCCTAAATTTCCTCGGTGTGGTTCTAAGTCTAAATCCTCATTAAGATGTCTTAAACTAGGCCTAAGAATGCCTAGAATGGAATGAGGATGCAAAAATACAGTTGGAAGGCATTTTTCAAAAGTTGCTGAAAATAGGCTCCTCGCTCGAGCGAGCCTTCCTTCGCTCGAGCGAGCTTCCAAAATCAAAGGCTTCGCTCGAGCGAACAATCCTTCGCTCGAGCGGTCTGATGAACAGTAAAAGTACTGGATACTCGAATTTTACGCGCGATACCACGCTCGATGCTCGCTCGAGCGGAGCCCTGAATAAAGGTGCTCGCTCGAGCGAAGAATCCTTCGCTCGAGCGAAGAAGCCAAATCTGGAAATTTCCAGATTTGCCTTCCAAGCTCAAACCAAGCATTCACAACTCAAATCTCGACCTCTTGGGCCCAAATTATGGAAAATACATCCTCATTCAATATACAACAAGTTTCAAAAGCCAAAATACACATGCAAGGGCCAAGAGTTGGTCAATTAAAGCCATGTTTCAAACCCATTTTCAAGAACACTTTCAAAACATGAAATGCATGATCTTTAAACCAAAATCAAGCTTTCATTCTTGCTCAATGGAGCTCAATAACTGGAAAACAAACTGAAAACATGGACTATGGCTTAAACATGGACATGCATGTACAATCCATCATGAATTCAACTTCAAAAATCACCACAATGGGCATGCATGTATGAATTCAAGCAATATTCAACCTCTATGCACTAAATCATGGCTTGATTCTACAATGGGACCTAGAACATGCAAGATGGAGTTCAAGACAACAAGAAGAAGATGAATAGTTCTTACCTAGGTTCAAATTATAATCTTGCAAGCTCAAATTAGAAATCTTAGTTATCAATCTTCAAGTTTCTTAGCAAAATCAAGCAATACAAGAAGGAAATCGATTTTCTCCCTTTCTTTTCTCTCTAATTTCGGTGGGAATGCAAGAATAGGGGCTGAGCAATTGTTTGTTAAGTGCAAATAAGGTGTATAAGGCTCAATATAATTGAATAACAAAGGTCCACTATAGGTGGCAATTTGGTAATTAAGTCAATCTTGGTAATTAACTCGTTTTAATCTAATTTAATCACTCCTAATCAATTTTCAGATAAATATACCATAAATTCAGAAATATTCTACTGATTCTAAAACATCAAACGGTTTCTAAATCGGCCGCTGATAAGGCCTTCAATTAGCAGTTAAAGCATATGAATTCAAACAGATAATCGATAAATCAAACAGATGCAATATGCAATTCAATAGACAAACTTATTCAATTCCAGTTTCGATTTCAATCGGTTTATTCAGTAACTCAGTTAATCCAATTACCAGTCATTATCAGTTCAGTTTAGCAATGATCAGTACATAATTCAGTGGTTTAACGGTAATCAGCACGAGGGTTGTTACACCTACACTCATATATCACAGAGAAAATTCACTCTTTTGCTTTCTCTTCCCTAGCCATTGAAAGAACCATAGTTTTCATCTAGCAAGACCTCTCTCTCTAGCTCTACGTTTCTCTACATCGGCGAGCGAGAGAAGTTGAATTTGGTGTCACCTACCTTCCAGTCGGTTCCGATGGAATTGTCGACTTCGATTCGCGATTCGTCCCGATACTAGGCAAACATTTCGTGCTCATTGTAGCGATCAGAACCAGAGCAACCCAGCGCCAGAGCAGAGCCAGACCAGCGCCAGAGTTGAGTCAAACTCAGGCCAGGGCAAATAAAAGCTCGCGAATCTACACTACATCACCACTTACGCTTTTGCAAGTCTAGAGATGTAACCCATCCTCTTATCTAATTAATAAGAATTCAAAGCCCCCTAAAACAGTCACTACATCTTACTTGAGAGATGGTTCCACAAAGTATTTTGATTTTGCTATAATCGATAATGGAGTTGCTGGACTTCGTTATGCTCTTGAAGTTGCAAAACATGGAACTGTTGCAGTGATTGCCAAGGCTATGCATCAAAATCAATGAAGCCATCAAACTGCGGACAACACAAGTGAATTTATGTAGTTGGAAGATGATTTTCTCTGGGCTTGAGTAAATTTCTCTGGGGTGGATAGGGGAATTTCTTTGGTTTTGAAGAATTTATCTGAGTTGAATCTAAAGAAAATAATCAAATTTTGTTTATTGGTTGTACTAAATGTAATAATTTTGTGGATGATCTGTCTGGTGTGCACATTTCTCTTTGCATCAGTACTGCTGGTGGTGGTGTTGTTTTTTTTGAGTTAAAAACCATAGCTGTTAGTTCTTTACATAATTTAGAAATTTCTCTGGAGAGAAACAGAGAATTTCTCTGAGAAGTCCAGAGAAATTATTTGGATAAAATTTCTCTAAATCAAATCAAGAGACCTTAGACATAAAAACAGTAGATGCCATTTATATTCTAAAATCTTAATACCAGGGCCGTAAAAAAAAAAAACCCCTAACATTTAAATTATTTTAAAATAAAACATCTATAAAAATAATATTTAATTATCCAAATACCACCACCATATCATTTTGATAAAATTTTTGTAAGAATATCATTTGTTTAATATTATCATTTTATTTTTTAAGTTCAATTTTATTCACTTGCCAATCTGTACAATAATTCTACGAGGGTCACTGCATTATGAACAAAATTGTTATTACTAGTATTCATTTTCTAATTATGTAAAACAAATTTTCTACTACATTCAATTTTTTTTTTTCTTTTCTTTTAACATATGAAACAATCATTTATTGAATATTCTTTCAAACCAATGGCGAAGGAATTACTAAGAAAAATTGCTGGACTTGCCAAACATTCTCGGCGGTGCATCAATGAGATTCCCATTCACAAATCAGATATGACTCTTATGCCACAAACTTAAAAAAAGCTATCATAAAATCATATATGTACGATTTTAGAAGCAAATAGATCACAAGATGGAAAGCTGATCTAACACTCCTTAGTAATTCAAGATTGGGGCATTCATATTCTCTGCAAGATAACTTATTACACACCACAAACTTCAATATAAAGAGAGCAACTTAGCTGATGCATACAAAATACAATATTTGCTGATCATTCACTTCAGAAACCCACAGGTCCGATTTAGATCATCAACCGAAACCGCTGCACATAAAGCAGTGATCCTACATTGACACAGACAATTGTATTACGGACTCGATATTCCATTTTGTCATGACGAAGCTGGATTCTGTTCTGAGGTCTTTGCCAACTTTGCTTGTATAAGCCTGTCCAAGATTGGGATTTCCAAGGGAACTGGATCAAGACAACGTTCTGCAGCAGCAACAATCACCTGCTCAACAAAAGAGCCAATGCTTGTAATTCCTTGTTACAAAATCAAAATGCGAATATGAAGTTCCAAACTTATTTGTACTTAAAATGAATACGAACAAATCGGACAAAGTAAACAGTTTGTCAATTCCAAGACCTTTCCTATAAATTTATTGCTTATGAAGCTGCTTATAGCTGCTTCTTATCTTTTTTAATTTGAAAATTTGTGCCAAAAAGTGTTTGGTGCAACTATGATGCAGCTTATGAGGCAAAACTAGCTAAAAGAAAAAAAAAAACTGATTATTGAGGAGCAGAGGGAGAGTGCTTGTAGCTTATATTTTCTGATTATCAACTTTCAATTTGTTAGCTGCTGCCTAAAAGCAGATTTGGTAAACAACCAAAATGAACTCCGGGATAAGAATTGTTTTGGAGCTGAATGTCAATAAACTTTGCAACCAACCTAAATCCATAGTCCTTTTGTTGGATCCAAAACACTCCCTCTTGCATTGGTGGGCCTCACCATATGAGAGAGGGGGCTGTAGATCTAGCAAAAATGGGTGTGAATAAATTTCTAGACTTAATCTTCATTACCTCATCAAGCAGGAAATCAATTGCAGCTTCATCTTCAACGGTGTCCTTCAAAGTAGTTCTCAAGAACTGAATGTCCAACTGAATTTGCTGGAATCCACTCCGGTTAAAGGTCTGGAGGCGGACAAACTCTTGCAAACTCTTCAGACAAAGTTTTACAATAGTTGTTACCACCGATTCCTGCAATTTAAAAGTATTCACATTGATTTTGTTCCAATAACAGCACCAGTAACTTTTTTTCTACCAGTGCTAGTACCAAACCTGTGTATGTTCAACTTTTGTAAAAATTTCCATTTTTTGCTTGAACAATTTTGCTAGATGGGTTTCCAGAAGCTGGCTCCTCGCCCTTTGGGTATTTGACCGGATGATTTTATCATCTCGTAATGGATTGCTGCGTGAAGAAGTGGTGCTCCCATTGCTGTCTGTTCGACGATGTTTACGATGAACCCCTTGAGGCAAAATCTGCTTCACTTCAATTCCTATTGCTTCCAACTAGCACATGAAATATTCAAAGTGAATCTCTTGATTTCTTTTTCATATACACATGTCCATGCATCAAATGTTCGCGACATAATTATGTAAGTTGAAAGAGACAAAATGATTTGGTCATGTGCAAGGAAGACCAATAGATGCAACGAATATATATTTTTCAACTAAGTTGGTTGGTTTGGTCATGAGATATTCAAAATGATGATCTCTCCAACCCTGCTACTAATTAACTAGATTAGAACCTTACACAGATCAAATTAACAGAACTGTACCTCTTGAAGAAATAAATCAACAAACATATGAACTTCTCTCGGTTCCTTGTGCTGGGGGAAAAAGCACAAAAATATTAGTTGAACTATAGGAGAATTGCTAAACTAGGTAATGCCCTTCAAGGTTATAAAAAATACTGGCTTAAGCTGTACCGACCTTGACCCAATTTGGTGTTGTAAACCTCTTCCTCAAAAGAACTGATATTTTGTGACTTCTCATATTGATATACTGCAAAACAAAGCAAGATTGAAATCAGGTTTCAAACAAATTTTAGACAGTATCTATTTCAAATAGGCTCAATTTGGTTAGAGAGACAATACAGGAAAGTGAAAGAAAAAAAAACAAAGTAATTTTTTATGTGTTTGTTTAGACAGAGAGTCATAGAAAGTAATGGAAAGAAACTAAGGTTGCGTTTGGTAGAGCTTTAGAATTATAATTTGATAATAGAGTTGTATTTTGAGTTTGTGAATTTTAGAATTATGATTTGAGTGTGGAAAATTTGTTTGGTTATGAGTTTTAAAAAGAGTTTGAATTGAGTGATGTGACATATAATATTGAAACGTGGGCGTTTTGAAAAGTGAGTGTGGAATTAATTTTCTAAAGCTGTAACCAAACAATACACTCAAACTAAGGGGTAGAATTAAACTTCAAAAACTCTACCAAACAGAGCCTAAAGTTTTCTGTACAACTCAAATTAACTTCTTGGTTATTCACCCAAAAAAAAAATAAAATTAACTTGTTGGTTAGGCAAACAATTTCTTGCAAAATATACAGGGAAATTTATTTTTCCCACAAATCTTGACAAGGTTTATTTTGTTTTCATTTTTGCCCATGTTTATCTCCATAACTCCCTGTTATGCAGTGATTATATATATTTTTTCCCATCATTTTCTTACAAAAATTTTCATCTATTCAAATACATAATTTTTCATTTCTTCTTTTCTTTCTTTCACTTCACTTTCTATCATTTTCATTTTCTATCATCCGTTTCTTTCTAAACAAAGCGAGTCATAAGGAAAACATTACATCTCATTGCATATAGCAAGCTAAGAAGCATAAACACTCCTTAGAAGGTAATACTTCGAGTTCGACACCGGCGCAACACAATACACTTGTAAGACACTACCGAACACTTTACACACAAGAAACATATTACAAATTTAAATAAAATAACTTAAAATCCAATAATAAAACAAAAACAATGTAAATTCATATCGATTCTCCACCTTTAAACTTTAAAATGATTACATTTGACTTAAATATTCATATATAAGAGATAATAATTTTTTTACCTTGTATATGACATATAATAAATATATTAAATTCTATATTTTGCACTTGCCCCCACGTGTCGTGTCTTATTTTTTTAAAAATTCCGTCTCAACGTGTCAATGTTCTACATATGTCCATGCAGGAGAGGTATATGAAAATGTGCTTCTTAGATAGCAAGACAACTCAGAGTTGCAACAACCTCGGTTAGTCTTCTAATTAACCCATAAGTTAGTGCCCATCAACATTTCACAGTTAAAAATCAGGTATAACCCAATAGTTAAACCACAATGGATACTGAACACTCAAATTTATGTGCTCATAATGCTACATTAATGAATTACATTCTGGAACTGAAGTGTCTGACAACGTATCCAATATTTAACTAGTGGTCAATTTGCAAACTGGCCACTTATAAATGCAGTTTGAAAAAGGATTCAGAATGCGGTGTGCAAGTAGAGCTGGAATCACCGAAGAAAACAAGTTTTGTGAAAACAAAAAGGCCAATGTTGATTACTTGAAATACATATGAATATCGAGATATGATAGGTTTCAGTAATCATAATAAATTTTTTAATTTTTTTAAAAAGGAGAAAAAATAGTGGAAAAAAAGAAAGATGTTTTGGTGGAGAAGAGCCAATTTTGGGCTGAATTACAGAAACTGACCCCATGAATCTAGTAAAAATTCCAAGTAATGACGTTTCACATGATGGAAATGCACATCTCAAACAATTTTTGGATTTAGTCTAATGAGCATAGAGTGGTAAGATCCAAAGATAACTTAGTGTAGTTGTCATAGATAACTTAGCAACAAATTGGTTAACACACAACAACAGTTGATACTTGATATCCACAATAGAGACTATCTAATTTGATAACTTCAACAATCCAGGCTGTAGCAAACTTACAAGGTGTAAAAACTTTCCACCAGCCGACCGAAACATACGGCAAATTTCTGCAGGAACAAAAGCAGGCCCATATTCACGACCTCGAACACCACCACCAGAAAAAGAGGCAGCTATTTCCTGGTAAATTGAGTATGATAGTTCAAATTAGGCTCTTAAGACTGTGAAAAGGACAAGAACTGTGGTACATAAAGCTTAAAAAACAATAGAAACATGTAAACATTAAAGAGCTACTAGCCTCAGTGATTCTTGGGATGGCACTTTGTTCAATGAAAACTGAAAGTTGAACCAGCACAAGAACAAGCCCAGAAAGAATTTTGTCTCTCTGTGTTCCCTCTATCAAACCCTGATCTTGACTGGCAGAATTATTCTTTCCTGAAAGCAAGAGGAAGTGATCATCAAGTTTTCTAAAGAAGTCTTGAAACCCTTCTTGAACCAAGTCAATAATCAAGTCTCTCAACTTCACCAGTAGCCCCAGATTGTCATCACGTATTTGGCAGAAGTCCTACGATACAGATAGAATATGAGATCGAAAGGTGAAATGCAGTAGCATAACCACAAACAATTTCAACTTGTAATGCAATGCTTGTTTTACATAATAAAATGCAAAAAGTTCAAGGGCTATGAAGTCTATAATAACAAAAGAAATCAACAATAAAAAATTATCGCATGAATAAGCTAATCACCAAATAATTAAAATTAATACAAATTAACTCAATGAGTTACTAATTATATTACAAAAAACGTTGAAAGGTTAGCTCTACCTGCTTACACCACCACATGGTAAACTCAGGGTAGGCTTAACAAATGGTTTGTTTTCAATCAATTTAATAAGATCAATAATGTATGGCTCCAAAATGCACTAGTTTCCTAAACACTTGCAAAAGTTCATTTAATATGGATTAACCATTTAAAACAGAAATGTTATTTCGCTTTGCAGTTCCTATTTGAATCGGTCAACTGATGCATGATGCCTTCTGTTTGCGTTCTTTAGCTGACCCACCATTCCACATTCTTTGAGGTGTAATTCATTATTTATTGTATTTGCCCCATAACAAGAAAAATAAAGAAAAAAAATAACTCTTCCTGTAGATATTATCGCATCTTTGCATATCAGTGGGAAGTACTGGATTTTTTATCAAATAAAGCAGTTTAAGTACTGAAAACCATCAACAACGTCCAAGTATCCTTGCAAACAAAAATGAAGGCACAGAACCACCAACTATTGATAAGTTTTTCATGCGAAATGACAGCTATGGTGAAATAACAGCATAGGTAAATCCAAAGTTGAGGATAAACAAACTTGCAATGACTCCAGACCTATGAAGCACGGACACTTCAAAATAGGTGCCGTAGCGGTATCGGACACGCACAGGACGCGCCATGTGACGTGTCCCTTTAATTTTATTATATTTTTGCATGGGACACGCTGGAGTTTTTTTTAATTTTTGTAAATGTCTTTTGGGGTCAAAGTGTAAAATTAAGAAAGTAAAAAAGAAAAAAGCATAATTCAACCTTTGCTTGAACAAAAGAAAGAGAAGAAAATAAATCAGAAGCTCCAGTCGTCTCTCACTTGCCTCTCGAAGAACACAGTCTCTCTTTCTCTCTCCTCTCTTCCGCCTGTCTTCTCTCTCTTGCCTCTCTTCTGAAACTCTCTTTTCTTTTCTTTTCTTTTTTTCTTTTTTTTTTTAAATTTGTTTTTTGATTCTACATATACTACATGTTTCTCTATATTTCTGTATTTGTGATGAATATTTTCTTTTCCCATTAGTGGTTTATATATATATATTGAAGTAATGTTAGTTTTTATTAATTTTGATTGTTTGGTAACATAATATTAATCTACATCGCAAATATATATAAAAAATTTCCGTGTCCGTGTCCGTGTCCGTGTCCGTGTCCGTGCTTGTGCTTCATATACAGACAGAAAGTCTTCATGACAACTCGTGTCTTACTTGTAGGACATTCATGCTGCCTTCAATTACTGCTTTTTTGCTGGCATCAAGGGCAGACTGCAAAGTGTAGTCTTCTGCTCCCTCCTTCGGTCTATATTGGACTTTAGTAAGGGCATCTGCTAGTTCATGCAAATCAGACATTCAACAACTGAAACTCATGCAGTCAACATGGGTTGTTAACATCATATATTTCTTTCTGTAGTATCTTTGAGCAGATACATAATATATTTTAAAAAACAACATATGGTTCGATTTCTAAGAGTCTATGTCACCCTGCCAGTTATTTTTGAGTTACTGTACCTAGTGCATCTGTGTCAACAAAAGCAAGCTGAGATATCAAGTAGCAGATGAAACTACAACGGTGAGACTAACCTGAGATATCAAGTAGCAGATGAGAAAATGTGGTATCAATATACTGTTTGACAGCAACACAAGCAGCCTGTACCCATATAAGAGTAATCAGTATACTAACTTCGTCCAAAAATATAAGCATCACAGGGTTTATTTTCAATTAAAATCAGAAAGGAGAGAGACATATGTAGTGAGAGGTAACCATCAACTATAAAATTGAAGAAAATGACAAAGAAAAACCTTTAAAGAAAAATCAGAGAGAGCAGCCTCAGGCAACACTTCATCCATCAAGAGCACATCAGACCATATTACCCCTGCATGAAGATAGCCATTTGATTATAGATCATTTTCAGAGTGCAATATGCTAATGTATAAGAGCATGAGTGAAATATTTTAACTTCAAATCAAGATCTTCGCGTCAAAATTTGAAGAGAACTGATTCATGATTATATTAACAGAATTGTAATGGTGTTAAGCATTAATTCTTCATGGGCCATGATAACAATTAAATTTTTGTTGAGACTTATTTTTAATATTAATTAGGATAACAGGCAATATTTAGTGACTTTGGTGGTATTCTGAAAATGCATTCTCCAATTGGCATCCAGAGACTTCCCGGAACAATAAAAAATTCTTAAACACAAAATTAACTCAGCAAGCAGACTGCTTGTTCACTCGGGAGGACCCAAAGGCTCTACTGTTTTAAATGGCAATAATTGGGAAATGATTAAAGCAGTCCACAGTGCGAAGCCCCTAAATTAGAAACAAAAGAATTTCTTATTTACAGGATTTCTTCTAAAAGATCATTAAGAAGGTTGGTTTTGCTCTTATCAGGTAAATGAGATAGAAGAAGATTTTGTTGCATTTAGGTTATGAACAAGAAAAAAAACCTCTATATTCAAAGGGCATGTGTGAGGACTTGAAAAAGTCTAAACACTTCACAGTCATTGAAAAGCACTTATTGTTTGCAGCGGCCATCTAAGTGCTTAGACAGTTGCCTCGCTATTGTCAGGATAGGTCACCACTAGGCTTTTCAAAAGCAAGCTTAACAAACTAGTTATTGTGAATACTACTTGGGGCTAAGAAACTGGTTATTGTGAATAAATAAAAGTAGCAGTACAGTACCAATACAATGACATGTATGGATGTAATGGCAGGCATTTTGAACTTACAAAGCATTCCGAGTAGATCTGCTGAACAAATCCGTCTCTTAATTTGTTGTTGAATAGCTTCAAAGTGCCTAAGAAACAAATGTCAATGACAAGTTATGAACAAAATGCATTTTTTCTTCTTTAAAAGATCATCCAAGAAAAAGTAAATCATAAATGCTAGCAATTTTTTTTAAAAATTTGATGAAAAATAAAGTCATACTTGGTAACAAGGTCTTGGGAAAGTTTGATTAGTTGCTGCTCTGAACCAGGGAATATTACCCGATAAGCACGGACAGCTTCCACAAATTCACGAGTAGAAGCCTTATACAGAAAATAGTAGAGAAGCAATGGTTATTGTGCACAAACTAACTACAGGCATTTAAGAAAGTAAAACAAAAAAATAACACAGGCACTTGCTATAAGAACTACATAAACAAGAAAGAGTACATGCTTTAGGGAAATGAAAATTTGGCAGAATCACAGTACCAGTTGGCTCCTATTTCTGAAATTCAGATTTTTTTTTAATGTGCAATACAAGCAGAGTCAGAAATTGAAACGGAGTTCATCTCATTCAAATCGCATTAGCGGCTAGGAATGGTTTGATATCATACGATGGTACAATCAAATTTAAATTCAATCCAATAGTGTTCTAATATGATTAGGAGCTTCTAAGTTGGCAGAAGCAAAAAAAACTACTTGTGTTCAACTACTAACCTCAATTGCACCCTTATATAGAAACTTCCAAGAAGATACACACATATAATATAACTAATAAATAAATAAATAAGTTAATATTCTTCATACTAAATATGTATTAGAAAAAAACAAATATAATGTCATTTTGTGTTCACTTACCTCAGAAGCAGCAGAAGGAACTGAGTTGGGGTAACTTCCTTGCTTAAAAGATCCATCATGATCCAATGAAGCATTGCCTACTTCTCTAGAATCAAGTTGAAGGTCGACAATGAATTGTTCTAACTTTTCAAGGAGTTTTGCCTTCAAGCTGTCAACCTGTCAATATGTGGCCAAACTGTCATGTTGTATAGGCATGGCTGTATAATCTTTCTGAATATAATTGCATCCAAATAATTTGAGTGTATATTTAGCCCACAAACCCTAAAATTTGTAGGAAATATAAGTTTCCAATATGTAGCATTATCTTTTTCACTATCAATATCCAGTAATATTTATTAAGACTATCATGTAATACAATGACAGACAGAATGATTTGGTTCCTTAAGAATAAAACATGTAAAGCAAGTAACAAATAAGTTTGATTGACAAAACTTTAAAATAGTTTTAACACAAACCGGGAAATCCAATTGCTTAAGAAGCATTACAGCCTCAGCTCTCGACTGTATAGATTCAGAATCTGAGAACAGCTTTCCCTGAAAGGAAAATTTGTATGAGATTTACATTTTTTTGGTATTATTATATCAGAAAAGGAACCAGAGATTCAGCAAGTTATACCAATAAATAGGAGTCACACATGACAGAGCTACTATACGAGTTATTTTTCAAAATTCAAATTTAATAGGACCAAATCCTCCTTTAAATTAGTGCATCCCTTGATTTGTATTCACATGACAGAACCATCATATGTAACTTCCTTCATCATATGCTCATCTGGTGACGTAACTAATCTAAATCAAACACCCTTAGCAACTAAACAAAAGAGAAGTAACCTGCAAGTTCTTTATAATAACAGCCACTGCTTCTTCAGATGCTCTCTTACAGTCCTGGAATGATGAATCCCCATATGCCTAGTGAAACAAAACAAGTGTCATGTCATTGGTCGTCAGTGATTTGTGAAGTAGACAATTAAGCAGGAAGGTTGAAATTATACAAAAAGAAAATAAAATGATAGAGAGAAAAAGAAGAGAGATAGAACTCATAAAAAATTAACCTTAAAAATCGGCATGGCTCCAGTATAAAACCTGACTGCATCAGCATAAGCTTCTGATTTTATACACTTCCCAAGCCTAGAAGGTAGGTCATATATGAACTGCTCTTTTCCACAGAAGATGAAATCTGTGTAACTCATACATGCCCAAACACCAAAATTTACATAAAATATGGGGCTTGAAAAAAATTCTATATCCATCTAACTGGAAACTTAACCACAACAAATCTAAATAATAATCATATAGATTGGCAAAACGATACATTCAGCGCAAATATAATCACTTTTCAAATAAGAATTGCACTAACATGTTAACTGGCAAGTAACCTCAGCTGCTCTTAGTTCATTTGATTTGATTACACATATACGGCAAGTAATAAGTTATTTGTTTCTGTTCTTTCTTCTCAATGTTCTCATAAGGCAAGCTTCAGGTCACTTAACAAAATAAGTCAATGTCCAATCAAATCTGCTGAATTATAGAACTTCGCAATTAATTAGAGGTGCGGACAAACATTTGATGCTTCATTTTATTACCTGAACTTTACGCAAAAGATTACGTGTTCGATGTAATTTCTCTATGTGCTCTCTCTTCTCAAAAAGAGAAGTGTTGACCACATCACTTCGAGATTGCACAGACATTATCTGCAAAAAAAATGATGAAGAAGATATGATTCTTTATGAAAACTTCCTTCCTTTTCTTTGATCTTATCTCTTATACTGAAATCACTTTTTAATCAATAACAGCAAGAAATGCTTTCCAACACCTTTTCGTGAAGTTGTTCCGTGTTTGATTCCATGCCCACAATATTATTTTTCATCCTGGACAAATAAAATATCAAACATATTCTTGTTGTCCACGTTGCAATGAAGACAGTTAAAACTATATATACATACATATATATCCATCTAAAAACATGGAAAATGATTTTGCAATATTACTGTTGCCATCACCAAGTGCATCAATATCAGGCCCGTAAAAACAGAGGATACTTAAATAAATTAAGAAAAATATTGGTCAAAATCCGCATTCAATGCTTGTATGCCAAGGTTGAGTTTACTAAATTCATCTATGAAAGTATTTATTTTCCTACTACTACCAAATAAGCTAACAGTTCATTCCAAATGTGATGAGAAATATCCCTACCTTTTAATTGTGTCTGTGGCGCTAATAAACTTGTTGTAGTTTTCATACACTAACATTTGCAAGTCAGTGTCGAGATTTTTAATCTCAGCAGCCATCTCCACATGTCTCTGAAGCAGGCCCTCCAAATTTGACTTCTGTACCTACAGATTGTAATAAGAAAAAATGCATAAGACACAATTCGCTTAGATTGTAATTTGATTAGATTGTACTCATCCAAACCAAGATTGTACTTTGATTAGATTGTACTTACCCAAACCAATTATTATGGAACAATATAAAAAGATACAATTTCAACCCAATAGAGGAAGATGAATTTAGGTTTTCTGAGTCAAATTCGTAATATATATATATATATATATTAAATGATAAGTGAAAAATACATAAACGGCATGTATATGTATATATTTGAGTATTGAGCGATGTTGAAGATATAATTGAGAGAGCGAGAAGTACAAGGAGATTCATGTACTGGTCGGGGTCGAAGGAGGAAGTGTTGATGGTGTCAAGCGTGGCGTATTTGGAGGAAGATGGAGGAGGTGGTGGATCTGTGGAGTAGAAGCTCGACAACAGATCTCTCATTCTCTTCGCCTTGTCGTCCATCGGAACATCATCATCATCGTCCACCTCCATCTTCTCTCCCTCTCTCCTCGTCATTCAACTTCTATCGCTGTTACTACTACTGGGGTTTGGGACTAGGGCCTCTAGATCAAGGCTCGAAAAAGTGAAGGAGAGAGAGATGACTGAAAACAATAGAAAACTAACTCCACATTTTTTTTTAGGAAAATATCTCGTAACTCAAATTTTGTGGTTTAAAAGTGATTTAAATGGTTAAAACAACGTCGTTTTGGTCATTTTTATGTTATTTTGTACTCAAAACGATGTCGTTTTGGCCATTTAAGCCACTTTTAAGCCACAAAATTTAAACTACGTAACATTGCCCTTTTTTTTAACCGAGTCTAGCGGAGCCGATCCGGAGCGGTAACTATGGATTATTTATTGAATCAAAAAAAAAAAAAAAAAAAAACTATGAATTATTTATTTTTAATTTATTTTAAGAAAACACACAAATATTTTGTGGTTAACTATTTTTGGGCTTTAAAAAATCATTGATTGTTTTTTGATAATTCTATTTATATCCAAAAAATAACTCAATATATCAAATTAAAATTTTACTTTCTATTATAGGTTAATATAAATTTACCAATAAGAATAATATTTATTAAATCTTAATTGTATACTAATCACTTATACGCATTCTTCATATTCAAGTATTTTTATCTTTTTTCTCAAGTTTCAATTATTTTCTCTTCATCTTCTTTCTCAATTCAAAACTTAAATTTATCCCACTAAAACTCACAATTATTATCAGCATTATTTCTTATTGTATTATTATTTGTAAATAGAAAAAAATTTAAACAAAAGTAAATAATAGATAAAAATAATACTAATCAAAAATGTTTTTCTAAAGATTTTAGGATTTCTTTTATCAAGACGGTTATGAACTTGAATAACCGAACTCTTGTTTATTAGATGATGCATCAGTTAGAAACATTATAAGAAAAAAAGGTCATTTGGTTTATGAAGGGTTAGACTTCTTACAAAAGGAAATGGAGCTAGGGTTCTAGCAAATCTTAAAGTACCATTAAGGATGCCAGTAAAAGAGTGCTCTTTGAAAGTTCAATCTTGTTAACTGTTGGGGTAAGGTATTTTTGCCTTTAAAGCGTGTTAAGGCCAATAAGTGTACTTTTTGACTTTTTATGAAATATGGGTTGGATTTGGGTTGGGTTTGAAGTGATGTGTTAGAGGAGTGATGTGACTCAAATAAGATGATGTGACTTAAATAGGATAGTGACTTTTTGACTTTTTGAATTTTTTTGAGGATGTCAAACTTGGCCTAAATATGACACTTTCAACTCTATGAAGGTTTTAGGGTTCATGAAAGATTTGAATTTTAAGGTTAAGAAGTTTCAAAATTCTAAAGAGTAGGTAAGGGTTATTGAAAAGATTTTTCAAAATTGTGTAATTTGGGGTTTTGATTTTTCATTATTTGAGTGTATCACAAATTATAATTTTATCTTGAAGGATAATTTGTGGGGAAAAAAAAAATAGAGTGTACTGAGAGTAAATTATTGTCATGACCCGCTCCCCATACCCAAGGACTGTAACTGAAGTTACGTACGACTAATTCTTGAACAAATAAATAAACGCGAGTGGAAATAATGTTTAAGTGAGGATACCAAAATAATTATTGGAGTTTCTATTTTATAGCAAAATTTATTGACAAAAAAAGCCGATATTTACATATGAAGAATAGAATTATAAATATTATAAAAGTGCTATATGTGTTTATTCCGTAACCCCGCGTCTAAGACTCTCAAAAAACTATTTCTAAATTGCATTGTTTCTTGAAAATTGGTAAACAACTATAAACACATGGCAGAGTGAGAATATTATACTAAGAGCATGATTACCATATATAAGCTTTAGGCTTAAAATAGATAAAATAGAATACTTTTCTATTAGAGTAAATAAGTTGCTCATATTATAATAGAAATCCATTTCAAAAATCATATGATATTATACTAAAATATATAATCATAACCACGGTGCAGAACAGAACAAAGGTCAATGGATCTATGACAATGCAGAGGTACATATTCAATAGGTGACTCGTACGGATTCTAGAGGTGGCTCTCACAATAGTGTAGTACTTAGATCCGCACAAAATAGAGATCAATAGATCTATGAGAAACAGAGGGCCATAAGGTGATCAATAAGAAACCAATGGTTTATTTAAATTTCTCAAGACATGGGACTCTCGTGATGATACTTACAGAAAATAATTATTTACAAGATTATTGTCAAATACTTTTTAAAATTTAAACAACATATACATGGATTTCAATTTAAACAAATAGAGATTAGGAAATAATCCACGTAATCGAAATATTAATATAATTCATAAAACACAAATTACATAAAATAAATTATGATAACTTAACATACGTAAAATATATTATAGTGACTCAAGGTATAATATAACTCACCTTATTATTAATTCTAATTTTTTACTTTCCGTTTACTGTAACTCATTAAATACTTATAAAATAATTAAATAGAGAAGTGCCAAAAGAGAAAGAAAAAGAGAGTTTGGGACGTGATGAACATCCCTATATATAGGGGAGAAGGCATGGTCAGCAAGAGCATAGGGGGCATGCGTCATTCTTATGCAGAAAATGTTATGTTTCAATGTATTTCGATTTAGAAGAAATATAGATAAAAATATAATAAAAATATCATAATACTCAAAAAATAATATTAAATATTAATATAAAGTTAAAATTATTTTTTTAAATCATTTATTAAATAATACTAATATAAAATTTAAGAGACAACTTAAATTTTCAAGTTGTTACAATCTTTCCAACTTTTAAAAATTTTGTCCTCAAAATTTGTTATATATGTAAGCTATCCGCTGCATACTCTTATAAATATATATTTGATGATTAATTTGATATAAAATATTACCTAAAAAAACTTTACAAAAAAAACTCACTATTTATTTGTCAAAAACTGTTTTGGGCCAAAATGAAAAACAATTGGTGACTTTAAAAACTTTTCATTGGTTTTGTTTTCGAAAATAAAAAAATAAATAAAATGAGAATACAATTAAACAAGCGACTGAAAATTAAATGACAGAATTATATGTAAGAATTGAAGAAATTTGAGATGAACTTCTATTTCTTTTATCCGTGAACTTTCCTTTGATGATAAATAGTTATAAAATTAGTATTTTATAAATTTTGAAAGATTATAGATTTGAACCCACTTCTAAAAAGTCAAAATGATTTTTTCTTTTTTTTCAAATGCTACGGAACATATAATACAGATTTATTTATTTATTTTATTTATTTTTGTAATTGTTTATTTTTTCTTCAAACTATTCAACATATACATGAAAGATATATACAATTATATACAAAGTAATAAATAACTCATTTTAATTACAAAATATAATGAAATACCATAATTATACATACCAAGATTGTTGCTACACAAATATTTAATTTAAATATAACCTGTAATCTAGCTCAACGTTTCCTCCATCCTATTTGTGCGTGTGCCTTATGCTCCAATGCTTTGATAAAAATATTTTAAAAAACCTAGGACTTGATACCACTTGTCACGAGCCGCTCCTCGTACCCAAATGTTAAGCATCGTGATGGCCAGTAACTGAAATTACGAATGAAAATAATATTTAAGTTAGGGTACCAAAATAATCATTGGAGCTTTTATTTTATAACAAAATTTATTGATCAAAAAGGCCGATATTTACATATGAATAATAGAATTATAAATACTATAAAAGTGCTATGTGTATCTATTCCGCAACCCCACGTCTAAGACTCTCCAAAAGTTATTTATGAATTCCATTGTTTCTTGAAAATTGGCAAACAGCTATAAGCATATGACAGAGTGGGAATATTATACTGAGAGCATAATTACCATGGATAAGCTTTAGGCTTTTGTATTAGAGTAAATAAGTTGCTCATATTATAACATAAATCCGTTTCAAAAATCATATGATATTATACTAAAATATATAACCATAACCACGGTGCAGAATAGAACAAAGGTCAAAGGATTCATGACAATGCAGAGATACGGATTCAAGAGGTGGCTCTTAGGAATTCTAGAGGTGTCTCCCACAATAGTGTAGCACTTAGCTCCACACAACACTTTGCTCCGCATAGAACAGAGGTCAATAGATTCATAACAAACAGAGGGCCACAAGGTGACCAATCATAAGTAAATGGTTTGTTTAAGTCTCCTAAGACATGGGACTCCCATGGTGGTATTTACAGAAAATAACTGTTTACAAGATTATTGTAGAATACTTTCTAAAATTTAAACAACATATCTATGGGTTTCAATTTAAGCAAATAGGGGTCAAGAAATAATCCACTTAATCAAAATATTAATATAAATTATAAAACACAAATTGTGTAAAATAAATTACGGTAACCTAAAATATACGTAAAATATATTGTGGTGACTCAAGGTATAATATAACTTACCTTATTGTTAATTCTAACTTTTTACTTTCTGTTCACTACGACCCACTAAATACTTATAAAATAATTAAAGAGAGAAGTGCCGAAAGAGAGAGAAAAAGAGAGTTTGGGACGTGATGATAATGCACACGGTGAACATCCCTATATATATATATATATAGGGGAAGGCGTGGTCAGCAAGAGAATTGGGGGGCATGCGTCATTCTTGTATAGATATGTTACGTTTTTGTTGGCTACATATTTTGTAAAAGCTAATCGCAGCTTGACACGTGGTACATGAAGGGCAATTCGGGGAGTTAATACAAGTCTCCAGTCAAACACAGACACATGGCAGGTCATATTCGTTATAATGGATCTACGCAGCACTGGAATAGCTAGAAGGCGCAAGATGACATGGCCCAACGGTTACTCACGAATTCAATTCAAATCCAAGAGGGAAGCCTAACTATAAGAATGACGTAGTAGGATTGACTGTGAGAGAGCATGATTAGCAATCATGGAGAGGACATTTCGACGATTGGAAGCCCACTTCGATAGTTACCCTTGAAGAGTATAAATAGCAAGAAAGACCCCAAATTGAAGGACCCAGACTTAGATCCAGAAACCAGTTTATTTGCTTCTTATTTGCTTTTCAATTTTACATTCCCAGTTTTTTACATTTCAGCACTTCAATTCCTGTATTGCACTTCATTTCCTAGGAGTAGTTTCAAGTAGTCGTTGTCGTAAACCTTTTCAAGGCTGGGTCATTTCATTGTAAGTTCCTATTTACTCAATGAAATTCAGTTTCTGAATTGTTCTGTACTTGTTATTTTCTTACAAATTTCTTCTAAAACAAGCCACCAGTAAAAGTCCTCTTCATTGAGGCTGAAAGAACTTCAACACAATCGTCTAATAATTGGTTGGCAATTAAAATTCTATAAAGACTGATTGATCCTTACTAGCACGCTTAAATTTACATTATTAACCTTTGAAAGCCAAAAAAGCCAACATATATTTTTGGCACGCCCAGTGGGACTATTAAAAATGACTAGGCGTAAAGCAAGAGAATAAAATGAATGCTTGGAAGAGGGGGTAGAAGGAGAGGTAAAAATACCTAGCCTAGAGGAGAATGTAATGGATGCACTTGTCCCATCAGATCTTCCACGAATGGTCGAATAGACTAGCACTTCAGAATGTACAACACATATTCAACACACTGGACAGGGCCATGAGACTAGACCTTCGAATATCCCTTCTACCCATCCAATAAATCCATGGGGAGGTTTAGTAGATGCTATAGGGCAACAATTAATGTATACAATAGAAAGATGGGCAACATCTTTTTTGGATCGAGTAAATTCTCATCAAACAATGATCGCACGATAGGCTAAAGAAAACATGAATTCTCTTCAGCATAGATTGGCTCGAGATAAACAGCCTATGCAAAATAACGGACAAACCAGTGGTCAGATTAGCAATTAGAGTCATGAGAGGTCATCTCCTGTGCCTCAATCATGGTATGAAACTTCTTCGAGACCACCAGCAAACCAAAATGTACCATTGCCCACTAGCGCAACCATACAAATTGGTGGATCTGAGCCAACACAAGGGAATGGTATGAGGATGTTTCCCAATCCTATGTTCGGAGCCATACCTGGCATACGGGGCTTAATTAATCCTGTGTTTGAATTTACACTAGGGAGGTTGGAGGGATTTCCTGCGACTGGAAGAGAAACAACACCTGTTCCTCCTCCTATAGCACCTTTCGTAGGGCCTTTCCCAGGACAGATTCCAAGAGGTCAGCCATACCTTCAACAACAACCAGTGCAATAAGGACAACCAGCCTTGAATGTACCCATATATGGACCAAGAGGCCCTCAAGCACATGGAGTTCCTCCAAACCCTATGTTGGTTCCTCCAGTAGTGGTTTAACTAGCACAAAATATGGTTTCAAGAGACCAAATTGCTAATATAGTTAGAGAAATGTGTGGACCTATGGCTCTTGGGGTCCAGACACCAGTGTACAAAAAACCTTACCCTGAGTGGGTGGATAGGGTACATGAGTATCCTAGAGGGTTTAAAATACCAAACTTTGCCCTCTTTTACGGAAATGGAAACTAGTCAACGGTAGAACACATTGCTAGGTTTACAGGCCAGTGTGGTGAGTTCGCCAATAATGATTACATGAAACTGAGACTCTTTCCAAACTCTTTAACTGGAGCAGCCTTCGTATGGTACATGAACCTTACACCTACTTTATCTAAACTTGGTAGTAAATGGAGAAAGTTTTTCATGTCCAATTTTTCAAAACAGAACCTGAAGTTTCCATGGCAGACTTGGCAAGATTGAGCCAAAGGCCTGATGAGAAGGCTGCTCAGTTTATTGCTAGATTTAAAAGGGCATGAAACAAATACAGGGTCATGTTACCATATCCTGAATTTGTAAGATTGGCTAAAATGGCTTGGAATTTAGACTTCGAAAGAAGCTTGATTTAATTGAGTTTCGAGACTTAGTAGAGTTAACCTATAAAGTGTCTAGATATAAAACTTTACTCGAGAAAGAACAAGATCGAAGTAATGCATCATATAAGACTTACTATAGGGACCCTAATTATGAAATTAATGTAGCAGATATCGTAAGAAAAGAACTTATGACCTGTGAGGCATTAATTCAGAAAGACAGTACAATAGCCCAGCAGTTTAAAAATAAAGACCTGCATAGGAAGTATTCTTTTGACTTAACAAAAGCAGATGATATTTTTGATCATTTACTTGTAGTAAATTTCCCAAAATTACCAAAGGGAGTCAAGATCTCTACCCTTGAAGAACTTAAAGGAAAGTTGTATTGTAAATGGCACAATTCTTGGTCTCATTCAACAAAAAACTGTATTGTTTTCCGAGACAGGATCCAAGAACAGATTCGGAAGGGGAGGCTAAAGTTTCTAGCCAAGTCTGAGAAAGCTATGAGAATTGACATCAACCCGTTTTCAGAGATTGGGGAGGCTACAACCAATGTTGGCATGCTAGATTCTCAAAACCTATCCTTGAAAGAATTGGAGGAAGTCACTGTGCAGATGCATGTGGCTAGCTAGGCTGCTTTCAGAAGAACACAAGAAGTTCACTAGCTGATGGACAAAGCTCTGCAGGCTAAAAGAAGGCTTTAGAGAAGAGATGTTGGATGATGACTCTCTCGAAGCTGCTATAATGCAAATGATGTGTCCCAGGTGCAAGATGTGTTACAAGTGGCTGAAAGGGCTCCCAGTTGATGGGAAACAGCATTACAAAGAGGTGCAGAGGGACCGAATAACCAACACCTATGACAAGAGGCCATACCTAACTAGCCCTAGACAACATTCATCCTTAGTAGCCCCACCAGACACCAAGATGCAATCAAAAGGAAAAAGGCATCTGTATGAAACTAGGCCACCCAATTATTACAGGGTAGACAATCAGCTTGAAAGGAAGCATGGATTCAGTGCAAGGCATGGGACCAGGACTGATAATTGGCCCCCGATGACTACTTCGAAGACTACTTCAAAGAGTGGGGCAACAAATCCAGTAGCCAGACCATTGGACTCATGAGTCCCAGGAGTTCCAGATTGATTTGTCATGCAGAACAAACCTAAGGAAATGCCTACTCAAAAAAAGGTTTTTGGAGACAAGGGAAGAATGATCAAACCTCCCTTAGTGGCTCCAAACAATTGGGTGTTATTAAAGAACCCAAAAACAAGGGAGCCAGATATGGTTCCTATGATTTCTAGGTTTTAAAGGAGAAAGATCCAATGAAGATACACCCAGTATCAGAGGGATCTGAAAGAAAGTGAATAGAGCACTTCCATGGCACAAGCAAAAGACCAGACAGATGGAGAGATAGGTTCGAAGCCTGCTCCAAAGATTAAGAGAAGTGTCAGCATGAAGTAGTTGGCTAAAGTTCATGCTGAACTAAGAGCCAAAGAAAAATTCAGTTTAGCAAGCCTCGAGAAGGCTTTAATGGAAAGTGATGATGAAACGGATGAAGGAACTGAGTTAGGCCAAAAGAAAACGTTGGCTGAAAATGACCTGTTTGAGGCCTTCATGGCTAAATAGACCTTTTTGGTTGACAAGCCAATGGAGGTAGATCACCAACAGATTGTTTCAAAGGAACCTGCTAGCACAGAGGTACCAGAATGCAGCATGGAAGATGCTTCTGAAATAACAGAACAAGCTAGTTTGGAAGGGAAACAAGTACAACCAGTAATTCAGTTTGGCTCATTTCTTCCAGTGCTAGTAAACATGGTATATATACTGCCACAGGAGTTCCAAGCTGAAGAGGGAAACCAGGAAGATCAGGAAGATGACCCCATTCCAGTTTCTAGTGAAGATTCACAGGCTAGCATGATTCAAAATGAGTCTGAAATGGCCACACCAATGGAAACTGAAAAAGAAAGTGAGGAGGTGAGTATTAACCTCTCATATCCTTTCGAGTACCCTGTAACATCTATGACTCAGCACGTTAAGCCCCTATATATCAAGGCTTACTTCAATGGGATGCAAATGAACAAGGTGTTAGTGGACAATGGGGCGGTAGTGAACTTGCTTCCGAAGTCCTTCTTGAAGAAATTGGGGAAAAAAAAACCCCAGATTAATGCCAACCAGCACAACCATTGTTGGTTTCACTGGAGATAAGCAGATGGCTCAGGGTATTCTGCCCATCAACTTGAATGTGGGAACCAGAGATTGCATACAACATTTTTTGTTATAGACAATAATGCCAAGTATAATACTTTGTTTGGCAGGGATTAGATCCACACCAACAAATGTGTGCCTTCCTCTCTACATCAGAAAATGATGATAGCACTATGCAATGGAGAGACAGAGGAGATCAACGTAGACCTCCAACCCTTTATCACTTATGCTGATTTTGCAAAGGCCAAGTTACACACTGAAGAAGTGACACCACTCAGTGTGCTGAGGAAACTTGATGGAACAACCGAAGTGACGGCTAATGAGCAAGTAGCATACTTGAAGCACCTAGTGCAGGAGAGTGCCGATGAAGAGTTCGTTATCAAAATGATAATGATGCCTGGTTGTAGGCTGTAGCAACCCTAATTTTTCGTAAGTCATTATTTATTATTATTATGATTATTATTACTTTATTTTATTTTTGACTTTATTAATTGTGTGATTACATGAGAATTTAATGTGGTATTTAATTAATTTAATGTGATATTTAATTATATATAATTAATTTGAATATTTATATATATTGATATATTTTATATATATATATAATCTTATATTTATATTTATATATGTTGTAATTATGTTGTATTTAAATAATATAATATGTTATCAATTAGGTTATAAGCACTTAGAGAGGTGTTGAAAAAAAGAAGAAGAAAAGAACAAAAACAAAAACAGAGGCAACAGTAAGAGAGAGAGAGAGAGAGTAATCAAAGAAAAAAAGAAAGGGTCCTGCGGCTATGTGTGTGTAAGAGAGATGGTGGGAAGAGAAGGAAAAAAATAAAAAGATTAGGGTTTTGTTTTGGTGGCTTTATAAATTCTTCAAGTATTTATTTGATCTTCAAAAAAATATTGTGAGTGCAAAACCCACTTCTCTTGATTTATGTTTATTTCGTTGTTTTATTTTTATTTATTTGATGTTGAATTGATTTCGTATTTGTATGTAGATGATTAATCGATTTTAATTATTTTGATTAGTTGTGTATGTAAGGTTTAGGGTTTTTAGATGATTGATTGATTTTAATTATTTTGATTAGTTGTGTATGCAAGGTTTAGGGTTTTTATATGGATTTATTTTGTGGTCGTAATCACACTCATAGATATATGAAATTAAAATAAACTTGGAACCCATAGATAAATTCCTTACTCTCCACCATGACTTTATAGATTGTTGTTTTATTTGAGTATTGGTGAGAAAGAGTGTATAAAAAAAAAATGTGAGGATTATGAGATTTATTTGACTGCCTTAGGCTTGGCATTATTATTTTTGTTCTCATGAGTGGATGAGAGATTGTGTATATATATTGTTGCCTCATTCTCATGAGTAGACGAGTGTTTTGATTTACGCGTGTACGTATATGCTAACCATCCGGGGAGTGTGGGTCAAACTCGGGATGATATCCCCATGCAAGTTTGGCTTCAAAGCGGTGTTAGGTATACGGGAGACACATGGGATATATGTGTAGGCCGAAAGTGAAGGGCCGAAGTGGTGGAGTTAAGGTACAAAGAATTAAATATGAGTTTATTGTTATAGTGTGAATTGTATTGATTTGTACATCTTGAAAAATAGTAAACGACCTTGATAAATTATAAAATTTGAGTAAAGACATGTATACGTAATTCTAGACAACTTTTGTGTTTTAACTTTTTACTAGAAAGATCAATTAGAACTTGTAATCGGATGATAGTAGTTACAATAGTTTTTATTCATTTTAGTTGGGCAGGCTTTAGATGCTGTTTTAACCCACGAAACGAGCTCATTTTTATTCATTTTGCCTAAAATGAAGTCAAATATTATTCTGAACACTTTTTGTGTTTTGAACTTTTCCGAAAAAAATCATCCTAGGGCAGTTTCTATTCGTTTTTAGCTTCAGATCTTTCGGTTGAATTCCGTCTAGGTTTTTCTATCAAGTTTTTCTCTCAGCCTATTCAGTTTCTACTAAATTTATTTACATGGCCTTTCAGAAAATTTGATTCTGTACAACTTTTATTCTTTAAGTTTTGGTCAATTCGAATTATTTTAGCATGAAACAGTGCATTTTTATAATTCTTCAGCAAGTTATTTATGATTAAATTATACTAACATTATTTTTTTGCAGAATGGTGGGTCTTACTAACTTTTTATGCAGGGTTGACCCACCATATTTTTATTTTTATTTAGTTTATTTTATACTCAATTTATCTTTAATTGTGTACAGGTAAGAAACTAAATGCCACCGTATCTCAGGAAACTACCCATTCGTCTCGATGTGAGTGGAACTACTTGTCTTGTTCCGTAACAAGAATTAATGTACTTTTTGTTTGTGTCTAGTGGACAAGTGGGTGTCAATTCTTGTACTCATACCAGTATACCTGTATACTGATCCGTTTTGTCTCTTGGCAACTAGAGTGCATTCTGTTTGAGCGCAGCCGAGCTTCCTTTGCAAGATTAGTTGGGACTGCGATGGTGAAGAGAAATAACTATAGTTGTTGGACATGTCGTTTAGACTTCTTTTGTTTTCTTGAGCTTAGGATTGATATTAGTTTATGTATTTATTATTTTTTTTATGACTTTAGTATTTGGATAATTTGGCATGGTTTGTAACCTTACATTGTTTAAGTTATTTTGACTATTTATTGTTACTTTAATGTTGGAGGCATTGGTTAGTTATGAAATTATGGTGAATGGTTTGGTTGGCGTTTTGTTAGTTCTTTTTTTTAACCCTTGTAATCTTTTGAGGATGGAAATTTACTTAAACCCTTTGGAGACGTGAACGTTTAGATTTTGTTTCACCTCTAGGATTTGGATGATGGAATATTGGTTGGGGTTTAGTCATAATTTAATATTTAATTGTCCAAATTTTGGGGCGTGACATAGGCAAGAAGATAAGAACCAATAAGCCAGACCCTTGGCTATAGTCAAGTTTTCAGCATTAGACATAAAGTCAATAGTTCAAAAAGTATAGGAACAAGAGAAGGAAGCCATGGTGATTGGCTGTAATCAGGAGCAACAAAAGGCCAGGCCTTTGGCCCTTGATAAGTACTGTGCATTGGACATAGATACACAAGTCCAGGAAATACAGGAAGAAGAAGCCTTATGGACAGATTTTGTCTATGAGAAAGAAAACAAAGATGTTGAGCCAGAGAAGGTGGGAGCAGAACAAAGTGAAGAAGTTGCTTTGAAGATGGAAGAAGTCAAAGGAGAAGCATCAGTAAGTGCTCACGTACAAGACCCCTTGGAAGAAGTCAACTTAGGGGAAGGTTCTGCACAGCTGCCCACCTACATCAGTGCTTGGTTAAGTCCTATTGATAGAAACTAGTTGTTGGTAGTCCTAAAGCAATATAAGGATTGTTTTGCGTGATCTTATAATGAATTGCCTGGATTGGATAGGTTATTAATGGAACATAGGCTCCATATGAAGCCTAATTTTAAGCCACACAAGCAGAAACCAAGACGGATGAGTCCTGAAGTGGTTCAAAAGTAAAAGAGGAGATTCTTAGACTCCTTAAGACAAGCTTCATTAGAATAGTTAGGTATGTTGAATGGTTGTCTAATATTGTGCCTGTGGTTAAAAAGAATGGCAAAATGAGGGTATGCATTGATTTTAGAAATCAGAATTTGGCAACTCCAAAAGATGAATACCCCATGCTTATAGTTGATCTATTGGTAGACAGTTCAGCAGGGCACAAGATTTTGTCTATGATGGATAGGCATTCTGATTACAACCAAATTTGCATTGCAGAGTAGGATGTCCACAAGACAGCATTTAGGTGTCTAAGGAATATTGGCACCTTCGAATGAGTGAAAATGCTATTTAGTTTAAAGAATGCTGGGGCAACATATCAGAGGGCAATGAATACTATCTTTCATGATCTTATTGAAGGATACCTAGAGTGTTACATTAATGATATTGTTGTAAAGTCCCAGTCTATGGAGGAACACTTAGTTCACTTGGTAGTAGCTTTCAAAAGAATGAGAAAGTTCAAGTTGAAACTTAATCCTCTTAAATGTGCTTTTGGTGTATCGGTTGGAAACTTCTTGGGGTATGTAGTGCACAAGAATGGAATACAGATTGATCAGAATAAAGCCAAAGGCATCATTGAGGCCAAACCTCCATCAAGTAAGAAAGAATTACAAAAGTTCCTTGGTCAAGTTAATTTCCTTCGAAGATTTATTTCTGACACTACAGGAAAACTAAAGTATTTTTTTCTTTGTTAAAGCTGAAAAATGAAGAAGAGTTTGTGTGGACAACAGAGTATCAAGTTGCTTTCAAAGGAATTAAAGTCTGCTTGGCCAAGCCTCCAGTGTTGATGCCATCAAGGAGAGATATGCCCTTGAAGTTATACATTATTGCAGCAGAAGATTCATTGGGAGTTTTCCTAACTCAGGACAACGAAGAAGGTAAAGAGCAAGCAATTTATTACCTTAGTAGGTTTTTAAATTATTGTGAATGTAAATATTCAGTTGTAGAAATGTTGTGCCTTGCATTGTACTTTGCAGCAATGAAATTAAGATATTATCTTTTGCCTACTATTGTCTTGGTAATTGCAACCACAGACTTAGTTAAGTACATGTTATCTAGATCTATACTGAGAGGAAGAATTGGCAAATGGATATTAGCTCTATCAAAATTTCATTTAGAATATGTTCCCCAAAAGACAATAAAATGACAAGTTTTGGCTAACTTCTTGGTAGATCATTCATGTCAAACAGAAAACCAAGAAATAATGGACCTTGGTATGGTCAATATTGAGCCATGGCAAATGTAGTTCGACGGATCAAAAGCTAATGGTTTGGTTGAAATTGGTGTTATAATTAAATCACCACAGGGGGTAAAAACCACATGTCACGGCCCAAACCCGCCCCTATAGGTATAGCATCGTAACCGGCTAGTAATCCTTGAATTACTAAAGGCCTCTGAACAGAATAACGTATAATCAAGGGGCTGCGAAAGCAAATATACAAAATACAGCGTCCATTGAGTTGTGCAGACAGACATGGGACAAAATAATGTTAAACTTTATAAGCGTACATATGACGTCGCATAGATACAGTAATTATATGTTACCGCATGTACAGATAACCAAAACAAACTATTCATTAAACAAGAGAAATCAAAGTATTGAACGTTCAAAAAGACATGGCCACACGACATGACTTGGTTCGGAACCCCCTTTCGGGAGGCGCAAAGGGTGGCTGACAAAACGGAATCCCGAGCCATTAACTCTGGCCTTGATTACATTCCTGGTCACCTACGTACATAATATAAATAATGAGCGGAAGCTCAGTGAATAATAACGGAGTAAAGGATTTAATGAATGAAGTCCATATCAGATTCAGAAATCATAATTCAGATTCATAAACAGATTCATATTCATATCCTTATTCAAATCATACATAGAAGTTAGAGTTCATGCTTAATTATACGTGGTACATCCATTAGCACTAACAGAGCAGATACAGAACAGATGCAGAACGTATGGTGGTTATGAGTAACCAGTTCCATAAAGGAACCTCTGGATCCAGGTAAGATAGAATACATGCTCAGCTCCATGATGGAGCCTCCAGTACGGGTAACAGATGACAGACATAATAAGTTCCATAATGGAACCTCCGACACTGGGTAACAGCTAACGGATATCACATGATGCTAAGGATGCCACGAATACATTGTCAGAAATTGGACAATCATTTATTGTATAGAACATAGATTTCAGAAAACAAATCTGATTTTATCATGCAGAAAGTAAATAAAGTTAACATAACTTTATTAAGTTATTACTCACAGTTGGCTTCAAGTGCAGACAGACAGAGCAAATTAATCAAATGGTTTACGGCACGTGACCTACATAACACATAACGAAAACACATTTGAAACATATGTTGGAATATATCTAACTCATTACGTTCTATTTATAGTGTGTTTCTATACGTTACCCTTATTATTATGCTGTAAACTTGGCTTAGGAATGCCTAAGATGGAATGAGGATGCAAAAATGTATTTGAAAACACTTGATCGAATTTTCTGAAATCAGGGTCCGCGCTTGAGCGGATATACGAAATGTGAGGGGACGTTCGAGCATAACTTCCTCCGCTCGACCGTTCTGCAAACTTTGAAAAAGTTCTGGTTAAGCGATTTTCACGCTCGATGGTTGCTCAAGCGTGAGACTCATGCCCCCACTTGAGGGCAACTCTTGCCGTTTGAGCAGTCTGCAAAAATATGAAACTTCTGAAAGCATGCATTTCACAATCGAGCGAACTTCTGATCGCTCAAGTGGAGATGCAAAAACAAATGTGGCTGTTTGAGCGCAAAATCTCACGCTCGAGCAGAGAGGTTGAATTATGGAATTTCCAGATTCACCTCCAAGCTCCCAAATCCAACTTCAAAGCTGCAATTTTTGTTCTTTTGAGCCAAAAACTTAAGGAAACATTTAGAAACTTGTATAACAATATGAAATGAAGATTAATTCACAAAATCAAAGCCCAAAACCAAATCAATTCTTCAAAACTAAGCTTGAAAAATTGTATATACAACATGCATGCAATGATATAAAATATTGTCTTTCAAAACATAAGTAATTTGGGATTGTAAGTGCAAAACTGTGGTGAGCACTCAACATTTAACAAAGATGACCTCTTGCATGTATGGATTGATTGTAAATTAAACTCAAAATTCATGAATGATGCATGCATGCATGAATTAATCTTTCACTCTACATTCTGACTTTAATTCTCATGCTTAATCTTCTAATTTGAATAATTTAAGTAATTCAAATTCATATTTAAGGAGTTGAATTTCCTACCTAAAGCCTTGAGCTAACAAGTGTTGGAGCCAAACTTCCCTCCAAGGTTGAGTAATTCTTGATTTTCCCTATAAATTTCCTATAATTCACTCTAATTGTTGAAGTTCCTCTCCCAACTCTTATACTCTCTCCTCTCTCACGTTTGAGTCAAAAGATGAGGAAATGAAAATGTATATAATAGCCTTGAGTCTACAATTTGCCTTATATAGGCTTGGGTAAAGGTGTAATTATTTATTGATCAAACTAATCAAATAGACATTAAATTATTTTAATTTAATCATTCCGATTCAAAATTCAATTAAACCTACCTTAAAATTGTAAAAATTCTAAGTAACACATAAATCAAGTTAATTTTAGAATCGGGTGCCGATAAGGCTTTCAATTTCGCAATCGAAACGAAAACATGAACAGACCTTCCTACGTTAAACAGATATAAACACAAATAAGGCAACATATGATGCAAAATTTCACTTTAATTACTCATTGGGCATAATTAAGCATGGATTAATGTTAATCATGGGTCGGGGTTGTTACACCATACATGGTTTCAGAGTGGATGAACTGCTTGTTTCTATACTTGTTTGATGTGTGCATCACATAGTAAGATTAGCTAATTAATCGGAATAAGAACACATGTGTTTTCAAAAACAAGATATCATGCTTAGTACAGGTCGATCTTTGATCGGGCGAGCGGGGGTGCTCATTACATGACCTTCCCCTCTCGTACCCAAGTTCCTGAGCCGAGGCAACTTTGGTGATGACGGACACGTGGCCTTAGGCACGAGTCAGGGTTTCCTAAATTCCCCCCAAAACAAAATATTTAGGTGGCGACTCTGTATCTGGCAAAGTAGTCCATGTTTGGCACTTCTTTATAAAAATCAGTTTTCCAAAAACGATTCGCCGGATTTGGACTCTTTGGTGATTTATCGGTCTTACATCGCACATTGTAAGATTAGATTCAGAACCGTGACATTTGAGTTCGAACTGTAGTAGCAAGCCTAATCCCGGGCGCGTCTACACTCTTATCCTTATTTATTATTTTATGAAGGAATTTTGTAAGAGTGGGGAATTTATTGTTGAGTGAGGCTCATTAGATAAAAATAAGATTTGTGCAAAATCCACAGGCTTGGTGAAGCCTTGGTGGTGTATTGATTCATTTTGATAGTAAATAAATTTCAAGGAGGTTCCTTGGGGAGTGAACGTAGGCTTGGCGTGCCGAACCATTATAAATGTCAATGTTTGATTTTCTCTTCCTATCTCTTTTATTTTTATATTGATAATTATTATTTTGTTTTTTTATTTGTTAAAATTCTAAATATTGTGTTTATTATTTTTTAATATTGTAAATTTTTTAATAACCTTAGTTATTCCTTACTTGAGGGACAAGCATCCAATAGGCCGCCTCTGTTTAGCAGCACAAATTTTAGCTATTGAAAAACTAGGATGACCATACATGTTCAAACTAATGATTATGAATGCTGAAAAATTATTTGCAATGGTCCAAAAATTCATAGGTTTTGTAGATGACCTTAAGGTACCAAAACCTGATGACCTTAAGGTACCAAAACCTGAAGATGAGTAGAATGAATCAGATACTAGAGTGACCCAAATTAATGTCAAAACCACAAACATGTTGTATTGCGCCTTAGATGCCAACAAGTTCAACAAAATCTCCACATGTAAAATCGTAAAAAAAAATTTGGGATAAGCTTATAGTGACTCATGAGGGAACTGAACAAGTTAAAGAATCTAGAGTCAGTTTGCTAGTCCATAATTATGAACTCTTTAAAATGAAGCCTGATGAAACTATTCCTCAAATGTTTACTCTCTTTACTAATATTATTAATGGTTTAACTTCTATTGGCAAAATATATACTAATACTGAAATTGTAAGAAAAGTGCGTAGATCATTGCCAAAAAGTTAGGAGACAAAAGTCATTGCCATTACCGAAACCAAGGAGTTATCAAAGCTAAGTCTAGATGAGTTAATAGGATCTCTCTTAACTCATGAGCTCATAATGTAAGAAGGAAATGAAGAGGAGAACAAGAAGAAGAAGAAGAAATGAATAACCTTCAAATCCACCTCAAAACATCAAGAGGATGAGGAAGATAATTCGGATGATGATGAGGAAATAACATTCATCACTAGGAAGTTCAAAAGGTTAGTGAAAAAGAAACAAGGTGTGCGAAATTTTTTCAGAAAAGACTTCAACAATAGGGATTTCCAAAGGGGAGAAAATCACAAAAAATCTGAAGTTACCTATTACGAATGCAACAAACTTGGACACTACAAATCAGAATGTCTGAAACTTAAGAAACAATTCAAGAAGAATAAGAAAGTCATGATTGCAGCATGGGGAGGAGATATCGATGAAAGCGACTCAGAAACCGAAGTTTGCAAAAATGAGGTTACTAACCTATGCTTAATGGCACTGGAAACGAAGATGAGGTAAATGATGAATCTTTTACATTTGATGAATTATAATTAGCTTTTGATGAATTACATACTGAATTTAAGAAACTTAGTTTGAAAAGTAACTGTCAGAAGAAAGTAATTTCAAATTTATCAAACGAAAATGAATCCTTTACTTCCAAAATAAATGCTTTAGAAAATGAAGTCATGAAAATAAAAAAAGAAAATGAGATTTTAACTCGAAAAGAGTCTTCAATTTAGGAAAAAAAATTAGTTGTATTGCAAAAAGAAAATGAGTTTTTTAAAAAAGGAGCCAATTGTTTTGAAAGAAAATATTGAAGACTTGAAAAATACTTTTTCAAAATTCACTTAAGGTAGAGAGACTTTAGATAAAATTCTTAAAAATCAAAATCGTAACTTTGGTAGAACCGGAATTGGATATAAACCTTTTTCAAAAGTAAAAACTGTCAAAAATGGTTTTGTGTATGCATCTTCTAGTCACTCTCATCTCACATGTCATTTTTGTGGTACAAAAGGTCATATTTCACCTTCATGTCTTGTTAAAAGAAATCCTTTTGTTAAAATAAAAAAAAATTGGGTCCCTAAGGACATTTCAAGAGTGTCAAATTCTAACTCTTATGGACCCAAGAAAATATTGGTACCAAAAAAAAAAATCAAATTTTTATAGATATGTTTCACGACAAAATCCAGTAACAATAAATGGTATCTCGACAATACATGTTCGAGGCACATGACCGGAAATAAAGTTATGTTCGCCACACTCTAACCAAATGATGGTGGATATGTGACTTTCGACGATAATAGGAATGGTACAATCATTGATGTAGGAAGTATTGATAAAAATCTTCTCCTATTATCGAAAATGTTTTACTTGTTGAAGGTTTAAACAATAACTTGCTTAGCATTAGTCAATTATGTGATAAAGGGTATATAGTTATTTTTGAGAAAACTTATTGTACTATTGAGAACATCCTAGAAAACAAAACTTTATTTGTAGGCTATAGACATGAGAATGTATATGTATTTAATTTGGATGATTTGTCTTCTCATTTTAATATTAAATGTTTATCTGCTACAAATGATAATGGTTGGCTTTAGTATAGAAGATTAGGACATGCTCATTTTGATCTAATTTCTAAACTTTTAAAAAATGAGTTAGTTATTAGTTTACCAAAAATTGTTTTTGAAAAAGACAAACTTTGTGATGCATGTCAATTTGGAAAACAAACTAGAATTTCTTTTAAATACAAAAATATCATTTCAACTATAAAATCGCTTCAACTTTTGCATATTGATTTATTCGGACCACCTAGAACATTAAGTTTATGAGAAAAATCGTATGATTTTGTTTGTGTTGATGATTATACTAGATTTACGTGGGTGTTATTTTTAGCACACAAAAATGAAGCTTTTTATAATTTCTCAAGACTTTGTAAAAGAATTCAAAATGAAAAAAATCTTAATATTTATAGTATTAGAAGTGATCATGGTAGAGAATTTGAAAATGATGATTTTATTATGTTTTGTGATAAGTTTGGAATTGATCATAATTTTTCTGTCCCTAAAACTCTTCAACAAAATGGTGTAGTTGAAAGAAAAAATAGAACTCTTGAAGAAATGACCCATACTATGCTTTGTGAAAATAATTTGCCTAAATATTTTTGGGCGGAAGCCGTTAACACTGCATACTATGTTGTAAACCGTGCTATGATTAGACATATTCTTAAGAAAACCCCTTATGAAATTTAGAAAGGTAGAAGACCTAATATTAGTCACTTGCGTGCATTTGGTTGTAAATGTTTTTTATTGAATAACAATAAAGACAACTTAAGAAAATTTGATACTAAATTGGATGAAGCTGTATTTCTTGGGTATTCAATTTCTAGTAAAGTTTATAGAGTATTCAATAAAAGAATTCTACTTGTTGAAGAATCTGTGCATGTTGCTTTTGATGAATCTGACAACATGATTTCCAAGAATCTTGTAAGTAATGATATTGTAGAAAATCAACCAAGCATAGAGAGCATTTACATAAAGAAAATGAAGAAAATTCATTACGTGAACATGAAGAAGAAATGACAATGGAGAAACTTCAAGAAATATATGCTCTTCCAGAAAACGACTCAAATCTACCAAAAGAATGGAAGTATGCTCATGGTCACCTCAAAGACCTTATCATAGGTGATGCGGCAGGAGGTATAAAAACTCGTTCCTCTGTTAAAAATGTTTTTGGTAAGTTAGCGTTTGTTTCACAAATTGAACCAAAATTGTTTTTAGAAGCTGAAAATGATGAAAATTGGATTTTAGTAATGCAAGAATAATTAAATCAATTTGAAAGGAATGAAGTTTGGTTTTTAACTTCTCAACCTAAGGATCATCTCGTTATTGGTACAAAATGGGTTTTTCAAAATAAAATGGATGAATCCAGAGTTATTACTAGAAATAAAGTTAGATTAGTAGCCCAATGTTATAATCAAGAAGAAGGCATTGATTTTGATGAAACTTTTGCACCGGTTGCTAGACTTGAAGCTATTAGAATGTTACTTACTTTTGTATGTTTTAAAGATTTCAAATTGTATCAAATGGATGTTAAAATTGCTTTCTTAAATGGGTACATTTCGGAGGAAGTTTATGTTGAACAACCTCCTGATTTTGAAAGTCATAAATACTCAAATCATGTTTTCAAATTTTCCAAAGTTTTATATAGTTTAAAATAAGCTCATAGAGCATGGTATGAAAGATTAAATAATATTCTACTTGACAAAGGTTTTTCTAGAGAAAAAATTGATACAACACTTTTTACAAAAACCAAAAAGGAGAATATGCTAATTGTTCAAATTTATGTTGATGATATTATTTTTGGTGCTACTAATGAAAATTTGTGCAAAGTGTTTGCTAAAGATATGCAAAGTGAATTTGAAATGAGTATGATGGGAGAGTTAAATTACTTATTTGGTCTACAAATTAAACAAACTAATGATGAAATCCATTTAAATCAATTGAAATATATCAATGATCTACTCAAAAGATTTGAAATGGAATCATCAAAGTCTGCAGCAACTCCAATGAGCACATCAATAAAAATCGACAAAGATGAGCATGGTAAACCTGTAAATGAAAAGAAATATCGAGGTATGATTGATTCCTTACTCTATCTTACTGCAAGTAGACCCGATATAATGTTTAGTGTTTGTATGTGTGCATGTTTTCAATTTGCACCGAAAAAGTCACATATCACTGCAGTCAAACATATTTTCAGATATTTTGTTAGCACTCCAAATTTGGGATTATGGTCTCCTAAGGGAACCACTTTTGAACTTTTTGGTTACTCGGATGCCGACTTTGCGGGATGTAGACTTGATCGAAAAAGCACAAGTGGTACTTGTCACTTTCTTGGACACTCACTCACTTATTGGTTTTGCAAAAAACAAAACTCAGTGGCTCTGTTAACTGCTGAAGCAGAATACATTGCCTCGCTAGGTGTTGTGCACAATTACTTTAGATGAAACAATAACTTTAAGATTTTGGACTTCACTATGATCATATTCCTATAAAATGTTGTTATCTTAAGTAGGCAACCCAAGAGGGGGGTGAATTGGGTTATTAAAAAATTATACAATATTAAAATTAACACAATAATCAGAATTTTAATAAATAAAAAAAATAATAATAATTATCAATATAAAAGTAAGAAAGATAGGGAGAGAAAATCAAACACTAAGATTTATAGTGGTTCGGCAGGCCAGGCCTATGTCCACTCCCCAAGGAACCTCTTTGAGAATTTCTTTACTATCAACTGAATAAATACACTACTAAGCTTGTGGATTTGGTATAGGACTTACTCTTATTTATTGAGCCTCACTCAACAATAAATGCCTTACCTTTACAAAATCTCTTACAAAAATAATGAATAAAAATAAGTGGTACTTAAACCCTCTTTTATAATAAATCTCTCACAAAGAGTAGATATGAATGTGTAAGAACAAAGGCTACACTTAGATCTGAAAGTGAAAGAGCAGAATATAATATACTTAAAATTTTGGACTACAGAGAAATTTTTTTCTTCAAGTTCTTGATTTTTCTCTACACATAACACTTCTATTTATACACAAAAATATATATCCGTTGGAAGAGGGGACACTCCTCTTCTGACTTTGGAGTCCTTTCACATGGATTAGCAGTTAGGGTATGCTCATTATGTGGCTTCATTTTTTCAAAAAGAGTGGTAGCTGGTTGTTGGTGCTTTTTGATTTTCATAAAGAAAAAATCAAATATTTTGAATAAGAGACAATGGATTTCAATCAATGAATAGTACGTAAAGAACAAAAAGTACATAGTGATTGCATAGTGAATTTTATTTTAAACTAGTTGAATGTACATTGCTATTCTTAATAAAATATTTGTATGTATATTATAAATACACTTAAATAACAATAACCAATCTTCTCATGTGAGTATATTAAAAGGAAACAAATTATCAATATCACATTTGTCAAAATAATACAATCAATCAGTCAATTTTGTCAAAATAATACAATTAATCAATTTTAAATCTATCAAAAGGTGAATAGTGACTAGCCAATCAATCAATCAATTTTGTCAAAATAATACAACTAATCAATTTTAAATTTGTCAAAAACTAAATAGTAAAGTTTTCACAATATTTTTATTTAAATAATATTTAACAAATATATCATACAATATATAATTTAAACAGATAAAATTTTGTGTCAAATAATATACAATATGTATATAAAAAATTATCAATTAATATTTTAAACATCATCAAAATTAAACCACATGATTAACAATCTCACCATTTTTTATGATGACAATGCATGAATGGATGGATTTGACACAAAATTAAAATCAACAAAGTAGTTGATAACTCTGCTTGATAACTCTGCAACATATAATTAAAGCACATGCATGCACAACAATTCAAGATTATATTTTTTCTCTCCCTTTGACATCATCAAAATAAAATATGGAAATAGAAAACAAACACATTGGATAAAATAATCTGAGATGCCAAAAATATAATAATGGTCCTTAGGTCTTGTCGAGATCATTGTGGGGATTTTTGAGCATCTCTGGCACCCGAAATGTTGACAAACAAAAGATTTGAGTATATATGCATCGAGTATTGGATCAGTGGAGTGGATAAAATGGACAAGGATGATAGGCAAAGATATGAAATTATCAAGTGTCGGAGAGAAAAATTTGTTTTACCTCATTGTGTAATCATGTCATTCCTTACCTTAGCCGTTAATGGTTCGGACATGCATGAGGTGCCTGTAATGCAGGTAAACGAGAGGTTACCAGTGGTGCAGGCACACACTATTCCTGTAAATGAGGGTCCTAGTGTTATTGGTAATCGGAATGATATCGATGCTATTAACAAAACTATGGCTCTGAGTACATGGGCAATGACTGCAATTTCCAATATGGCTCGACGATTACAAGCAAGAATACAAGAAAATCAACAATGGAGAGATGAGGTGTGCTTGGTAAAACAACAATTTGCTAACATTCGCAAGGAGAAGAAAGAGCTAGAAAGGAAAAATGCACAGTTGGAGAATGCGTTGCAATATTATGCAACGGTTATAATGCCAAGACTCATAGAAGTTGAAACTAGAGAGAGGCATGTAAAATAGGCTCATGAAAAATTGTTGAAAGAAGTGAAATGGAAAAAATTTGAGAAGCCTTCTGAAAACATACATGTAATCGAGTAATATTTTCTCATTCTGAAATAAAATTGCAAACATTTCTCCTCTTTTTTTTATAATTTATATATATATATATATATATATATAAATTATTCTATCGTTGCAAAAAAAAAAAATAAATAAAAATTGGTGGTGCAGATAAGAAGTAGTGCAGATAAGGAAAAATATATATATATACTCCCCCTAAAATTATGCACAAAATATACACACGCCCCTTTTTTTTATTTATAATAATTGTTAATCTCAAAATATATGAGTCTCCCCCTAAATTAATGCACTAAAAATTACATAAATTTGAAGAAACAAATTAGCAATCTAAAATACCAAGGGCCATTAAGATCCGACCATAAACAACTACACCAAGTGCACTAGCATAAAAAGAAAAAATAAAAATAAAAATAATTTCTTTAGACAAGGTAGAAGTAATCATTATTAAATCCAAGAGAGTTTGAAACTCATACAACAAGAAAAAAAATAACACAGTGCAAAAAGAATTTTAACATGTTGATCGGTGATGATCTTGATGATCGGAAGGAATGGAGAAGATCGTGTAGATCGGTGATGAATTTTTGTAGATCAACAATAGATCTTGATGGATTAGTCACGAATCTTGATGGATCGGTAATGGAACTTGATGAATTGGTAATGATGGTAATGCAGATTTTGGGTAGAGTAATGATGGATCTCGGTAGATTGGTGAGGGATTTGGGTGGATGATGGTAGTGATGATGTTGTGGATGGTGGAGCTGGTTATGGACGATAGTGAGGATGGAGATGGTGTTGCTTGAGGATGAGAGGAAGAAAGGGAGAGTGAGAGAGCGATAGAAAGAGAAAACAGAGAGTGTGGGAGAGAGCGGGTGAGAAATGGAACAAAATTGGTGAAAGAGAAAGAATATATATATATAATATTTTTTTATAATAATTATTATTATAATAATTATTTTATTTAAAATTTTATTTTTAATATAAACATTATATTAGAGTATTCATCATATCAAGTTCGGTTCTAATATAACAAAATTGTTCTTCATTTAGAGGCTTGGTAAATATGTCAGCTAATTGATGATTTGTAGGCACAAATTCGAGTTCAATGTCACCTTTGAGTACATGATCTCTTAGAAAATGATACCTTATTTCAATATGTTTAGTGCGTGAGTAATAAATAGGATTTTTTGAAAGGTTAACGGCACTTGTGTTGTCACATTTTATAGGAATATGATCATAGTGAAGTCCAAAATCTTGAAGTTGTTGTTTCATCCAAAACAATTGTGCACAACACCCAGAGGCGGCAATGTATTCTGCTTCAGCAGTTGATAGAGCCACTGAGTTTTGCTTTTTGCAAAACCAGGAAGTGAGAGAGTGTCTAAGAAAATGACAAGTGCCACTAGTGCTTTTTTGGTCAAGTCTATATCCCGCTAAGTCGGCATCTGAGTAACCAAAAAGTTCAAAGGTGGTTCCCTTAGGATACCATAATCCCAAATTTAGAGTGCCAACAAGATATCTAAAAATACGTTTGACTGCGGTGATGTGTGACTCTTTCGGTGCGGATTGAAAATGTGCACATATACAAATACTAAACATTATATCAGGTCTACTTGCAATAAGATAGAGAAGGGAACCAATCATACCTCAATATTTCTTTTCATCTACAGGTTTACCTTGCTCATTTTTGTTAATTTTTATTAATGTGCTCATTGGAGTTACTGTAGGCTTTGATGACTCCATTTCAAACCTTTTGAGTAGATCATTGATATATTTTGTTTGATTTAAATGGATCCCATCATTAGTTTGTTTAATTTGTAGACCAAGGAAGTAATTTAACTCCCCCATCATACTCATTTCAAATTTACCCTGCATATCTTTAGCAAACTCTTTGCACAAATTTTCATTAGTAGCACAAAAAATGATATCATCAACATAAATTTGAACAATTAGCATATCTTCATTTTTTATTTTTATAAAAAGTGTTGTATTAATTTTTCCTCTACAAAACCTTTGTTAAGTAAAAAATTACTCAATCTTTCATACCAAGCTCTAGGAGCTTGTTTTAAGCCATATAAGGCTTTTGAAAGTTTGAAAACATGATCCGGGTATTTATGATTTTCAAAACCGGGAGGTTGTTCAACATATAACTTCCTCCAAAATGTACCCATTTAAAAATGCACTTTTAACATCCATTTGATATAATTTAAAATCTTTAAAACATGTAAAAGCAAGTAACATTCTAATAGCTTCAAGTCTAGCAACTGGTGCAAAAGTTTCATCAAAATTAATGCCCTCTTCTTGATTATAACCTTAAGCTACTAATCTAGCTTTATTTCTAGTAACAACTTCGGATTTATCCATTTTATTTCGAAAAACCTATTTTATACCAATAACGGGATGATCCTTAGGTCGAGGAGTTAAAAACCAAACTTCATTCCTTTCAAATTGATTTAATTATTCTTGCATTGCTAAAATCCAGTTTTTATCACTTTCAGCTTCTAAAAACGATTTTGGTTCAATTTGTGAAACAAACGCTAAGTTACCACAAACATTTCTAACAGAGGAACGCGTTTTTATACCTTCCGCCACATCACTTATGATGAGGTCTTTGGGGTGGCCATGAGCATATTTCCATTCTTTTGGTAAATTTGAGTCGTTTTCTGGAAGAGCATATATTTTTTGAAGTTTTTCCATTGTCATTTCTTCTTCATATTTGCGTAATGGATTTTCTTCATTTTCTTTTATGTAAAGGTTCTCCATACTTGGTTGTTTTTCCACAATATCATTACTTACATGATTCTTTGAAATAATGTTGTTAGATTCATCAAAAACGACATGCACAGATTCTTCAACAAGTAGAGTTATTTTATTGAATACTCTATAAGCTTTACTGGAAATTGAATATCAAAGAAATATAGCTTCATCTGATTTAGCATCAAATTTTCCTAAGTTATCTTTATTGTTATTCAATACAAAGCATTTACAACCAAATGCACGCAAATGACTAATATTAGATTTTCTACCTTTCCAAATTTCATAAGGGGTTTTCTTAAGGATAGGTCGAATCATAGCTCGATTTACAACATAGCATGCAGTGTTAACAGCTTCCACCCATAAATATTTAGGCAAATTATTTTTACAAAGCACAGTACGGGCTATTTTTTCAAGAGTTCTATTTTTTCTTTCAACTACACCATTTCGTTGAGGAGTTCTAGGGGCAGAAAAGTTATGATTAATTCCAAACTCACCACAAAACATAATAAAATTATCATTTTCAAATTCTCTACCATGATCACTTCTAATACTACAAATATTAAGATTTTTTTCATTTTGAATTCTTTTACAAAGTCTTGAGAAATTATAAAAAGCTTCATTTTTGTGTGCTAAAAATAATACCCATGTACATCTACTATAATCATCAACACAAATAAGAGCATATGATTTTCCTCCTAAACTTAATGTTCTAGATGGTCCGAATAAATCAATATGCAAGAGTTGAAGCGGTTTAATAGTTGAAATGATATTTTTGGATTTAAAAGAAATTCTAATTTGTTTTCCAAATTGACATGCATTACAAAGTTTGTCTTTTTCAAAAACAATTTTTGATAAGCCAATGACTAACTTATTTTTTGAAAGTTTGGAAATTAAATCAAAATGAGCATGTCCTAATCTTCTATGGCAAAGCCCACCATTATCATTTATAGTAGATAAGCATTTAATATTAAAATGAAAAGACAAATTATGCAAATCAAACACATATACATTCTCATGTCTATAGCCTACAAATAAAGTTTTGTTTTCTAGGGTGTTCTTAATAGTGCAATGTGTTTTCTCAAAAATAACTCTATACCCTTTATCACATAATTGACTAATGCTAAGCAAGTTATGTTTTAAACCTTCAACAAGTAAAACATTTTCAATAATAGGAGAATGATTTTTACCGATATTACTTACACCTATGATTTTACTAGGAATGGCAACGGGCCGAGCCAGGGCTGGGGACTACACTCCCCGTCCCCAATCCACGATCCCCGATAGCAAAAATTCCGCCGTCCCCGGCCCTGATCCCCGACGGGGAGCCTATCACCGTCCCCGTCCCCACCCCCTAACGGGGATCAGATTTCCCCGACCCTGAAAATTCCCTGGCCCAAAAAAAAAAAAAAACAAAAACAAAACAATAACAACAACAACAACAAAAGCAACATCAACATAAATTTGAGACTGAGATCTCATTATCAATATCATCAACAATCAACAAAATCATCAACAGATCTTAGATCTGATATCAAAAAAATCATCAACAATAACATATCTCAGATCTGTGTATTTGACTGTGTCACAGAGAGAGAGAGAAAGAGAGGATGACAGAGGCTATGGAACTGCGATGAACGACGGAGGAGGTGAAGCGGCGGTGCGAGGTAGACAGAGGTGGAGGAGAGGTGCGAGAGTAATGAGGTGGACGAAGGTGGAGAGTCGACGACGGAGGTGAAGCGATAGTGCGAGCTGGACGGTGGTGGTAGTGGATCTGGATGAAAGACGCGGTGGTGGTGGTAGTGGTGCGAGCTGGACGGCGGTGATGGTAGATCTGAGAGAGAAAGAGAAGTCAGTCAGTGAGGTAGAGAGAGATGAGAGACGCGACTGTGAGAGAGAGAGAGAGAGAAAGAGAGAGAGAGAAGTGAAAGTGAGATTCAGGGTTTGGTTTATATATATATATATATGTATATAGGGGTAAAATAGTAATTTCACATCAGGGATAAACCGGGCCGGGGAACGGGACGGGGCTGGGACACTTATCCCCGTCCCCGGCCCGAAACTGTTCGGGGATAGATTTTTGAATACCATCCCCGTCCCGTTGGGGGTTTTTTTTGGAGAAAAACCCGTTTAATTTGGGGTCGGGGGGTCGGGTCCCCATCGGGCCCGGTTCAAAATGCCATCCCTAGATTTTGCCCTTGCTATTGTCACCGAAAGTCACATATCCGCCATTATTTGGTTGAAGTGTGGCGAACATAGCTTTATTTCCGGTCATGTGCCTTGAACATGCACTGTCGAGATACCATTTATCGTTACTAGATTTTGTCTTGAAACATACCTACAAAAATTTGATTTTTCTATTGGTATCCATATTTTCTTGGGTCCATAAAAGTTAGAATTTGAAACTCTTGAAATGTCCTTAGGAAGCCACATCTTTTTTATTTTAGCAAAATGATTTCTTTTATCAGGACATGAAGGTGAAATATGACCTTTTGTATCACAAAAATGACATGTGAGATGAGAGTGATTGGAAGATGTATGCACAAAACCATTTTTAATAGTTTTTACTTTTGAAAAAGATTTATATCCAATTCCGGCTCTATCAAAAGTACGATTTTGATTTTTAAGAATTTTATCTAAAGTCTCTCTACCTTGAGTGAATTTGGAAAGAGTATTTTTCAGGTCTTCGATATTTTCTTTCAAAACAATTTGCTCATTTTTTAAAGACTCATTTTCTTCTTGCAATACAACTAATGTTTTCTCAGAAATTGATGACTTTTTTTGAGTTAGAACATCATTTTCCTTTTCCATTTTCATGGTTTCATTTTCTAAATCATTTATTTTGGAAGTTAAGGATTCATTTTCTTTTTATAAACTTGAAATCACTTTCTTTTGACAGTTACTTTTCAACCTAAGTTTCATAAATTCAACATGTAATTCATCAAAAGCTTATTGTAATTCATTAAACGTAACAGATTCGTCATTTACCTCATCTTCGTTTCCAAGTGCCATTAAGTATAGATTAGCAACCTCATTTTTGCAAACTTCGGTTTCTAAGTTGCTTTCATCGCTATTTTCTCCCCATGCTGCAATCATGGTTTTCTTCTTATCTTTCTTGAATTGTTTCTTAAGTTCTGGATATTCTAATTTGTAGTGTCCAGGTTTGTTGCATTCGTAGCAGGTAACTTCAGATTTTTTGTGATTTTCTCCCCTTTGAAAATCCCTATGGTTGAAAACTTTTCTGAAAAATTTTCGCACACCTTGTTTCTTTTTCATAAACCTTTTGAACTTTCTAGTGATGAATGCCATTTCCTCATCATCATCCGAATCATCTTCCTCATCCTCTTGATGTTTTAAAGTGGATTTGAAGGCTATTCATTTATTCTTGTTGTTGTCCTTTTTTTTTCCTTCTTGCATTATGAGCTCATGAGTTAAGAGAGATCCCATTAACTCATCTAAACTTAGCTTTGATAAATTATTGGCTTCGGTAATGGCAATGACTTTTGTCTTCCAACTTTTTGGTAGTGACCTAAGCACTTTTTTTACAATTTAAACACTAGTATATATTTTGCCAAAAAAAGTTAAACCATTAATAATATCAGTAAAGCGAGTAAACATTTGAGGAATAGTTTCATCAGGCTTCATTTTAAAGAGTTCATAATTATGGACTAGCAAACTGACTCTAAATTCTTTAACTTGTTCAGTTCCCTTATAAGTCACTATAAGCTTATCCCAAATTTCTTTTACGGTTTTACATGTGGAAGTTCTATTGAATTCGTTGGCATCTAAGGCGCAATACAACATGTTTGTGGCTTTGATATTAATCTGGGCCATTCTAGTATCTAATTCATTCCACTCATTTTCAGGTTTTGGTACCTTAAGTCTATCTATGGTTTTAGTAGGAATTTTTGGACCATTACAAATAATTTTCCAACACTCATAATCATTAGATTGAATATGTATGGTCATCCTAATTTTCCAATAGCTAAAATTTGTGCCGCTAAACAACGGTGGCCTATTGGATGCTTATCCCTCCGGTAAGGAATATCTAGGGGTTGCCGTGATCTACTCTAAAACGGTAAAGTCACACAAACTAGAGTCTAGGTTCTGATACCAATTGTTATCTCAGGTAGGCAACCCAAGAGGGGGTGAATTGGGTTATGAAAAAATTTTACAATATTAAAATTAGCACAATATTTAGAATTTTAACAAATAAAAAAAATAATAATAATTATCAATATAAAAGTAAGAGAGATAAGGAGAGAAAATTAAACACTGAGATTTATAGTGGTTCAGTACGCCAAGCCTATGTCCACTCCCCATGAAACCTCCTTGAGAATTTCTTTACTATCAACTGAATAAATACACTACCAAGCTTGTGGATTTGGCGTATGACTTACTCTTATCTATTGAGCCTCACTCAACAATAAATACCTTACCCTTACAAAATCTCTCACAAAAATAATGAATAAAAATAAGTGGTACTTAAACCCTCTTTTACAATAATTTTCTCACAAGAGTAGATATGAAAGTGTAAAAACAAAGGCTATGTCCACTCACAAAGAGTAGATCTGAAAGTGCAACAACCCCGACCTCTGATTAATGTTAATCCATGATTAATTATGCCTAATTAGTAATTAAGGCGAAATTCTGAATTAAAATGCATGTGTGTTGCATTGTTGTGTTTATATCTGTTAGGCGTAGGAAGATCTGTTCGCGTCCTAGTTTCGGTTTACGAATTGAAAACCTTATCAGCGTCCGAATCATAAATTGACTTGATTTATGTGCTAATTAGGATTTATAGGAATTTATGGTGGGTTTAATTAAAATTCGGTTTGGAGCGATTAAACTAGATTAAAATAATGCCATTTGATTAGTTTGGATTAATTACTACCTAAAGCACCATTTTGAGCTCACTCACTTCTTTTTCTTGATTCCATCACATTGTGAGCTCATCCAAGAGAGAGAGTCAAACGTGAGATAGAGAGAGGGAGAGGAGAGTTGAACTCAACAAGAAAATTCTTGAAGGTAGAGGAAGTTGAAGAGAATTTGGAAGATTAAGGTACCACACTTGAGAATTCAAGACTTAAGGTAGGCATTCACCCTCTTAACTATGAAATTGAATTGCTAGTACAAGAATTCTAGTGAGCTAAATGAACTCATGCAAGGATTAAGCTAAGAATTGGTGAATTGAAGCTCAATGCATACATGCATGTGGAATTCATGGCATTTGAGGTTGTCTTTCTAAAGAATCCTTGCATGCATATCATAATCCAAGCTTTGTTTTAGAAGTTCTTCATGTTTCATGTTATATTGTCATAGTTGATCATGTTTTTGGGTTGAACATTGCATTTGGTCATGTTTTGGAAGACTTGAGTTCAAAGAATTGCATACAAGTCATGTACATGAATTAAATTTCAAGTTTCAAGTTGAATGTTGCACAATTGGCATGCTTTTGGGCCATGATTTCTTGTTATAATCTTTCAAACATGTTGTTTTATGAGTTTCTAAGGGCTTGTTTGGTTTGTTTTTGGGAGAGTTGTTTTTGAAAAAAATTTGTGAGAGTTGTTTTAAAAAAAAATTTGGTTTGTTTGGTTGTATATTTTGAGAGAGAAATTTTTTGTGAGAGTTTGGGTTGATTTGATATTTTGGAAGAATTGAGTAGATGTGTGTGAGAGAAAAAGTGATTGAGAAAGAGAGACGAGAGAGAAAAAGTGATTGATTGATGTGTAAGAGAGAGAAAGTGTTTTTGGAATTTTTTTGAGAAAAACTCAAACCAAACAATTTTTGGGAAATTTTTTTCTAAAATTCATCTCCGAAACTCAAACCAAACAAGCCCTAAGTGTTTTCCAAAGTTTTGGGCCCAGAAAATTGAGTTGATGCATTTGAGATTGAATTTGAGCTTGGTGATCAAATCTGGAAATTCCAGAAATTTGATCCACGCTCGAGCGGGGGACTTCATGCTCGAGCGTGCACTCTGAGTACATGCACTTCCGCTCGAGTGACGATGGTTACGCTCTAGCGTGAAATGCATATACCCAGAAGTTCTTGTGTTTTGCAGTCCGCTCGAGCGAGGGAATCTACGCTCGAGCGAAGGTCTGAGTCTCACGCTCGAGCGTAGGTCGAGCGTTCGTCGAGCGTAAAAAACGTGCAACCAGTACTTTTTCAAGAGTTTACAGTTTGCTCGAGCGGGAAAAGTCACGCTCGAGCGGAGCTTCATTGTCTGCATGTCCGCTCGAGCGAGGAAAGCCACGCTCGAGCGTGGACCTTATTTTCAGCAAGTTTTAAGAGATGTTTTCCAATTCATTCTTACATCCTCATTCCATCCTAGGCATTCCTAGGCCATGTTTAAGACTCCATAATGAGGATTAAAGATTATAAACACACCAAGAGCAAACGACATAAGTTATGTACAATTCGAACGTGTGTTTCAAGTGTGTATCTGCTATGTATCATGTAGGTCACGTACCGCGTACCGTTTGACCAATCTGCTCCGTCTGTCTGTCTCAAGGCCAACTGTGAGTAATAACATAGTAAAGCTATGTTCAACCTTATTTATTTTTTGTACGATGAAATAAGAATTGCTTTCTGAAATGTTATGTTCTGTACAATGAATGATTGTCCAAATTCTGATATGTATTCGTGACATCCTTAGCATCATATGATATCTGTTGGCTGTTACCCGATATCGGAGGTTCCATCATGGAACTTAATATGTCTGCACTCTGTTACCTGTACCCGGAGGCTCCATCATGGGGCTCTGCGTGTGTATTCTCTGTTACCCGGATTCGGAGGTTTCTTTATGGAACTAGTTATTCGTAACCCTTACGTGTCTGCATCTGTTCTGTATCTGCTCTGTTGGCACTTATGGATGTATCACGTATACTTACGCATGACTTATGATTTCTGTATGTGATTTGGACAAATTATGAATTTGATACGAAACTGAATTATGAATTCTGAATCTGTACGGACTCATTCATTGAAACCCCTTTACTCTGTTATTGTTCACTGAGCTTTCGCTCACAGTTTATATTATGTATGTAGGTGAGCCGGCGCGTGATCAGGGCCAGAGTTGACGGCCTTTATTTCTGTTTTTGTCAGCCAACCGTTGTGCCTCCCGAGGAGGTTCCGATTGAAGTCTAGTTCATGGCTGTTTTTGTACTTATGTTAGTCTCTGTTTTTGTACTTTTGTCCAGTCGGGTCCTGGATATTTCACTCTTGTAAATGTTTTGTAATTATGTTATCCTTTGACCGACACGCGTATGTATATACAAGTTTTGAATGTTCTGTCCCATGTTTATCGACACAGCTCATTGGACTATTTATGTTTGGTACATCTGCTTCCGCAGGCCCCTTATTATATGCTTATCTGTTAAGAGGCCTTTGGTAATCCACGGATTACTGGCCAGTTACGATGCTAAACCTACAGGGGCGGGTTTGGGTCGTGACAGAAAGTGAAAGAGCATAATATAATATACTCAAAATTTTGGAGCACACATAAATTTTTCTCTTCAAGTTCTTGATTTTTCTCCACACATAACACTTCTATTTATATACAAAAATATATATCCGTTGGAAGAGGGGACGCTCCTCTTCTGACTTTGGAGTCCCTTCACATGGATTAGCAGCTAAGTGGCTTCATTTTTTCAAAAAGAGTGGCAGCTGGTTGTTGGTGCTTTTTGATTTTCATAAAGAACAAATCAAATATTTTGAATAAAAGGCAATGGATTTCTATCAATGAATAGTACGTAAGGAACAAAAAGTGCATAGTGATTGCATAGTGAATTTTATTTTAAACTAATTGAATGTATATTGCTATTCTTAAAAAAATATTTATATGTATATTATAAATACACTCAAATAAAAATAACCAATCTTCCCATGTGAGTATATTAAAAAGAAAAAAATTATCAATATCACATTTGTCAAAATAATACAACCAATCAATCAATTTTGTCAAAATAATATAATTAGTCAATTTTAAATCTATCAAAAGGTGAATAGTGACCAACCAACCAATCAATCAGTTTTGTCAAAATAATACAACTAATCAATTTCAAATTTGTCAAAAAGTGAATAGTAAAGTTTTCACAATATTTTTATTTAAATAATATTTAACAAATATATCATACAACATATAATTTAAACAGATAAAATTTTGTGTCAAATAATATACAATATGTATATAAAAAATTATCAATTAATATTTTAGACATCATCAAAATTAAACAACATAATTAATAAATGTGACAACACAAATGCCATTAACCTTTCAAAAAATCCTATTCAGCACTCATGCACTAAACACATTGAAATAAGGCATCATTTTCTAAGAGATCGTGTACTCAAAGGTGATATTGAACTCGAATTTGTGCCTACAAATCATCAATTGGCTAACATATTTACCAAGCCTCTTAATGATGAACAATTTTGTTATATTAGAATTGAACTTGGTATGATGAATACTTTTATATGATGTTTATTCTTTTAAGTATAAATAAATAAATAAATAAATAAAATTTAAATTTAATATATATATATATATATATATAATAATTATAAAAATAAATAAATAAATGAATAATAAAAAATATATATTTTATATATCCTCAGACATCATCTTCATCCTTACCATCGTCCACCACCAGCTCCACCATCCACAACATCATCCATAAACTTCATCACAAATATCTTCGATCTACATACATCCGCATCTGATCTACACAAAATCACCTTAGATCTACATAAAATTCGTCCCCAATCTTCTCCATCATTTCCGTTCACCACCATCATCATCAACCCAAATTCTTCAGTGATCTAACCAAAATCCATCCCAAATCTACATAAATCCATCACCGATCTACCAAGATCTATCTCCGATCTACCGATCTTCACTGTTCTTTCCGATCCTCTTCATTGAGGCAGATCTACATCATCATCACTGATTTTCACCAGTGTCACCAATGTTCATCGTCGTCGACAAATTTTACATCCGCCAACATCGTTTCCCCTATCAATATGTTAAAATTATTTTTGCACTTTATTATATTTTTTATATGGTTGTATGTGCTCCAAACTCTCTTAGATTTAATAATCATTGCTTCTACCCTGTCTGAAGAAATTATTTTTATCTGTATTTTCTCTTTTTATGCTAGTGCACTTGGTATAGTTGTTTTTGGCCGGATCTTAATGGCCTTTGGTATTATAAATTGGTAATCTGTTTTTTACAATTTGTGTAATTTTCTTTTGTGCATTAATTTAGGGGGAGATTCGTATTATGTAAACTTTTGAGATTACATCAATAAAATAAAAATAAAACATAACATAAAAATACGAGTAATCTTAAGAGGGTGTTTGTATATTCTGTGCATAATTTTAAAGGGAGTATATATAATTTTTATTCTATCTGCATCAACAAATTTTTTTTGCATAGACAGAAAAATCTTTTCAAAGAGAAATGCTTACAATTTTATTTCAATAGAAGAAAATATTATTCAATAACATGTAACTTTTCAGAAGGCTTCACAGATTTTTTTTGTTTCACTTCTCTCAACAACTTTTCATGAGCCTCCTTTACATGCCTCTCTCTATTTTCGACTTCTGTGAGTCTTGGCATTATAACCGTTGCATAATATTGCACCGCATTCTCCAACTGTACATTTTTTCTTTCTGACTCTCTCTTCTCCTTACGAATATTAGCCAGTTGTTGTTTTAACAAGCATACATCATCTCTTTAATGCTAGTTTTCTTGTATTCTTGCTTGTAATCGTCAAGCCATATTGAAAACTGCAGTCATTGCATGTGTACTAAGAGCCATAATGTTATTAATAACATCGATATCATTCCGATTACCAACAACATTAGGACTCTCATTTACAGGAATAGCGTATGACTGCACCATTGGTAACCTCTCATTTGCCTACATTACAAGCACCTCATGCATATCCAAACCATTGATGGCTAAGGTAAGGAAAGACATGATTATACAAGAAGGTAAAACAAATTTTTCTCTACCAACACTTGACACTTTCGTATCTTTGTCTATCATCCTTGTCATTTTTTATACACTTCATTGATCCAATTCTCGATGCATATCTGCTCAAATCTTTTGTTTGTCAAACATTTTGTGCGCCAAAGATGCTCCAAAATCCCCACAATGATCTCGACAAAACCTAAGGACCATTATTATATTTTTGATATCTCAGATTATTTGATCAAATGTGTTTGTTTCCTATCTCCATATTTTATTTTGATGATGTCAAAGGAGGAGAAAAAAATATGATTTTGAATTGTTGTACATGCATGTGCTTTAAATTATCAAATATCTTATGTTGAACAATTATCGAATAATTTGTTGATTTTTATTTTGTGTTAAATCCATACAAATATTGCCATCATAAAAAATGGGGAGATTGTTAATCATATTGTTTAATTTTGATGATGTCTAAAATATTATTTGAAAATTTTAGATTTTTTAATAGAGTGCAGCAGGTATAAAGAAAGAGTCTTTAGAAATAGGAAACCTGGTTAGTCAAAGAGCGTCAAGAATGCAGAGTTCTTGAAGGTCTAGCATCATAGCAGGGACAATTCGATCATACCATTCCTCCCATTCTGGTCTCAATGTAGGCCAGCAGCGATGGGGATGGTTTATTCTCCAGATTCCCCAGTCAAGGCCACTCTCGTAAAGGAGGCATTGATCTTCTAGATGCGGGTATATGGCAGGAAGCTGAACAAGGGCTTCCTTGAAAATGGGTCCAAGCACAAACACCCCTTGAGTAGGGTAACGGGGAATGAGAATGCATCCATCAATGGTGCTTCGTTCACCAGCTCTGTGCTTCTCACATTCTTCGTTAATGATCCTTCTCAAAGCAACAGACGGGCTCATACGCTCAACAACTGGTACTTTCAGAGAGGAAGAAGCCATTAGTGAAAGAACGAAGGGAAAACAAAGAGTTTGAGTATGAAAAAAGTAGAAAATTGTAGTCAAGAGCAATAGGAGTGAAAGGGTTTGTTTTTGGACAAGTGAGTAGGTTAAAAATGTAAGAAAAAAGGGTTTTAAACCTTTCTATCCAAAGTACCCAATCAGCCTAACGAGTCAAGTAAACTCGAAATAAATTATTTGATGGATTTTTGACTCATGTGGAATTGAAACTTTAGTTTTAGAACACAACGGGTCCCAAGCCACAATCTCTTTCAAATAGTAAGTTTGTGAGGGAAATTTAGTTCAAAGACTCAACTCTGCTTCGAAAACCTGTAGTTGGCTTCAAAGCCATTTTATGCCTTAAACAAAACTATAGTTAAGGTTTGTTTTCTTCGAAGGCCTTATAAGCATACTCCTAGATTGTCTTTGCAAGGTGATGTCCTTCGAAAGAGTCTTTGGGATGCTTATCTTGTTTAGAGTTGTGAATTTTGAAATAAGTAAGCACTTCGAAGCAAGATTGGTCAATTCGAAGCTGTGATTTGTATAGGTTGGGTTAACCAGATGATTGGAGTATGAAAATCGTGAGTCAAATATGGATGCTCCTATGAGAAAATCCATGCTCTGAAGCACTTAAAGCCAGGCATCAAAGTAAATTGGTTGCTTTGAAGCTATAATTCATAGATTACATAGATAGAGTAAGGCATTAGCCATATTCGCCATGCAATCGATCATACAATTGGAATATAAAACCAGATCATGACTGATGATAGTTGAAGAGCTCAGTTTTGTTGATATGCAATATTTACATTGGGAACACCTACTGGGTTACATTCTCAATTTCATAAAAGTAAATAATGGACAAAGTCACAAGATCATGGAACTTTGTCTAGCAAAATTCAATAAATACATACTCTTTTCCTAATCTATCTTCTATCCTATCTAAATTTGGTTTATTTAGCTGATGAGCCCTTAGTTGGAAGAAGAGATATTGGGCCTTCAACTCAAATTCAGTTTGTTTAAGAGCCTTATCTGTTTCATCCATTTCTCATTCATCGTGAGCATCGCCCATAATGGCATTTTCTCCATACTCTGAATCTTGGTTCTTGAAGTCTTCATATTCTTCGAGAAGATTCTCTGCTTCATACTGGATTTGAATACGAGCTGCATAAGTGTTCTCTAATAACTCACTAGTGATGGAAGCATTTGCGTGCCAGTTAAGTAGAAGAGGAAGTTGATCCAAGAAAGTATAAAGTTCTACCTAGGCTATAGGGTTAAGGATGTGGCTTCGAAAGATAATATCACAAGACCACAATAAGTTCTTGTGAGGAATATCATCTCGAAAGACCTCCAAGGATAAATGGGAGAAAGCGGCAAGCAGAGTCTGGACTCTATACTATTGGTAAGTAGTAGGAAGAACTGGGGCTTGGTAGGGAGCAAAATGCTGGCTCTCGAAGAGGGCGAGTTTCAGTTCTTCAATCCAGTTAGGATTGAAAGGTAGGGAATGAGCAGTTGGGTCCTTTCCAAATGAAGATGGGAACTCAAGCTTGTTCACACATTCTAGCCAGTAAGAGGAGCAAAGTTTTGCTTTTTTGGCTAAGAGTAAGGAACTGATTCCCAAGGATTCAACAGGTTATGGAGTATTTTGCACTATTCTAGATATCAAGGTGGAAATATACCATGCCGAAAGCAAGTTGTCCTCACGGCTATGAAAACGGTCGAGGGGGACGTATGGATATACTACGGAGCTACGCATGGAGGGATGGATTGCAATGGGGTCATCAAATTCAGGGAATCGATGGTAGATTCACTCCCTTGTTTGAGGTTGAGTGGGTGTATGCCAAATTCCCCAGCCAGTGCTGTTAGAAGTGTTGTTAGAGGGAGAGAAGGCAGCTTCATCCTATGCAGAAAGTTTGGAGGCAGAAGAGGAGCTTCCAAGATCCATTTTTTCAAATTATTGGTCCAAAAGTTTGTAGTTGGCTGATTCTTGGTCCAAAGGTTGATATTTTGCGAAAGCATCCATAACTTGAATAAATGAAGGTGGATAAACGTGGCCAATAAATGCATGAACGTTCTTTTGAGGATGAACATCATTGTCTAATATCTCTTCGTATGTACGATCGATGGAAAAAAAGGTTTGTTTGGCCATGGGAACTGTATCAGCCTTTTCGAATACTCAGATAATGGAAAATGTTCAAGCACATGAAAGAATTTAATGCAGATCAAGTGCTTCATTTATGAAAGACGGTTGCATTTCTAAGAAGATGCAAAGTCCATGCACGTCCTAGGTCGTAGACAAAGTGCGTTGAGCCCACTAATATCACCAAGTATTGGGTATATTAGTATGGGGGGTAATGTTGGCTACATATTTTATAAAAGCTAATCGTAGCTTGACACATGGTACATGAAAGGCAATTCAGGGAGTTAATACAAGTCTCCAGTCAAAGACAGACACGTGCAAAGTTATATTGATTATAATGGATCTGTGTAGCACTGGAATAGCTAGAAGGCGCAAGATGACGTAGCCCAACGGTTACTCACGAATTCAAATTCAAGTCCAAGAGGGAAGCCTAACTACAAGAATGGCATAGTGGGACTGACTATGAGAGAGCATGATTAGCAATCATGGGAGGACATTTCGACGGTTGGAAACCCACTTCGACGGTTACCCTTGGAGAGTATAAATAGCAGGGAAGGCCCCAAATTGAAAGACCCAGACTCAGACCCAGAAACCAGTTTATTTACTTCTTATTCCCTTTTCAGTTTTACATTTCCAGTTTTTTACATTCCAGCACTTCAATTCTTGTACTGCACTTCATTTCCTAGGAATAGTTTCAAGTAGCCGTTGTTGTAAACCTTTTCAAGGCTGGATCATTTCATTGTAAATTCTTATTTACTCAATGAAATTCAGGTTCTAAATTGTTCTGTACTTGTTATTTTCTTACAAATTTCTCCTAAAACAAGCTACTAGTAAAAGTCATCTTCATTGAGACTAAAAGAATTTCAACACAATCGTCTAATAATTGGTTGGCAATTAAAATTCTGTAAAGACTGATTGATCCTTGTTGGTACGCTTAAATTTATACTATTAACCTTCGAAAGCCAAAAAAGCCAACAGTTTCAGTGTATTTCGATCTAGGAAAGATATAGAGAAAAATATAATAAAAATACCATAATACTCAGAAAATAATATTGAATAATAATACAAAGTTAAAATTATTTTTTTGAAATCATTTATTAAATAATACTAATATAAAATTTAAGAAACAACTTAAATTTTCAAGTTGTTACAATTATAACCCTAAATAATTTAATAAAGAGTACTAAAAAGTTAGGCATAATGAATTATTTTTTGGGTGCAAATAGATTCCCCCATTATTTTGGGGGAACTACTGCATGGTGGATTTTATGAAAAAGTTTATCATTATTCTGTAATAGGAGAGAAATAAATCATTACAAAGACTATCCAATTTTTCTCTATAAGAGTTAAACCTAATAGCTCACACTACAAATTGTGTTATATAATTGAATATGAAATTTCATATTGTGCGTAAAATGTCATATTTATGATTTTAAAACCTTAGATCCACGTGTGTTTAATCAATTTCTACAACAAAAACTATATTCATACATAAAATTCATATATAAAAACTTCATAATAATAATGTGACATTGTTATTATTGTAAATAAATTCATTTTTTATAGTGTTTTGTTTTGAGGTGAAGCTTCACAACCTTTTTTTTAGAAAGTAAGTTAAAAGTTGATTTTTTAATTTTTTTTAATTTTTATTTTTGAAAAAATATATAAAGAAACAGAGAGATGATGTAACCTAAAAAAAACAAAAAACTAAGTTTTACTCGACTTCTCAAAATAGGCTAACGAGCCTACATAATTTTGTAATAATTATTATTATTTTTTGTTTGTATAACTTTATCTGTCTTCCATCACCTTATATTTTAACGTTGATTTTTGTAGAAATTCACATTATCTATCATCCCAACCATGAACATTCACAGTGTTATTTTAAATCAAGTCTCCTTGAATCGGAACATCCTTCATTTTGCTATGGATGAGAATGTCACAGTAAAAATTAACATGACTATGCATGGCTTTTTGAATTTTTTTGTTTTTTTAAATATGTAAAAAGTTTGAGAGATGATATGATCGAAAAAAATAAAAAGTTAAAAAATTAATTTTTAGTCGAGTTTCCAAAATAGGCCAAGGAGTCCACATAATTATGTAATAATTTTTTTTTTTTTTTTTGTATAACCTTATCTGCCTACAATCACCTTCTATTTTGATGTTGGTTTTGTAGAAATTCACATCATCTATCATCCCAACAATGAACATTCACAGTGTTTTTTAATTATCCTTAAGCGGAACATCCTTCATTTTGCTATGGATGATGAGAATGTTACAGTAAAAATTAATATGACTATGCATTGTATCCCCTAGGAAAATCGTTTATGACTGCCACTGATATATGGTATTTTATATCTTTATAATAGAAATCTAATTCATATCTAGCGCGGTAAATAAATAGAGTTGTTCGTAATTAAGTTTAGGTTTGGTTCGGTAAGAGTTTATTCGAATTCAAGTTCGTTAAAATTTAATAAACAAATCCAAACATATTAAAATTCGGCTCATATTTATTTAAATAACATAATAAATATACTGTATATTAAATAACGTAAAAATATGTATAGAAAATATGATAAATATGTTATTTATATATTTAAATAATAGATATTATTATTTTAGTGAAAAATTTATTTATTTATAGTATGTTTTATATATTGTGTATATAATTATATAATCAAAATTTCAATTGTAACTTTAATCTTATACATACGAATTTATAATCTATTTGACTCATTAAGATTCATGAACAGGCTTAAACTCGACTTGTTAAATTTTTATTGAGATCGAGATTGAAGCTGAACTTGAATTGAAACTTGTTAAAATTTTAATAAACAAGTTAGAATAATGTTTGAGGGTCCGAAATTAGGGGCTCGAATTGGCTCAAAACCCAAAACGAAGTCGTTTTGGGTTTTGATTTTTTTTTTTTTTTTTCTTTTCTTTTCTTTTCTTCCTTTTCTTTCTTCTTCTTCGCTGAGTTGAACAGAGGCGAGAGAGAGAACACAGAGGCGAGAGCGAGAACGCAGGTCGTCGTCATCGTTGCAGCTCGTCGGCGTCCCAGCTCGTCGGCCGATCTCGCAGCTCGTCCCTCGTCGCTCGTCGGCATCGCAGCCCCGTCTCCACCTCTGCCTCCGCCCGCCGCCGCCTCCGCCTCCATCTCCACCTCCGCCCGATTTTGTTGGCCCCTCCAGTCTCCTCCTCCTCCTCCTTCTTCCCCCTAATTTCGAGCCAAATTTAAGCCCCTATATTCGAGCTACGAATCAGAGTTGAACATGTTAAAAGATACTAAAATTTCCCTTGACTTGATTCGAGTTGTCAATGGGATTCATCTCGTTCATACTCATGCAAAGAGGGTAGTGGTAAGATGATTTTGGGATTGATGTGTGATGGTTGTTTCTGTTTAGATATGTGTACTAGGCTGTTTTATGTCTTGTTTAGTTTGTGTGCTGTTAGGTGTTGTGGTGAACACTATGATATATATTGTTTGGCATAATTTTATACTTTTTGAATTATAATTAAAAAAAAAAAAATTAAACATTATATAAGGTATAATCACATATATCAAAAAATCGGTCATAATTAAAAAATAAAATAGCATAACTAAGGGTGCATATGATAAGAGATATATATCGTAGAATGTTCTTTTATTCTATATACGATTTTTGGTTTGCTCAAAAAAAAAAAAAAATCACAATAATAATATTTATGGATTATTTGAGAGGATCACTGTTTGACGTTTTACAAACAGATGTATAAAAAAATAGAGAGGTGATATAATCTAAATAAATACATTTATTTAAGAGATGCCAAACAAGATTTATTACTCTCTTCGTCTCAAAATACTAGTCTCTTTTGGAAAATTTAATTATTTTTGATAATATAATTATTACACTTCAAAAATATTAATTTTCTAAAATTAACTTTAATTTTTTAGGAATATCAATTAATACAATTATGCTTTTATGTATATTAATGTTAATAAATTTAAAAATAAATAAATAAAAAATTTATGCTATTTTAAATTTTAAATTTTAATTTTTAAAAATAAATTAATATTTTGAGATAATAAAAAATAGGGAAATTATTTATAAGTCGTATTAGGGAGACTTATGCTACATATGATCCTACTAAAAAACTTATGTTCCCATAAGTCTTGTGGGAAGTTTGTTGACACATTTACCCTCAATATTAGTTGTTAATATCATAAGTAATAGTAAAACCATATATAGGAAATTGAATATTACCATAAATCATATCTATATAAACGTAAGGTAACGTGACACCTACATAAACGTAACGTGACATCTACATAAACGTAACGTGACACCTATGATCTATGGTAACATGTAATTTCCTATATAGGAAATTACATATTATCATAGATCATATCTACATAAACGTAACGTAACGTGACATCTACATAAACGTAACGTGACACCTATGATTTATGGCAACATTCAATTTCCTATATAGGAAATTGAATGTTACCATAAATCATATTTATATGAAACGTAACATGACACCAACATAAACTAACAACATTTTCACATTCAATTTAAAAAAATAAAAACTCATTAAGTTTGCGAAACGTAACGTGGCACGTTACGTTACGTTACGTTTATGTATGTGTCACGTTACGTTACGTTTATATAGGTGTCACGTTACGTTACGTTTATGTAAGTGTCACGTCACGTTACGTTTATGTAGGATCTTATGGAATACATTCTTATCTAAATAGGACTTGAGACTCTATAAAAAATTACACATGACTTAACCTACCATAAGTATCTGAAAAATAACTTATAAATAAGTCTCCCTAAAAAATAAAATAAAGAATTAATATTTTAGAAGGTATTAAACTTACCATGTATAGTTTGATAACAAACATATGTATGTATGTAGTACAGCGTTACTTATAATTGCGGGAAAACCCTGTTAATTGCTCCATTCAAGCATTGTGGTTTCCATCATCTCTTTTTGTTTTTGTCAGGTCAGTCCTCTGGCTCTTGTTTCCTTTCTTTTTATTTGCTGATTTGTTTTATCTGTTCTCTTTGTAAAAAATATTAAACTTTATAGGTTGCTGCTGATCGATTGCTTATTTTGCTTTCTCTGTGTGTATTTTTTTGCAGATAATCTGGAAATAGCGTTTCCGATTCAGATACATACAGGGTTTGTATCATCAACTGATTTGATATCGACTCGATTTTTATTTTTATTGTGAGTTTGTGGCTCAAAAAAATTGTTTCAATGAGGACATATTGCTAATGAATTACGCAATTCTCATGCGTCGGATTCGAATCCTTCATTCATTCTCGGTTGTGTTCCTTTACTGGTTCTACGTGATTTCATGAATTAGTCATCTCATTCCATTATTTATTTATTTATTTATTTTGTTTCAAGTCCTCAGTTTTCTTACTCAACTCTCAAAACCCTAATCCTCACAATCAATCGTAAATACCCAATTTTTCACTTATCTGGAGGGAAAGTTTAAAATCGATTAAAATTACAAACAATTTAAGCAAAATCATTTGGTGATTCCGGGAAAATATTGGGAAAAAATGGCTTCCACGAAGCAGCTGGTGAGTCCAGGATCTGATGAGGACCTGCGGTATGCTAGAGTTGATGAAAGGAAAAGGAAGAGAATGATATCCAACAGGGAATCGGCTAGGAGGTCCCGGATGAAGAAGCAGCAGCATTTGGATGGTCTGATCAGCCAAGTGACCCAGTTGCAAAATGGGAACAAGCTTATTGAACAGAAGGTCAATAAGGTTGATAACATGTACATCAAGCTTGTGTCTCAGAACAATGTCCTGAGAGCTCAACTTGTCGAATTGACTGATCGGCTATGCTCTTTGAACTCGGTGCTTCGGGTTGCAGAGGAGGTTAGCGGATTTGCCATTGACATTCCTGAAATTCCAGATACTTTGCTGGAACCATGGCAACTCCCTTGTCCAGTACAGACAGTTGCAGCGTCCGCAAACATGTTTCAGTGCTGAATACTTTCATCAACATTAAGTTAAGGCAAAGTGAGTCTATGTAGGCTGGTTTTCGTGGTTTTCAAGTTAGTTTCATTATTTTTTAATTTGCAAGACATTAATACGTGTCTGCTTTATCTGTTAAGTTTTTTTTTGTTTTAGTGTCTAAAATAGGGGATTATACTTAGATCAGACTTTCTATGTTATTTTGGGGTTTTTTTGAATGTCTAAAAATTGGTTATTTTATATACTTACATGGTATGCGGTAGTTGATTTATGTATTGTGGTTGCTAGTAATGCGCAAGTGTAGGCATTTTTTTTGTGGGAGTATGGTATATATAAATTTGGATCCTTCCCGTGACTGGTAGGAACTAGGAAGTAGAGAAATTCAGTTCAATTTTTCAGAGCCGTTGACGTTCTACGCTGAAGTGAAGATGTCTAATTCCCACAAAATGGTGAAGAGTCCAAGATATATTGGTATACATGAAGTTAACTTGATTTGTTTGTTGAGTATGGTTACTTTGAATGGGTGGCATTGCTAACCCAAGTAAGGTGTGTGATTCTTCATGTCAAATTAAATTTGCTTGCCATTTGTTTTAAGATGCTTGAGTGATGTGAGCTTGGATGTTTATCAAACTAAATTACACCTAATTTTATGTCTCAAGCAAGTAGAAACGACTATCGGCTACAAGAATTTTTGTCGCTACTATGAATGTGAGCTAGAATGTTTGGTTGCAGAAAATATCTGAATTTGGCGGGGTACCACTTGTGATATTTTCTGGAAATAACATACAACTTTGTACTTCTTTGACTTGCATCCAGTTCGAAGTAATGATGGCTGTTGCATCCAGGTCTCCCATAACCTCCTCCACTACTCCTCTGCTGGAGCAGGAAGAAAAACATTAATGAAAAAAGAAAAAAGATCCCAAAAAAAAAAAGACGACGATGACGACTAACGTGCTACCCAGAGAATTTGGTTGAGATGCGGTTGCCCAGTTAAGTTGCTAAGGAAGTTCCTCATGTTCTTAAAATAAACATGCACATATGTATTTTAGTTACAAGGAGGTTCATCACACATGCACTTCATCTTTTTAGCTTCTCCAGCTATCAACTGAGAACAAATTCAGTTCCAAACTACAATCTCTCCCCACGATGACACAAAATATTCTTCATGGGCGCTGGGTTATCTGGGTTAATAGGAACTTTTAAGAGTATTGAATGAATACCCAAACTCACCTTGAAAAATATTACATGGAACACCGGCAGTGAAAACTACTAAGATTGAATTGTATCATAAAAAATCTGTTGCTGGATTCCTAGTATTTTGTTTTTAGTAAATTTACTGCTTTATGATTTGTGGTTTGTTTGGTTATTTGTTGTGGACATGACTAGGCTTTAGTTTTTGATCCGCTTTAGTTTGATTCTCGATATTTTGTAGCTCTGGTTGTAAGGTTGAATGGTCTGGAGTTGGTTGCTTCTTGTATGGGTTGTCTGGGTATGCTCTTGTGGTATGTACTAATTTCCCATTATTTTATATATGACTTCTAATCAACTGGAAGAAAAGAAAGAAAAGAAAAGAAAACCACAAGTCTATAAACCAATCCAGTGGTTGTAAATTTAGTTGTATTTGTCCATACTAAAAGCAGAATAAACATAAGATTGAATTATCCACTTACAACTAGGTATCAACCAATGTACCATTCAGTGCAGTATACATAGCAATTACTCACAATTAAAATCAACATGAAGACTGAAGTTCAGTAATAAGAAATGAGAGAGAGCATAGCGTCATCATCAATTATCATCATCAATTATCGTAAGTGCGGCACTCATCGGTTTCCGGATTATCCTTACAGAAAGTTTCCAGTGGGTCGGTCTCCTTCTTCTTGTCCCTTGCATGGCTAGCCGCTGCACTCAGCTCCTCCACCTCATCCCACGCTGCCACGCACTCTCCACTCACCGGGTCGTCGGAGCAGGCCGCCTCTGCACCCTTGATGCTCTCAGCCACCTTCTCTGACAGCCCTTCTGGTGCTGCAGCCACGGGTCGGACATACATCCGGCCCATGCCAAATTGGTTGGACCTCTTCCAGGGATGGTTCAGCCAGGGAGACTTGATGGTCAGGGCCTTTGGTGGGTCTGAGGCCTTGGCCAAGACTCTTGGGGTTGAGAGGCTCACACCAGCAATTGTTGTTGCCATGGTTAATAACTGTTTGCAGTTGGAAGTAGTGGTGCTATTGTTGTGATGTGAGGAGAGTATGATGATATAATTGAGGGCTGTGATGCTTTGTGAACACACCCTTCTTATCAGGTGACTGCCAACCATAAGCTTCCACATATACACTGTCTTGGAGATATTGTAGTATCAAAATATCACTAGTTGTTTGTTTCAAAGTTCCTCCTTTAGAATGACCAATACGCCCTTACATTTTTGGGAAAATTAGGCCGAGATGCTTTGTTTCGTGGTCCTTACATCACATGGTGCACCCTGTTTGTCACCGTCTAAAAAATCAGCTCACAAAGTTAAAAAAAAGGCACAAGCATTTGACAACTTTCTTGAATTTTTAACTTTTTAACTAACAAAATGATTGTCTTATCTCTACTAACAGAATTTATTAGTGTTATATTTTACTATCAACAATGATAGAGACTACTAATTTTTGAGCTCTAAAAAGATCACTAATGACATGACACTCAATAAAAAAAGAAAAAAAATATAACACTAAGGCCAAAACATCAAATCATTTATGGTGGAGTCCACTGCCACATCATTAGTGGTAGCACTAATTAGTGCTCTAACTCATTTTCCTTTTACTATTCCAATACAAACTTCTATTTACTTGGTTGGGCCAACAAAAATTCCAAAATTGATTTTTATAGGTTGATGAAGTATGAGATTTGATTGGCAAGCAATTGTGCTCATCACATGAAAACACGTCAGGAGAAATGCGAATACAAGTATGAATAATAAAATAGAGGACGGGCAAAGGGGTGTATTGGTAATTTTAGGTCAATAAATATCAGTGAGTTTCATTCAGGCTTGTGTCGTACGAGTACCAATGGGTTATTTTCACGAATCATGATGAGAATAGAATCTTTTGATAATTTTTTTCTCTGAAGTTTTTTCATACAAAAAAAAAAAATAATTATAAAATATAAAACTTAAAGACTTTAACAACTCATCACATGAAGAAAAGATCCATCACCATGACTAGGCGTGTACGTGGTACGGTTCGGATAGTTCGAAAGTAAAATTATAAACTAAATAGTGGATTAGTGGATTAACAAATTGCGATTTGAGCGATTTTGGGCAGATTGGCGGATTGAATAATATTTTAATCAATTATCAAGCATTTGCATAATATATAACATTAATTTGCATAATATTTTTTTTTATATATTTAACACAAACTAATTTTACATAATATTATATATATATATATAACTACTAATTTATAATAAATTTTACATCTTAAATGTCTTTCATTCATTTTTACTTTGATATTTCATTATATGTTAAAAAAAATATATGTATTAATTATAGCGGAGCGGAACAGTTTTAAAATTTAAACGGCGATTAGCGGATAAAATGGTACAAATTGATGTGAATCAGTATAATTTTAACAATTTAAGTGATATTCTGCACCATCCTAATCATTACCATGACTTCAATTTCTAGCCAAATAGCTTCTGGGTATGTGAAACGTTTTCTTGTTCCATCCATTATCAACCAAAAGTGTACCTATCAGGAAGTCTCCCAATTCAACTTGTTCAAGTCTCATACTTTGGAGTTGGGAATGTGTTGCACGGTATTATAAAATTGGGGAAATTACCCATAGGTCCCATGTTTGAAACATGTGGTCTTCATTTAATTTCATAACTTTTTCACTACACCCAAAAGTTATTTCCTCTCTCTCTCTCTGCTTTTTGCTTCCCTTCCTCTCTCATTTTTTTTCTGCATTTTTCTCTCATCGTGTTTGTCATGGAAGACAACCACCGATGATCATGTCTTTCTCCATTGATCGGGTTCATTGATAACCACCAACCATCGAAATCAACTCCGACGAAGAAGATGATATATTTTCCGACGAAGAAGATGAGTGGATCTACTTAGATCTGATGTAGATCTACTCAGATCTACATCAGATCTGAGTAGATCTACACAGATTTGGCTAGATCTAAACAAAAAATAGTTGCCGGAGTACAATCCTCTCTCTACATCCGTCTTTCCCCTTCGATCTCTTTTTTTTTTTTTTCCTTTCTACTATACACTTATGTTTTTCTGTTCTAATGGAGAAAATTTTCGAATTCTGAACAAGTAGTTTTCGAGTTTTAGTTACAGGCGGTGAAAACTGTAAAATTTTGCAGTTTCAAATTTTTTTTTTGGTGCTGGAATGAATCATGGTTTAAAACTGTAAAATTTTGCAGTTTTATAGCATTCTTTAGAACTGTAAAATTTTACAGTTTCATAACATGTTTTTTAATTTTTTTTTTCCGGCAATATTCTAGACATTCCGGTGAGTCTCCGGCGACCGTTAAACGAAGTTCGACGGTAGTAAGATGTGAACAGTGTCTGTAAATTAAAAATAAAAAAAAAAGGATTTTTTAGTAACAATTAAAATGTGTTGAACTAATTGGTGCAAGTATTTTGTTTTGGGATTAGCTGGGTTTTGAACTTGTTACATGAGACTTATTAGTAAGTTCCCCTATAAAATTTGACATATGGGGGGCTTCTTAGGTTTGGATTGGGAGTCCGGATCCTCTCCTTGAGGAGGGTCCTTCATTTCCTGCGGGCAACGGCTCAGATGAGCCGTTGGTCATCCAACGGCTGAGATTATAAAAAAAAAAAAAAAAAATGAAATGTTTTTGGATTCCCGCCCAAACAAAACAACAACACAGCTCAGAGATTCACTCTCACTCTCACACAGCACTTTCCTCCGTCGAACCCATCCTCATCCTCACCGGCGAACCCATCCTCACCGACGGCGAACTCCACTGCTCCAGCCTCTACGCTTCGTGAACTCCACCGCGACGACCACCATCGGTTGAGCAGGGGATGGAGGAGGTCCTCAAGGAGAGGATCTGAACTCTTTCTTTGATCATTACTGCATAATTTTTATTGCATATCTTCTTTTCCAACGATCCTATGCAAAGAAGTGTTCATTTCTCTCTGATTCTCAAACATCTCCAACTAAGCTTTGGCTTCTTCACTAGGAATGGAGCACAAGTCTCAAATCCAAGTCCCGAGAGTGAAATTGGGCACTCAAGGCTTGGAGGTAAAAAAGCTCTGTTTTTCAATACCAATCAATCATGTGAACATGTCGAGTTTTATATGGGTTTTCCTAATCTATGCTCAACAACTGTGAAATATACAAGTACCATGAAATTCAATTGGCAATTTCTAATTTTTTTTACAATTGATTTGTGTCTATTTCTATATCAGTCTAGAGCTATTTCACAATAACACTTGAACCTGATGTGAGTTTACTGGTTTCACCAATATAAATTTCAAACTTCTTTCTCATACACCCAATTTTGATAGGGTTATGCTTTTGCTTAGACCTAGGAGATCATATGAAAGTCAAAAGGTAGTGTTAAGTTTGGTTTGGTAGTGTTTTCATTTTTAGTTTTTTGTATCTTTATTTTTCAGAAAACACAAAAAGCTTTTTTGGGGAATTACTTCCAGACACAAATTTTGACAAATTTTTCTACAAAACCACACATTTTTAGGGAACACAAAAAAAATTTAGAATTTTCAAAATCTGTTTTTGCAGAAAAATGACAATGATGTGAAAATGAACAATATTTCATTGTTTTGTTTTAGAAAACACACACACACACACACAATAATAACACTAACCATAATAATAACGAGAGGTTCTCTTTGGCTTTGGATTTGCACTTGATAAGCGAAGAGTATGTGCCAATCTAGCTAGGATGTGCTTTTCTACATTGATGGACTTCTCTTAGCCTCTCTCATTGACATACTCTTGGCGACGGTGTTCTTTTTGTCATGCAGGTTTCAAGATTGGGCTTTGGATGTGGAGGACTTTCTGGAATTTTTAATGGATTGTATGTGTTAATGGATTGAAGCAATGTAGCATTTTTAATGTTAATGGATTGTATGTGTTAATTTACATGGAGCAATGTAACATTTTTGATGGACCAATGTTTTAATTTAACTTGTTATGGATTGTATGTTTTGTTAATGTTGTTGATGTTCTTATGGCTTGTATTTACAATTTGAAATTGGTGTTGATAGATTGGTGTGAAATGTTGGTGTTCATAGTAGATTTCTGTTTTGGTGTTCATGTTTTTTACTGGTGCTGTGTGCATTCACATTGTGCAGTTGTCAATAAACAAATGGGAACAAGAACATCCCTTTTAACAGCAACAGTAACAGTTATTTTTATAAAAAAAAAGAACAACCATTTCCTTTTAAGAACTGTCCATTGTTAATAAACAAATTAGTGTCCATTGTTAAGAACTGTTATGTCCATTGTTAAAAAACTATTATGTCCATTTCCTGAACACAAAAAACTGTTATGTCCATTTCTTTTAAAAACTGTTTATTAATTAACAGTCCATTGTTAAAAAACAAAACAGTTCATTGTTAAAAAACTGTTAATTAACAGTGGTTATTAATAAACTGTTATGTCCATTTCCTGTTATGTCCAGTTTTTAAAAACAGTTTTTGCATCACTTTTAACACAAATTCTTATAAAAAAAAAAAATGGACACTAATTCCAATATGAACATCCCCATGAACAACCAAACCCATGATTCATATTAAGTAAAAATGGTATGGTGGGATGTTGTGATATAAGTGAAACATCTCTTGGGTTGTTAAGCTAAACATAGAATATTCTACAAGAAAATCATTTGCAGAATATCAAGAAAAGCTAAAAAAAATGTATCAATAGAAACTAACAAAAATTGAACACACATAGTTGATCGATAAAGAAGAAAGCATCATGTACAAGCAACAACAACCACCTTAACTTGAAGAAAGCATGTGTCCTATTAGAAATTTAAAATCATGTAGAGCATTATAACAATCTAAATTAACAAAAGAGCAACAGTTGGCAACAGAAGTTGTAATTCTTTAACACTTTTGAACATGTAACTAAATCAACATTTCATTGAGGCATTTAAACAAACATCTGAAATTCACAAACAACTCAACCCAAAATTTTATAGATCAATACTGCAAATCCACATACTTATCATACACTTTGAAGCAAGTTCACCACCAAATTATCAATACATTACTAAATGTACATTCACCTAAAAACATCTTATGCCATAACAGCATCAAAAAAAAAAAAAAAAAAAAAAAACAGTTATAAGCAACAATTTCAGAAACCATTTTCAGCACCATTTTCAACCATTTTCAGCAACTTGAACAGCAACAGTTTCAGCAACACTTTTTGAAAACTTTCATTTATGAGCTGCTATTGTTGAAGCTACAGAGACTGGTTTGCTCACAGGGGAACTCTGGTTCGCGAAGTGAGGGCAGAGAGAATGAGGGCAAAGCAAGGGGTTAGGTTTGGGGAGTGGGTCTCCGTTGAGAGGCTCGCCGGTGAGATGGGTTCGGTGGTGATAAAATCTGAAGAACCGAAGCTGACCTTCTCGTTGAATTTGATCTAAATCTATAGATACAGATAGATAGATAGATATAGATTCCAGACAGAGAGAGAGAGAGAGACAAGAGTTTGAAATTTGTATAAAATAGGCTCTGTTCTGTGTCTTTGGGCGGGAGGATGAAAATGAAAATGAAATTTTAAATTTTTTTTTTTATAATCTCAGCCGTTGGATGACCAACGGCTCATCTGAGCCGTTGCCCGCAGGAAATGAAGGACCCTCCTCAAGGAGAGGATCCGGACTCTTGGATTGGAGGCTAAAGCAATGGCCTAAATGATTTTACCCTTGGGCCGGGTCCTTTCATCACTATGAATATTTTTAGGCTGGTCCTTTTACTACTACGAATATTTTTTTAGAGTACTACTAAATATTTAAAAAAATATATTAAATCTTTTACTAAATATTTACATGAGACTTGCACCATATAAGATTTTTAGATTCACATTTATGTATTTATTATATAAAATTTTTAATAATTTTTTTAAAATCTCTTACATTTGTGTATTTTTCAATTTACAATAGATTATTTTCTTTAAACTTCTCTTGTAAATTTTTTTGTCTAACATAGCTAAACGGCATCCCTTATAAAAATTATTTTTTTTTTTTTTTAATAAATATAAAGAACAATGGTTGAAAGGCAGAATTAAAAATTATTCTCACGGTCTGTTGGCGTGGGTCTCAATTGGTGGAATGTGCTTTTTTTTTTTTTTTGGACAGAATTACTTTACCAACTTTAAGGTGGTAAGAGCATCTCCAACGATTCACCTAATTTTTCATTAAATTTGAGTAAAAAAATGACCATTTTCTCAATTTGATACAGAATGCTCCAATAGTTGGATTTTCATCAAATTTGCTCTAGGGACAACCGGTTGGTCGACCGGTAAGGCAAAAAAAGTTTTTTTTTTTTAATTGTTTGAACCTACCTATTTGAACTGTTTGAGCTTTTTAGTGGTCGACCGGTTGGTCGACCGGTAAGGCAAAAATATTATTATTATTATTTTTTTTAAATTGTTTGAACCTACCCATTTGAACTGCTTGAACCTTTTAGTGGTCGACAGATTGGTCAACCGGCTGGTTGACCGGTTCAGCTCTTCCAACGGTCAGGAACAGTAATTTGGTAAAATCTGCAGCTTATTCTCAGTTTGATGATTTTTTTGTTGAATTTTCATTTTGATATCAATTTGGTAAAACGGTTGGAGCACCAAAAAGTATTTTTTTCACAAAAATTTAAATTTGATGCCAAGTTTAATTCACCGTTGGAGATGGTTTAAGTGGTCACTCATGATTTTATACGTCTGTGGTACGGTCTCTAATTTCAATAATAGAAATATGAGTTTCAATCCTATGTGGGACTTTGAGAGTGATCATCTTTCCATTTCTTCTCTATAATACTAGGTTTTAACAAGCAATTGAATAACTAAAAAATAATAATTAAATTATACTAACTTCTATTTTAATAAAGTTAAAAATACAAAAATTATGAAAATACAAAAATGCATAAAGTAAAAATAAATATTTTAATATAAAAATAATGATACAATTAAAGAATTTATAATGAAAGTGTTTAGAAAGAGGATGGGGTTAAAATAGCCCACTAAAAGACAAAATATGTTTTTATAACTAATAAAATAAAATATTGCATCGAACTCATAATCATTTTACTTTTTCTTTCACAACCATCAAACCAACTCAAAAAAATAATAATAATAATCTTCTCAAATACAATTATTTTAGCAAGCTAAAATAATTAAAAAGTCAAATAACCAACTAAAATAGCCAACTTACGAAACAAAGTCAATAAAATATTATTAAAATGTTATGAGAATTATTAATAGAAGGTATTTGGCATAACCTATATAAGTGCACTTATTTGATAAGTACACTTGGTTCACATTATTTTTTTACTTTTTTTACATATCTTTTCGTAAAAAGTTAAAAAATATATTTATTTAAATCATTCCAAATATCCCTTTATTGTATATTTTTCAAGTCTGAAAATATAATTTGCCCCAAAAAAAAAAAAAAAAAAAAAAAACTTTCGGTGTACGGAGTACTGAAACTTGGTGCTCGTTTGACATAAAGAAGTTTGAGATTTTTGGTTAAAATAATCACAAAAAATATAAAATAGGCTAAAAAGTCAATAAGACAACATGTCACATCTAAACCATAATCATTTTTTTTTTTTCTTACAAAAGTCAAAAAATCCATTTTTTTTTTTTTTCAAATGAGACTTTTTAGCTCTAGACTAAAATTGTCAAAAAGCCAATTCACATCCCAAATGAAATCTTACCATGATGAGTGTGACTTTGGCTTCATTTGGGAACAAAAGAAAAAAAACTGCATTTTGTAGTTTGGGCCAAAAAAATCAAAATGACTGCTTTGCCATCAAACCATTTGGAAAGGTAGCTAAAAGCTACTTGTGAAATTATAGTTATACCCTCCATAATGTTTAAATGAGCTGTTGGAACCCACGAAGGTGTATGTGTGTAAATTAAATGTATAAATAAAATAAACAATAAAATAAAATAATTCAGAAAAATAATTATATAAATTATTTCCCGAATTAAATACTTACAGAAATTAATATCAAGGCTCGTGTTGGACACAATTTCTTTAAAGTAGATTTCATCCTCGCTCCGGTGCTTTGAGTTTTACCGGCGTCTACTTCCTAGGATGCAACGACTAATACTTAAATTTACAGCACTACAAATTTAAGTCTGGCGAACCAAAACTCTGTTGTAAACTCTCTTTTTTTCTTCTTAAAAAATAAATATAGAAATTGATGCAATAGTATAGGAAGAAGAAGAAAAGAATGACGAAAATCTGAGGAAAAAATTGAATGAAATGAATTGCTGAAAGTATGCTTTATATAGACAGAAAGGTGGCTATTCCGAACAGGTGCCAACAGATAGGCAACTGTTCAGACAGATAGACAATCTGTTTGGACAGATTCGGTTATAAAGTAACAGGTAGAAACTTGTTTGAACCTTTTGAACCAGTTCTGGTGGTATGGACCTGTAAGGGACTTGTTTGGGTGAAGAAAAAAAATAATTTACAAAAGTTTTTAGTATTGAGTCGGACAAGCCCAATCCAACATCGCACCCACACCCAGGCCCAGCTCGCCCAAACGGTGGCACGCTTGTGGTTTTAATTTTGGGTTCAATAGGTCTAGCCCACTTCACCCATAATATCACTCTTCTACAAACTTGGGTACCTTTTAGGGCCTATCCCAAGTATCCAATGCTAAGGTTTATAACCCAAACAATTCTTCAAGACTTTCCAATGTGGGACAAACACATTTCATAAATGTGAAGTAAACTCACAAAAAAACTAGTTCTACAAACCCGAAAACGCGAGTTGAATTTTCATTCATCCGAAAATGATTTTGAGCAACCAAATACATGAATTTATTCACTATGCGGCATTAAATATGAATCCAACTAGAAACGTTAAAAATAACGTTTGGGTCCCACCTTAATTAATGCTCAAAGTTAGCAAAAAATAAGGAATTTCTAAAGCCATTTTCCAACATGAGCCACATGGGTGAAAGTGATTATTTTCTAAAATAGGCGGGAGGATTTTGATCATTTGATTATGATGTGACAGCATAAATAAATATTAAGTAAAAAAGCCAAAAAATAATTTTTTACAAACTTTCTAAGTGACTTTCTGAAAAAGTTTTAAAGCTTGGTCAAAAGTAAAAAATTAATTTTTTACTATCTTTCCAAAACACCGCTTTATCGAAGCAATGTTACATGGCGTAGGATGGCCCCGTTCGGTGTAGTTGTGGAAAGGTGATTATAGATTATGGCTTAACAGATTATAAATTATAACTTTAAATATAAGCTGTTAACCTGTTTGGTGCAGCTGTGAGATTATAGATTTAATTAGTAGAGTAGTGTTTGGTTGAATAAGCTGTAAAATAGTTTTTTGCTGTGTAATGTCTTTTTTGCCCTTATAAGATATAAAATTTGTGATTTCATTTATAATACATTTTTTTTTCTTTTCACTTTCTTTTATTTTTTTTCTCCTTATTTTCTTTTCTCTTTTTTTTTTTCCTTCTTTTCTTTCTTTGTTAATTTTGTTTAATTTATTAATTCATTAAAATTTATACTATATATTCATTTTAATTATTCATATATGTATTTCTTTTCTTTATGATTATTATTAATTGTGATTTTTGTTCATCAATTAGTATAAAATTATTTCATTAATGAAAGTTAATATAATTAGTATCAATTAATATAAAAATTGTTATTCTATATATATATATATTTTTTATATTAATGTTGGGTATAAGTCGGAGATGGAGCGCCGTCGCCGTCGATGGCCAGCCACCGTCGAAACAACACCGGAGATGCGCGAGCCGTCAATCATCATCGTCACCGTTCTACCAAAACCCTAGCCCCCTTCTCCTTCTCCTTTCCCTGAAACCCTAGACCTTACGGTCTCCCAAAACCCTAGCCTGGTTGTCCAACTAGATTGCGAAGATAGAAAGAGAGAGCTCTGGTTTGTTGATGCAATGGTAGTGGTTATTCGGCCAGATCGCAACGCTAGGTGACGAGAGCGTTTGCCTCTTAACGTGATGGCGATAGGAGGGTTTTTCCCTTTCGGTTAGGGTTTTAGATCTTGATGAGAGAGTTTCAGTTCGTGAGAGAGAGAGAGAGAGAGAGAACTTTGGTTTGCCTCTGCCGAAAATCGCACTCTCTAGAGATCTCCCCCCTCTCTCTCTATCTCTAGCGAATAAATGAACAGTATTTTGAGAAATGAGATTTATCTAATTGGATTTTTGGTAATAGTTGAAATTGACGAGGGCATTTAAATAATTTTGTATGCCCTTCGTTAATCTCAAAAGCGAAAGCTGCTCCCAACAGCTTTTGATTCTAACCAGTTTTCTTTAAGGAAAAAAAATTACAAAATCAAAAGCTAATGAACAAAAGTTTAAACAAACAGTTTAAAATAATTTTTTAAAAACAAAAATTTAAAATCTAGTCTCTAAAATCTACACGAGACACCCCCGATATATTCGCGCGCGCACCATACAATAATCCCTCACCCAACCAGGAGTTTCCTAGTGCTGTTCACTTTCCTTTTTTCTTTTTTGGTAACTTGACCGATTATTTCATCTAAGGAGACCACACTATGCGCCTTCACAAAGTCTATCACCGTTTCTCTCTCTTTTCTCTCACTCCACCTCTCCTCTCTCCCATCTCGCTCATCCCCCTCTCTTCCGCTCCCTCCTCCTTTCTCTCTCTCAAGCCCACTCGATCTTTGTCTCCCAGACTTTCAACTCCAACCACCACTCTCAAGTCCATCAAGGCCATGACTACAACAACATCCTCTAGATTTCACAATCTTGTCCCTATCAACGCCGCCGAAGACGGTGCCTCCGCTGGTGGCGATAACGGTTCCGTCTCTTCCTCCTCCGCCGCTGCTACTACTACTACTGTTGATGACGAAGGTACTGTATACACATCTCTGTGTTTTTGTGTGTGTGTGTGTGCGCGCGCGCGTGTATGGTGATTATGACGTTGAATTTGGATTGATAATGAATTTTTTTAGCTAATTGGTAAATTCATTGTAGTCAAATGAAATTGACCAGAAATTGTAGTTGTAAGAGCAATTTTAGGACTTTATTGATATGCCTCTTGCTTGTGTATAGATTTTTAATAGAACAGCGAGCTGTGAATCTTCATCATCTGTGACATTAGAATCTCAATTGGATTATACGGAGGATCATTTGTTTAGAATTATTTTTTTTTGGTTATATTTTTTAATTGACTAACATATGTGTTTAAACTTGCATTGCATTGATGTAGATTCAGCATTGGGTAGTGGATATCGTGTTCCTCCGCCAGAGATTAGAGATATTGTTGATGCTCCACCACTTCCAGCATTGTCGTTCTCACCACAAAGGGATAAAATACTGTTTCTTAAGCGGAGATCTTTACCTCCATTGTCTGAGTTGGCAAGACCAGAGGAGAAGCTAGCTGGTGTTCGAATTGATGGAAAGTGTAATGCCCGAAGTCGGATGTGAGTAAAGATAAAGTTTTTCTTTTATACTTATGAAGTATGGATGTTTTGTTGAAGTACCTCGGGCCACTTTTTGTGGATAGAGTATTAAATCCCACAATCACGTGATTGTCTGATTTTTCTTAGCCTTTTGAACATTTGTCGTGTCCTCTACCCGTTTTACCTCCCACTTAAAATCAACTAGTTCTCTAGTGTTGAAGATATGTATCAACTGAAATAGGGCTTTAATTGCCACTTTTGTGACGGTTTCTAGATATTGCTCGTGAAATTTGGTGTTATTTAATATTTGTGTATGTATCATTTGCGAGGCTACAGTGGATTTAGATAATGTTAGTATATTATAATTGACCTGTATGTTTTTATTATCAATGCTTCACATTTTCTTTTTTTTTTCAGTTATATTAAATCTAAGGTCAAGGTGCCATGTGAGAGAATGTTTTGAATATTTGTTTTCAGGTCATTTTACACTGGTATTGGGATCCACCAATTACTGAATGATGGTACACTAGGCCCAGAGATAGAGGTCCATGGTCTTCCAGATGGTGCTAAAATCAATTTTGTTACCTGGTAATTCCCTGCATAACTCTTTCTTTGAATACTTCGCAAGTTCTTTTGATAACATTCGCTTAACTTATCACAATATTTAGCAAAAGTTATCCATATGTACTTTATTGGTTATTGCAAAGTGAAACAAGTAAACAAAAGTTAGATATTACTGATATATCACCCTTGTCTAGCTTTTTTTTCTTTACTTTTCAAATGAAACGTTGAATAATATGTTGCAGTATAAGAATGCCTCTGTCTAGCTTTGAAAATAGTTTTGAAAATTTAAATCTGGAATCAAGCTTATTGTGATAAGTGGCTTTCTTTTTTATGAAAGTGTTGCTTTAATGTGTGTAAGCAACTTCTATATATCATCATCTATTGTTTGGAGGTCTCATCATGATTTTTGCTATAATACAATTATTCCTTGTTAATGCACCTTTCTCCATGTCACCTGTTATATATATATTTTTCTTTCCTTATCACTCCTTCTAAGATTAAGGTTCCCTTTCCTTTGACTTCATTGGGTGTACTGTTGATATGCAATTATTCATTGTTACAAACATGGCTCCTCTATTCTGTATTTTCTCAGCAACCTACCACACTGGCGTAGTATATTTTGCTGTAAATTGATAATGTTCTTGAGCTCATCTATCTATCTTTTGTTTTTCCTTCAACTAGGTCAAATGATGGGCAGCATTTAGCCTTTGGTGTCCGAGTTGATGAGGTAATGTAATCCACTAATTGACAATTGATTGGTGGTGTAAATATAACTGTTGTTGTGTTACTTATATATTCACATTCATGACAAGTTGGTCAGAGAGTTGTCTCGAGGCTTTCTGCTTCGCTCATCTGTCTACTATATATTCTTGACATAATTAACATTCATTTTTTCCCTAAAATATTTATTTTGTCAACATCTTCTAAAGTTTACTCGACGGATATTATTTATATATATATATATATAAGAATGTAAATGGTTAATAGTTAGACCTTGCTGACTAACCACAGTGGCATCCTCTGCTGAAGTGTTAAAGTTTTTACATCTCGTTAGATGTTTTTGGCTTTCATATGCAAAAAGTAGATGCAATTGGACTATCATAACCATCTATGACTGTTTGGTTGGTTGTAATTTATGCTGAGTTCAGCTTACATACTCTGCTAGCCAATCTTTTCAATTTTCTAATTTGTTCTAAAATTTTTGAAATTTTTCATGAAGCAGGACAACAGTAGCAGTAAGCTTAGAGTATGGGTTGCTGACGTAGAGACCGGAAAATCTAGGCCTGTGTTTCAGTCACCGGATATCTATCTAAATGCAGTTTTTGACAAGTGCGTGCCATTTTTTCATAACAATGTTATCATGAGGAACATTTTGCTACTTTGTTTTGCTAATGCCTTTTCTACCTCTTGCTTTCCAGTTTTGTCTGGGTGGATAATGCGAGTTTATTAGTTTGCACAATTCCCTTATCTCGTGGAGACCCACCTAAGAAACCTTTGGTTCCGTCTGGTCCCAAAATTCAGTCTAATGAGCAGAAAAACATTGTTCAAGTCAGAACCTTCCAAGATCTGCTCAAGGATGAGTATGATGAAGATCTTTTTGAGTACTATGCTACTACACAGCTTGTTTTGGTTTCTTTGGATGGGACAATGAAGCCCATTGGTCCACCAGCCATATATACATCAATGGACCCCTCTCCGGATCAAAAATATCTTTTAATCACTTCGATTCACCGGCCATACTCCTTTATTGTGCCATGTGGAAGGTTTCCCAAGAAAGTTGATGTGTGGACAACAGATGGAAAATTTATTAGGGAACTTTGTGATTTGCCCCTTGCTGAGGACATTCCCATTGCATTCAATAGTGTAAGAAAAGGGATGCGATCAATCAACTGGAGAGCAGACAAGCCTTCAACACTCTATTGGTATACATCTGAAACCTTCATATTCCCTTACTGAAGGATGACTTTTAACTGATTTAGCTGGGCCTAAATTAAATTTTGGATGTCTTCATTAATAAAAGATTTAAAAATTTGGTTTGGAAATTTAATTACCGTCTCTGTCTTGCTTGCTCTCCCACTGTGTAGATGAGTGAAAGTCGCCCATGAAACTTGGCACTATTGGAGCATGATTCGTAAATTCCAATATAATCTTTTAAATGACAGCACGTGTCCATAAGTTGATAGAAACAGTCTGTTTCTTGAGACAGCTTTTAAAAATAAGGGATAGGCACATTTGTTTATAATTGTCTTGAGATTGCAAAGAATTATGTATGAGGGAGAGAAAAGTCGAAACAGAGGTAGAGGTTAAAGTAGACAATTACTGAGCACATACTGGTTTCATCAGATTTCTTGGATTTTTTTTTTTTTCTAGTATAAAAGCAAATTGTTTAAAAAATTAGTATATCTTCTGGTCAATCAACGTGTAATTCAATTAATTTGGGAGTACCAGTTTCCTTAGAGCAACTGAGCTTACATAAATACAGAATGATAGTTGTTACATCACCTTTTTACTTTGCAATTAGTGCAATACTAGTTGAGTGTTTTCTGTGAATTGTTTATAGGGTGGAGACACAAGATGGTGGTGATGCAAAAGTAGAAGTTTCTCCCCGTGACATAGTTTATACACAACCTGCTGAGCTGCTTGAAGGTGAACAGACAAGAATCTTACACAGACTAGATCTTCGCTATGGGTATGATTATGAGTTAGATGATCTTCATCTCCGTCTAAACCTTATCTGTTATTTGTTGGATAGATTTGCATTCAATTTGAGAACTTGAGTCTTTTCTAAAATATCTTTCTTTCCAAGTATTTTATGTAAGACACTAGGTTTCAAGAGTTAAGACCTTTCTTACAATTATTATGGTAATGGTGCTTCTGTTTTTATCAAACTGTCACGCCCCAAAATTCGGACAATTAAATTAGGACTAACCCAATAATATTCCATCATCCAAATCTTAGGGGTGAAATAAAAAAAAAAACTAAACGCCAACCAAACCATCCATCATAATTTTATAACTAATCAATACCTCAACATTCAGGTAGCAACAACCAATCAAAACAACTTAAATAAAGAACGGTTACAAATCATGCCAAATTATTCCAATACTAAAGTCATTAAAAAAAATAATAAATACATAAATTAATATAAACCCTAAGCTCAAGAAAACAAAAGAGGTCCAAACAACAAGTCCAACACTATAGTAATCCCACGTCACCACCGTAGCCCCAACTAATCCTGCAAAGGAAGCTCGGCTGCGCTCAGACAGAACGCACCCGAGTTGCCAAGAGACAAAACGGGTCAGTATACAGGTATACTGGTATGAGTACAAGATTCAACACCTACGTGTCCACCAGACACAAACAAAAATACATTAAATTCTTATTACGGGACAAGACAAGTAGTTCCAACCGCACCGAGACAAATGGGTAGTTTCTCGAGATATGGTGGCATTTAGTTTCTTGTCCGTACACAACGAAATATAAATTGATTATAAAGTAAATAAAATAGAAATAAAAATATGGTGGGTCAGCCCTGCATAAAAAAAAGTTAGTAAGACCCACCATCTTGCAAAATAAAGTTAGTATAATTTAATCATAAGTAACTTGCTAAAGAAGTAAAAAATGCACCGTTTCATGTTTAAATAATTCGAATTGACCAAAACTCAAAGACCCAATTAACTCAGAAAAATGTGTCCTTTGATTGGAATGAACAAGAGAAAGTCAGCAAGAGTTGCAAGAGTTGAAGGCTAGATGGTAATTGCACCGATTTTGACTCTGTCCAATGGTACTGATGGATTTCAGATTTACCGTAACACATCTTGCAAAGGCTTGGGTTGTGTGCTAATGCAAAATGGGAAGTGATTGCCTATGCATCTCAACAACTCCGTCCTCATAAAAAGAATTACCCACTCATGATCTTGAAATGGTAGCTGTGGTGTTTGCCTTGAAAATCTGGCGCACTACTTATATGGGGTAACTTGCGAAGTGTATATGATCATAAAGCTTGAAATATTTCTTCACCCAAAAAATTGAACATGAACAGAGGAGATGGGTGGAGCTAATCAAAGACTATGATTGCATTTTGTATCACCCAGGGAAAGCTAATACTGTAGCAGATGCCTTGAGCCAAAAATCAATGGGAAATATGTCATACTTGCTTACCAGCCAGAGAGAATTGTTAATATAAATACTGGAAAAGAATGAGATTGAGATTGTGATACGTAAATAGGGCGGTGTACTAGCTGCCATTTCCGTTCAACCTGCAATAATCATCGAGGAAATCAAACAGAAGCAACTAGAAGATGAGTACTTGAAAAAGATTGTGGAAGAATTGACTCAAAGCCGAAGCTAGGGTTTATGTTGGAGAATAATGTGTTGAAATTTCAGAACAGACTCTGTGTACCAGATTCCTTTGATTTAAGAAAGCGTATTATGACAAAAGCTCACAGCACCAGATTTGCCATGCATCTGGGGAAACCAAAGATGTATCACGATTTAAAGACAGAATTTTTGGTGGCCTGGAATGAAAAAGTGCATTGCATATTCATGGCTAGGTGCTACATTGCCAACAAGTTAAAGCCGAACATCATCGACTCGTTGGTTTGTTATAACCACTTCCACTTCCAATACCGGAATGGAAATGGGAGGCACATTACCATGGACTTCATTGTTGGATTGCCTCGCTCTTCCCGAGGTATGGATCTATTTGGGTCATTATGGATCGTTTAAAACTACTTCTGCCCATTTTCTACTTGTTAAATCTATTTACAATGCTGACAAATTGGCCAATATTTATATGAATGAGATTATGAGGTTGCATGGGGTGCCAATATCTATTGTATCTGACAGGGACTTAAAGTTTGTGTCAAGATTTTGGTAGAGTTTGCAACAGGCTTTGGGGACAAAACTAAGGTTGAGTAGTGCTTATCACCCAAAGACAGATGGTCAAACTGAACGGACTAACCAAACTTTGGAAGATATGTTCAGAATGTGTGTATTAGATTTTCAAGGAAATTGGGAGACCTATTTGCCATTGGCTGAATTTGTGTACAACAACAGCTACCATTCGAGCATTGGAATGGCCCCTTATGAAGCTTTGTATGGAAGGAAATGTCGATCTCTGATATGTTGGGCCGAAGTAGGTGATAGACCTATGTTGGGACCGGAACTTGTGCAGGAAACAACAGAGAAAGTGAAACTGATCCAACAGCGCCTGAAAACTGCACAGAGTCGGCAGAAGAGTTATGTTGATGTCCGAAGAAGAGATAGAGAGTATGAAGTTAGGGACCACGTGTTCATAAAAGTGACCCTATGAAGGGTCAAACTCGGTTTTGTGGTGTAAAAAGCAAGTTAGCGCCAAGGTATGTTGGGCCATATGAAATCCTTGAAAAGATCATTCAGTAACCTATCGAGTGGCCCTACCTCCGGTAATGGAGCATATGCACAATGTTTTTCCACGTATCTATGCTTCGAGAATATTTAAAAGACCCGCTACATGTGGTTGAGCCAACTCACGTGCTTTTGAAGAATGATTACACATATGAAGAACGGTCAATTCAAATTGTCAACCGAAGAATCAAAAGACTAAGAAACAAAGAAATCCCTTTGGTGAAGGTTGATTGGCAGAATCATGGAGGAACTTATGCAACTTGGGAGACGGAGGAAGATATAATGAAAAGATATCCTGAACTGTTTCTTTTAGACCCGGTGTTCTTCCAGAATGAAGGTAAGTCGAGTTTGGAGGACCAAACTCTTTAAGGGGGGAAAACTGTAACAACCCCGACCCATGATTAACGCTAATTCATGTTTAAGTATGCCAAATGAGTAATTAAGAAGTGATCCTCAGTAAAATTATATGTGCATTATACAATTTTGTGTTTATATCGGTATAACGTAGAAAGATCTGTTCATGTTTTAGTTTCGCTAGGCGAATTGAAGGCCCTATCGTCATCCGATACAGAAATTGACTTGATTTATATGTTAATTAAGATTTTTAGAATTTTATGGTAGATTTAATTGAAATTCGATCCGAAACGATTAAATTAGATTAAATTAATGGCACCTTATTTCAACCTCAATTAATTACACTTTAATCAAGCCTATATTAGGCACCAATTGAGCCCCCACTCAACTTTTTCTTTCATTGGAATACATTTTGAGCCTCTTCAAAGAAGAAAACGTGAGGGAGAGTAAGAGGGAAGAAAATTGAGCTCTAACCAAGGGATTGCTAGGAATTGTTGCCATTTGAGGGAAATTTGAGAGTTTCAACTTCAACTCTTGTGAAGTCAATTCTCTAGGTCACACGCCTCCGGATAGGTGAATTGCCTACTTTGCTGCCAATTTGGAGCTACCAGTTATCTGTGAGTAATAACTTAGTAAAGCTATGTTCAAGTAATTATTTTCTGCTCATGGATTAAGAACTGTTCTATGAATGTCATGTTTATGCAATGAATGATTGTCCAAGTCTAACAAGCACTTATGACATTATGCTATGATTCAAGTAATATCATGATTCAAGTATATGCAAGTTCCCAGTACCAGAGGTTCCTTATGGGACTGACAAGCTATCTATACCCGGCTGGAGGTTCCTAAGTGGAACTGACAAGTTTACAAGTTCCCAGTCCGGAGATTCCTTTATGGGACTGACAAGTTATTCTTACCCAGCCGGAGGTTCTTATATAGAACTAACAAATATGATTTAAGACATTCTGTGTGTGATCTATCAGCGTTGATGGATGTATTATGAAAGACTAAGCATGAACTTTGAATTCTATATATGCTCAGAATGAAAATACGAATGTGAGTTTCAGTTTCAGCCACAGATATGGGACATCATTCATTTACCCCTTTACTTTGTTATTATTCACTGGGCTGGGCTCCGCTCACTAATTATTTATTATGTATGTAGGTGAGCAAGCTCGTGATCATGCTTAAGATGATGCCTGGGTATTTTGTGTTGGTCAGCCACTCCTTTGCGCCTCACGAGGAGGTTCCAGATCAAGTCATGTATTGTGGCTGTGTCAATATGAATGTATAAGACTGTTTCTTTTCTCTTATGAACAAGTTCGCCTTTTGTATGTACTTGAAAGTGACGTGTAAATAATGTACCTATGACGTCACTTGTATGTATTTAAAGTTTAAGATTTTCAGTTCCATGTATGTCTTCACAGCTCATTGGACTTCGTATGTTTTGTATATTTACTTCCACAGCCCCTAGCTATATGCTATTATGTCAAGAGGCCTTTGGTAATCCAAGGATTACTGGCCGGTTACGACGCTAAACCTATAGGGTCGGGTTTGGGTCGTGACATAGACCTAGCAATGCAAGTCTGTTTGGAAGATTTCCAAGATAGAGCCGCCCCACCAAGAGTAAAAACATACCCACTAGTAGATTTTGAATCTCTAGTATCCGATATCCAATTTACATCACAGTAACCTTCAAATATTGCTGGATATCTAGTATAATTCAGCCCAATGTTACGAGAAAATCAGAGATATCTTAGAACTCTTATAATTGTTTTCCAGTATTCTACTCCTGAATTACTCATATATCTACTTAATTTACTTACTGCATAAGCTATATCTGGGCGAGTACAGTTTATCAAGTACATTAAGCTTCCAATAATTTGGGCATACTCTAATTGAGAAATACTTTCATGTACATTCTTAGAAAGAAACAAATTAACATCCACAGGTGTTCTAGCAAGATGATCATCATCTTTGCTAAATTTGTCAAGTATTTTCTCAATGTAATGAGATTGTGACAAAGCATAACCTTCTGATGTTTTGGTAATTTTCATACCAAGAATTACATCAGCAATCCCCATGTCTTTCATGTCAAAATGTTTATTCAACATTTTCTTGGTAGTTTTAATCATATCATTATTACTACCTATGATGAGCATATCATCTACATAAAGACATACAATGACATAACATTTGCCTATGTTTTTAATATAGACACATTTGTCATACTCATTAATTTTAAATCCATTTGACATCATTGCCTTGTTAAATTTCTCATGCCATTGCTTTGGCGACTATTTTAAACCATATAATGATTTAACCAATTGTAGACGCGCCCGAATTAGGCTTACTACTACAGCTCGAACTCAATTGTCACGGTTCTGAATCTAATCTCGCAAAGTACAATGCAAGACTGATAAATCACCAAAGAGTCTAAATCCGGCAAATCGTTTTGGAAAACAGATTTTTATAAAGAAATGCCAAACATGGACTGCTTTACCAGATACAAAGTCGCCACCTAAATATTTTGTTTTGGGGGAATTTAGGAAACCCTGACTCGTTGCCTAAGGCCACGTGTCCATCATCACCAAAGTTGCCTCGGCTCGGGAACTTGGGTACGAGAGGGGAAGGTCATGCAATGAGCACCCCCCCCGCTCACCCGATCAAAGATCGGCCTGTACTAAGCATGATATCTTGTTTTTGAAAACACATGCGTTCTTATTCTGGTTAATTAGTTAATCTTACTACGTGATGCGCACAGCATACAAGTATAGACTAAGTCGCCTAATTTGGAACAAAACATTGCATACTTGTTTGTTTGAAAATGGTTTGAAGTTTGTTACTCGCAAGTAGGCTAAATCCAGGATTTCAATGAATTGTTCCAATTCAAGCAATCTAACCTTTACCCACAGGCATTCAGGCAGTTAAACACTTAAGCAGCTAGCCTCATGGCAAGCATGCTATACATGGCAATCAATAACACACATGCAGTATGCTAAAGCGTAAACACTCACAGTGTACTCCGAGCCAAAACAGAGAACTAGTTAGAAATCAATGCATGATCCTAGTTCGTGTTAAGATGGCTAATGCAACACATGCAAAATGTGACTAGAAATAGGCTCGGCTATTCTAAGATGGCATATGAAATGCAACTATTGATACATGTATTCAACTTGGTATTGAAATACAATGCAGTTAGTATGATGCACTGAGCCCGGTGCATGCAAGACAGATGAATGAATGCACGCATGCGAAGCATAAGGATGCTAATTGAAAAATGACCTAGAACTAACCATCAAAAGCAGGTAAGTAAAAGGAAGAAAAATGTGGGGTTGGAAGACATTCACACACGCACGCACACTTATTACAAAAATATGCCCTCTCGACGGAGGGTCCGAATAAATAATACAAACCAACTAATTAACTAGCTAACAAGCTAATTAATTATTACATAACCAAATGAATAACTAGCTACAACTAATTATTACAAAACTTAATTAATTAACAAATTAACTAATTAAATTACAAATTGAAGCTAACTAACAAGTAAGCATTAAATCAGGCTGCCCCAGCTTTGCTCGAAGAAGTAGAAGATGTATGCTCGGTTTCTTGCCTTGAAACACCTTCCGGTTGCTCTCAAGAGGCTCTGTCTGCAGGGTGTCTTTGGTAATTAGCTGCTAGATCTTACCAAAACCAAGCTGAGGAATGCACCAGTGGCCTGCCGGCCATGAGGAGCTGCTGCCGACCACCATGCCGGCCAAAGATGGTACACTGCCGGCCAAGGATGAGGCGGTGCCGGCCAAGAATGAGAAGCTGCCGGCCACTGGTGTGCTGTGACACCAAGCTGCAGCAAAGCACAAAATAGAGGAAATTGAGGGTCTCTCAATGATATGTACACACTATGCTGCTCCATATCACCTCAAAACATCAAGGGAGAGGCATAATCGGACCCAAGACCATCAATCACGCATCTCGATGCATGATGGCCAAAGATCCGACTTGTGCAAATCAATGTAAAATGAATGCAAAAAAACACATAAATGCCTAGAACTCTATCATGCATTGTCAAGAGCGTCGGTGACCGAGAATTGAGGCGCGTTTCATCACTTGAAGTATGAAATGTCTCTCGTTTCTCGTGTTTGGACTAACACCTATTCCAAACAAAATGCAACACAAGCATAGCATACACAATGTGACTCAAGCATGCAAACATGCAATGCAACATGAATATCCTAACAAGGCTAATGGCATGCACAACTAGCATACACAATGCAAATGGTGGCATACTCAATGTAATGTGACCTAAGCATGCAAACAACATGGCATACACAATGCAATGAATCAACATGTGAACAACATGGCATACTCAATGCTATGAACTACATGGCATGCACAATGTTTAATGGACTTAAACCAAAATGGATAGACCTCAGTCATGCCCAAATTAGTGGCCAATGGTGATAAAATTAAGGCGCATGAAGCATATACAAGCATGCACATGCAATGCCCCATCAAAGAGGCCTAAGAGCACAACTCTCAAGAGTGCTCAAAGAGTGACAAATGCAGAAGTGTAACAACACTAAATGCACTGAAATGAGGTAAGAAATGATGCCAAATCATTCAAACAAAGCAAGCACGACATGCAAAGGTCCTTAAGCATTAAAACTAACAAAGAGGACTACAAAGGGGGCATGCAATACATGGTACAAATGCATGAAACAACCATGGACAGAGCTGAATAGGTCAAGATAAAGACCATAACATGCTAAGATGGAGGCTCAAATACCCAGGCAAGATGGCGTACATGCTAGGCCATAAGTAAGGCAACAATGCACAACACTTAAAGGCATTCAAAGCATGAAAGAAGTGGGAACATAGCAATGCTATAAGCTCTGAAATAGAGTATTAAATGATGCCAAATTATCTAAATAGCTCAAAGATAGCATGCATGAGTCAACAAAACACAAAGCTAGCAAGGCCAATTGCACTACAGCTATACAAAGCATGAAGGATATGGCAAAGGCAACCCAAAACAGTCCTAGAACATGTCAAAATGATACTAAAACATGCATGAAAGGGAGCCAAAACAAGCTAGCATGAAGGGCATAAGGCATGATGCATACAAGACAAATAAAGTGGATTACACTACACCTATTAAGACCAAGCATGGGATGACTTAACCAATGAAAATCAGAGTTATATCATGGCAAAATAACCCCAAAAACACATTGAAATGGTGGCTTGCAAGCAAAGGCATGAAGGCATACGCAATGATTCATGTTAAGGCATAAAGGGGCAAACCCTCCAACGCATTGAATGAGTGATAAATGCAAGTGCATGACCATGAAACATGGACTGAAATCACATAATAAATGATGCCAAATCATTCAAAGAGTCTAAGCAACGCATGCTAGTAGACTTGGTGCACAAAGCTAACAAGCTAGATTGAACCATGGCTATACAAAGCAAGTCATGCATGGCCAAAACAACCAAAATCAGAGCTAGAGCATGCTAAAACATGGACAAAAGCTTCTTGAAGTTAAGCCAAAAGTATGCTAGAATGACATGCTACTTCATGAAGCATACAAAACTAGTTTGTGAGATTTACATTACAAGTGTATAAACCATGCAAGGAGTGAGTCCACCAATCAAAATCAAAGTTATAACATGTCAAAATAACACCAAAAACATGCTTGAACTAAGCTAATTCAAACCACAAAAGCATGCTACTTTGTAAGGCTAACAAGGCTAGTAAAGAGGATTTACACTACAAGTGCAATAAGTATGCAAGAGGTGACTAAGACAGCCAAAAACAGAGTTATGGCAGGTCTGATAAGTCACAAAAATGAGCCTAAACAAAGCCATAAAGAAGTAAAAACACATGCTCATTTGGTTGGCCACCAACACTAGCAAGCAAGACAAAAGGAGAGGGGACCACCCTCTCCTATTTGGGCCCTCAAAATAGGGTTTTTACCACTGAAAATCCTCTGGATTTCAGTGGTTCTAAGGCCAAAAGGAAGTTATTTGAAAAGTTTGGAAGTTAGCTCACAAGGCCTTACAAGCCAAGGAGCAAAAGGGAGGACAACCCCCTAGCCAACCAAGGCACAAACCAAGACTTTTAGGACTGAAAAACAGAGGAAAAACAAAGGTTTTTGTAGTTCAACACCACCCCAAAAAACAGCCCCAAAGTAGTGTGCAAAGATGGTGAAGTAAGTGTGCAAAACAAATACAAAAGAGGAGAGGTACTTACCCTTGTAGCACAGCAGCAAAAGGGCCTCTTTCTTGGCTCAAATGATCTTCTATCAGTCCAAAATCAGTTCCAAGAGACCTCAGCCCATGGATATGCAACTTTGATGAAGGATGCCTAGGCAAACTAGTTATATTTCTCTACTTCTATGCCCTTCTATGCACAAAAGGGAAAGAGAGAGTGAACTATAGAGAGAGGCAGAGATTTAGGTCTGAAAATTCTAGAGAGAGAGGAGTTTTTAGAGAGAGAGGCTCCCAAACTTGCTCAAGAAGTTCTAACTCTTGAATATGAGATATTTGGCTCCATATATAGCAAAAGGCAAGAGTTTGGTCGAAATATCTGAGCTAGGGGCTTATGCATAACAGCTGAAGGGAAAAGATCTACAAAAAATCTAATTTTTGACATTGTTGGCCGGCCGGCCATCACTGGTGGCCGGCACCCTTCTCTAGTGGCCGGCAGAGAAAATCTGCTATGTAGGTTCAATTTCAAATGGGCATATCTCCTTCATATGGACTCCTTTTTAGGTCATTCTTGTGTCCAAATTGAAGCCCTGGAAGTAAGCTTTCCAATGGTGACAGCCTTGCATCAAAATGCCAACTGTGCAAAAAGTTATGCCTATTTTGGTGAAGCCGCTCAGTTTCGATCCTACCCAGATTCATGCCGAACTTCTCCCAAACTTGTTTTCTTCTCTTCTCTCCTCTTTTCTTCAACTCCAAACCCCTAAACAAGGTGTTTTGAAAGATTTTTCAAAAGAGTTCATCTCTCCTTCATTTATTTCCACTTTGTCTTTGCTCAGTTTACCGAAAGGCGCGACATTTAACAAAATGCGAGCGTCAGGACATCGTAGGAACCTATTTTCAAAAATGTTTTGAAAGAGAGGGTTTTAAGGTCTAAAAACCATTCAAAATAGTTTTGGTCCAAAAAGGGGTGTGAAGTTGGGATTTGACTCTCTCATTGCCGAAGAAATCGACCATTTGCCCTGCACACCTTTCACCACCAAGTAAACCATCAGTGGTGCCCCAAGTCTTAAGGAGGGTAAAAAATTGGGTGTCTACACCAATTTACACACTTTCTTTTCTTTTCCTGGAACTGTAAATCCTTCTGGTTGTTCCATGTAAATTTCTTCATCTAACTCACTATTTAAGAAAGCGGTTTTCACATCCATTTGATGAATTTCTAGATTGTACAATGATGCAATAGCAATTAGCATTCTAATGGATGTTATTCTAGTAATCGGTGAGTATGTGTCAAAGTAATCAAGACCTTCTTTTTGTCCAAAACCTTTGACCACAAGTCTTGTCTTGTATTTGTCAATTGATCCATCCACTTTCATTTTTCTCTTGAAAATCCGCTTGTACCCAAAAGGTTTACAACCTGGTGGCAAATCCATCAATTTCCAAGTGTGATTTTGCAAGATGGATTTAACTTCACTATTGACAGCCTCTTTCCATAAAGGAGTTTCAGGACTGGACATAACTTCTTTAAAAGTTAAAGGCTCATTTTCTAATAAAAATGTTAGAAAACTGGACCAAAAGATTTTGAGGTTTAGCACATTTACTACGCCTAGGTTCCTCTTTCTCATTTTGATCTATCTCTTGTTCTTGTTCTTGATCATGTTCTTGATCCTGACTAGTAATAGCATCATGAGATCTTTTGTTAGTACTAGTCTCTTGTCCAATTTTATTTGAAAGTACATGTTCAAAGAAAGATGCATTCTGAGATTCAATAATAGTATTTATATGCATTTTGGAATGTTCTGACTTATAAATCAAAAATCGATATGCACTACTATTCATGGCATAACCAATGAAAATGTAATCAACAGTTTTAGGACCTATCTTAGTCTTTTTAGGACTAGGAATAGCCACTTTAGCCAAACACCCTCACACTTTTAAGTGTTTATCGGATGGTACTCTCCCATGCCACAATTCATAAGGTATTTGATTCACTTTCTTTTGGGGTACTTTATTAAGTATATAATTAGCAGAAAGTATTGCTTCCCCCCACAAGTTCTGAGGTAATCCAAAACTTATTAACATGACATTCATCATTTCTTTTAAAGTCCTATTTTTCCTTTCAGCAATTCCATTTTGCTGAGGTGAGTAAGGAGCGGTGGTTTGATGAATTATTCCATGTTCTTTACAAAACTCACCAAAAGGTGATTCATATTCACCACCTCTATCACTTCTTAGTTTTTTTGATTTTATTACCAAGTTGATTTTCAACTTCATTCTTATATTGAACGAAAGTTTCCAAAGCTTCATTCTTGGTTCGAATTAAATAAACATAACTATATCTAGTATAGTCATCTATAAAAGTGATAAAATACTTTTTCCCACCTCTAGTTTGAATTGATTTAAAATCACAAATGTCACTATGAATTAATTCAAGTGGTTCCATACTTCTTTCAATTGAATGAAAATGAGTTTTGGATAATTTTGCCTCAACGCAAATTTCACATTTATGATTTGAATCAATGTCAAATTTAGGTAAACATTCCATATTAATTAATCTACACAAAGATCCATAATTAACATGTCCAAATCTACCATGCCATAATTTTGAAAACTCAAGCAAGTAAGAAGAAGATGTATTTTTATTAATAACAGAGGGTACAACAGTCATTACATTCATTTTGAAAAGGCCGTTAGACATGTAACATTTTCCTACATACATCCCGTTTTTGGTAAGTACAAATTTGTCATTTTCAAAAACTAGCCTAAACCCATTTTTACTCAACAAAGATCCGGAAACAAGATTCTTGCGAATGTCCGGTACATGCAACATATTGTTGAGAGTGAGTTCATTTCCAGATGTCATCTTCAAAATAATCTTTCCTTGTCCTTCAAATTTAGAAGTCGAAGAGTTGTCCATAAAAAGTTGTTCACCATTGTCCACCACTGAATAAGATGTGAACATATTTTTGTCGGCACAGATGTGGCGAGTAACACCAGTGTCCACCCACCATTCCTTAGGATTTCAGGCAAGGTTGCCTCGGAAACAATTGCAGAAAGATTTATGTCATCTACACCATCGGAAATATTGTCCATTTCTGTCATATGGGCTTGAGCAGGTTTCTTGCTTGTTCTTCTTTTGCTTTTGCTTTTGCCTTTGCTACGACAATCTTTGGCCCGATGTCTCTTTTTGTCATAGATGTAACACTTGTCAATAAACTTGTATTTTTTAGTTTCCCCCCCCCCTTTAGAACCTTGTGATGAACTTTCTCCAGAAAACTTCCGTTTTTTTATTTTTGGAGCATGCTCCACCACATTTGCTTTAAAATCCATTAGATGCTTACCAGCCCACTTTTCAGAATTGCAGTTGTCCTCTTCTATCCTCAAACGCACAATCAATTCTTCTAAAGACATTTCTTTGCGCTTGTGTTTGAGGTAGTTCTTGAATTCCTTCCAACCTTGTGGTAATTTCTCAATTAAGACTGCAACTTGGAAGGATTCATTGAGAGACATGGCTTCTGTGTGAATGTCATACAAAATGAGTTGGAGATCTTGAACTTGGCTGATAACAGTTTTAGAATCAACCATCACAAAGTCCAGGAATTTGCCAACCACAAATTTCTTTGAGCCAGCATCTTCTGTTTTGTACTTTTTCTCCAAAGACTCCCAAAGTTCCTTTGCTGTCTTGATAGGACTGTAGATTTTGTATAATGTGTTGTCAAATCCATTCAAGATGTAGTTTCGGCAAAGGAAATCAGCATGTTTCTAGGCATCGACCGCAGCAACCACTTGCCGGTCAGTTTCATCCTTGTTCAGAGTAAGAGCATTCTCATGGAGAAAACGAGCCAGGTTCAGAGTTGTAAGATAGAACATCATTTTTTGTTACCATCTTTTAAAATCAGTTCCTGAGAACTTCTCTGGCTTCTCACCGTGATTGACTGGCACAGTCACAACAGAAGGAGTTGGAGCAATTGCAGCCACCACACTAGTACTTGTTTAGGCATTAGTTTGACCAGTTTCAGTAGCCATGAATTCTAATTATAAAACAAAATTATAATTATAATTTTATACTAACAGAAAATTTAAACCAAAACCACAGAATTCTAAATTCTATAAAATAAAAGAAACAATTAATTCTTCATAGAAAACTAATTCTTCATAGAATTCTAAATTATAACTTTTATTTCCAATTAATTTAAAAATAAAATAAAATTTTATTTAACCAAATTAATTCTTCATAGAAAATAAATTTTTGTAACACTTCAATAATTAAAAAACTGAAACAAAATAATTAATGAACACGTAGAAATAATTTTTGAAAACCAAAATTAATTTTTGACAAAATTTCACAAATAAATATTTTGAATTATTAATGACACCAGTATATTACTGCTAGTTGTCAAAGAAAATAGACAGTATATTACTATTATCTGTCAAACAATATATTACTACTATTTGTTTTCCAACCATAATATTATTTTGTAAAACCACAAAAAATAATTTCTGTAAGAAGAAGAAAGAGAAAAGGAAACAAACGAAAAATTCTGTATAAACAGAATAATTTGAATCTGTCTTAAGATTGTTGGAATAATCTTCTGTGTACAATAAATAAATTGAAACTAAATCAAACAAATAAAATATATGACTTATAGGATTTATTTTGCCGAACCGAATGAAAAATTAAAAGATCAAGTCGAGTGTGTGATATTCTGTCCTTAAGACAGATTCGCCCCACTTCAGTGCTTACGGACTTATGGCGTCTATCTCCCAGGATATAATAATCTTCACAAATTGTAGTAGCACTCCAAACAATTTGTTCGGCGAACTAGAACCTGTGTTCTATACTTTCTTTAATTTTCCTAAAAAACTAATATGAAGAATATATGCAACAGAGCAGAAAATTGGACAGCAAAAAAATAGTTTTAGACTGTTTTTTCCGATGAGAATGATTGCTGGAATGGTCTGAATTTATAGGCAACACAAATTGTTCAAACATGTATGAAATCAAACTTGAAAAGGTATGTTTCAAACTGAACAGGTGCAAAAACTATTTGAACCCAGTTTTGAAACTGTTGAAAAACCCGAACCTGTTTGAACTGTAATAAATCTCTCCGGTTCAACTTGGCAGTTTTAAAACTGTTTTAGAGCAGTTTAAACTGTTGGAATATTAGACTAGATAAGGTTTGTTTGGATAAAAATTTTGAATTCAAATTTAAATTAATTTCCCGCAATAATTTTTGGAAAAAATTCAAATGAATTTTGTTCCAAAAAATTAATATAAGAACTGACCCAACCCACACCCGCGCACGGCACGGTTCAGTCGGACAGTAACGGTCACACGCGCGCGTGTGGTGGTTTGGGCTAAGGTTCATTTTGTCCATAACTCCTCCCTTCTGCGCGGTGGTTTGGGCTAAGGTTCATTTTGTCCATAACTCCTCCCTTCTACAAATTTGAGGTGCCCCTTGGGGCCCAACCCAAGTTAGTACACTAAGAGATTATATACTCACAAAAGCTCTCTTAAAGTTTCAATGTGGGAAAACTCATTTAAAGGAAACCTACATTTAATTCTTTAAACGTCCATTCCACGAACCCGAAAACGACGTCAAGTTTTCATTCACTCATAAATGGTTTTGACAAACCGTTTTCACCGTGTGACTTGCCATACAATAAAAAACACGTCACTTTTTCGAACCCACCCCAAAAGACATTTGGAGTCCACTCAGTTTTGGCTCAAAATTGGCCCAAAATAAGACTTATAAAACCAAATTTTCCAACAGAGGGTAGGGTTATCCTTCCCTTGAGCACAATCCTCCAAGCTCTATACCTCCATAACATTATCAGATAAATCGGAAGTGCTTTTGATCTTCTTAGTGCTACGAACCAGGTGATCTTTCTCTTCTCTGGAGCAGCCATGGTCATGCTGGGCCTCTCCAGAGCTCAAGATCTCACTGACAGTCATATTTGCTCTGGTTGAGATATATACTTTAAGTTTCCATATTTGCGCGCTATTTCGTTCTCAAGTTTCCAAATCTCTCTCTCCCTCTCTCTCTCAATCTTTTTTTTTTTTTTTGTGTGTGTGTGTATGTGTGGTGTCTTAACCTGTGCAAGTGGAACTAATGTACGCTATGGGGGTTAGAGAAATGCAACCTGAAGAACCCTACGGTGAAGAAAATACTACAAGAGTTGGAAGAGATGGAAGACAACACTTCCGATGATTTTCATGAGCCTCCATCTAGAGGTACAAACCTCTCTTAAGCAATTTTTCAAAAACAAATAAAACCCTAATTTTTCTTTTTTCTTGTCAAGATTTTAAAAAAAAAATTCTCTAGGGTTTCAATCATGTTTTTTGCTTCTGTTTAATTGGTCTATGGTAATTGTTAGTTGCGTTTTGGCATAGCAGGATTTGATGGAATTGGAAAGGATATGATTTTATTAAAAATTTGAAATTTGTATTGTTTGCCTAGAATGAATTTTAAAACTGAATTGGATTTTGATTGATTGAATTTCCATTTTGAAATTCGTTAAAAAAAAATGATTTCTCCCAAATATGCTCCTGTGTGTGTTCTTTACGCCGTGTCATGGTTGGGGGATTTGAGGAGGAATTTGGAAAAGGAAATGAAAAAAGTAGGTGAAATGTGAATAAAATATACCTATATTCACCTAATTTCACACACTTTTTCCCTTTCCCTTTCCAAATCCCTCCTAAATCCCCCAACCAAACACAGCGTAAGGATTTGTCCAAAAAAATTTCACTAATGCTTAGAAAACAGTAAGACATAATGATTGCCTTATAGTGCATTACATTAGGGAATAAGAAAAATGTAATGAAATTAATTACTTGTACCGTATCATTTTTCTATGTATATAACCAAATAAAAAAATAAATTGATTTTTTAAAAGTACATAATCATTTCCTTTTTATTTTCCAGTTTCTAGTCAAACAAAAGCAAGAAGTTTTCCTTTTTTCTAATTAATCCACTTGATAAGTTTTTAATTTTATGATTTGGCCTATCACCCTCTAAGCACATGCATATTTGCCTCCACAATTGCATAGTATCTCAACACGTCTAAACCACTAAGTAACTCTTAACTTACAAGGGTTACGATGATTTTGTATTTGCAAATGGAAGTCGTGAGAATCTATCTACATTGCATTGATGTGTTTTGCCACAGTGTATGATGGTTGCAAAAGCCAATTTGTAATGATCATCATTGCAAAATGCAGTGATGACCTTCATCCTAACCCTTTTTCAAGCTATAAAATGCAACTTCTGCTCAATTTCTAGGATATTCTTGAAGCAAGATTGTTTTCCTTTTTTTTTTTAATAATCCCATCATTGGCCTGTGGCGTATGCTTACTCCACGGTTGCTGCAACTGCAATGTTGGTTTCTTTTAATCATATTAAGCAAACGTATGTTGCTCCGCCTCGTTTTTTTTTATATTTATATTGCCATAAGCTGAAGCAGGAGCCTTGTGAATTGTTATTTTGAGTTTCTTCGTGCTTTTTACTGTTGTTTATTAAGGCGTCATTTGGTAACATTTACGTTTTCAGTTTTCTGTTTATATTTACAAAAATTTTAAAAATTCAAATAAAAACTTGTTTGGTAAAATTTTTAATTTATATATCAGTGGACTTAGTTTATAAATTTGGCCAAAAAATAAAAACACAAAAAAATATATTTCCGTTTTGAGTTTTCAGTTTTTTTTTTTTTTTTACCACCCAAACTAGCCACCACCGCCACTATTTTCCACCACCGTCTTCCGCCACCACCACCCACCCTCCACCACCACCTGCCACCACCACTCACACACCCCACCTGCCACCACCCCTACACACCACCAGCCACCTGCCACCCACTCGCCACCACCATCCACCCCTCGCCACTGCCACCACCACCACCACTACCACCACCACCACCACCCACCTGCCATCACCACCGCCACCACCCGCCACCCGCCACTACTATCCACCGTCCGCCACCACCACCCGCCACCGCTATTGCCACACCACTCACCACCCACCTGCCATCACCACCCACCACCAACCACACCACCACACCACCCACTCGCTACCACCTACCACCCGTCACCATCACCCCCACCCACCTACACACCACCAACGCCACCACCCATCCGCCACCTACCTGCCACCACCACACCACCACTACCACTACCACTCACTACACCTCACACCCGTCACCCACCACCCACCACCATCCACCCACCACCTACACCCCCGCCACCACCCACCACCACCCGCCAGCCACCTGCCACCACCACGCCAGCCACCTGCCACCACCCCTTTGCTACCACCCGCCCGTCACCCCCATCCACCTGCCCCTACCCGCCACCACACCCACCCGCCACCACCACACCACCCGCTATCCGCCACCCATGCCATCACCACCCACCACCACCCACCACCACCACCACCATCACCTCACTCGCTACCACCCACCATCCGCCACGTCACCCACCACCCACCACCACCCACCCACCCGCACCACCCATCACCACCTGCTACCCACTACCCACGTCACCACTTTCCACCACCGTCTTCCGCCGCCACTTGCCACTACTTGCCATTTCTCACTCTTTTTTATATTTTTAAAATTTTTTAAACATTTTGTCAATTACCAAACGCATTTGTAGTTTATATTTTTCTAAATAAACAAAAATCAATTTATAAAATTTTTATAAATATAAACTGAAAACGTAAACGTTACCAAACACACCCTAAGGTTATCTTTGCAGTTTTAGCCAAATTTTCGTCTTGAAACAGAAACCAGGAGTTGCAGAAGCATATCAAATCATCATCTTGAACATTGGCAACCAACCATCATGGAGTGGTAAAACTGATTTTGCCTTCTTCTGTATGTTGATTGTTACATTACATTATTTTCTATTTTCTGTTTGGAATGGATTAAAATATCTATCTATTTTGCATTGTTAAATTTTTCACAATTTATTGATTGTTTAAAGTGTAGATATTAATTACTTTTCTCAATAATGGAAGAGGAGCCTACAACTGACACAGATTCGCCAATGTATGCTGAGGAAGGTACTGCCCACTGTACCCCAACTTTCCCTTAGACATATGTTGCTGTTGACTGTTGGGTTATAAAATATATATTACATCTATTTATGTAGTGTTGACTTTTATATAACATATATATATCAACCAACATGTCTTTTTCATAATTCTCAGCTTGACTTGATGCAAGTTAAAATATTACAAAACAACTTCTAGTGTGATAGTTTGGATTAGGATGAAGAAATTAACAAAGCATTTGTGACGAATATAGTACAACAGTGGGTTACAAATTTCAAGGAAAGAGAAAATGGATACAGTATTTGATTGGATTAAATCAATCTGATCAAGGAAGAATGAAATGAATTAGAACTGGACAAATAAAATGTAGAATAGATATTGAGTATAACCACATCAATTGATCATATGTGTACTAATGAACAGTTTTAAATGAGTTTAACTAAGGATCACTTGGTTAGTCCCACCCATTTGATGGGCCGATGAAACCCGTTATACCCAATATTCATTTCGAGTTTAAACCTTCTCTTCATTTCCCGTAGAGTCAACCGGACTTGAGTTTGCTTCTACCCTCCTACAAAGCAATATCACTCCGAGCCACATAATGCCCTTTACAATTTTTACCATTCCAATAGTAACAGTTATGTAATACAACCACCAACCAACAAAGTCAGCAATCCCAACACCTATTAACAGCTCTCTCTTAACCTCAACCATAACCACCAGAGACTCAATCTCGTCTCTCAACCTCCACCACCACAGGGTACCAAGGCTAGCCGCCATGGCCACCCTCTCAACCCACCTCTCCTCCTTCACATACCCGAAAACCGTATCATCAACCACAGGCTTCACAACCGTCCTTGACCAATACACCATCGTCTCATGCAAGCCCAGAAAGAAGATGACTTTGCTTATAGAACTTCGCTCGTGACCAAAACCCGAACCATCAATTCCAGCCGCTATGCTCCCTTCAATACCCAAACCTACACAAACTTGTAACGTGCATAGCAAAATCCATGCAGTGTACAACCGGGAAACGGGTCCAGGAGAGTCGGTTGTGAGCGTTGCACGGCCAGACAGGCTGTGCATGAGGGTAGCGACGCTGACAAAGGAAATGAGAGCGTGCAGAAGAGTTGGGTTTGTATTGAAGAAGAGAGAGATTAGGAGAGAGGAAATCTGTGTTTGAGGGTAGTTAGGGGCGGTGGAGAAGAGAAAGTGAGCAGTTGAAAGCCTGGCGAGGAGGAGGAATGCAAGGGGGAGGAGGAGGCTGAGAAGGCTGGTGATGAGGATTTGAAACGGCTCTTTCACGGTGGCTGAACTCAAGAGGATCTTGATCTTCCCACCACCCTGTTGTTGTTGCCATATCTTCCAACCCATTTAATCCCAAATCAACAAGCAATTACCCCCAAAAAACAAAAATGTTTGGTTAGCAACAAGGGAACAATGTTGAGGTCTATATATGTAATGGAACATATAACAACTTAACATAGAATTAAAGGAATACAGAGTGGTTGTCACGACCTAGTTTTTAGTTGACATACAACAATGTTTCTCTTTCCACGATTAGGATGGTTAGGGCATATTTTATTATACTTTATATGCAAGAAAACTGTCCAGTTATTCATTTTTATGAAGGTCAGTTGGACAGCCATTTTCAGGCATGGAAAAGATGCCAAGTCCATATAAATTACCTATGTTTCCCGTCACCAAACAAACCAAGTGGACCATGGCATTGGCATTTTTCAGAACTACCATCTTATAATTAATTAATGTAGCAGTGGTGTGGTCAGTGGACCTACAACCGTGTTATCTAAGGCAAGATTATAATTCATGGAAGATAATAGCGTGTTTGATTTTAGTTTTTTAATTCAGTTTTTTAAAAATTGAATATTTTATTTTTCATATTTTTTTGTTTTTAGTAAATATTTTTTAAATTTTAAGTAATTTTTTTACTTTTTTTACTTTTTTTAGATATACCTTACTTAGATGTATAGTAAAATATTTATGAAAAATGGAGATTTATTAAAAAATCCTTTTTCAAGTGTTTGTATCCTAATTAGTTAATAAAATATTCTTGTAATTCAATAAGTCTTATTATTTGAACATTTGATCTAATTTAAAGTATTTTATGGATATTTCTACCTTACAAATATTTTTGAACGGTTAACAATTTAGTGACATGAATATTCATATTCATATTTTACAGTGTGAATATTCACATTGACAGTGTGAATATTTAAATTGACATATTAACATTCTGATTGACGAGGTCAACATTCACATTGATGACGTGAACATTCACACTATAAATATGAATATTATTAGGGTATTTTTGTAATTATGTCACTCATAAGACTTATTGGAATATAAAAAAATAATGTGAACTAAACAGAATATAAGTAGGTGAAAAATGATTTATAAAAAAGTGCCCCTATGAAAAAATATTTTTTAAATGTATTGAATTTTCTTTTCTTTTTTTTTGTATTTTTTGGTATTTAATGTATTTTTTTTAAAAAAAATTCACAAATATTATACATTTTTAAGTGTATTTATGTTAAGTGTGTCTAAAAAAATTTTTTAAAAAAAATTACTTAAATTTTTTTTAAAATTCATTGAAAATATTAAAATTAGAAAAATAAAAAAATAAAATTTTCTAAAAACTATTTTCTGAAAATTAAAACCAAACAAGTTGATTGATATATATAGTTTTTTTCTTCTCAAAAAGAGGATTGTACATTCCGTTCTAGATTAAACAAAACAAAATAGTAGAAGTTTCATTTGTCTAACAATGATACTCAAAATTTGAAGCAACAATGGTATGTAGTTAGAAAATTATCAAGAATTCGAAATATATGGATTAGATTCATCTTAGGTAGGGCTCATGCCATCACAAATTTAAATCTAAATCATACATTCAAATTCTAGACAGTTTTAATGAATACGTATTATTTCTAAATTTAAAATGCATTAATCAGGTTCATTTTATTTGTAGTTTATAACACACAAGGTTTAAATCTACACCATAAATTCAAATTTTGTACACTTTTCTAGATATTATTCTTGGGTACATGTCATTTTTGTTTTTTCCTCCCACTCCAAAGTGATAACATCAAATTTTTACTCCTCTTAAATGACATTCTGTGAACCGAGCCCATTCACCAATAGCTCATTCATCTCACGAGAATTGAGGTTCGATTTTCTTCTTTTTTTTTTATATGGTTGATTGTTCATCCATCCTTTTCTCGCAACCGACTTGAGATTTTTTTGATAAAACTATGGCACAGCCATTTTTTGAATAAATTATGTTGTACACATATATTCCATGTTATCTACAAAAGATCCTTGAGACTTTGTTCTATAATTTTTTATTTCCAGAAATTAAATAAATAAGTAAATAATTGGGGTAGGCCTGTTGGGTGAGCTCAAGCTTACCATGCAGCCAAGAACACACAATGATTGGCTAATTCTTCTTATTATTTTTTATTTATTTTTGAGTATTTAAATAAATATGATTACTACATTATAAGGGGGTAAATAAATATGTCTTGGATGATGGGTAGTTAGGGCTGTGTAGTCATGGTTATCATAAACACGCATGGTATCTTTTCTTAGGTAGATGATGATCGATTGATAGTTGAAATGGTCTCATCCGATGTGCCCTTTCGATCCGATGTTATTTCTACAATCACAATACAATACAATACAAGGTGTTTGGTTATTTGATAGTTACATATCTTCTTTTTTTTTCTTTTTTTTTTTCCCTTATAATATTAGAATGATCATACTTAGTTGAATTTTAATGAGATTCATGTGAATTGTTGTCATTGATACTCAATTAATATATGTCAAATAAAAAAAAATTAATGTGATAAAAAAATATATCAACATCATAACATTACTTTTTTCTTATTAACAATCTTAACCGATCATTCAAGCATTCCTAGTGACGATACAATAGAGCCTCTGTTTGGGAAGATGGGTTGGGTTGAGAGTTAGTCACAAAAAGACAAAATAAGTTTTTTAACCCAATAAAATAAAACATCACATTCAACCTATAATCATTACATTCTTTCTCTCACAAAAAGTTAAAAAAGTCAAAAAGTCCTTCTTAAATGAAACTTTTTAACCCTAGATTGAAATAGTCAAAAAGCCAACCAACTTCTCAAACGAACCCAGAGTCATAAATGCATTGTTTAATAGGCATATTTTATAAAATTTTCATTTTTTATTTTATTTTAACTTTTCAACCAATTGAATTGTCTCAGTCAGCAGAGCTTCATGAGTTCAAATCTCAAGAGGTGAAACACTTTTCCTTGAGGTTAACAGAGGATTTTATTTGAAAGATTAGTTAGGGAAAAGCCCTAGATACCCTTGTGAGTAAAATAAAAAATAAAATAAAAAATTCTTATTTCAAAAAATGGAATGTAAGACATAAAAAATTGAATTGAAAAATAAATGAATGTTTGAATTTTGCTTCTTATCATAATTTTATATGGGCAGGGTAGCTGTTGGTGGGTAATTCAATGGGCTAATTGGGCTTCTCAAATCTTTCATCTTATAAGAGGCAGACAAAAAACCAATTTTATTTGGGGCCTGAGGTTGGTCTCGGTAAGGTTTAAATTATTCAAGTCCAACACGTGTTTGATTTATTAAAAATTTTATTTGAGATCAATTTGTTATGTAAAAAAATTAAAATATATTTTAAATTTTGTTAAGTTTTTAAATTAAGTTTGAACTATCTTTTATTCAATTGGACTCGATTATATTTATTACAAAAAATAAAATAAAAAACACCAAATTAATCCGTTTTAACTCAGTTGGATTGAAATTCAATTTTACATATATTTTAAAAATTATCAAAAATTTAAATCAAATTAAAACAATTTAGGTCAAATTTGGCATATTGTAAAAAAGACAAACAGTTAAAAAGTTACTCAAAAAGTTAAAAAGTTATCACTATTCACCAAAAGTCAAAAATTATGGCTGCACAACTCTCAATCTTAATTTTTTCCTACACACTAATTTATACAATTTTTTAATACACATTTTTCCATAAAAATTCAAAAATTAACCCAAACATTCATATTTTTTTCCTCAATATTTTAATCTAAAAAAATAAAAAAATATACTTTTTTAAGACACCCCAAACAACCCCTTCCTATAGAGTCCAGGGCAAGAAGGCATCATTAAATGGCACCGCCGCATGTAAGTGAAATGAGCCAACCACTCTGCCAATAAACGATGTCCTGGTCACACTCACACCCTCATGAGTCATCCATCAATTATTTATCCTTTGAATAAAAAAAAAAAAAAAAATCAATTATTTATGTAAGTTGTAGAGACTCTCTCTCTCTCTCTCTCTCTCTCTCTCTCCAGACATGCATGCATTGACAATCCAACAAGTAATAAAAAGTTGATTGTACATCTTCCAATTTAATACGCTGCCTGTCCATACTCTAATGGAGAGTCCGATGTGACAACAAAATAACTGTCATTTTTTTTTTTTTTGTTGACCCAGTTAGCAGGACTAGTAAATAGTCTTCATGTCAAGTTTTGGAAATTAAGGGTGAATTTTTGTTATTATTTATAGTCATTATCATAACATCACAATCATTATTTTGTTTTTGTAATGAAATGAAATTGCTAGGAACTGGGTCATTAGTTTGATCTACCAAGATAAAAGTTGAACAATTGGTGTTGCATACTCCAGTTATGTTATGGTATATGGGTCTTGTTAATCACATTCTTAAGGGTTGTTTTTAAAAATTACAAAATGATAAAATATTTATAATCTTAATATATTTGTCATATATTTCAAAATATTTTTACATATTTTTATATACTTTGTACACAATTTTGAACATTAATAACAGCTTTAAGAGTTGTTATTAGCATTTTCCATATTATATTTTAGGGTAAATTATAAATACACCTCTAAAATTTGATTAAAATACGAATTATCTCCTGTAATTATAGAAATTATATTCCACCCCCGAAATTTTTAATTTCATAACAAATCACCCATTTTATTAATAAATCATCAAATTAATTAACAGTTTTTAATGATGTTAGAAATATATTTCAATTAATAATTTTAAAAAAATTATTATTGTATAGGAGAGTAATTATAAATTTTATGTTTTTTAGTTAATTCTATTAAATAAAAAATTCTGATAAAAAAAAATTTATAATTTTTTAAACTATAAGCGACAATCTGTATGTTAAGAAAACTTTAGAGAGTATATTTGTAATTTATCCTATATTTTATATTATAAGTGAACATATCAATAGTTGACACAAAAAATAAAGTTCTGTGATGCTAATTTTTGTACTAAATTTTCCCAATAAACATATTTTTTATAATTGTTTCTACTATTTTCTATAACAGTTGTTTGTGCAAACATGTAAGAAAAGAGAATCACAAAATAATCCAACTTCCCACTCTTTCTAAGTTGTCTCTCTCACTACTTCATTTTTCACATTCGGTAGCTTCGGCAATACTTACGTGGTTCCTGCCTACCTTATCAATTAGTTTAGTTGGTTCAATTTGATGTAGTTTATACAGAAGCGGTACAAGGCCCGAAAGGGCAAAGGCTCGAATGGCTCGAATTTGAGAAGGAAGGAGGAAGAAGAAGAAGAAGAGAAGGAGGAAGAAGAAGGAGGAGAAGAGGAATTGGAGGGGCCATCAAAATCGGGCGGAGGCAGAGCGGAGGCGGGCGGAGGCAGAGGCAGAGGCGGAGGCGGAGGCGGCGATGCAACGATCGGCCGACGAGCGACGAGCTGCGACGATCGGCCGACGAGCTGCGACGCCGACGACCTGCGACGACGACGACCTGCGTTCTCTCTCTCGCCTTTGTGTTCTCTCTCTCGTCTGTTCAACTCAACGGAGAAGAAGAAAGAAAAGGAAGAAAAAGGAAAAGAAAAAGAAAAAAAAATCAAAACCCAAAACGACGTCATTTTGGGTTTTGAGCCGAATTCGAGCCACTGATTTCGGGCCCTCAAACATTTTTCTAGTTCATATTAGATTTATCATTTATTTTTTATCGATTGACTCAAAAATAATAATAATAATAATAATAATAATACTATATATATCAATTTATGTGCTAATATATTAACAGATGATGTGATATAATTTTAAATTTTTTTAATATTTATAATTTATATAGTAGACGGGATCAGTAATAATGACATAATATTAATTGATATATTAATATATACATTAATTAATACATGTAACACCATCGAAAAAAATGCCCCATTGTGCTTTGAGTATGTGCATACTCACTCCTAAATAGGGAGAAACTTCAGTCTCAATAATTCAAATGTTGGACCCGAGAGAGAGAGAGAGAGAGAGAGAGATAAGAAGTTTTCATAGTAGATAAAACAAAATAATAATAGTAATAATAATAAAACATGGTTAAAAGAAATGAAGGACCATTATAGAGTAAGAAAAAGAACAAAGCAATCGCATTCAATTGAATGAATGGGAATGCATGCGCAAACCACTCAAATTTTGGTTCGTCAAGCACGTGGCTGCTCTTCATTATTACATGACAATGGACCTCCTCCATTGTTTTCTACGCCTCCCTTCGGATTTTCAATTTATAAAGAAACAAATATACAATGTAGATGCTATTTTTTTTTTTTTTTTTCTTTTCCGCTTTTCCTTTGTCATTTCTTTACTTTTATAAATGTCTACATAAATTCATAATTTAAACACAATAATTAACATTAAGTTTATTTTGACAAAATAATTTTTATTTTTTTAAAAATTAAAATATTAAAGTTAACGGAAAATACTTTTTCTCTTTAAAAGGTGAAGAGTATTTTTTAAATTATACCGCAACTACAATCATCCCTTAGATAGGCTGTGTTTGTTGTAACTTAAATGAGCTTATTATAATTTATTTTAATTTAAAAATCTATGTTAGACTATTTGATATATCTTTTACTTACAATTTATTACATAAAAATAATTTAAATAAGTTGATTATTTAAAGATTAGAAGAGAGATGCTTTTAAATTATGTTTATTGATTATCAACTTATAATAAAATGCACTAAACATGGTCATAATTCAACAATGACCTTAAGACAAGCTGAAATTTTCAAAGCCGGCCATATCGATGTATATATAATTGTGTGTGTGTGTGTGTAAAAATATGCATAGGGGAAAGAGGGGTTGGAAGTCTTAGCGGAGAGAGGATCAATAGAATTGTTTTGGGTATGATATATAAATTAATTTTTTATTTTTTATGAAAAGATATAAAAAAAAAATAGAGGTGATGTGATAGAAATAAGCTAATAAATAATTTATTTATGATGTTGCCATGTAGATTAAAGAAGAGACATTATAGAGTTCTCACAAATGCCTCTTTTTATTTTTGTCTTTTTCTTAAGAGCATCTCTAACTGTAATAGGCATTTTACCTATCTAAACATTATTATAAAGTATACATTTTATTTTGTTTATCAAATGTTTATTGTTTCTATTCCAACCATACTCTTTATTCTAGATATATTCATCTAAATGCTATTAACTTTATAGAATACCACATTAGCAATAAAAATGGAGGGAAATGATATTAATGATTAAATATATTTTGTCTAGTCTTAAAAACTAGCTATATGTAGCTACTAAATGTAAGTTGAGTTAAAATATCTAATTATATGCCTAGTGTATTAGAGTTAAAAAAATTAATTATACTAAATATTTTTGTTGGAACAATCTTATGTGTAAATAAAATAAATTGAAATAATTCAAACAAAATAAAATAAAACTTACAGAATTTATTTTGTTGAACCGAATCAATAATTAAAGACCAAGTCGAGTGTGTGACACTCTGTCCTTAAGACAGATTCGCCCCACTACGGGACTTACGGTTATGTGGCGTCTATCTCCCAGGATACAATGATCTTCACAAATTTGTAGTAGCACTTCAAACAAATTTGTCTGGCGACCTAGAACCTTATGTTCTATAACTCTCTGAAATTTATTCTAAATCTAATATGAAGAATAAAGGACGCAAGAGAGCAAAATGAAGGTAAGAAAAATGAATTTTCGGAATTAATCAAAATTGGAATGAGGCTGCCTTTATATAGGCTTTGTTGGCACCTATTCAAATTGAATAGAAAAGGTATGAAGAATGGATATAACCCTTCCTTTAAAATAAAGAGACACCATGAAAGGTTTGCACCCTTTCATTCAAATGGAGTTTATTTCAATTCACAACTACCTCTTTATAAATTTTCCAACAATCCCCCACATGAATGAAATTGACAAAGAGAAAATGCAACAACATGATGTTAATACAGAGAGTACAGAAATTAGAAATATTCTGCAAATGATAGGTAGCTTTTGGCTTTGAACCTTCCCTTGTGAGACACTATCGAATTTACTAGCTAACCAGTGAACATGATGTCTTGAACTGTTCAGCCGTTTGTGTAAACCAAGACAATAGAACTCACACAGTATATCCCCAGACACAGTTTAGTTCTCACTATTGTGTTCATTTTGGCCCTGAACAACCTGGTCTTTCATGAGTACTCTAGAGAATTGTAGCCCTTCACAAATCTCATAGAATCGGCCCAGTTCACACTCACATAGGTAATTCTTATGAAGAGTATCCGGTCATACTCTACTAGGTATACCTAGATATAAGAATCATTAAAAGTATTACTTAACCTAAAACTCTGTAGTCATTACTATTTCATCATAGAAATGGGTAGGAGTTTAACTCCCCAGTGATCCTTCTGAGTCATACACAACTCGGTTGTCCCTTTGAACCTAGATCTTGGGATCTCCAGTCAACTAGGTTGGGTTGCCGTTGTGGTAACTCTTATTTAATAGGCTTTAATCTCATTCCCCTTGATGAATTCTCAACTAGCTCTCTTGCTAACCCTTTGGTTAGTGGATCCGCTATATTGTCTTTAGATTTCACATATTCAATGGAAATAATTCCATTAGAGAGTAGTTGTCTTACGGTATTATGTCGACGACGAATATGTCGAGACTTACCGTTATACATATGACTCTGTGCTCTACCAATTGCTGATTGACTATCACAATGTATGCATAGCAGGCACCGGTTTTGGCTATATTGGAATATCTTCAAGGAAATGACGAAGCCATTCTGCCTCTTCCCCTGCTTTGTCTAAAGTTATGAATTCTGATTCCATAGTAGACCTAGCAATGCAAGTCTGTTTGGAAGATTTCCATGATACAGCCGCCCCACCAAGAGTAAAAACATACCCACTAGTGGACTTTGAGTCTCTAATATCTTATATCCAATTTGCATCACAGTATCCTTCAAGTACTGCTGGATATCTTGTATAATTCAACCCAATATTACGAGTAAATCAGAGATATTTTAGAACCCTTATAATTGCTTTCCAGTGTTCTACTCCCGGGTTACTCGTATATCTACTTAATTTACTTACTGCATAAGCTATATCTGGGCGAGTGCAGTTCATCAAGTACATTAAGCTTCCAATAATTTTGATATACTCTAATTGAGAAATACTTTCCTGTACATTCTTAGAAATATACAAATTAACATCTACAGGTGTTCTAACAAGATGATCATCATCTTTGCTGAATTTATCAAGTATTTTCTCAATGTAATGAGATTGTGACAAAACATATCCTTCTGATATTTGGTAATTTTCATACCAAGAATTATATCAGCAATGCCCATGTCCTTCATTTCAAAATGTTTATTCAATATTTTCTTGGTAGTTGTAATCATATCATTATTACTACCTATGATGAGCATATCATCCACATAAAGACATACAATGACATAACATTTGTCTGTGTTTTTAATATAAACACATTTGTTACACTCATTAATTTTAAATCTATTTGACATCATTGCCTTGTCAAATTTCTCATGCCATTGCTTTGGCGCTTGTTTTAAACCATATAATGATTTAACCAATTTACACACTTTCTTTTCTTTTCCTGGAATAGAAAAACCTTCTGGTTGTTCCATGTAAATTTCTTCATTTAACTCACCATTTAAGAAAGCGGTTTTCACATCCATTTGATGAATTTCTAGATTGTATAGAGATGCAATGGCAATTAGCATTCTAATGGATGTTATTCTAGTAACCGGTGAGTATGTGTCAAAGTAATCAAGACCTTCTTTTTGTCTAAATCCTTTGACCATAAGTCTTGCCTTGTATTTGTCAATTAATCCATCCGTTTTCAATTTTCTTTTGCAAATCCACTTGTACCGCGAAGAGGTTTACAACCTGGTGACAAATCCACCAATTCCCAAGTGTGATTTTGCAAGATGGATTCAACTTCACTATTGATAGCTTCTTTCCATAAAAGAGCTTCAGGACTGGACATAGCCTCTTTAAAAGTTAAAGGCTCATTTTCTAACAAAAAAGTTAGGAAATCTGGACCAAAAGATTTTGAGGTTCTAGCACGTTTACTACGCCTAGGTTCCTCTTCCTCATTTTGATCTAACTCTTGTTCTTAATTATGTTTTTGATCCTGACTAGTAATAGTATCATGAGATCTCTTATTGTTACTAGTCTCTTGTCTAGTCTTATTTGGAAATACATGTTCAAAGAATGATGCATTCCGAGACTCAATAATAGTATTTACATGCATTTCGGTATGTTCTGATTTATGAATCAAAAATCGATATGCATTACTATTCTTAGCATAACCAATGAAAATACAATCAAAGGTCTTAGGACCTATCTTAGTCTTTTTAGGACTAGGAATAGCCACTTTAGCCAAACACCCCCACACTTTTAAGTATTTGTAGGATGGTACTCTTCCATACCACAGTTCATAAGGTGTTTGATTCACTTTCGTTCGGGGTACTTTATTAAGTATATAATTAGCAGAAAGTATTGCTTCCCTTCACAAGTTCTGAGGTAATCCAGAACTTATTAACATGGCATTCATCATTTTTTTAAAATCCTATTTTTTCTTTCAGCAATTCCATTTTGCTGATGTGAGTAAGGAGCGGTGGTTTGATGAATTATTCCATGTTCTTTATAAAATTCACCAAAAGGTGATTCATATTCACCACCTCTATCACTTCTAAGTTTCTTGATTTTCTTACCAAGTTAATTTTCAACTTCATTCTTATATTGAATGAAAGTTTCCAAAACTTCATCCTTGGTTCGAATTAAATAAACATAACTATATTTAGTATAGTCATCTATAAAAGTGATAAAATACTTTTTCCCACCTCTAGTTTGAATTGATTTAAAATCACAAATGTCACTATGAATTAATTCAAGTTGTTCCGTACTTCTTTCAATTGAATGAAAATGAGTTTTAGATAATTTTGCCTCAACGCAAATTTCACATTTATGATTTGAATCAATATCAAATTTAGGTAAACATTCCATATTAATTAATCTACGCAAAGATCCATAATTAACATGTCCTAGTCTACCATGCCATAAATTTGAAGACTCAAGCAAGTAAGAAGAAAATATATTTTTATTAATGACTGAGGGTACAACGGTCATTACATTCATCTTGAAAAAGCCATCAGACATGTAACATTTTCCTACATACACCTTGTTTTTGGTAAGTACAAACTTGTCACTTTCAAAAACTAGCCTAAACCCATTCTTACTCAACAAAAATCCGGAAACTAAATTCTTGCGAATGTCCGGTACATGTAGCACATTGTTGAGAGTGAGTTCCTTTCCTGATGTCATCTAGAGAACAATCTTCCCTTGTCCTTCAACTTTGGAAGTTGAGGAGTTGCCCATAAAAAGTTGTTCACCATTGTCTACTGTAGAATAAGATGTGAACATCTTTTTTGTTGGCACAGATATGGCGAGTAGCACCAGTGTCCACCCACCATTCTTTAGAATTTCTGACAAGATTTGCCTCAGAAACAACTGCAAAAAGATTTATGACATCTACACCATTGGAAATTATATCCCTTCGGTCATTTTGGCTTTAGCAACCTTCTTACTTGATCTTCCTTTGCCTTTACGTTTGTAACGGCAATCTTTGACCCGATGTCTCTCTTTGTTACAAATGTAACACATGCCATTAAACTTTTACTTCTTAGTTTTCCCTCCTTTAGATAGCATTTTCTTCTGCCATCTTTTAAAATCAGTTCCTAAGAACTTCTCTGGTTTTTCACCATGATTCACTGGCACGGTCCCAACATAAGGAGATGTTGGCGTAATGGCAATCACCATACCAGTACTGGTTTGAACATTAGTTTGACCAGTTTTAGTAGTCATAAATTCTAAATTATAAAATAAAATTATAATTAGAATTTTATACTACACAGAAAAATTTAAACCAAAGAACACAGAATTTTAAATTCTGTAAAAATAAAAGAAACAGGAATTGTAACTTTTATTTCCAATTAATTTGAAAATAAAATAAAATTTTATTTAAACAAATTAAACCAAAACTACAGAAATAAATTCTGTTAAAATAAAAGAAACAAAACAAAATGTAACTTTTATTTTCAATTAATTTGGAAATAAAATAAAATTTTATTTAACCAAATTAATTCCACACAGAAAACTAATCCAAATCCACATAATTAAATTCTGTAAAAATAAAAGAAACCAGAATGTAACTTTTATTTTCCAATTAATTTGGAAATAAAATAAAATTTTATTCAACCAAATTAATTCCACACATGAAATAAAATTCTGTAAAAAATAAAAGAAAAAAGAATGTAACTTTTATTTTTCAATTAATTTGGAAATAAAATAAAATGTTATTTAACCAAATTAATTCCACACAGAAAATTAAATTCTGTAAAATAAAAGAAATAAGAAAATAATTTTTATTTTTCAATTAATTTGAAAATAAAATAAAATTTTATTTAACCAAATTAATTCCACACACAAAATTAATTTCTGTAACACTTCAATAATTAAAATACTAAAACAGAATTTTAAGTAATGAAAACTCAGAAAATAATTTCTAAAACCCAAAATTAATTTCTGAAAAAATTCCACAAAAATATATTCTGAATTGTTAATGACACCAGTATCGTACTACTAGTTGTCAAAGAAAATAGACAGTATATTAATACTATCTGTCAAATAGCATATAATCACTATTTGTTTTTCCAACGAGAATATTATTTTGTAAATCTACAGAAAATAATTTTCTTAAAAGAAGAAAGAAAAAAGGAAACAAACGAAAAATTCTGTAAACAGAATAATTTGATTTTGTCTTAAGATTGTTGGAACAATCTTCTGTGTAAATAAAATAAATTGAAATAATTCAAACAAAATAAAATAAAACTTACAGAATTTATTTTGTTGAACCGAATCAATAATTAAAGACCAAGTCGAGTGTGTGACACTCTGTCTTTAAGACAGATTCGCCCCGCTACGGTGCTTACGGTTATATGGCGTCTATCTCCCAGGATACAATGATCTTTACAAATTTGTAATAGCACTTCAAACAAATTTGTCTGGCGAACTAGAACCTTGTGTTCTATAACTCTCTGAAATTTATTCTAAATCTAATATGAAGAATAAAGGACGCAAGAGAGCAAAATGAAAGTAAGGAAAATGAATTTTCGGAATTAATCAAAATTGGAATGGGACTGCCTTTATATAGGCTTTGTTGGCACCTATTCAAATTGAATAGAAAATGTATGAAGAAGGGACATAACCCTTCATTTAAAATAAAGAGACACCATAAAAAGTTTACACCCTTTCATTCAAATGAAATTTATTTCAATTCACAACTACCCCTTTATAAATTTTTTAACAATTTTAACTAACGAGCATTGTATATCTAATAGTGAGATACGCTAAAAACTTACTATCAACACATTATTTTAAGGGTAAGTATAATATAATATAATGATCGAATAATAATGAACGTGTAACACAACACAAGGCAGTGCCACTGAGCTTATATCACGGGCAAGCCTCGGTTGGAATAAATAAACCTCTCTTCTAACTTCAAAGTTCTAATCCATCAAATAAAAATAAAAGTAAATAATAAAAAAGTATAACTTTGCACCAGTAATTAATGATCAATTTCACAATCTTGATTGATGTGAGCACTATGTAAATATAGTTATATTGCTCGGGAAAGCACGGGCAAATAATTTAATCCCCAAGTAGGGTTAATTTCCTCATGAACCCGTGTTTCTATATTTCAAGAATATTATTGTTGCATTATGTTAATCAAAAATGATTTTTCCTCCGATTTTTGCTCCCCCGAACAGCCCAAAACAGATAGAAGAGAGAGAAAGAGGAGAGGAAGAGGGAATGGAGAGAGAGAGAGGGCCCCTCTGCTTCCGCCGATCGATCGCAGATAGCCCGGCCGATCGTCGCAGCTCGTCGGCCGATTGTCATAGCTCGTCGCAGCCCCGCTTCCGCCGTCGCCTCCGCCTCTACCTCTTTCTTCTTCTTCTCTGCTACTCTTTCTTTTTCTTCTCTTCTTCTTCTTTTCTGATTGAAAAAAAAAAAAAAATTAAAATGACGAAACGACGTCGTTTTGAATTCAGGGGATTCGAGGAAGCTCTCTTTCGAGCTACGTAGCACAACTCTATGTTAATGGTATAATCTGAATAATAATTATGTTCGTATTGCAATTTCAAAATATTGAATATTAAGCTACATTTGGTCTACCACAAGTAAATATTGAGTATATGACAATATGGGACGATATTATTAATTAATAAGAAATTTAAAATTATGATAAAATAATACAAATCATATAAAAAAAAATTATATTACTAATTTGACACTTATTATATTATTAAAATAAATCATATTTTTAATTTTAAAATATATTTTATTATATCACATCACGTAAAATAATATCTTCAATAAACTTCATAATTATTTCAAAACTAGACCCCAAAAACATGTGAGGCTTTATTCAGGTGGAAGTTCTTTTTTGCACCTCCTCAAAAAGCAAAGCACTATATCTAATGTGGACATCTAAAGTTAAAGAAAAAGTTCATTAAGATGCACTCATCACACATCACCTGCCATCCCCCACCAAATCCAGTAATTGTAAAATGCTATATATGGATGAAAATTCTATCACATATTTTATAAATCATTTGTATTTGGAAGTTTATAACTTTACATATGTGTCTAGATTCAAAGATTGGATTTAGTCCATAGAGAGTTGTAATAAGCATCGCAATCTCCACGTGGCAATCATGAATTGCTTATTGGACATACAGTCCGCCCACAGGCCGGCCAACCAACCAAGGTATGTCTTAAAAAAAAAAAATATTGAGCGTAATAGAAAACATAATTTTATATAATATCATTAATCAATAAAAAATTACAATTATGTATGCTTACAATTATAATGTATAATTTCCCATTAATTAATGACATACATACAAGTATCACACTAATACTCAATATTTAGGTCAAGTTTGGCATCTACTAAGGTCAAGTTTGGCAACCCAAAAATAATCCATCTTTTTATCTTTTTATCTTTTTTCCATCACATCACCTTTCTACTTTTCTGCATATCTTTTCGTAAAAAGATAAAAAGTATACTTATTTAGGTCATCCCAAACAACCCCTAAATAATATAAAAAGTCAAAAAGTCACTATCCTATTTAAATCACATCATCTTATTTAAATCATATTACCTCTCTAACACATCACATCAAACCCAACCCATATAAGTCAATAAGTCAAAAAGTACACTTTTTTAGAACATTCCAAACCAACCCTTACTCGTGTGGGCGGTAGCATATTTTTCCAAGAAAGTATCTCTCAAAAACAAACTATGACACATAATTAAAACACAAAAATAATCACATATATAACACTAATACAAAAAAAGTAAGAACCACAGTACATGTAAATTCCACCCTTTTATCTCACATATGTAATAATTATGTATTCCTAGCACGCTTCAATGTCTCTCACTCTGGGCATGTATGTGTGTGTACATGTAAATGTGCAAGGGGGGTGGTTTATAATTAATCATAAAGTTGGGGCTGGTGAAATGCATATAGTTGAGTATAGCTTTTATATTTAATGAATGAAGAGAGAGAGAGAGAGAGAGAGAGAGCAACTTGTGGGTGTTTGTCATCTCATTGTTATCCTCTCTCCTTTCTTTTTCTTTCTCTTTCTCTCTCTTAATCAATTATGAGCTCTGATTTTGATCCATTTCTTTCTTTATTATTGCTGGCTTCTGCAACTTCAACTACTGTAGGCTTTTAGCTTCTATAGATAGTAGATAGAACTGAAGAAGAAGAAGATCACAGAGGCAAGATCAACTGTCATGGATGGCTCTCACTCTGAAGGATTGGACTCAAAGATTACAGAAGAACTTAAACCAGAAACTCAAGCATCCAAAAGAAGGTAATTTTGTGGGAGTTGTTTTTCATACTTAATTTTTTTTTTTTTTTTTTAAACTTTTGGGCTAAGCCCTTTGGGGTGCGTGCGCTATAGATGGAAATATATATACGTGAAAGTTATTTTCTTTCCATGAGTTGTAATAGGAAAGTGGTTCAAAAGACTGTGGTCACAGTGAAGATTGAAGCAAATGAGGGGAAACAGAGGAGTGAAGGACCACCTTCTGATTGTTGGTCTTGGAGGAAATATGGGCAAAAACCCATCAAAGGGTCTCCTTATCCAAGGTTCATCTCTCTCTCTCTCTCTCTAGTTAAATTTTAACAACAAACTTATAGTCCTTTAAACTTGTTTCTTGTTGAAGAACAAGGGGTTGGCCTAATAGATGAGGTGTTCCTTAACCAAGCGTGATGCCTAAATTCAAGTCTGGTCGCTATAAGTACAATTTTCCTTCACATATTCCCCCCTCAAAAAAATCCTACTTTATGAGTTTTTATTTTTGGATCCCTTTTCCTTCTAATTCTACAAGCTTTACATATCTTGTTTCTCAAGGAAATTACGTACAGCGTTTTTTTTTCTTTTTCTTTTTTTTCTTCTCATGCTTTCAGAAACAAAAACACCCAGCGTTTCCATATCATAAACTGTTTTTGAGAAGAAAAAAAAAAAAAGTTTTCTAAAAAGTGATTGTTCTCTAAAACAATTCACCAAATGTGTTTTCAGAAAATAAAAATTGAAAACAGAAAATGAGAACACGACAAAAGAAAATCCCTAATTTTTTCATCTTGGCTCATGTATCTGCTAGTGGAATACTAGAATAAATAGAAAATCTCTCTCTCTCTCTCTCTCTCTCTGGTTTATTTTGGGGCCTTGGTGCAGGGGTTACTACAGATGCAGCACATCAAAGGGATGTTCAGCAAAAAAACAAGTAGAAAGAAGCAGAACAGATGCTTCCATGCTCATCATCACTTACACCTCCAGCCATAATCATCCAGGTCCTGTTCTTCCCACCACCAACAACCTCACTGTCACTAATACTGAACACTCTAAATTAGAACCACCTACTGAAGACCAACCCACCACAACCACCCCCCAAAAAGAAGATCTAGAACAAGAAGCCCAAGACCAAGATCAACAACCCCTCATCAACAGTGAAGAAGATGCAAATGAAGATCATTTCCACTACTCCCAATCTCCATTCAACAACTCCCAAGAAAACCCTTTCGCGGAAAACCTAGAGAACACCACTACTTATGAAGCACCAAGTGTTGTTCTATTTGAGGAAGAGCCACTCTCTTGTTATAATCCTCCTCTCCCTCCTCCTCTCATGGCCTTCTCAGCAATCGACAAATCAGAAGAAGAATATGACTTCTATGATGAGCTTGAAGAACTACCCCCCTCCTCCTCATCATCATCATCTTCATCCTTCTTCACAAGCTTCTTAAGGAACAATTTCTTTGATGAAAGGATTCTTGTTCACCCTTCCTGATCTAAAGATTCTTGATCATCCTTCCTGATCCAAATCACCATCTTCTTCCTTTTTTTTTCTTTTTTTTTTTTAAATGCTTTTTCAGTCTTTTAGAGAAATATTGTACTTATATATGTGCATATATAATATGATATATATACCCACTACTGGTAGTCCTTTCCTTCTTCACTTGGCATCTTTTATGGTTTTGCTTTTGGTGTGTGGTTGGTTGGATGGTTGTTTATTACAGCTTATTTTGCCGCTTTCTAAAAGCTCTCGAGAGCAGTAACAATTTCTCCAAATCACCATCAATATTCCTCTGTTCTTAATTTTCTTTTTCTTTTGCTTTTGTCTGGCAATGCTTAGATATGCCCAAAAGTATAGTGGGATTACTGTGAACATGGATATAAATGCTCCTGGGACAGATGAGACCACCACCACCATCAAACCCACAAACAGTGGAACTGTTTTGTTTGTCAAATCATGTAGAAGAATTCAATTAAAAAAGAGACACGAGAGTCACGAGAACGTTAGTGCCCAAAAAACAGATGTTTGTGACTCGTGACATGAACTTTCTTTTTTGAGTGGTTGATTTGGTGGGGGTGAATATATACATATGTGTCAAATTTTTTCCCCTCAACAATTGCAATACATTATCCTCTTTTCTTTTTTCTTTTTGTAACTTTCTATATTGTCAGGCACCATTGCAAAGATACTATTTTTTATTATTATTATTATTATAAAATACAAGTAAACAGTTGAAGTATAGCATTTTTTTTTTTTAATTTTTTTTTTTAATATTATTTGGGACAGTTTTTCTTTTAGCTATGAGTTGGGATTCGGTTTTGGTACTGGAATCTGACTATTAAACAAATGCCCAAGAATCATTTTGTTTTCTTTTAAACAGTTACAGATTCCCCCCAACTCCTCTACAAAATGTCAAAATCTGGAAAAGTATATATCTCGTTTGAGGAGGGAGGGAATGAAAGTATGATCACAATTTACAAACAAAACATTCCAAACACTTCCTACCCACTTTATACGTGGCAACGCATGTCAGTCACTCCAAGCTAAGAAGATGCCATTGCCAAAAAACACCTACACTTTTTGGCAATCTGTGTCTACTGTCTAGTCTGTTACACACTTGGCTTCAACACATCATCTTCGTACTTTACTTATCAATCAACATTTTAAAGTTGTTTTAGCTCTCTTTGGAATTCGGATTTATCTAACACAAGTGGGACAATGTTGTTTTAGCTCTCTTCAGAATTTATCTACCACAGTGGGACAGTGTTTGGAGAGAGAGAGAGAGAGAGAGAGAAACACACAGACCGAGAGAGTAGGGAAAAGCTGTGTACTTGTCTTGTACAGGATTTGAAGGCCATTTCTACTTTGCATGCCAATGCTCAAATATCATTGCTAAGCAAAGGCCACGGGGGAGAGTGACGGTGTTACAGAAGTCTTGAGTGAAGGTTCCATAATTATAATACAACATTTAAAAAAAATAAAAATAAAATTGCAAGTCATATAATGTTATTATACAAGTGTTTCAATTATTTTTTACAATACCTGTGGATTGAACATTTTATTGTGTATGTCAACTTCTACCTAAATTTTCAGTTTATCTGATCTTTTCACACTTCTCTGGACCCTCTCAATCTGGGGTTTCTGTGGCTGTAATTAACTTAGAGAGAGAAACAGAGTACCAGTCATTTTGAAACACAGGATCTGAAGGAAACAATTTTAAAGATTAAGCAAATGTGGATTTCATTTATTTTTCTGGATATGGTGAATCTTTTAATGATATGAAAATCCTATGTGATTCGTGATTAGATAAAGATTAAAATATTTTAAATTCCAAAAATTCCAAAACACTCAATCTAAAATCATCAAGCACTTACGAGAGTGATTTAAGTTTGTTTGTTTTTAAGAATAAATAATAAATCGACACAAACGATTTTTTACGTGGAAAAACCACAATTGAAGAACCTTCAATTGTAATCAAAAACCACGGGCGAACCGCCACTAATCAATCCACTACTGAAGGACTACAAGGTTACAAAGAAACCATACAAATTACCCAACCCAGTCAATTTGTCTCTGAATCTTCTGTAACTCTTTCACCACGCCTTCGTCACGGAACTGATTCTGAAATTGATTCCACACCACAACTTCACTTGTCGAATTAACGACTACGTAAAGAATCAAACGCCTTTTGAAACTTTATGTGTTGATCTTCGGATCCCACCGAAGAGAACACTCTTGAATATGTAGTATCAAACTCTTTGATGTATGAATCTCAACTCATGAGTTTAGAACTCTCTCAAGAACATCAAAGAAAACTCATCAAACTCTCAGAAGAACACTTCAAACAAAACTCTAGAATTCTTGAATCAGATCTAGAAAAAAGTTCCATTAGTTTTAGGAGAAAACTACCTTTTTATAGAAAACCAAAAGGAGTCCCAGATCTGAAAGAAATCGATCACTTGAAGCCAATACGGATTCTGAAACTCGCGATCTCCGCTCGAGCGGACTGGCCAAAAACTGTGTGTAATTAAACTGAGGTACGCTCGAGCGCTTCCTATTCCGCTCGAGCGTGAAATCACAGTCTTCAGTACTTCTGCAGCCCTGTCAAGATACTGAGTTCCTCCAATCTCCGCTCGAGCGCACATGTCCCCGCTCGAGCGGGAAGAACAAAAAAATAAAAATTACATTTTTATTAAGCACAAAGTTTTGTTTCCGGATTTGACAATAACGGGACCTAACATGACAGAAGCGACTCTGCTAATTCAGAAGTATTGTTGGAGGAAAACTAAGATTATGACAATACGGTAATAAATATCGTCTTTAGTATGTGTATCTGCAGTAGCAGCGAAAGCAAAAGCAAGGGCACTGGTGGTTGAAGAAATTCAGCCAGATAAAGTAAAATTACTTCTCAAGCTCCGTTTTGGATGAACACAGAAAAACTCCTTTTCATTCACTGATCAAAGTGCATAGAAATCAAATCATCCAGAATCAAGAGAAACTGAGTACAATATCATGATCATCAGACCATTGAACTCTACAATATAAGCCAGCATGTCATTTAAGGCCGCAATAACTATGAGAGCTTCACACACCAAGAATTGTGATTATTGATCTGCTGCACTAGGCTGCTAGAGGTTGGAAGGCTTTCAGAGGATTCATGATTACACCATCTATAAGCCCATACCCTTCGGCTTCTTTAGCACTCATGAAGAAATCACGATCGGTGTCCTGGTTGATCTTCTCAAGGCTTTGACCAGTATGGTAGGCTAGATACCCATTCAGGTTTGCCTTGTGATGTAACATTTCATTTGCCTACACGAAAAATTGCTACTGATCAGGGCCACAAATAACATAACAAAATTAATCCCAGGAGTGGAATGACAGTGTAGTACTTAATATAAGGGGAATTAGCAATTCAGTATAAAATTGGAAGGAAAAAAAATTACACGTCAATGCTAAACTTTATAAATATTTATAATTAAAATTTTAAACTTTTTCATATATTTATAAATATTTTTTCAAAAATCCGTTGAGCTGTAATTCTCCCTTAATATAATAATTTGATCTGTTCGATTGTTGATATTTTTGGTATTTTGCCTAATCTTATATTTCCCTTTCTTCTATTTTCATCAATATGAATGTAAGACCATGAAAATCCCTACATAGGACCAAGTACGGGCTTAAAATATAAAGCCTTTTTATGGAATAGTAAGGGTAACAACATATAGCAATAACAGAATACCAACCTTATTGAAGGAAACCATTAAAATTCTGTCAATAGTTCCAACTTCAGGGAATCACTTCAAGGGATTCTAAAGAAGTACAAATTCTTTCTTTCTTTCTTTCTGTTGGTTTTTCTTTTTCTAATAAAGACATGAGAATCTTATTATAGTGAAACAAAGGCACTATATGGCAGAAAGGATAAGACATCCATCCACAGATAAATATTGTGCTACTTCTATTCTGCTTCCCACAACATTTGACAACATAAGGGCAAGTTGCAGAATAAATAAATACATAATCATGGGCAAAAATGGAATTGCAAACTAAAAGCAATAGTAAGAACATTAAAATAATGCCATTACACAGACATCTTGAAAGTCCTACACTGCAATAAAAATAAGTCTCTATCTAATCTGCTGGCTTATGTTTCCCAAAATGCAGTTTTAATTTCACAGTAGACATGGGCAATTTAGTGTCAGCTGGGTTAATTCAGAAGTGCCAAAGTGTAACTAACAAAAACATGAGGCCTGGTAGAAAATGAAAATAAGTATGAGAGGTACCTGGATATCTATATCAGTTTGCCCACCTTGAGCTCCACCAAGAGGCTGATGGATCATTATCCTAGAGTTTGGCAGGCTGTATCTTTTCCCTTCAGTGACAGAAGAAACACGTTTGGTAAATTCAGCAAGCACAAAGCTTAAAATGAAATCTTATCTTCAATCACCAAAATTGAAAGTCTCGGTTCACCTTTAGTGCCAGAGCTAAGTAGGAAAGCCCCCATGCTGTTCACCACAAGAAAAATAATATCCATCACTAAAAACGAATATTTTCTGTTACAACTAATGCAAGCAGCAAATATATGCTGTCAAGAAAACTCTACCAAGAATATCATCAATCATGCATCCATGAACAAACTAGAAATAACAATAACATATAGAAAAATAGCCAGCCAAACACACTGCAAAACTGCAGAAGGTTCAACAAGTAGACTTTGGAAGTGTAGAAGCAGCTAAGAAGCACAGATATAGCCATGGTCACATGCTAAGAAGCACAGACACTCCTGTGGAGGAAGCATGTCGTGTACGACACCGTCACTCTTTGGACATTCTTAAAAGCGTGTCCGACACTTCTTCAACTTGTCTTGATATAATTCCAAAATTTTGAGTTATTTAGTTGATTACATTTTTTTAACTCTCATTTCTAGATGAGATTAACTTATTTATGGAAGATCCGTAAACACCAATTTAACAGACAACAAACGAGAAACTGACACCTCATCCAATCTGTAGACTCCAATTTTTTTTTTCCACCTACATAGACTCTCTCATCTAATCACTCCTTTCTCTCTTCCCTACTCAGCTCCCAGCTCTGATCACTGCCACTGACCTCACCACTGAACGCCGCCACCTCCCCATTCTCTCTTCCCTAGTCATCAACACCTCCCTCCTTCCCTCCCGCCTCCTTCCCTCCATCAACTTCATTTCCACCACCGTCCTCTCATCCCAATCTCTCTCTCTCTCTCTCTCTCTCTCTGTGAATAGATTCAAACCCCTCCAGCCACCTCTTTCTCTCACAACTCCCTCCTTTTGGTGTTCACTCACCAAATTCCTTTGATTCAACATGCTAGACATAGATATAGTAATACTGAGCGTCGTAAAATGGTGACACTAGAAGATTGCTTGCAATATTAAGGTGGATTAGGTACATAGGTGGAGAGGAGAGTTCTGTGGACAGTTCAATGGGCCTTATCCTTCAAAACCCAGAGTTCAGTGGGCAGTTCAATGTTCAATGTTCAATCAATTGAAGAGAGTAGAGGAGGGAGATCTAGAGAAGTTTTTGGTGGAGCATCATTGGACGACGTGCTCTTTATGATTGGATGACTTTAAATCATAGTTTACGAAACATCCATAGGTTACCCTTTCTAGAAATGTTTTTAAGAATGTTTCCCAACTTTGGAAATAGTTTCCAAGAACTTCCTATGCTCTTCAGTGAAATAGTTTCAATATATTAGTATTTACTCTACTTAATTATTTTAGATTTCAGATTCATTTGATACAAAAAGAAAGGATATACATATTTTAAACGAAGTAAATAAAATAAATTTATAATCATCAATGGGAGGGAGAGAGAGAGAGAGTGAAAAAATCACTGTTTCATTGAACAATAAAGGCATAGAAGGCAGAGGAAATCAGAAAACCATCATCAACAAATTACCTAGCAGCTAGTCCAACACATACAGTGGAAACATCAGGTCGTATATGCCTCATCATGTCAAATATGGCCATGCCTACAGGGAGATCAAAAATAATCAAATCAAGAAAATATATAGACAGTCCACTATAGAATTAAAAATCAACATGAGGACAAATTAATATTAAAAATAAAATAAAAAAAAATAAAAGGAAGACATTACCAGCGGTAACTGATCCTCCTGGAGAGTTCACATACATGACAATATCCTGTTCAAACAATCATGGTATCGTAATGAGTATATCCTTCCACAATGTACATAGATGTTAAAATTCATACCATAATTACGTAGTTGTGTGTGAGTGAAAGTGTGTGTTGACAGAGAGGGAGAGGGAGAAAGAGAGAAAGTTCATTAAATTAAAATTGAGAAACATGAGAATATTATGCAGGAAATCCCATGGAAGTTAACTAGCTCCGTTATGCTTTAAAAACATTTGAAGGTACTTATCCTAAAAAAAACATTAGAAGGTACAATTTTTTCCAAAACATGGCACACTGAGCCACCACCAAAGTTGATTATTGTAAAATTGTCAAAAGCATTTGATGCAATGACAAGGATTAAATAGTTCACAATCATCCATTAGACGGCTTCCCTTTCTCTAATGATATCACTAAAAAGATTAAGAACTGATATTAACTCATAATACGATGTAATTAAACTACCCTAAGATCTCCAGATGAGGCCATAGAGATTATCCATCTTGATTTGCAAACCGAGTTTGATAAGACATATTCAAATCAAAATTAAATTAAATTCCTCTGACCTGGTTGCTTGCAACTTTAAGTGATACAATAATTATTAGATAGTCCCAATTTTGAACATTTTGGCAATGCAACTTGTCAAGCCATGAGACACTGCCCAGACTCATATCTTCTTCTTACTTAAGCTATGCAGGAGTAGTGCTAGTGCAATTAAAATAACGTGTATATTTTGTTTACAAACAAAAAATGGGCTGGATTCCTTCCTGCTTATAGACAAAGCAAGTAATCTGAATGACAAAGAATTTGAAAATATATTTGCATTGCATAATAAGTTATAATAGTTCCAATGGCTACTATCATTAGAAGAGACCTTGTTGGGATCGACAGCGTCAAGATAGAGAAGCTGAGCAACTATAATGTTTGCCACATCATCAACAGCTGCACCGCAACGAATTATCCTCTTGGGAGTCCAATTAAAACACCAAGGCAAGGCAGTGTTAAATACTAGAAGAGAAAACAAACAAACCAACAACAGAGTTGAACAGAAAACCAAAAAAATAGTCCCTTCCCTTACATGCTGAAAAAGCTGACTGATAACACTCTGAAAACTCTCTTGCATCATTGGGGGCAGTCCTTGTCCTTGTCCTTGTCCTTGTCCTTGCGCATAGGCATAGTCATAGGCTGGGAAGTATGGCGAAGAAGGGATCTGCAAATCATCCCTAAACAAAAACCAAATTCAAAGCTATTCAAACTGTATGAAAGAAAGAAAGAATAGATAAAATAAGATTAATAAGAAGGGGAAAAAAAAAAAAAAGAAAGGTCAAAGTCGTGAATTGTCAGATAAATCTTACCCAATGGACCAAATTTCAGGCCTCTCAGGCTCCCAAAACTCACTGGAGTAGATGGCCTTCACTGAAGAATTTCGACCATTCTTTTGATTACAAGCAAGTTTTCTCAAGTTCCTGCAAAAACCAAATAGGAATCAAGAAGATATTTTTGGTTTCTGTTAATTTTCCGAGGAACCAAACAGAAGAGAAGAGATAGAAAGAGTAGTACAACCTCCACCTAGAAGGAAGGGGGTGGAAGGGGAGAGAGTGAGAGAAGGATTTGAAGTGGTGGGAAGAAGAAGAGAAGGATTGAAGCGGTGGGAAGAAGAAGAATGAGAGAAGGATTTGAAGTGGTGGGAAGAAGAAGAGAAGGATTGAAGTGGTGGGAAGAAGAAGAAGAAAAAGTGAAGAAGAGTCTGGGAGAAGCTGCCGATGCAAAAGTGGAGACGCACGAATGCCCCATTTTTCCAGTTTGCTACTATTACTAATCTCTTCTCTTCTCTTCTCTTCCCTTTCTTCTCATGCCCACGCTATCTTTCACATTTTCAGCTGTTACTTTTTTTAGTCCATCTCTTCAGAATATATTATGAAGAAATTTCTTTGAATTTGAGGGTGTCTCTAAGGATTTTCAAACAATGACTATATAAAATACATTTCATTTCAAACTTTCCACAATTGCAAGTGAATGAACCATCACACTCCACTCTCACCTTCCTCACCTTTACACCATCACTATCAAGAACCGTACAAACGATACTCTCACCATCATGTTCAGTTTCTTCAATGTTTACTTCAAGGGACTTGACATACTCATCCTGAAATTCTTCATAAATTTTATTTGTGTAAACATCTGCAGTTTGCTACATCATCTTCACTTTAATATTCACCATTGGCAACTTTTGACATAGAGCATATTCGGCTTGTAACTCTTTGTACCTCTTCTCACAAAGAACTCAATCAAAATGCATGAAAAATGGCATTAAGTTATGATGAGTTGAATGAAATCCTTCAAGAAAACATTAAAGGATTCACTAAGTTGGGTGCTACTCATGCCCGCACCCCATGCATTTCTAACATATGGCCAACCCTATTTTTCCTTTACCCCAAATGTTAACTTCAACCAATGATTATCTCGCAGTTCATACTTGTCAAGCATTTACTCCCATTTTAACGTAAACTCTTCCTCATCCTCAATGTCGTACATAAATTTGGATAAAACACTCTTCATCCCCTTATCATTGAAAATAGAATTTGCACGCCTTAATGCATTTTGCATCAAATGCCAAGTGCGAAGGCAGTAGTTTGTGTTAGGCATGACAACAAGTATGGCCTTAGCCATTGCAGCATCTTAATCCGTAAAAATTGTTTTCGGAGCCTTACTTGACATTGCCTCCAAGAATCTTCTAAAAAGCCATATAAAAGAATTGGCAGTCTCATCATACATCAAAGCTACGCCAAATATAACAGTTTCCCTATGATGGTTAAATCCAACGAAAGACGCAAATGGTCTATGTGCACTATTTACCTTGTTAGTAGTGTCGAAAGTTACAACATCACCAAATTGCTCATAATCCAAGATCATCTTAACATCGGCCCAAAATATGTTTGTAATCTGCTCTTCGTTATCTAATTGGACCGAGTAAAAAAAAATGGATTCTCCAATGTTTTCTCATGAAAATATTGCAAAATGCTACCTGCCTCCCCATATTCTAAACTCTTTTGCCGCTTCATTCTCAAATATTTTTTTTGGTTCAGTTTTGTGAACCCAAGCGACTCCTTTCCACCAACTTCATTACCCATGAGCTCAAATGCGGCATTAAGACGAATTCCAGATTTTTTGACTAAATCTATGTCAATTGCTTGTGAAGCAGATATCTTCCTTTGGGATGGTAACATATGCGTACATTCTGCTGGTACAAAGATATGGTTATGTTGTTCAACAAAATCACCAACAAAAAATTTCTCAAAATTCCTATCCCACTTAATGATAAGTCGGGCTTGACAACCAGTCCTCACTTCTTGTCTAGGATTTTTTGTTAACGGATCTCGCTTGTCAACAACCCGAAACCCCTCCTTATTACAAACAAATTGCCTTGAAGTGATTTGCCTGTCCTTGTTCTTGTTTACATAACCCCTTCTAATACTAAAGTCTAGCCTTCCTCCATAAGCATTGTAGAAATTATATGCTTCTTGTTCGGTATCAAATGTCATGCGAACTCTAGGCTTCCAATCACAATCACCTCCGTCATTCTCAACATTGTTAGGTTCCATTTCAATGTGCCAAGTCACTTAAAAAATAAATAGGTGGTCAACACTAGCATAAAAACAGCAAATTATGTTTGCAAAGTAATACATACTGAATAAAAATGCTACAAGAGTTGACTCATTTTAGCTTACAACATTTTAGCAATATTTCAACAAAAAAAATCAGCAAAATTTCAGAAACATTGGTTATAATTAGATTTTCATTACATTTTCATTAGATTACTCCAGGTATTTTGATGACTTGTAACTTAACTAGAGCTGTACAAAAGGAACATAGTTAAATAATTGGTCTTTCTTTTAATTATGATTATCTTTTTTTTTTTTTTGATTTAGGAAACTAACTAGAGTGAAAACCATTTATTTAATTATGTTTCTCTTTCACAACTCCACTTGAGTTACCAAGTGGAGTAACCGTCAATAAGAAAGAGAGTAACATGTTTTGAGTGTGTGAACAAATTTAATCACTTAAAAAACATTACAAGAGATTTTTTTTTCTGTTCTTATTTTCAGGTGTTATGTCAGTAACATGTCTTGCTCTCTGAAATTTGTTTTTTGAATTTGTTTACAATCTTTAAAACTGTGTGAAGGTTACACTCCTTACAGCAATTTTTTCAATTCATACACAATTATATTGCAAGACCAAAATAATATAACAGTTATATGCAATTTACAAATTGACAAAATAGAAAACAATCTCCCAAAATATAGACAGTTAAGCTAAGCTAAGGTTAAAAACAATTTGAATTGACTGATATATTAAGCTATATATAACTGTGTATATCTGTGTATATATGCAATTGACTGATAATTGTGTATATAAGCTAAGCTAAGGTTCAAAAACTAAAAAAAAATCAAAATCCTAAAAATAGATTTCAAAAAAATCATGTAACAATCTCCCAATCAACACATTCAACAACCAACAAACTTGTATTATCATTAACATTCAAAATAAAAATCCGAATTTTTCAAATCAAAACCCAAATATTGGAGAAATTTTGGAGGACTAAAAACTTGTATTTTTCTTGAATCAGCTGCAGCAGGGCATCGGCGGCGGCAGGACGGCTGCGGCGAAGGGGCGTCGGGAGGCAGAATCTCCTCTCTCTCTTCTTCTTCTCTCTCTCTCTCTCACTCTGTTTTCTATATCCGCTGCGTATATAGCAGATGCGACGTATATAGCAGCTGCGAGGGAGTCTGCCGGCGGCGGCGGAGGGTGTCTGGAGGCAGCGTCTCGTCTCTCTCTTCTTCTTCTTCTCTCTCTTTCTATATCTGCTGTCATATGCTTGTATAGGCAGCTGGAGGGAGGGAATTTTGAAATCCTGAAATTTTATTTTTTATTTTTTTTCCAAATTATTAACCAAAACAACGTGATTTTCGTTAGTTTGCATTTCGGACATTAATAAATTTGATCACTTTAGGTATCCTAAGAGCATCTCCAACGGTGAACTTCTTTTTTCACCAAATCTGAGTAAAAAATGACTCATTTCACCAAATCTGATATCACTAGCTCCAACGGTGCATCAAATCCGTGGGGCAACCGGTTGGTCGACCGGTGGGTCGACCGGTAAGTGAAATTTATTTTTTTTTTTTTTTTTACCCTTTTGAACTGTTTGAACCCACCTTTGTGAACCGGGGAAAGGGGCACCGGTTGGTCGACCGGCGGTCACCGGTCAGCCAATTTTTTTTTTTTTTTTTTTTTTTCCCTCCATTTCTGTTCCCAATTCTTTTTCCTATTTCTGTTTCCCTCCATTACATATATGTCTGGCATATGGATTATGTTCTCATATAAACCCATTATCCATATGCCAGACAACTCCACACAACTGATACGATCATAGCTTAAACAAAACAGAGCATAATGAATACCTTCAAATTCAAATCCATGATATTGACTTCATTTTCATCCTCTTCTTCTTCCTCTTCCTCTGATGATGAGTCTGATGATGATGAATATATCGTCACACTTTTAGGAGCTTATGAGCAGAATAATACTAGTATGCTTCAGATTCTTAAGTCAAGTGATAGCTCAAAGAAAATAGGTGGTTCTGTTGTAGGTCATAGATATATACACAGATAGAAGGCAGGGTCATGACAGATTGTTTGCAGATTATTTTGCTGCAAATCCAGTGTATTCACCTACAATATTTCGGAGACGTTTTCGAATGCGTCGTCCTTTGTATCTACGCATTTTGAATGCAATCCAAGCACACAATTCATATTTTGTTCAAAAACAAGATGCAGCTTATGTACTTGGATTATCTCCCCTACAAAAAATGACTTCAGCGATGAGAATATTATCATATGGTGTCGCAGCAGATGCAGTTGATGATTACATTCGTATTGGGGAAAGCACTGCAATTCAAAGTTTGCAACAATTTTGTAATTCAGTGATTGAAATTTTTGGAGAAGAATATCTGAGATCTCCGACGCCAACTGACATTGCTAGATTACTTGCTATTGGGGAGGTTCGGGGGTTTCCTGGCATGTTGGGAAGTTTAGATTGCATGCATTGGGAGTGGAAAAATTGTCCAAAGGCATGGCAAGGTCAATATGTAGGCCATCAAAAAAAGCCAACCATTATTCTTGAAGCAGTAGCATCTTATGACTTATGGATTTGGCATGCATTTTTTGGAATGCCTGGCTCACACAATGACTTGAATGTGTTGGACCGATCGCCTTTGTTTTCTGATCTTGCGCAAGGTAAAGCTCCCCCTGTCCATTACACAATTAATGGACATAGTTACGATATGGGTTATTACCTTGCTGATGGTATATACCCTCAATGGGCAACATTGGTTCAAACAATTTCTTCTCCCCAAGGAGCAAAGAGACAACATTTTGCAATGATGCAAGAGTCTGCCAGGAAAGATGTAGAGCGGGCATTCGGAGTCCTTCAATCTCGATTCGCAATTATAAGTGGTGCTGTACGTTATTGGGATTCGAAAATGCTTGCCAACATAATGAAGAGTTGCATCATATTACATAATATGATTGTCGAAGATGAGAGGGAGGAGCACCTTGATTTCAATTATGATATTTCATCAACCAACACACCAGTGCAACTTTCCTCTACTCCTACCAATGACTTCCAATCATTTTTGTCTCGTCATTTAGGTATTAGAGATAAGGATGCATATCATGCCCTCCGTAATGATTTAGTAGAACATATGTGGCATCTTCATGGTGAACACTAAATTCACCACATCAATACATGTAATTTTGTTTATAGTTTTGGAATGGAAGATTCTCTTGTTTGTAATCTTCATTATGATGCACTATATTAACTAAGTAATTCAGAAGTTATGTGATGATGTGCTGTTGTAATATTCAATCTTTAATATTCAGAATTGTGCAGTGTTCAGTTCATGACAATTACAAATGATAATATACATAACTTAATCAGTTACAAATGATAATTTCACATAAAATTAATATGATTTTCTTAAATTCTGTGTTGATGTGCCACAAATGATAATACCACATCCATTTATGCACATTTCATAATCATGTCTTAAATGATAATTTAATAATAATATATTAAATTACTGATGTTCATGTGCATAATCATAATGTCTTCAATTACTGATGTTGAAGTGCATAATCATAATGTCTTCTTTTACTGATGTTGATCTGCATAATCATAATTTAATAATAATGTCTTAAATTAGTATTCTTAATTCAAGGTCAATTCTTAAATTACTGCATAATCATTATTTTTGCATATACAAATTTATACAAATTTATTGATGTGGCATTGATTTACTGATGTTGATCTTGCCATTCATTTATTACCTCACTTAAAATGCATTCAACATACATAGTTAAAAAATACATAATAAGCCATTCATTTAGTCAGTAGATAAATGCATTCCACCTACAAATCATAATGTCTTGAATTATTTATGCACACACTGCATACATTTGAACCACCTACCATTCATTTTACACACACCACCTACCATTCATTGAATGCATTCCATCTACCATGCCTCATTTTACACACTGCATACGGTTGTTGAGTATTAATTTCCTCACCACCTACCTCAAGAATGGAGCCTCTATATCAACTCAAAATTATATACAAACCTGCTATCAAAAAATTAACAACCTTCACTGAATACCTCTGCCCACAGATTGCTTGTCTGTCCACAGATTGCCTCTAAGAACACAGTCAGTGTATTCCCTCCACCACTACCTTCAAATTCGGCTTAACCAAAATCTAATCCCAAACTCTGCATATTCAGTGTAGTGTAAGTGTGAATCCATAGACTGAGCAAGGGAAACCATTTGAATCAAGAAAGGCAGGAACAGAAACAAGAAGGCAGCATCCAAGAGGTAGTATGTTGCATGGTGAAAGGCACGGGTCAACCGGTTGGTCAACCGGCCCTTTTTTTTTTTTTCTTTCTTTCTTTCAGTGTGTATGCTGTATTTTTTAAGTGTGTATGCTGTATTTGTTCAATTTTATGTTTTATTTGTTCAAGTTTAACTTTCTCAAAAGCATGAAATTCATGTTTGAATCAAACTTTATGTTCAATATTTTAAAACATAAAATTGTTCAATATTTTAAAAATTACCAGAACTGTATGTTCAATTACTGATGTTGTTCAACTTTAACTTTCTCAATATTTTAATCAAACTTTCTGTGGTAATGGCATATGATGATTTTTAGGATTATTCATACAGAACTGTAATTCATACAGAATAGAGAATATGTTGAAAGTCAACATAGAATATGAAAATGAACTCCCTATTGATTTTAAGGCAACACAGAACTGTAATACAGCAAATGAATAGCAAATGAATAGAGAATGTGCTGTATGAATTTTCAACTCCCTATTGACTTTCATAGCATATTAAGGCAACACATTCATACAGAACTGTAATTCATACAGCATATTCACTATTGACTTTTAGGGTAATTAAAAAAACATGTAATATGAAAATAACATGTAATTAGTATGCATACTGAAATATGGTAATGTTTTTCCATTTTAATATGCATTGTAATATTAAAACTATATTCATTTGAAATTCAACAGATTTTGACATCATGCCTAGAACTAAAAGAGCGAGAGCACAAGTTGGTGAAAGTTCCAACCCTCCACGACGCGAAGAACAACAGCCTCAAATTCAGTCATATCCTACTGATGATTTTCTCAGTGAAAGTCATGCACTAGCCTTTCCAAACTTCTCTAGCCGACCGATTGTAACAGGGAGGAGGGTAAATCTTCCATCTCAATATGATGCACTATTAATTAGTAAACTTGAAGCAATGGGATGGCTAAACTTAATTAATTTGCCCCAAAAGGTATATCCACGGCTGGTATCTCTATTTTATGTTCACCTAAGAGGTACTCAGGAAGAAGATGGAAATTTTACTCTTTTGTCATATGTGAAAGGAAAGGGTATACAGTTTGATATTCCTACTTTGGCAAGCATTATTGGAGTTGAGTTAGGTGATGAAAATATTCATTTTCAGACTGAGGCTGAGTTAGCTAATATCGTTGGTAATGCTACTGATGTCTATACTACTATTTGTCGGAACAGATTTACTGGGACTAGTTTACAAGCAAGACATTTAAAACCTTATCTTCGGATTCTCCACCGGTGGATTGTAGAAAATGTCACTCCAAAAAAAGGACATCATGATGCGGTCCCATATTTTAATGCCTATTTGTTATACTGTTTTGAAGTTGGTCAGAAGTTAGATTTGTGTTACATAATTATGAAAGAAATGATACTGGCAAATCAAGGTCAATTCACGGGTCGGTCATTACTGTTTGGGGCACTCTTAACAAAAATTTTCAAACATTTTAAGGTTCACCTTGTAGATGAAATGGATATCAAAATCCGTTCACCAATTAATCAGTATACAGTGACCCGTGCTGGTGCAGCCTCCAATTTAATGGGAAGTGTTAATGCTCCAGAAGATTCAGAAGATGAAGTCCCAGAAGATGATGCTCCAGAAGATCCTCATGCCAATGTGATGCCATCAACTGAACAACCTCAATATTGGACTGAGTTTTTGGCCATGGAAGAACAACGTTATAATCAACGCGTTCAATGGGAACATCAAATGGCTAATCAGGTCAATTCGTTGGGTACTCAGTTTGATACATTTGCCACTGCACAGAACTCATTAATTCAACAATTTGGTGATTTCCGTGTGGACATTGAGCATCGCGTAGATACGATTGAGCATCGCGTAAATGACATATACCATCACTACTACCCTTCTCCACCACCACCACCAGATAATGACTGTTGATGTGTTTCACATTATGTATTTGTATTGTTTTGTATTTTGTTATTTTAACAACCTTTTGTTGGGTCAATTTGTTAAAGAGGACGACATTAATTAAAACCTATTCAGTTATGACCATTGGCCTATGCAGTTATTATCACTTTATATTGTAGTTTTTCATTTTAATGCCTAGTTGACAAAGGACATGATTATGTACATCCTGAAAATGCTACAAAAAGGTCATTATCCAGTTATGATTCCTCTGGTACAAATCATGTTATAGTAGTCAATGACTTCACTTTAAATATCATTTTAAAGAAGACGAGGTTAATTAAAAAAAAAACACATTGAACTACAGGCCAAAGATCTCCCTATGCAAAAAACATGGCAACAATTAGATATTGAACTTGAAATATGGCAAAAATACGTATCGGGGGAAATTCATAAAACCAATAAAACTAACCAATACAAGTTAGACGTAATATTTTTAAATAATAAAACCAATAGATGAAACCCACAAATACGGAACCTTTCAAGGCAATCTATTAGTTGTTCGAAATAAAATCTGTCGTTGAAGATCTTCGTAGTACGCCCTTTGCATAGGATTTAAAATTGTCATGTCCATTGACATAATTTTATGATCTTCATTTCGTTGTTCTCTTTCATTCATCATAGATAGGAGTTTTAGTTGTTCCTCCCTATCTTCGGCCCTTCTTCGACGCTCTGCAGCCTTCTGCTCACGGTCTATCGCCTTTTGTTCATCTCGCTGAATAGTTCTAGCGGAGATAGTTGATAACACTTCAACAATTTTGGATTGGTTGGCAGCCATTTCATCAAATCTACTATCGTGCGTTGTTTGATTCTTCAACTTCTCTTTCGCTGCCTTAGTACCAATTGGTCGTGTTGATGTATTAGATGGTTGTTCGTGCACCGCATTATTCTGGTTGGATTGAGAAGCCTCATATTCACTTGGTGGATTCGAACATGGATCAGCATGTTGCGTGCTTCTTTTTGATCGAAATTCATCCCACTTACAACTTTGGCGCAAAATCTCCCAACATGTATCAAATGTGAAGTGTTTTTTCTGTATTGCATGATACATCCGCTTCGCTTCAGTGACCTACAAAAAAAAATTACAAAGATTTCAATAACAAGTATACATTTAAAAAAGAAAATTGATATTTAATAACACAAATAAATTTTACCATATCTGCCTCAGTTGTTCCACTTTGTTGCCTCAGTTGAATTTGTTCAAGAAAACCACAGAATTTATTAATTGCCTTTTGCATGGCAGACCAACGGTGAGTCAAAGAAATACGATTTCGATTTGATTCACTGCTCAATTGTGAATTAAAATAAACAAGTACTCGTTCCCAAAATATAGCCATAGTCTGACTATTACCAGTAATGGGATCTTGAGAGACTGCTAACCAAGATCTACATAAAGTTTCATCTTCTATAATTGTGAATGCTTTACCACGAGAAACACGAGAAGTTTCTGAAATAAAATGATTATCACTGTTCTGCGTGTTCTGTTCTCGTGAAGATTCCGACATAAAATTAATATGAGTGTTGTGCTCAAACATTTGTGATTCCTCAAACATTTCGAAATCTTCCATAGTTTAGAAAAAATACAATACACTTACTGAAAAATATTGTAATGATATAAAGCTCAAACTCAGAATCAGATAATTTAATCAGATAATATTAATTAAAATTTCAAGGGAAACAAATATCTAATGACACAAAAGAAAAAAAATTCACAACATATAAATGCTATTCTGAAAATGAAATACTCTGTCAGCTTGATATAGAAATCAGATCTATTTTATAGAGCACATCATCAACGGTAAATTTTCAAAATACTCTGTCCATCCAACGGTAAATTATTGTAACGGCTAGTTGTGAAATATGTATGTCAAATATATAGGGAATTTAAATTTATTGTAACGGCTAGTTGTGAATTGCCCAACCCGGTCGACCGGTTGGTCAACCGGCCGGTCAACCGGGTGGTTGACCGGTTGCTCTCCAACGGTCACGCGAAGCAGCAGTTCAAACCAACCAGTTCAAACCAACCAGCTGAGGATTCAAACGAACCAGTGGCTTAAATGGTGCACCGGTTGACCGGTTGGTCAACCGGCCGAGCAACCAGCTGGTTGACTGGTTCCTCCCTCCAACGGTCATACACAGTGTTTTGGTGAAATCTGTATGTTGTCCTCAGTTTGATGAATTGTTTGGTGAAATCTTAATTTGATATCGATTTGGTGCAACCGTTGGAGCACCAAACAGTAACTTTTTCATCAAAATTTAAATTTGATGTCAACTTTGGTGAACCGTTGGAGATGGTCTAACACCTTAGAAAAGGAGCAATGATTGAGATCCTACCTTCACAAGACCCTACAAATCTAAACCACTCATATTATGAACCCTATACATATATGAATAGACTCTACATATATGGAGAGTCAAGATCACTAAAAGATCCCAAACATTTTTTTCAAAAATGGTAATTAAACCAAGGAAATACTTATCTATATATAGATCTTCCAAGTTAAATCTAAAATTAATTAATTCACCACCATTAATTAATTAATTATTATTTTTTTTTTACAAAGTTTCGGGTTTTTTATTTCAAATTATTGTAGAATGATAAATCATGCTTTAATTTAATTTTCCTTCTTACAAATTTGTAACTCTTTATTTTTTGGTGAACTTTTCGAGATTTATAAAAATAAAAATAAAAATAAAAAATGCAACTTTCAAAGTTTTGATATAATTATAAAAATGTCTTTTTTAGCAAGATTAATTTGGTACAGCTCTCCAGAGCTTATTTTGAACATAGTATTTGTTTAGGAGTTTCAAATTATAATTCCACAGTCACTTTGAAAACTCGGTCGAAGGCGAAAAAATTTGGGCTAACCGGTCGTCTCACCGGACATCCCGCCAGTCGTTCGGCCGGTTGACCGGAATAGTGCAAATATATATATATATATATATTTTTTTTTATGCAATTGACATATGTTAATTTTATATATTCGAAAAAAAATATTTTTTGAATTTTTTAAAAAAAAATTATAAGCTTTAATAGAAATTTGAGTTGTATGTTTAGTTATGAGTTGTAAGTTTTTATATCAAATATTATATGTCACATCAAAAATTCCCCATTCAATTCAAAACTCTTTCACCAAACAAATTTTTTGCACTCAAATCATAATTTCAAAACTCACAAACTCAAAATACAACTCCTATTCTCAAATCATATTTAAGGCTGGTTTGGCTTAGCCTAAATAAGCCAAAAAGGCAAAAAGTTACTCCAAAATCCCAAAAGATATCACTATTCACCCAAAAAAAAAATTTAAAATACCAATTTTCTACAAAAAGTACACACACCGAAGTGATGTGTACTCAGCTGCTGTGCTGCGACAGTGAACATAAATGAAATGATTGGGTGTGATTTGCACACACACCGCTGTTCGGCCTGTGGGGCTATCACGGGTCCCATTTTGATAATCTGAACCGTTAAATGTGTAAAACTCGTCGAGTACTATATGTCCATAAAAAATCACATTGATCGGATATCAATAATTATATGATCAAATCAGTTATATACAACAAATGGATGGTGTTATAATTAATGATTGAAAAATAAATAAATCTGATCAGATAGCTATCAATATCCGATCAATGTGATTTTTTATAGGCACATAGTGTTCGAGGAGTTATACGCGTTTAACGGTTCAGATTATTAAAATGGGACTCGTGATGACCCCCACGGGCCAAACAAAACCGTCCAGTACAATGCCCAAAAATTAGCCAATAATTTCCTACTCTAATTCACGCACGCAGGTTGTACGGCTGGGGCCCACCTCTTTCTAATCTTCTCTTACACACTTTTTTTATATAATTTTTTAATACACATTTTTCCATAAAAAGTCAAAAAGTTAATACAAACCTCCATATTTTTTTCCTAACTTTTTAGTCCAAAAAGACAAAAAGTGCACTTTTTTAGGACACCCCAAACCAGCCCTTAGAAAGCTCTACAAAATGCAACCTAAATGAATACGTCCCTTTTAGGCCTATTTTGAAAAGTGACTTTTTTTTAGTTTATTGGTTTATTATGAAAAAATATACAAAAAAATATAAAGAAATGATATAACCCAAATAAATCAATAAGTTGATTTTTTTTGAATAATGTTTGAGAGCTCGAAATATTGCTCCCCCGAATCCCCCTAATGCCCAAAACGACGTCGTTTTGGGCATTAGGTTTTTTTTTTTTTTTTTTTTTTTTTTTTTCCTCCATTTTTGACCATTTTTCGAGCTCAAACGCAGGGAAGAGGGAGAGGGAGAGGGAGAGCGGAGAGCAGAGAGGGAAAGAGAGGGAGAGAAGAGAGGAGGGAGACACACACACACAAATGGGCCCTGCATTCCGGCCGAGCGTCCGATCGTCGCAGCTCCGTCCGATCGTCGCAGCTCCGTCCGATCGTCGAGCTCCGCGTCTGCCTTCTTCCTCCGCCTCTGCCTTCTCTTCTTTCTTCTTCTTTCTTTCTTCTTCTTTCTTCTTCTCTTCCTTCTTTCTTCTGCGTCTGATTCTGATTTTCTGATTCAAAAAAAAAAAAAAAAAAAAAAAAATCGAACGACGAAACGACGTCGTTTTGTAATTAGGGGGATTCGGGGAGGCTCAATTCGAGCTCTCTAGCACGGTTGTTTTTTTTTACCTTCTCGAAAGATATCTTAATAAGATTAAATGAATTATAACTAATAAAGATGGAGTGAAGACTTAAAATAACATTATTTTTTATTTTTATGATTAATGAATTATTGATAAAAATGATTAAGTTGAAATTTTAAAAACATCCAACATAATTATAAATTTTGTAGTATTTTTTTTAAATTTAAAAAAGAAATTCAGTGTAATTCATTTATTTATCTAATCTAACTACGTGAGGAGAGGAGGTATTGGTGGAGGGAGGAGCATACTCGAACTCATGATGAGATAAACAGCTTCACAAGTTCTTAACAATTGAGGCTACTCGATATCTATAACATTACACTCTTGTTTCTTTTCTCTACCTGTCAAAGTAGCTCCTCCCCTAATTTATTGTTTTTATATGCAACTACTCCCCTAAAACATGTTATTATGATCTTATCTACAAATCCAAACTATAGATGAGGTGAGCAGAGAAAATGACCATAGATTTTGTATTTCTAATGGTTTTAATTTCTTTTTGCAATCACATTTAGAATGAGGAGAAGACAAGTTTGTAGTGTCCCGTCCAGTCTCAAATTTTAATGACTTTGATTTCTTTTTGCAATCACATCTAAAATCGAGAAAAAACAAGTTTGTAGTGTCTCGTTCCTGTCACGAATCATATCAAGAACAAGATAAATCAAGAAATAATAGAAATGAGACGGTAATGAGTTAATTTTATAATTTTATTAATAAAAATGAAAAATGATATTACATGACGAATAATAATCTACAAGTAATGACACTTACCAAACGTCAAATAAAAAATAAAAATAAATGTTTAGTATAATAATTTAATACTTAAATTTATTATAATTATATATTATATATTTAATAAATATTAGACGGGGTAAAACGGGATGGGGAGGAAAAAACTCATTCCCACCTTGTTTCCTCATTGGGGTGGCAAAACTCGTACAAGGTGAGACAAAAAGAAATTGTCATTCCTAGTCACATAATGCCAATGAAGCCATTTGAAACTGATGACACCACCAAATACACTATTGGGAGAGTTACATTAGAGAAAATAAAACCAACCAACTATACATGATTGGCTGGTAATCTCTAAAAAGATGATTCACCTCACTTCCCCAGGCAATTGGTGTGTTTCAAACCCATACTATCTTTGAAAAATTGCATCCAAACACACCATTTCTTTGTCAAATTAGGCTTTATTTTTGGGGCATTGTGGGTTCAAAATGGCCCAATTTTGTCATCCTGCCAAGTGCTGCAGGTGCAAGGATCAAACATCAAGACCCCCCAAAAAAGGGATCAACCAATGTTGGGATTGTACATATTGAACACCATGTACGCAACAAAACTGGTCAATTGACATGACTTCAAAATCTAGGACGTAGTACCATGAAATGTGAGCACTCTCAAATTTTGAGCAGGTTGTAATCTCTTGAAGTAAGCAAGTTTAATAGAAGCTATTCCGCATGTTACACTTGTTGCACACAACTATTATTCATGAAATCAAACTTCTCACTTTACAAAAACAAGGAATAGAAAACATAAGCATGTTCGAAGGATCTCTAACACCGACTTCCCCAACAATCACAAATGAGAAAACTCATTCTCTACAAACTCATTCTCTACAAACAACTGAGCAAGCATGACCTGAATGTCTTCTTTACCAAAAGCATTTGTCAAACCAAATGCTTGTAAGCTGCCATTGGCTCAAGAAAAGCATAGAGAACCACAACAAAAAGATGCTCATAACAAGGTCCAAGTATCAACCAAATAAGGATCAGAGGGCATGAGGAGAATTCCACATGTATATTGAATTTTCCAGCTGTGTATTACAGCATGTAACCGAATTGCAATTCCTATACATCTCAACATTATGCAATTATATAAAATATGTTTCAGGACTACTCTCAATACAAGATATATTGACATGAATATGCAGGTCACCTACACCAGGGAATGGTCAAGATAATAGCAACATTAGCCGGTAGTTTCAGGCTGCAGCTGTTCATGAACCGCCTTGTAACAATGGAGACTGCAAAGAGGAAGTTTGGACTTCGAATCTCGGTACTTGTATGGGTTGGTACAAGATGGGCCAGCACATTTTTCACGCGGGGGAGGATAACTGAAAATCCACATAAAAATCATCAAACCTCTTTCACATAAAAATAACTGAAAATCCACATACAAATCCACATTTTTCATGTGAAGGTGTATGACAATATGTGGACAGTTTCAAGAAGACACCATCCACAGTTTCAAAGATAAGTGAAGCCAAAAACAAAAAGAAAGAAAGAAAGTCCTGCCTGCAAGGTTTGGAGTAAAAAATGCTAGGCAACCCCATATCCTTTGAGAATGTAACAATAGTCCCAGTAGGGCCTGTGACATATCTAATGGTGTTTGAAGGAAGCATCAGTGCATTGGCAGCCCTCTCCTGCATAATACAATATTAATAACAAAATTAAAAGACATCTAACTTCATCGTGACATAGAAAAGAAGAGAAATTATCTGAGGCTCATAATATACCTGCGCCAATTCTTCCTGGCGCTTCTTTATTTTATCTTCTCGCTTCTTCCGACTCGAATCTTGCCCAAGTATTTTCCTAATTGCCTCAGCCTATAGAAAATTCATCAATCATGCTCATTTCCACTTCAGAAGATCTCAAAAGCATAAAAGTGAAACAATAGGAAATAGAACAAAAACAAAAGGCAAACCTCTGATTCCCGAGCCGCCTTCTCAACTTGCACTCTACGTCTTTGAGCAGCCTCAGCTTTCTTCAGTTGCTGCTCCGTTTCTGAAAGCTTCTCCTTTTGCCCTGTGGTGACCAACCAGGTACAAATTAAATAAGTTAATTGAGCAAAGATACTCTTACAAACATTCACAGAGGTTTTAGAAAGGCAAAAACAACAACAAAAATGCAATAGGTACTAACTTCGAGGAGGGACGGGTGGTAATCCACTGGGGAATTCAATTACACTTGCACCAGATGCAGAAGAAGCATCTTTGTTCAAAAGGGCCCGCTGGCGAGTTGTGAGAGCCGGTTCCCTCTTACTTTCAATTGACGAATCCCTCTTACTTTCAATTGACGAATCAATGGAATCCTTCCTCGGTTTCTTCTTTTTGTTGCCTCCAGGCTCAACATCGGACGCCAGTTCTTCTTCCTCATCATAATCTGTGTCCTCAGATCCTCTTTCTGATCGGGACTTCTTTTTACCGTCTTTACTTGACATTGAGGCAAAATCTTCCAAAATCTCATCACACTTGCCATTCTTAGAAACCCTAGAAATTCGTTGTTGTTTCTTGATTGATTCTTCCTCAAAATCTTCCCTTCCAGCAGCAATCTTAAAAGTTCTCAGTTTCTCAAGGTATCTAATCTCATCATCTTCATCATCTTCGTCAAATGCCCCATCCAATACACGTCTCTTTGGCACCCTCTTGCTCTTACGAACTGGCTCTGATTTCTCAACTTGGTTTCCAGATGCATTCTTGCTGGGCATCTTCCCCATGGAAGAATCCTCCTTTGCCCAAGTAGAACTGTCTCTTGAGAAATCCTTCCATGGAATACCTAGCATGCCACTGTTTTTATACAGAGGAGAATTATCATCATCAGAATTGTCCTGGAATTGAGGGAAAAAAAATGTTAAAAATGAAAATATTGCAGGGACTCCAAATGTTAATGTAAAACAAAAAGATCCAACTGACTATTTAACACACATAAATACAAAAGATTTATTTGCCATTCTTATTGAATCACATATAGTTCAGTCAAAGGATATATGTCACGGTGTAATCCCAAGGATCAAGTGAACAAATTAAGAATATGTCAATTAAATATATTACTTGATTTGCATATCCTGTACCTTCTTTTGGGGGGTTAATTACACTTTTGGTTCTTGTAATATGCATTACGTGTGATTTTGACAATTTTTCAATTGCGTCAATTCAGTCCCCAAAACACAAAAATGTGTCTTAATTTGGTGCCCAAACCTGACACTGTCGGAATCAGGAGTATTTTAGACATTTTATCTTAATGACTAAGGGAATATCTCTTTTCTTTTCTTTTTTTGATCGAGACTGAGGGCACATCTCCATCCCCGATTCCATCATTCGTTTTGGACAGCATCAGTTGGGGGACCACCTAAATACACATTTTGCATTTGGGGAGTAAATTGACACATGAAGGAGCCCAAAACGGGACAAAACGCATAGAACTAAAGGTGTACTGAATATTTCTCTCTCTCTCTCTCTCTCTCCCCCCATAGAAATAAATCCTTGTGCTGTTTTGTTGTGGGAATAATGTTGAGGCTAATACAAACTTAGCATGTTGAAATGATTTTTTCAGTCTTTGGAAACCAAACATATTCATTTTTCCTTTCATCAATGTTTCTAAAATTCAGTTTTCCTTTATCAAAAAGGACTGAAGAAAAGGTAAGATGAAATAAATAGGTATGCAAATCAAGGCTATTTGCATTGACCCTCCTCATGACAAGCATGTATTCAACACAACATTATAAGGCATCCGTGTGGGAAACTCAAGCTTAAATTGATAACTCACATACACAATCATGCACAGAATTTACAGAATCATAAGTTCAGCCAAGGAGCATTTGTTAGAAACCTGGAGAATAAGCTTAGGACGTGATCGAGGAGCATCTGAAGTTCTAGAATTTTTTGTAGAATACCCACCACCTGATGCACCTTGTGAATTAGACTTTGTTTGAATCGTACATGTGACACCACCAACCTTAAGCTTAACCTTTTTAAGCTTATTATTTCCAAGTTCATTCCCATTCATTCTTGGATGTTCTGAACCTTGGATTTCACCATTCCTTCCATCATGAATATCTGAAGTTGTAGACCGCAATTCCAAGCTTCCCTTTGTCTTGCTTGTGCTTTTCCACTTAGCAGGGGTGGAGATTTCTTCACTATACTGTCTCTGATTCAACCCACTCCCTCCCTGATCAATGCTATCTTCCAAACCTCCATTACCAAATGACAAACCAGATGACCCATCCTTCTTAATCCTCTTATGAGGGTATCCACCTGCTTTGCTAGCAGAACCCTTCAAAACACACCGATTAAGATTGAACTCTTTCCTCCTAGAATTAGTGTCGCCCCCTGTATTCTCATCACTGGAAACCTTGCTCACATCATCCGAAGCTGGAGTCAATGTTAAGGGTGAATGATCATGACTTTCAGAAAACTGCAGTGACTCAGGTCTAGGTCGCCGGGAAGTTTGGCTCCTCTTCTTTCTTATAATGTTTCCTATACCTCCAAACTGGGGGCTCCCAAGCTCTTCCATGAAGAAAGGATCTTAAAACACAATTCCTCGAGTGCCAATATTAATCAGATGTTGAAAGGAATGATCATAAAAGCAACAAGCTGGAGCAAATCTAAAAATACTGCACCAAAATATATGGAATCAATAAGCAGAGATCAAGCAAATATTAACCATACCTTCTGTTTTTTAAGAATAACATTAAATCAAGAAAACAGTCACAAGAAAATACACCCTAAAAAATAGTCCCAACAAAAAGAGTTTAAAAAGGGTGACCCAGTATTCAAGACTCCTGCTAAAGCAAGATTTTAGGGGGAAAATGTAAGCAACTGTACCCCCATTTCTGTAGAGGAAAGTCCCAACAAAAAGAGTAAATAAGAGTAATTGACCCAAAAAATTGTTAATATAGAAAGATAATCATAATTAATAAGAGGAGTATAAATCTACAAAGCAACCCCCAACAATGTAGCCATGTAAAATGGAAATAGCAGAAACATAAGAGGAATTGATCAAAGAGTATAATGTGCCAAATGCCTGAAAAATATAGATAGACCAATGTGCATAACCGGGAACCCATTAACTGATCACCAGTACATTGAAACAGATCCAGATGACAAAAACCTAATACTCGTATTTACCAATAAAAAAGAAACTAAATTAAAACCCAAAAAAATGAAGTTGACTTTTATATGAAGAAACTAAGAGAATTGTGCACCAAACTGACACATTCAACAAAAAAGCATACAAATCAAAAACCTGGAAACAAAATAACATATTCAAATCAACCCATCACTTGAAAACACTATAACAAAATTATCAAATTATATGAAAACCAAAGTGACCACATTCATTGATGGACAGACATGAATCAAACCCTTCCAAATTAAATTTTAAAAAAAATTAAAAAAAAGAAAAAGAAAAAAGAAATCACCCAAACCCACATACCTAAAATCACACCCGTCAACAAAATACATGACAGATTAATAAAAACACAGAAATTCAAAAGAGCTAAAATACATACTATACCCAGAAGGAAAACCCCATCGAATCAGCAGAAAGACATACCTCGTTGATGAATGAAAATTTGGGTCGCCGTGAAAAGAATTGAAGAGCCCTGGGAGAGAAGAACCCAAAAGAAGAAGGGTAGAGAGAGAAAGATGGGAGAGAGAAGAAGATATAAATAAGACAGAGAATGGGGGGTCGGTGAGAGAGAGAGAGAGAGAGAGAGAGAGAGAGAGAGAAAGAGAAAGAGAAAGGTCGTAGTTGGGTTAGGGTTAGGGTTAGAGATAGCGTTGTTGTTGTTGTGAGGGTCTCACTATAAGTATAGTGGTAAAGGAGACTCGTAGTAATCTTCTCCATTTTTTTGTTATTCCCACACACACAAATACACACCCCTGCTGTGAATTTTGTTGGGTTAGACTCGTCTCGGTCACCCGGCTCAGTCCCAGAGTAACCCACCTCTGTCTCTCTCTCCCTCCTTCCTTCTCTCTCTTCACTTTCTCTCTCTAGATTTTCTCTCTCATCGCCTCATCTTCCTTTTATTTCCCTCCTCTTCTACACAGGTTGCGCTGCAAGTATGTGCGCAGGTTAAGGTCCTACGCATCCCTATGATTATGTTAGCGCTTCCCCCCTCATTTTGCTTCTTTTTTTTTTTTAATTTTAAATAAACAAAAAAATTTCAACAAAATTTTTTTAAAAATTTAAAATATCTTTTTTATATTACATAAAAAGTATTCATCAAGTTTTCTAATAATTTTCAAAAATGTTTCACCAAATATGAAACTTAAAACAAAGTAAGTCTCTCTTTCATTTTTAGTAATGGAAGATATTCACAATATTATTTTTTGATATCTAAGATCCCTAAACCCACACACATATCAGAGAAATTTGACTCTCTCTCTCTTTCTGATCTTCATTCTATCCAAACCAAACCCTCTCTCTTCATCTCTCTTTGCTCCTTTCTCCTCTTCCGGTCTTCATCTCCAACGCCGCCCAGCCATAGCAACTAAGGTCGCAAGAGTTACTGGCTTAGCGTCGTCTCTGATCGGAATTGTGGGTCGTGACTGCGTATCCAAGATTAGGTGGGCGTCATCTTCGTCGGAGACCTCTCTAAAGCCCATCAAGAAGATCACTGATCCTCTCTCCAGCGTTATCGACGCCGTTAACGACTGTAAACTCCCTCCGGAGCTTTGTGGCCAACGTAACGCCGTCAGGTATGTCAATTACCTCCCATTTGCCTAAATCAAAACACTTACTTTCTAATGCAAAACCCTAAATTCAAACAATTGTATAATTGTTCGACTTTCTTCAACCAATTACAATTGCAATTGCAAGTTCATTTCTCTTTACACTGCCATCGCAAACCTCGCATGCCTTCAAGCCTTTGAATCTTTCATGTAGCGGCAAAAAATCAGTTGATTACTGCTTGCATTAGTCCAAGCCAAGAAGTTGTCGATGGTAAAGATTCCAAAATGGCTTTGGTTGAAGATGAAGAAACAGAGGTGGTTGAGTCAAAAAGAGAAGAGTTCATCGTGAATGACAGTATTTGGAATCAAATGGTAGAAATTATGAAGTTTTCAGGGCCAGCTATTGGTTTGTGGATTTATGGAAATTGTGTGAATTTTCTCTGGACGTGGAAATTGTATGAATTTTTTTTCTAGATTTCTGGTTTTGTATTATAGTTTTGTTGTGTGCCATTGTTGCTATTGGAAGAGCTTGAATTGAATTGCAGTGGTTGTATTGAAATGGATTTAATATGGGTTTTAAAGGGATTTTCTCTGGTTCGGTCAAAAATACAAAGAACATTCTGATCTAGAGAAAATTCTCTCAACCACATTAACAAACAAACAACAGTGAACCCAGTACCAAAACATCAGATAAATTCTCTAGGGAAGGTCTGAGAAATTTGGAAAGTCCAGAGAAATTATTCCCAGAATTTTGCTGGACCAATTTTCTCCATGAAGTCGAATTTCTATCAATTGTTTGGGAAATTTCTATCATTTTCTCTGAATGAATTTAATAAAATTTTGTTGTACTTATCTGGGGGAGTTTGTTGCTCATTCGATTTTATTTAATGTTGCAGATTGATTTGGAAAGTGGGAATCAAAGTTCGATTGCTTGGATTGATGTTCATGGTAAGTGATTTTTCCCAAGACCTTTGTTGATGGCAGTGGAGAATTTGCAAACATTTCCAGAGATCCGAAGATTGAAGTCAAGAATGTGTCTTCTTCAAATCCGAATATCAAAATTCAAATGTCACCGAGGACCAAGTTTTTTGGTTCTGAAACTTATGGAATTGGTATCTATTTGTCTCTATTTTTGGTGTTTGAGTAATTCAATTTTCTCTGGTTGTTCAATTTTCTCTGATTGTTCAATTTTCTCTAATTGAAATGTTCAATCCATGTTTATGTGCGCCAAGCGTTTAATTATTTCTCTTCAATCCCTCTCTCTCCATCTCCATTAAATTTTTCTGGCTTAAACTAGAGAAAATCTCTGGTATGGATTAAATTTCTTTGGTTTAGACCAGAGAAATTCTCTGGTTTGGAAATCTATACTTTTGTTGTGTGTATTTCTTGGTTTCAATGCTCACCAACCATGATGTGCAATGGTTATCATGGTTTGGTTTTGAATAAATTTTAAACTCATCATGAGATTACAGATGTTTGGGGTTTGAAAGATTCTGACTTGTTTGCAATATATGTTAAAAGAGTTTGAATTCAGTGAATTTTCAATTTTCTCTGCCCTGTTTGGAATTTTCTTTGTGATATGTCCAAAGAAATTCATTGGATCGAATTTTCTCTAGATCGATGTTGAGAGACCTTAGATATTATGAAAATATTGAGTGTCCTTTATGTTATAAAATCTTAATATCAGGGACCTTAAAAAAAAAATCCCCAAACAAAATCCCGTTGTCTTCTCAAAATTATTTTTTGTTTTTAAATGAAAATATGAAATAAAAAACAAAAAACACAACCAAAGACCCTTTTAGCTTTAAGGGTTAAAGGGGTTAATTACAAAAACAAAAAATTTAGGATTTTGTATGTTTTTCAATTTAAATTCCAGAATTTTAATTTCGACAAATTAAACCCTAGAGTTTCATTCGTGTTTTAATCTGACACTTCCATCCATCTCCGTCATATTAAACTAACGAAATCTGGACAGAATTTCAGATTCAAACCCACATATTTAAATACTTGTATCTCCCTCGTCGTAACTCCGTTTCGGCTTATTTTTGCATCATTGGATTCACCTTATAGCCTAGTTTTCATTCCACTTTTCATACGCCTTTTTCCACATCTTTTCACTTGTCGTCAGAGCTCCAAAAGTTGGCCAAAAATAAAATTTTTCTCTATTTGGGTAAAATTTTCATATTCAAATCCACATATTCAAGCACTTGTAACTCTCTCGTCGTAATTCTATTTCGCCTCATTTTTACGTCGTTGGATTTACCTCATGGCCTAATTTTCATTCAACTCTTCATATGCCTTGTTCCACGTCTTTTTACTTGCCATCAAAGTTCCGAAAATTGGCCAAAAATAATATTTTACTCTCTTTGGGCAAAATTTTTAGATTCAAATCCATATATTTAAGCGCTTGTATCTCTCTCGTCGTAACTCCGTTTCACCTCATTTTCGTGTCGTTAGATTCAACTCATGACCTAGTTTTTATTCCAGCTGGAGCTTCAAAAGTTTGCCAAAAATAAGATTCTCTCTCTCTCTCTCTCTCTCTCTCTCTCTTTTTTCTTGCTGGTATCGCAACATTATTCTTGGCAGTGGAAATGCGATGGATGATGCTTGATTGGAAACCAAGGCACACTAACATGCTCACCAACCCATTTAGTTTTTGATTTTTATGTGTAGTTATATACCTATCACTACTCGACGACACCGCCACCATTACCGACACCACCTCATCTTGCAAATAATGATGATGATGAAGCAATAGTAGCAGCAAGCCAAGAAGAGGAGGAAGAAGAGAGAGGGAAAAAAAAGAAGAGAAAAAGCTTATTTTTGGCCAACTTTCGAAGATCCGACGGCATGCAAAAAAAAGTAAAACAAGGCATATGAGGGGTGGAATAAAATTTAGGCCATGAGTTGAATCTAATGACGCAAAAATGAAGTGAAATGGAATTAAGACAAATGAGATACAAATGCTTGAATATGTGGATTTGAATATGAAATTTTTACCCAAAGAGAGAAAAAATCTTATTTTTGCCCAACTTCCGAAGTTCCAATAGCAAGTAAAAAAATGTGGAATAAGGCGTATGAAGAGTGGAATGAAAACTAGGCCATAAGGTAAATCCAATGACACAAAAATGAGGCGAAACAGAGTTACGACAAAAGAGATACAAGTGTTTAAACATGCAGGTTTAAATCTAAAATTCTGTCCAGATTTTCGTTAGTTTAATATGACGGAGATGGATAAAGGGGTCAGATTGAAACACGGATGAAACTCTAGAGTTTAATTTGTTGAAATTGACCTTCTAGGATTTAAATTAAAAAACACGCGAAACTCTTTTTTTTATTTTTTTGATAATTAACCCTAGCTTTTATTATGACATTAAAAAACCCTTTATGATTTTAAATTTGTGGATATTAGTCATACTATTTTATCGAACACAAAATCTTAAACATAAACTCATAAACTTTTCAAGCATACAATATTTTACTCTCTTCTTGTAATTATTTTATACATTTGTAAGAATGAGTTGAGTAACAAGAATATTATTTAAAAACTTCAACAAAACAAATAAATGAATATAGGTTCACACCTCTTCTCAATAGGAATGAAAAGTATATATTTACCAAAAATATTTTATTTTTCTATAAATTTCTGTTAATGTTAGAAAGTTTATTTGCTTAATATTATCAATGATTTCTTGAAAGAGTTAAATTGGTGTAGATTTATAGATATGTTTTTACGAGCTTGTTTGGCTTATTTAGCATTTTTACTAAAATTTTACTTTCCTAATTTTGCTGTGAATTGATCTCAAACAACTCTCAAATTAAGCAAATATCATAAATAACTCTTGTTGATACAAGTAGTTGGCAAGTGATTGGATATGTATAATATAATTAGAATGTAGTTTAAACTGATAGTGAGATACAGTTATGTATAACTTTCATTCACAAAATCTGATCTGCTCTTTTTCTGGTGCCATACAACAATCCTGTTTTCAAACTTTCTTGAATCTGCAGCCTACAATTTGCATTGGGGTTTCTACGAGGATCAACTGTGTGATCTTCCCCATTCTCTATTTTGCTGTAAATCAAACAGCTTATCATTTCCTTTATATTCACAACACGATCGATCACTCATGTTTCCATCACAATTGTGCTCGGGGTCAACATCAAGAAGCATTATTTTCTTCCAAATGAACTCGTATTCCAAAGTTACTACAAACATGCTTACATTCATCATTGATGCGCTAAATTGTTAAATTGTTATGTCAATCTATTCAAACGTTACAAGCCAATGTAATTCACATTTTTTGATTATGGTAAAAGCACAAGTAAATGAAAACCAAATTAACACTGAACTATATTATCACATGAAACTAAGATGCCAAGGAATCGATTGAAAACCCTTTAAAGTCAATCCAATAATAAAATTTGGAGAGAGAGAGAGAGAGAGAGAGAGAATATAAGAAGCTAACAGGCTTTTGTACACAATGTTCATCCACCATGTAGAACGACCGCTGCCTAGGGGAAAACTGAACAATAGTTCTCCACAGTGGATTACAGAAGAATGACCAATTTCCAACAACAATCACCAACAGACTTGTAAAATCCTCATCGGCCTTCATGAAGATCTTCAGAGAATACAGCAGTCCGAGAGATGTTATCAATGTCCAAGGCACTTAAACCAGAGTATTGACCAGAAGAGAAAATTGAAGATGTCCTGTCTGATTCAAAGGTGGCAGATGACTGCCTGAGGTTGGGTCGGGTGTTAGAGGAAGTCAACACGGCATCTTGATACTCCGTGATGCGCTGCACCATTTTAAGTGACTGTACCACTTCTCCCATTGTGGGCCTTTGGCTTGCCTCGGGGGCCACACAAGCCGCTGCTATCGTGCAAACCCGTACAAAATCTTCCTTTGTGTACTTCCCTCCAAGCTTTGGATCCGCAAGTTCTTCAAGCCGATCTTTATCTCTAAGAATTGGCCTGGCCTGCAGGTTCCATAGTTTAAAATATTGGTATCAGATAGTATAGACAATATCGGCCAATATATCAGTGAATAATGGTATTGGAAAGCCAAAATTTCCGTTATGTAACAACTGATATTTAAAACCCAACCAGTGCAACCCCATTATTTCAAATTTCAAATTTCAAAAAAATATTGTTTCAAATATACAAAATAACAATTAAACTGTCTATAAAATATTAAATTTACTAACCCAAGTAACAAGGTTCTCCTGTCCTGATGGTTGGGACATATCCACAGGCTTCCTTCCAGTCAGCAACTCGAGGAGGACAACCCCATAGCTGTAGACATCACTTTTTACTAGTAAATGTCCAGTCATGGCATACTCCGGAGCTACATACCTATATATCAGTTTTATCCCATTTTAGTGCCAATTATCAGGAGAGAGAGATTCAGTTTAGGAAGAGAAGTGAAACTGACCCAAATGTACCCATAACTCGAGTAGACAAGAAATCTGCCCTGCCTTCGGGAGCATGTTTGGCAAGGCCAAAATCAGCTACTTTAGCGTGAAAGTTATTCTCAAGCAATATATTGGATGCCTTGAAATCTCTGTGGATAACACAAGGTTGGGAGTCTTCATGCAAGTATGCAAGTCCTCTAGCAGCATCAAGTGCAATCTTCATTCTGGTATCCCAATCCAGAGGACAATTTACTCCCAATGGACCTGAAGCAAAATCAGACCATTTATTAGCAGATATTCAACTCAAGGATTGTGTTACATAAACTCTTCTAGTTCCCATAGTGTGCCTGTGTGGATAAGGGTGTGAGATATGTGTACCTGTACCCAATCTAAACATTTCGATCCTTTAATTTTTATATAATGTCTGAAGAAAAAGAAGACACTCACATCTGATAGTAAAGAAAAAAATTTAGCTTCTCACACGAATGAAAAATACAAATTCCATAATTTCCTAAAACCCATTTAATTTAAACTATATTTCTAAATAATTTGCATCATCTTAGTAAGAATATTATACAATATGCAATATATACAAGTATTTTAAGACGTAATGTAGTACCCATACCAACTTTTGGATGCATATCACAATATACTAAGATTTAGATTGAGGAAAATCTAATGCTTGGACATGTACGTGTGCCAAATACTCGTACCCAAGTCCATATAACATAGCTCAATAGATAAAATGAAACTAGCTATTCTAATTGATAGATACTATTTTTGCTGAGTTCTTCAGAATAAATATATCAATCACAAGATGCCAAAAGAGTCTCAGACGTAACAATTTAATTTACCATGAAGCCAGGCCTCCAAACTTCCATTTGGGACAAGCTCATAACAAAGTAGGTTCTGCGAGGAATCATGACTGGTATAATGACCCACAAGTTTCACAAGATTACGGTGATGCAACCTACTAAGCATCTCAACTTCAACTAGAAACTCTTTGCCCCCTTGTTGCCCTCCACTAGTTAGCCTCTTTATCGCTACAGCTGTGCCATCACTTAAGACACCCTTGAAAACCCTGCCAAACCCACCCTCTCCGAGAATACTAGCAGGTTCGAAGTTATTTGTTGCTTCTTTAAGTTCTTCATATGCAAGAAACCGTGTACTGCTTGGGTGGCGAATAGATCCTGCTGCCGGAAGTGCATCAACAGTCCTTGGCTTTGCTATAATAACAAAGAAGAGAGAAAGTAAGAAAGCAAAAGAGATACAAAGAGACCCCTACAATTTGAAAATATAAATACATCTCTATTAGAGATTTATTATTTATTGCATTAATATATAATCACAAGCCTTAATGTAAAATCCCATGATGAAATTTTTTTATGCTGGTTGATAAAACTTGAACAAAAGCATTCTGAGCAGTAGCATTTAAATATTCATGTGGGAATCAGATAGTTTTTTTTTTCCTGGTTCCCATAGCATTTAAGATGCTCACCCATTCTCGATAATCAAAAAAAAAAAAAAGAAAAAAGAAAAGAAGAAGATGGACTCACTGCTCAGCAAAATAAAAGGTTTAAAAAAAGTTTCATAATACCATATTTTAAAATAAAAACAGATACAGATTCCAAATACTGTGTGAAAGAAAGGAAAATTATTTCATTTCCATATGGTGAGGATACACACCCACAGATAGAAAGGTAAAATCCCAAGGAAAACTGGATCTAAAAACAAACTTAAGTCCTGGACTGCCTTATCTCATATAGAAGTTGTTCTCTTTGTGTTTATGAAACTGATTTAATTTTTGCAGAATTAATATCTTATGACTAATGAACTTAAAACATAAAAACAAAACAAAATAAGAAATTAAGAAATAAATAAATAACTTTCATTTAAGACACATTACTTTCACAAGGCAAACTTCGGAAGCCTTTTCCAAATTTAGAGACATTACAATTTCTACCTGTGGTTTGCTGTTAGCCTATTACATGATCAATCAAAACTGCTAATCAAAGACATTTAGAAAATGAAAAAAATAAGGCCTTGTTTGGCATGATCTAAAAAAGTCAAAAAGTCACTATCCTATTTAAGTCACATCATCTTATTTAAGTCACATTACCTCTCTAACACATCATTTCAAACCCAATCCATATTTCATAAAAAGTCAAAAAATGCACTTATTTAGATCATCCCAAACCACCCCTAAGTAATGCAATAACATAAATACGGACCTAAATTCCATTTTTATACATACCAGTCTCTTTGGCAGATGCTTTTTTATTCCCTTGACGAGAAGAACATGAACATATTATAAGGACAGCAATGATAGCAGTGATCAGCATGCCAGCACCAATTCCAACTATAAGAATCAAATTTGGATGTTTCCCATTGTTTGAATTGGCAAGTTGTGTAGGAGTTGAGGGCAAGAGTGGAGGTGCTTCTGCCGATGGCGTAGCAATAGCAGGAGCTGTACAAAAGTCACAAAGCTTTTATAAAGAAATAGAACAAAAACAAAGGTACTATAGAAATATCAATTTGCACATACACGAGCTGCCTCTAGTAATATCTGTATGATCCACACCTCCACGGTTGTAGGGAAATAAAAGGTTATAAGAAAATAAAAGAGAACATTTTAATGATATTAACTTACAACTTGGAAACATAATACTCTACAAGCCAAATTAATCTCTTCAAATGTCAACATGATATAGCATATTTTATTTATGCAAGAACAAAGTTACTGTACAACCATAGCTTATGGGGAATGACAAATTCAGTTTTACACGAGGGAAAAAAAAATAAAAGCAGAATTAGAAAAGAAAATAAATATTTTCACAATTCCCACTCCAGAAGCTCTTTTAGCATTGACGGGAAAAACAATTGTAGCCTTTGTACATTTATGAATCGTGGAAAATAAACCCATACACTGGTACGAGGGCACAAATAAAGAAGTTATACTTTGCCACGGTGGAATTAGCCAAACAAAAAGTACATCTATATGTATGCAATATGTCGTCTAAACTAAACCCTCTTATGCTTCCATGGCCAAGTAAAAGCAATTATGATCATGAGCAGCTTCTACTGGTAGCAACAATAATGAACAAAATGCTTCCCACATCCTGGATGACCAAATTTCCATAAACCAAAATTATAAGTTCCAATGGACTTACAAAACACATAGTTGTCTTTGCCTTTAGGTATCACATATAGCCTGCCTCCATTATTGATAGAGTTTTCATTCTCCACATTCACAGACCAAGTGTAGAAGAAAATAAAGTTGTGATGGGCAACCCTTGCTTGCACAGACAAGGACAGTGAATCAAGTTGAAAGCTTGATCCAACTGCAAACCCATGATTGCATATATTTAAAGCACACTTGTTTGTAACTACAGCAATTATGCAATGTAGTGAAATTCATCAAGCTAAATTAGTTCATCAATGTGTTAAAAGTGTACAAAAACAGCATGTATCACAAGGCATAAGCCTAAGATATTTCAAGTTATATCACGATTCACGACTACAAAGGGTTAGAGCATCTTGGACATGCACGATTGAAGGGATATCCTAAAAGCATAACAGGTAAGGTAAAAATTACCTTGAGATGGAGCAAGGGGTTTAAACCAGGTTATGTTGAGAATTTTGTAATCACCCACTAAGGTAGGGTCTAGATGAACTTTATGCAAGGATAGTGAAGAGTTTATTGCAGATGCTTCACTGGCAGAGAAACCGATTCCTGTATGTGGAGTAATATCCATTGAAATATTAAGTCTTGATAAACCGACCAAGTAAAAGTCGATCAAATTAATCTGAGGAACCTGCAAACCAAGTTGCAAAGCAAATTCTTGTAGAAAAGTATTCCAATTTGGGTTTGATGAAACATTTAAAAGGAGAAGGTCAAGCTTTATTGGGTATACACAATTGCAACCCTCGCTCCCTTGTTTCAGCACCGTGTCTGGTCCACAACAGTCTGGGAGAATAAGAAACCAATCCCAATGTTAATACCAGAGTAAGATGATAAACCAAGCAACAGTTCCATGAAAGTGAATAGCACAGTCATGGAAGTTGATTTATTCATGAAGTAAAGCTGGCAGTTAAGTGTTCTACTTATACTTTCCACTTGATTAAATAATAATATAAGAAAAAAACCTAATTAACACTTATTCCAGTTGTTTCCTGACCAAAAACAAAAGAGTACAAAATGATACATCTTACTGGAGGAGTAAGGAGATAGCGGCGGCTGAGCTAAACCAGAAGGAATTGTTCCACCAGTGGATTGTGTTGGGGAAATATTTGCCAAGCGAGGAGGTGCAAGGCCTTCACTGGGAGGCGCCACACCACTCTTCTTCATTGATAATTTCAACAAACGTGATCTTGAAGGGGGGTGAGTAGCAGTTATCAGTGGGCCATAATATGGAGGCTCAGATGGTGATAGAACAAGCTTTGGAGCACCACGAGGCGAAAAATGTTTCAAATGTGATTTATAGAACAAAGGTCGATTGGCTGGCAGGGGCAGATCAGGAATAGCAGGCGCTGCAAAAGGTGCTATTGTTGGAGATACTAAGTTTGCTTCCAATAGATCATCGCGTAAATGAGCACCAGTGATGCATAACACAGATAAAACAAGCAACTGCTTAAGCATTAACCACTGAATCTTTTTTAATGGCCCTGCAATTTATATTACAATACAAGGATCAACATACTAAGATTAAGCAAACCACACAATCAACAATGGAAGGACAAATTAAAAGTATGAAAAGCATACAAAACCCCGAAACAATAAAGCATACGTTACTACATCCAAAAAGGACCACATATTCGGAAAGCATTGCAAATATTTATCTTTTTCAATGAACAACAATTGATTTCCAGTACAAACTTAACCTATTTGATTTCTGAAAATTAGTGGAAGAGGAAAAGACAAATCGAATAGAAATTTTCCAAGTAACACAATATTTAATTGCAGATAATTCAACTTCTTGGCTACTTTAAGCAAGTTCACAATTCCTGGAAGCCAAAACAGCAGATTCAAGATTTTCTTTCGTCTTCATCTCTATCTTTCTCAGTAGCCAAACAAGCCATAAAATAACTTTCAATCAAATATCCGCAAGGCATCCATTCGCTTCTAGACAAAACGTAACTAAAGGTCAGGTGCACGAAAACGACTTCTGTACTGAAGCTGACAAACAAACAAAGAAAAATAAAATTGTAGAACTTCTCTCTACTCGAAACAAACAAAGACTAATCAGTAACCCTAACAAAAGCAACTTGGAAATTACAGCAAACTAGTCATCACAAATTATCAACCACATGCTCCAAATTTTATAGATTCACAAAACTACAAGCCAATTAGAAGACCAAAACGATAGAAGAAGCTCAAGAACACACACCAGTGCCGCTAGAAACTGCGAACACCGACATCACCAACCGCCAAATTCACATGAAGAGTCCTCAGATCTGCAATATTCAACCAAACCGAGAGCTAGATCACTCCGAAGACAAGTAAAAGACTTTGAATACTACACAAACGCTACGAGCAGAGACCATTTGTATCAGCTATTGAATGAGGATCGAACGGTCGCGAAATCATCTGAGAATGAAGTTGAATTTGAGAATTTCGAGAAGAGAACCCCATTTTTGGAGCTATGAGGATTCAATCTTCTTCGAGAACCCAAAATTATGAGTCTTTGGTGGGAGATTTCGTTGGCTTCACTCTCTGTTATCAGTACTGAAGCTTTCGATCAACCTTTTTTTAGTGATTTTTTATTTTGGTTTGTTTTAGAAGCGCAAGCTTTTTTTATTTAACGTGTGACTTTGACGGATAATTGTTGACCTAACGGTAAAAAAACGATCGCGTCACTGAAATAGTAGTGTCTGCAAGAAGATGAGTGACGTTACTGTCTGTAGGAGGAGTAATTCTAGCGGATAGCGGTCCCACCTGTTTTACCCAAAACAGATACATCTTCTAATTTAAAAGTTTTAAAAGAACATTAATGATATAAAAAAATAAAATAAAAAAAAAATTAAGATTAAAATATTACATCACATAAAATTAACATATCAATTAGGGTTATTAGAACTTTTAATTTAAGATTCCCAATTTTTTTCCCTATCCAAAATTAATCCCCCCCCAAAAAAAAAAAAGAAGAAAATTACGTTTTAATCCCTTTCAGGAACAATTAACAAGATTTTTTACTCTAATAGTATTGTTAACTTGTTAATTAATTTATTATTTGTTAAGTTATTTGCTAACAATATAGAGTATTCTAAGCCTTTGTTTGGCAACTTAAGTTGGGTTGGGTTTGGGATTATTTTAACTAAAAAAAATAAAATAGATTTTTTAATTTTATAAGACAAAATGTCATATCTAATCTACAATCATTACATTCTTTTTCTCACAAAAAAATCAAAAAAATTAAAAAATTTATTTCAAATGAGACTTTTTAATTCCAGACTAAAATAATTAAAAAATCAACCCACTTCCCAAACGAACTCTAACTAATATAAAAGACAAATTAAAACAATGAGGGAATAGGTTTGGATCATCAAGACACATTCACTTTTTAAATTAACAGTTACTTAACACATAAATATGTCTCATTATTTATATTCTTTGTTAACACATTTTAATATATATATGTATATATTTTAATTACATTATTAGATATTTTCAATACTATTTCTTTAGGTATTACGCAACAGTTAAGGTATCTCCAACGGTGTGTTATTTTTTTTATCAAATTTGAGTAAATTTTTTTTTTGATATTACCTGCTCCAACGAAAGGATTTAGATTTTCATCAAATCACTAGTTGACTAGACGAACGAGAAGCCGGTTGACCGGCCAATCAACGGGTCAATATAAAAGTTTCACAATGGATTAAGGAACAACATCAGTGACCAAAATGATAAGGGGTCATCCCGAGGTCGACCTTGTAGTGTAAAATTTTGGCAAAATTTTGCTTTGAGGTGATCATATGGGAGGACATTCAAGGACATCTGATGGTGAAAATACAACGGTGATGAACAGTGATTTAATGAAAGGTACAAAATATCCTCAGTTTGACGAAATATTTTGTGCATTCTAAATTTGATATAAGTTTGATGAAACCATTGAAGCAGCAAAAAATGAACTTTTTCACCAAAAATTAATGATAGATTTGATGCAGCGTTAGATGGCGTTAGAGCATCTCTAATGGTAAGTTATTTGAGCTGTCATTGCCAAAATTTTACAAGAGTTTTAAAAAATGTTGCTCCAATGGGCTACTATAATCCCTGTCAAATTTGGCAAATGTCATTTCATCTCTCAAATTTGACAACAAGTTTGGCAATTGCCAAACTTGCCACATCATCCGAATAAACAGAATTTGGCTCCAAAATTTTCATGGAAGAAATAAACACAGTGAAACAATAATATACCAGAGATTGAACAATAATATAAAATAAAATAAAAAAACACATTGGAACAAAAAAATTGCCATTATAATAAATTTCTGGAGAAATTATTGCCAGAGATGGAACAATATATTCCAACTTTCCAAATTTCAACATACCAAACACAGAATCATCAAATTTCAACATACCAAATATAGTTTCACCAAATTTTCAATAATCCAAATTTAAGTTTCACCAATTTGAAGCAAACAAATTTTTTTTAAAAAAAATTAGAAAATGAACACAGTGAAGTAAAAAAAAAAATACCTGACAGTGAGAGGGAAAAGAGAGACAGATGATCTTCTTTATGTTCTTTGATACAGATGATTCTATAGATGATACATATGAGAGAGAGAAGTGTCTATCCGTGAAAGAAAACAACCGATCAATTGGATAGATAAGAGATATATATAGAGAGAGAGAGAGAAGAATGAGATAAAGACAGGGGTAGGGGGTAGAGAGAGACAAAGGTGATAGACGGAGAGTAGAGAGAGAGACTTTCGGTGATGGAGGGAGAAGAGATGATATCTGAGTAAGAGAGAGAGAGAGAGAGAGAAGATACACGTGGATGGTGGTGATGAAACCAAGCCGTTGTGCTTTGTTTGGCTAAAAAAAAAAAACACTAGTTTGTGTCAAAAATAAATATGTAGTAATATGTTTTTGGGTGACGTAAATTATATTTATTTTTATTTTTTTCCAATTTTTCAATTTTTTTCATTTTTTATATTTGTCTAGTCAGAAATAATATAAATATATAATTTTTTTTACAAACAGTTAAAAAAAATCACAAAAGACAAAAAATAAACAAAAATAAAATCACAAAAAAATCTATATCCAAACAACACCTACAAATTTAGAGGGAAAGTTGGTTGAAATTTGTCAAAATAACAAATGATCATAAATTATAGCAATAGCAATGATATTATAACAATAATAGTTGGAGATGCTCTTATATACCAATATTAGAGGGCCTCCATATTCCCCACTTTTGTATAATTGAATTTTTTTATATATATATATATAAAAATATATCTTATTTACTAAAAAAAAAACATAAGTTAAAAAAAAAAATTATATGTAGGCCTTAATAGGTAGATTTGTTGTCTAATAAATTATGTGATAATTAATAATGGCGGTGTTTGGAAAGATGAACTTTTGGATATTTTTTTTTTCCCACTAAAAGACAAATTGGTTATAAAATCAAAAAAAATAAATCCAAACAAAATATTGCATCAAATCCCATAATCATTTCACTTTTTCTCTCACAAATATCACATCCAACTACAAAAAAATCTAACTATCTTTCCAAATACAAATTTTTTTTTCTCCAATAATATCCTACAACTAAAAAAACCTACAAAAAAAACCCACTTCCCAAATACCCACAATATTTTTTATCAATATTATTAAAAAAAGTAATTAATTGTTAATTTTTAATTGACAGTTTAAAAATTTTATCACAAAAATTGTCATTAATTATAGTGACAGTTTTAAAAAAAGTTACTAATTTTTAACTTTCAGGGATAATTTCAAAAATTCGTTACAGAAAAATATCACTAACTATAAATTTTAGAAACAATTTATAAAAATCGTGACAAAAAAATCATTAATTATAAATTTTTAGCGATAATTTTACTAAGATTTATTTTCAATAGCACTCTATGGCAGTCCAATTATTAAAATCTATTGATATTTATCCTAAAAAAAATTCCAAATATATTTAAAAAAATACAGCTAAGATATTAGTGTGATTGGTTTTAATTTTCTAAAAATAGAGTTTTTTTTTTGTGTTTTTTTTTTAATATTTTTAGTGAGTATTTTTAAAATTTTAAATATATATATTTTTTTTACTTTTTTAGATGCACCTTACTTAGATGTATCTAAAAAGTAAAATATTTATAAAAAATATTTTAAAAAACTAATAAATATACAAAAATATGAAAAATGTATTGAATTTTTTTTTTTTTTTGTATTTTTAGTATTTGGAGAATTTTTTAAAGATTTTTTTTATAAATATTATACTTTTTAAATGTATTTATGTTAGATGTGTTTAAAATTAAAAAAAAATCAATGAAAAAACAAAAAACTAAAAATAAAAAAATAAATTCTTAAAATCAAAACCAAACAGATTGATTATTATTTATTTTATTTTTTTATCTTTTATATTAACCCTTCTCACTATTTTTCACCAAATTTTTAACTAAACATTTTATACTCGGTCAAATTCCTTGATACAAAGGGGCTGAGCTGAAAGCCTCGTCCCTTCACTCACATGTAGAAGGCGGAACAAAGCCCGAAGTGCGAGCGAGTGCAGATTAGAAGGCTGATGATGATCCCGTAAGAGTAAGAGTAAGAGTAAGAGAGATGATGAAGTATAGTCGTCTGGTCTCTACTGGAGCATCATCGGTGGCGAGATGGCTTTGCACGGCGGCGGTGGAGACGGAGGCGGAAGTTACGCGCCGTCGTGGAAGGGAGGGGCGGCTGTACCGGAGGTTGTCGGAGTTGGGACTCACCGGCGGGACCGCGGGACAGGCGTTAAATCAGTACATTAGGGAGGGCAAAATCGTCAAGAAATATGAGCTCCTGCGATGCATCAAGGAACTCCGCAAGTACGGTAGCTACAAACATGCCCTCCAGGTTTTTAGCCTCCTTTGATCTGACTTAATTTGATTGTTAGCAGTGTAGTGTGTACTAATTAATTTTCTTTGATTTTTAGTAGGAGTATCGTTTTTTTGTGCCAATTTCATTGACATTATATTTGATTAGATTTTTTGGATGAATGTGTTAATTCTAAGATAGAATTGGAATAAATATTTGTGTTGATTGTGAAACCTTGAAATATATTGGCAAAAGATGTCTTATTAGTTGCTGAGAAAATGGTGAAAAGTTCTAACATTTTGGATGCTACTACATTTGGGCATCAAGAAAATTCTGAGAGAAATAGTTTTTATTTTTTTCCCCTCCGAAAAGATGTCGTAGTGGCTGATAAAATGGTGAAAACACATGCTATTGTGTTGGATATTAGACTTTCTCCATTTGGGCACCAAGAAAATTCTGATTCAGAGTCTAATAGAGTAAGTTTCAACTTATGGCAACCCAAGCTATGCAAAGGATGATGTCAGAAATTTCCCCTTTGTCTTGGTTTCACTATTGGATTTGTGTGCTGAAAATTTTGCTTGTTGAAGTTTATATACCACTGTGAATATGGTACTGAATTTCAGTGTGAAACTTTATTTGGATAATACCATTTTGAATATGCAAGTATTTTGTATTTTCTCTTATGCAACCATAGTCCACTCTATATTATTTCGATGCACATTTTATCTTTTATGGCTTATCTTCCGTGTGGATTTTAGATGTGAAGATTTTTCTCCCCCCCTTCAAAATTAACCTATTTTGTTTCAAGAAATGACTGTTTTAACTGTATCTTGATTTGTTTGATGCAGATAATGGAATGGATGGAGATGAGAAACATTAACTTGCATTCCGTGATTATGCAACACGTTTAGATCTTACATCAAAAGCCCGAGGGATAGCTGAAGCCGAGAATTACTTCAGTGGCCTCTCACAATATGCAAAGAACCAATGTACTTACGGAGCCCTCCTAAACTGCTATTGCAAAGAAAAAATGACAGATAAGGCATTGGCTCTCTTCAAGAAGATGGATGAAATGAATATTGCCTCTACTTCTGTGGCGTTTAACAATCTTATGTCCCTCTATATGAGATTAGGTCAGCCTGAGAAAGTGCCTCCCTTGATCGAAGAGATGAGACACAGGAACATCCCACTGGACACATTTTCTTATAATATCTTGATGCATAGCTATTCGTGTTTAAATGATATCGAGGCAGTAGAAAGAGTTTTTGAGGAGATAACGGAGGAAAATGAAAAAGAGTGTGATTGGACAACATTTAGTAATTTGGCTGCAGTTTATGTCAAGTATGGACTTAACGAGAAAGCTGAGTCAGCTCTTAAAAAGTTAGAGGAAGAGATGGGACCTGGTAGCCGTTATGCTTACCATTGTCTGATTAGTTTGTATGCTGGTACATCCAATTTAGACGAGGTCCATCGAGTTTGGAATTCCCTGAAGTCGGGTTTTCCAAAGACGACTAATGTGAGTTATCGTGTTATGCTTCATGCTCTTGACAGACTGAATGATATTAATGGCCTAAAGAGATGCTTTGAGGAATGGGAGTCGAGTTACTCCAGCTATGATATCAGGTTAGCAAATGTTGCTATAAGTGCTTACCTAAAAAATGACATGATCGTAGAAGCTGAATCGATCCTTGATGAGGCCATCAAGAGATCAGAAGGACCTTTTTTTAAGGCTTGGGATATGTTCATGATGTTCTTCTTGAAGCAACATCGAGTGGATTCCGCTTTGAAGTACATGGAGGCAGCTTTGGGGCATCCAAAATCTGAAAGTGTTGATAAAGTTCTGAAGTATTTTGAGGAAGAGAAAAATGTTGATGGTGTCGAAGAGTTATGCAAGATGTTGAAGAAGGTTAATCGTCTTGATTCCAAGGCCTATGATTCTTTGCTTCGAACATATATTGCTGCTGGAAAATCAGCACCTGATATGCGGATGAGGATAGAGGCAGATGGTATTGAAGTGAACAGCGAGTTTGAGAATTTGCTTGAAACGGTTTGCCCCAAATGAGTTGGGGAGTCCTCTAGTATCCCTGACAAAGCAAACAGTTTTTAGTAGTTTCATTCAATGTGGATGGTAAAAGTTTCTGTCATGTATAACAGTTACATCGGGATACATTATTTTTTTTCTTTTTTAACAGGAAATTACATTCACAATTTGACCAGTGTCATTTTCTGGGTAAACAGAAGGGAAGCTAATCAGATTCCAACACGACTATAGAAATGCTTTCTAGTGGTGACCAAGAGCTTTAGGAGTCTTGTATGTCTTTTAAGCCTTGTAAATTTTGACATAGCCTCAGGGTTGTGAGAGAGTTTCTTTTGGATTGTTATGTTTTCTTCGTATGATTCGATGAAGAGATTTGTTGCCTAATGCATTTGTCATCATGTGACTCTTGAGGATGTCTTGTGCATCATTGTACATCTTTATTGTTTAGTATATTAGCCTTCTACTTACCAAAAGAAACAAAAATATCACAGTTTCAGAACAAGAAATCAGAAGTAGAAACTTTCTATGCATAGATTAATCTGAAACAGGGACCGCAATAGGAAGTTGGTGACCTAATTCATCAAGAATTATAAGCAGGAATGCACCAGGTATTTTATCCAGCAAACCAACAGAAGAATGTCTCTTAATCCAAAATGAAACAAAGTCATTCACCATAAAGGAAGCACATTGACTGTAAATATTTAGTACAAAGGGGGAGGAAAAAAAAAATTTGAGAGAGAGAGAGAGATAGCAAAAACCAGAGTATGTTACAAAAGAATTTTAGTATCACCCTACCTTGTCTACAGTCTTGATCTCAAGAACATACCGTATTTCATGTCCACTATAAAGCAATGTGTATCATCAAGGTTTAAATAAAAAAACCATATTACAAAATAGAATTGGCAAGCTCTTCTTTGTATCACAAGCAGGAAAAAAAAATAAAAAATAAAAATTTCCAAAGACTTCAATCCATATACGAAAACACCTCAGAACAGGAGCAAAAGAAATGCTTTACTTCCCATAAACCTCTTGCTTGCTTGCTTGGTGATTATCAGCACGTTGTCATCTAAGATGGGGAAACCATGCCATTGAAAGAAGCTTTAAACTGATAAAACCACCTTCAAACCTTCTCTTTCAGAGTCACATTGATGATTCCTATTGGAGATTTAGGTCGATAATGTTCATCCGTATCCACCTCTTCAATTTCCTGGTAAGCACATTGCAGGACATGCATTCAAACATCAATAAAGAATATGATTTAATGACTCGAAAACTAAAAGCATGACATATCTTTTCCCCCATTAACTTAACATGATCCAACTGGCTTGACATAGTGCCATTTGACTATATTAACAACGAATGCAAGCATCTTTTTTTTCTTTTTTTTTTGGCCCAATGTAATGGGCTAAGACGATTGGGGAGCCACCACCACACCACCAAAAAAAACTTTACTAGTTTATCGAGATAACAATCTCAACTTAATATATACAAGATTTATATAACAACAAATGTGTTATAGCCTCCTTTTTTTCAGATCGGATACAGTAGCATTAGAGTACTACAAGCAGCTGCCTTGTGTTGAATCATCATGAATCCATGTCAATTTATCAGCATAAAAGGAGATGGTCCTATTACATTGTCTCAAGAATTTGGTAGTCTCAATCCTATGATACAATCATTCATTGCCAAAATAAATAAAATTCCCATCATATTCTTCATGAAAAAGTTTGAGAATAAATATGATCATGGTTCATATGTCCAGAAAGAAGAGACTCTCAATTGCTCCTAGCATGCAACAACTTTAAGTAAAACATCCACATGATCATAGTTTACAAAAATCAGAGAGAGAGAGAGCAAAAGGCTTATAACCTGAACAACATCCTCTCCCTTAATGACCCGCCCAAACACAATCAGCTTCTCATTTAGATCAGGGATTGGTGCAGTCGTAATAAAAAGCTCGAATCCCTCTTTGTCATGTTTAGCCTTTGTAGTACCAAGCATAAACGCCTCATGCTTCATGCTGGATGAAAATCACAAATTCAGTAACCAGGATAGAATAAGAAACTATAGAGGTAAAAAGGGAACTCCACAGGTTGGGTCAACAGGGGGGCAAACCTTGTTTCAAGTTGGCTGTTATGCTTTACTTTCAAAGTCCAATCGTCTGTAGCTCCAGGTATATCAGAATTACCTCCTTGAATCACAAAGTTCTTTATTACATGGTGAAAAGGCATCCCCTTGAAGTGCCCCTTCTGACTGAAAAATCGTTTCAATTTAAAATTTCAGTATATGTACAAAGTCAAAAATTATCCCCCCAGGTGGAAGGCTTGCGTGGAGACTGCCTACACCATGTTGAAGTGATGCATTACATAAAGATGATGGACTAAGCATATGCAATAATTGAACTACTTCTTTAGTGCAAAGATCAAATTGATGATATGTGTTTTGATTATACACTTACAACCATCAGATTGCCCAACCAAATTAAAGTTTCCATAGCTTTGCTTGACTGAAGGCAAAGCTTGAGGTTCAAGTAAAATGATAGATTCCAAAAAAATTATGTGATGACATGTTGAAGAAGCATAAAGACCACAAAAACACTAAACCCTCTCATCTCACCGCTGTTAACATGTCTAAGGAACCACTCAAGTGATTAACTATGTACAAGGAAGAAAGTGCAGTAAGCAAATAAGTAAATGAGGATTTGGGAAACCAACAACGTCAGCCATGTGAACAATGAAAATAAGAATCCACAACGGATCGAAATATAATAGAGTTGAGTCCAGTACCCACCATAAGTCAATAAATTCATCAACCACCTCAGGAGAGCCTTCTTTGTATAACTCGATTGTTATTGACCCTTTTGAGGTATTTAAAATCTGTTAAAACAGGAAAAACACAAAAATATACATGTATATCAATAGACAATAAACAATAAAATTTTGAGAAGACTCTCCAAAAGAACTGATACCCCTGCATGTCCCAATAAAAAGAAAAAAGATAAATGGACATTATGCGAAAACAACAAACAGAGAAATAGAGAACTAAATGAAACTTTATTAACAAAACAGTAGCTCCCTGCCACATATTGGTATCTAAACTAAAGCCTGTAGCATCCTCTAAACTGACCAATAAGTGAAATGATTTCTTAGGAGCAGATTAAATCTAAAAGCAATACTTAATATAGTGGATCGACATTTAAAATAAGAACAAAATAAAAGCAATTTACAATGACTAGGGTATAAAGAAACTCACAACATATTCGGGGACATCAGATTTCTTTCCATCTGCAAAAGCATTGTCACGCTGCAGTACACACAGAACCAAATATGAAGAGAAAGAATAAAGAAATAGTGATGGTCACTTGAAAGGAATTTGTTCAAACCTCAATAGCATTAACACTGTATAATAGACAAACACAAACACACACACACACACAAAGTAAGATAAACTTAATAAATCTTTAATTGTCATTATAAGTCGTCATTATGACTTAAAAGGCAAAGAGAGAAGAAGATATCAGCAATTTGTAAGTCCTTCTAATCAATAACCAACACTCATGCTCGCAAAAGGTACAACAACAACATTATCCAGAAAAGAGTACCTCAATAACTGATAACCGATGCTCTGTTTGAATTATTGACCTAAACACAAGTTAGCAGATAAAAGTTAAAAGCCATATAAAGCCCTCTTTGGTCTATAAAATAATGATTATTTCAAGTGGTTCTATTTTGTTACTAAATAAATGCAGATACCACTGCAACAAACCTCCTGAAATATTTCAAAACACCAGGTCCAGGATTAAATTAAAATTCTTTTTATCACTTATTAAATACATGGGTTGTTGCTAAATTTAGAATTCAGAAATCATTCCAAGAAAACCGATACAGGTCTTTCACCAAACCCACAAGATTCAAAACATATGAATTAATAATCAAACTAAAAATTAAATTTGGTTAACAAGATACAAGGTGCCATGCTAGTCCCTCTGAATCCCAATTTATCAAAATAACAAGTATTAATTCATCAAAGAAGATTCCAACAAACCTCTGAATCCAATGTCTGTAAGTAGCAAACAGGAAAAACACCATCACAACTATAATTAAGCTGTATAAAATAACTGTAGTGGCACCGATGCGACTTGGACCCTTCTTCTTCTTGCTTTGTTGTAGCAGAGCTTGAGGTTTAATCCTTGCCATGATGTATAAGCCTCAACTCCCAAGGACTACAAAATCCCAGGATCCAGCACTCAGTTCCAAATCTCTATAACCAAACACCATTTAAAGGAACTCCATAACATATAAAACAAACAGCCAGGTTTTGGATCCAATCTGAACTTTCATAGAACTTCATAGGTATCTTTGAATAAGAAACACACACAATAACCAGAATTCAAGAGGGTCCAAAGTTAGAGATACATAGATACGTGAGAAAAATAAAAACTTGGGATTTTTTTTTGAAGTTTGATCTACAACCTCATACTAACAATCGATTAGACAGCTATGAAGTAACAAAAAATTACACAGAAAAGTAAACAAAAACGCTGCTTGGTTACCGAGAAAAAATTAAAGTTTTAAATGTTAAAGATCTCAACGTAATTCAATCGACCCAGTACTTGACACACAACAATGAACAAAATCGAACCATAGGACCAAGATTTGGATTGAACGATGGAGATTTACGTACCGTGAGAGAAATGAAGAGATCTTTGGGTTCGTTCTAACAGAGAAGACAATCCCGTCGAATCATTCAGAGCGAATTTCGACTGTTGAAATGGCCGAGTCGTTTGTTCTGATTTCATGGTCGTCTATCTATCTATCTGTCTATGCCCTTTTTTATTTTTTCTTTTCCATGTCTTTCCTAAACTACAAATCACAAATAATAGAAAAATATCATTGAATTAAAAAAAAAAAAAAACAAATACAATGAAATACAAATCACAAATACAATAAATAATAGAAAAATATCATTGAATTAAAAAAGACAAATACAATGAAATCTAATAATTTTGATTGAGTCAGTCAGGCTCACTGTTCTTTTAGTGACTGATGTTATTATAATCATGGTAAATTTGATTAAAAAACTTTTTGGTAAAAAGATGTCACTATAAAACAGCTATTTGGTACAAATAAGTAATCAGTATGTTTAGTTTTAATTTTTTAAATTTAATTTTTTAAAAATTGAGTTTTTTATTTTTTGTATTTTTTAAAAATTTTTAGTGAATATTTTTAAAATTTTAAGCAATTTTTTAAACTTTTTTAGATGTATCTAAGTAGAAAATTATTTATGAAAAAATATTTTTAAAATTAATAAATACATAAAAATATGAAAAATGTATTGAATTTTCGTATTTTTTGTATTTAGCGAATTTTTTAAAGATTTTTTTTCACAAATGTTATACTTTCTAAGTGTATTTATGTTAGGTATGTTTAAAAATTAAAAAAAAATTACTTAAAATATTAAAAATATTCAGTGAAAATAAAAAAATACAAAAAACAAAAAGTAAAATTTTTGAAAAAGTGAATTGTGAAAATTGAAAACAAATAGAGTAAATATTGTCTCATCTGTTGACCTATTTTTTTATTTTTAAATTGATAGAGTAGAGGAAAATATTATTCAGTTCAAAACTCAAACAAAAATAGTGTAATTATCAAAATTACGAAACACACTGTCACTTTTTAAATTCTCACAAAGCTCAATATAATTTACTCAATATATATAATTATTACTGTAAGATGTTGTCATATTTTTTACTTTGGAAGTATTAATTAATCAATGCTTTTCATATTAAAGTATTAATCAAGAACTTGCAGTCTTCCATTAAAAGCCCGGAGTGGGTGCCAAGCTGTGAATCGGATGCCAGTGCCACCATAATTTGTGGGTATCCTTTTTTCTTACCAATTCCAACCCGAATATTCGAGAGCTTTATCTCTAAAATTTTTTTTTTTACTTTTTAAAAAATAATAAGTTTGTGAAAAAATATGAGGAAAAAAAAAAACATAATAATATTCAAAAACTAAACCAAACAAGAGAAAATTTCATGTAATCACAGATCTATATTCCTGTGTCATCTCAAATTAGCCTTTTTCCATCTAGCTCTGGTTTTCCTTTAACAGCACAACCATGTGTTCAACTTGTAGAAAGCTGCATTAGGAAAAGGACTACTTGCTATGCCAGACATTTGGAGACAACTTCTCAGGCAATTTTTTTTTTTCTTTTCTTTTCATGTTTAACTGCATTTTTGTAAAGACAAAAAATGAAGAACCGGAGCAACTCGAGGCAGATAACAAATTAACAAATGAATTTCAATAGGGGAAACAAATTAACAGAAGGTGAATTCAAATTACAGCGCATAAGGAATACGATAACAACCAGTGTATGGATGTTCTAGAGATTGTCTACGGGTGTAAATGGCACATCCTTGGGGTTGGAAACTTGATTCCCAACAAAAACTGACAGGCAGAAAGCAAATACAGAAAAGAAAAGGGAGAAGGCAGTTGCAGCATCCCATGGGTTATTTTCTGGTTCGTTGGTGGATGCAGAACTACCTGAAACAATATCCAGAGGTACCCAATCGCAGCTAACAGAATAGTGCCCCGATCCATGCCATGGATTCCCATCTATGGGGTACCAGAAAGCAACTGATGCATTGCTTGATTTGCCAATAGTGAACTGAGCATCTTGCAGATATCGCCAACAACAGATAATTTACACACTGCTGCAATGAATAGTATTTTTTCCACAATAGCATGAACCTAAACAGCATATCTATCTCAAGATATACATTTGCATGTCTTCAAGTTGGACAAAATTGATGGAAACAATTTATTCTTCACAAGATTCTTCCAGAAAGTCATATCACATGATTTGGCAAGCATTGCATGAAATAAGTCATATCATGTGGATGTAAAATCAACTGATAAATGAATTTTTATTTCAAGAAATGACTTAGACTGAAAGCTAACAGATCTTATTTTTTGAATGGAAGGGTGCATCAGAAGTCCCAAGTGCATAGGCAGTGGCTAATAAACGATCCACTATTAAATGGCAGAAGAGGGGATCAAATGTTCTGTATAGACTTTTTTATTGTTTTGACAAATCAATGATCTGTATAGACTTTGATGTGGTGTTATGAATGGGCTACAAAAAGTGCAGATATAGTAGTAGAAAAACCCAAATGTATAACAAATCTAGCCTAAGAAGTAGCTCAAGGTTTTTACCTGTTGAAGATGATCCATAGTTCTCAAAGGCTTGAGAACTCAAAATAATTCGTGCCCTTTTGGCCTTTTAATGCATATGGGCTATCTTCCTCCACAAAACCTGTTTAATGCAAAGTTTCAGCTACTAAGACTTGTTAGGGAAAATCGATGATTCCCCACAAGTAAATCAATCAATGGAATAAAAACTAATGCGGAAAAATTAAATCAAAAGCAACACAAGAATTTTTACGTGGTTCCCTCAATGTGAGGTACGTCCACGGGATCGAAATCCGATTCCACTATCAACCAAATAAGTTCCAAACGATTACAAACGAGACACGAATGATCTCACAAAATCACCCTTAGGTGAATTCCAAATAATCACAAATAAACAAGAGGAAAGACCTCACCAAATAGATGAACCAAAATCTTCAAAGACAGAGTTGAAAAAGACCCAAAATAACGAACCCAACACTAACCGAAGATGCCCCAAAACCAAGCTTCAAAAAACCGAAATTGAATGAATATATGAATCTTCGGCACTGTCACCAAAGCCAATGAAATAGTATGGCCGCCGCACCTTTTTGTGTGTATGGAACAAAAATAATATATATATTAGATATATATATATTATTAAATCTTGGATTTTATAATCAAACCCTAATTGTATCTAAATTAAATTGGGCCTCCACAAATATAATATATAAAAATATTATACCTAAACCAAGCCAACTTAAAACTCTTTTTTCAAAACCAATTGGGTCCCACACTCCAATAAGGAGGTATACCCAACAATTCTCCCCCTACCGACTTAGGTGGAGACATCAACCATACCCGTCAAAGTTCGACACTTTAAATGTTTGTCCCTCGACAAAGTCTTTGTCAACATATCCGAGATATTATCATCTGTGTGAACTTTTTCGAGTTGTAACAATTTCGAGTCTAACACATCACGAATCTAATGGTATCTCACATCAATGTGTTTCAATCTCGAATGAAAGATAGAATTTTTACTCAAGTGAATAGCACTTTGACTATCACAATAAAGCACATACTTTTCTTGCTTCAAACTCAACTCTTGCAAAAATTTCTTCAACCATAACTCTTCTTTGCAAGCTTCTTTAATGGCAATAAATTCAGCTTCGGTAGTTGAGAGAGCAACACATTTTTGTAATTTAGATTGCCATGCCACAGCTCCCCCTGCAAAAGTCATCAAATACCCCGAAGTAGATTTTCTAGAATCAACATCACCAGCCATGTCAGAATCTGTGAACCCATCAAGCATCGGCTTACCATCCCCAAAACACAAACACACCTTCGAAGTCCCTCGAAGATACTTTAGAATCCATTTTACCGTTGCCTAATGTTCTTTACCCGGATTAGAGAGAAAACAACTCACCACACCAACTACGTGAGCAATATCCGGCCTTGTACAAACCATGGCGTACATCAATGAACCAACTGCTGAAGCATAACGAACTTTCAACATCTCTTATTTGTCTTTCTCACTTGTAGGACATTGATTCGAACTAAGTTTGAAGTGACCCGCAAGTGGACAACCAACCGGCTTTGCTTTATCCATGTTGAACCTCTCAAGAACTTTCTCAATGTAGCTCTCTTGAGACAACCAAATCAGCCCCTTTTTGCGATCACGAATAATTTTCATACCAAGTATTTGCTTTGCCGGTCCCAAATCTTTCATAGCAAAAGACTTGCTCAACTCCAATTTCAACCTGTTAATCATGGTAGAATCTTGACCCACAATTAACATGTCATCAACATAAAGCAAAAAAATAATAAATTTGCCATCCGGGAAATTTTTCACAAACACACAATGGTCCGAAGTGGTTTTAGAAAAACCATTATTCATCATGAAAGAGTCAAATTTTTTGTACCATTGCCGTGGAGCTTGCTTGAGGCCATACAAACTTTTCTTCAATTTGCAAACAAATTTCTCTTTCCCTTTCTCTACAAAACCTTCCGGTTGCTCCATGTAAATTTCTTCTTCAAGATCACCATAAAGAAAATGCGGTCTTCACATCAAGTTGCTCAACTTCAAGATTCATACTTGCAGCCATGCCAAGTACAACCCGAATAGAAGACATCTTCACAACCGGTGAGAAAATCTCATCAAAGTCAATGCATTTCTTTTGCCCAAAGCCTTTCACAACAAGACGTGCTTTGTATCTCAGATTCTTCCTATCATTCTTCAATTTGAAAACCCACTTATTTTTCAAAATTTTCCTCCCCTTAGGCAACTTCACTAAGTCATAGGTGTGATTTTCAAGTAAGGAGTTCATCTCCTCTTCCATGGCTTTTTTCCAATCACCTTTCTTTGCATGCTCAATTGCTTCTTCGTAGCTCTCCGGCTCCCCTTGATCAGAAATCAACACAAATTCATTGGGAGGATACTTTCTTGAAGGTTGTCGGTCCCTTGTAGATTTCCTCAACTCAAGTTGTGGTGGCGGTTCTTGAGTTGGATGCTCTTCCTCAATTTCTGGCTCAACTTCATTAGGATTAGCATCATCTTCTACATCTTCAATAGGTGGCTACACATCTCCCCCATTTTCATCATCAACTGAAGATGAAGGAGATAGATCCATGTCAATGAGATCACTAGTTTTTGGCTCCGGTTGATCACCTTTGCCAAAGTCTTCAATTGTTTGGTCTTCAAGAAACACAACATCACGGCTTCGAATGATTTTCTTGTCGACCGAATCCCACAATCTATACCCAAATTCATCACGCCCATAGCCAAGAAAAATGCATTGTCTTGACTTACTATCAAGCTTGGACCTCTCATCCTTTGGAATGTGAACAAAAGCTCGGCAACCAAACACTTTCAAGTGCTCATAAGACACATCTTTGCCAGTCCAAACTCTTTCAGGAACATCACCATTCAAAAGATAGTAAGGAGACAAATTGATCACGTCAATCGCTGTACTCATTGCCTCACCCCAAAAGGATCTTGGCAATTTAGCTTGTGAAAGCAAACACCTTGTTCTTTCTACAATGGTGCGATTCATCCTCTCGGCAACGCCATTTTGTTGAGGAGTCTTCTTAACTGTCTTTTAGTGCCGAATACCTTGGCTGCGACAATACTCATCAAATGGCCCAATGTGTTCACCACCATTGTCTGTTCGGATGTACTTCAATTTCTGCCCTGTTTCTCTTTCAACCATGGCCTGAAAATGCTTAAATGCTTCTAGAACTTGATTTTTAGTTTTTAGTAGAAAAACCCAAACTTTCCTTGAATAATCATCAATGAAAGTAACAAAATAAAGTGTACCACCATGTGTTCTAACTTTTAAAGGACCACAAACATCCGAATGAATCAACTCCAAAACCTTTTCTTTTCTAGAAGCAACATTTTTATGAAAAGAAACTCTATGTTGTTTACCCGCCAAACAATGAACACAAGTTTTAAGATGTGTACCTTTCAAACTGGGTAGAAGCTCTTTCTTGAACAAAACTTGTAGCCCTTTTTCACTCATGTGCCCAAGTCGCCTGTGCCACAATTCAGTAGAAGTATCATCTTCAAGTGCATTGACAACACCTTTACAAATTTTTCCTTGCATCGAATAAAGTGTATGAGTCTTCTTGTACTTAGCCACCACCAAAGAACCTTTTGTGAGCTTCCATATTCCATCACCAAATTTGTTGTTGAAGCCTTCATCATCTAGCTTCCCAGTAGAGATCAAATTGAGGCGAATGTCGGGAACATGCCTCACATCTTTAAGCAACAATTTGCAGCCCAAATTTGTTTCCAAGCAAACATCACCCATACCAATAATCTTGGACAAACCTTCATTACCCATTCGAACAGAACCATAATCTCCTGCAGTGTAGGTAGTGAAGAAATCAACTCGAGAAGTCACATGAAAAGAAGCACCAGAATCAATCACCCAATGACTCTCTTGGCCCACAAAATTGATACAATCATCTTCACAAACGACCATGAGATCATCGGTAGTAACTGTCGTTTTGTCTTCTTGCTTCTTATCCACACTTTTGTCACGCCTTTTCTCCTTATTCTTGAGCTTTCGGCATTCCCGCTTCATGTGCCCTTTCTCATGGCAATAATAACACTCAATGTCTTTCTTTGAAAAAGAACCATCTTTTGATTTGTCACGGCTTTGATCACGACCATGAGGAGTCTTACTCCTCCCCCTTGTTTTGCTTCGGCCTCTCACAACAAATGCTTCCGAATGAGAGGAACCCGCTGATTTTCTTCTGGTTTCTTCATTCAACAGGCTACTAGTGACTTGGCCCATTGTAACAACTCCATCGGGCGCCGAATTACTAACCGTCACAACCAAAGTCTCCCAACTTTCAGGCAAAGAACTAAGTAGCATCAAAGCCTGCAACTCATCATCAAAAATAATTTTCATAGAAGCAAGTTGGTTAACAATACTCTTTATTTCATTCAGATGTTCCGGAATAGGGCTGTCCTCTTTATATTTTAAATTAACCAACTTACGAAACAGAAAGGTTTTATTTGTGGCTGATTTTCTATCATAAAGACTCTCTAATTTTTTCCATAAATCATGTGCCGAAGTTTCAGTAGCAACATGATGAAATACACTGTCATCAATCCATTGACGGATAACACCAATGGCTTTTCGATTAAGCTTCTTTCACTCATCATCTTTCATATCATTAGGTTTTCCACTATCACCCTCAATGGGTCCATACAAATCTTTACAAAATAATAGGTCCTCCATTTTAGTTTTCCAAGTTACCCAATTGCTTCCATTGAAGTTAGACATGCGACCCATATTCCCCTCCATTGATTTACACAAATAAATAGACCCAAATAAACTGTAAGCTCTGATACCAATTGTTAGGGAAAATCGATGATTCCCCACAAGTAAATCAATCAATGGGAATAAAAACTAATGCGGAAAAATTAAATCAAAAGCAACACAAAAATTTTTACGTGGTTCCCTCAATGTGAGGTACGTCCACGGGATCGAAATCTGATTCCACTATCAACCAAATAAGTTCTAAACGATTACAAATGAGACACGAATGATCTCACAAAACCACCCTTAGGTGAATTCCAAATAATCACAAATAAACAAGAGGAAAGACCTCACCAAATAGATGAATCAAAATCTTCAAAGACAAAGTTGAAAAAGACCCAAAATAACGAACCCAACACTAACCGAAGATGCCCCAAAACCAAGCTGCAAAAAACCGAAATTGACTGAATATATGAATCTTCGGCACTGTCACCAAAGCCAATGAAATAGTATGGCCGCCGCACCTTTTTTGTGTATGGAACAAAATAATATATATATTAGATATATATATATATATATATTATTAAATCTTGGTTTTGTAATTGTGGGAGCCGAATTCATAGGGAAACGAAATCTGATATACCCGGGGAGCCGGGAATTGAACGGCTCTATTCGGCTCAACTGAGATGCCGACTACGAATTTAAGGCCGAATATACCTGAGAAAGCATATCAGGACAAAAGGAAGAATATTAAATAAAAAGTAGACTCTGGCCCCGAGGCCCAAAAACTGGATATAAATACAAGAGCTTCGGATCTGTGGAGGTATGTAAGAATCACTTCTAAAAACTAAGAAAACAAGCTTTCTTGAGTAGAAGAGCTGACTTGTCCGTCGGAGTGCTAATTCCGGCACCACCGACCGGAGTATTTGTGTCTTTGCAGGTGACTAGCTGAGGATCATTAGCGTCTCCCAGGATCCGAAGAGTATTTCCAATCCACTTCCCCACAATTGGCGCCGTCTGTGGGAATACTCAAATATATCTATGAAAGACGTGACTGACGATCCTCCGATGGCCACCGACGAAACTGCACAGAGAGACGACTTCGTTCCGGCAAATACGCTCGGAAAGGAAACTGTCGCGCAGCGACGCGTCTCGAGCTCTAACTCACCAACGACTCCAACGAAGGAAATGATGCAAGCGACCGTAGAACAAGCCAGACAGATCCAACAGAGTTTGGACAACATCATCGCTGAGAACGAACGCCTTCGCCGCGATTTGGCCTTAGAAAGAGCGAAGTCCGAGCGGGCAAGGCTCAAAGTTCCTGAGCGATCCCCAAGGGCAGGCCCTCAACGACCTCGAGGTCACCGTGCCTTAACCGATCACCTTGACGCGGTGACAGAGGATTCACGTCGCCCAAAAGACGTCCCGCTTGACACTGTACATATGATATACAGCCTGCCGATAGCCCCGACTGTACATGCAATCCAGTCACTTCCAGCCCCCCAGCAATCAGCTCACACAACAAAGCGACCCCGACTCCGAGAAGCGCAAGCATCACCTTCGACGACTCTGATTTGAGCGGCATAACACTCCCCCACGTAGATCCTCTGGTTGTCGCGCTGCGCGTAAACAGATTCACCGTCGAACGCGTCCTTATCGACCAGGGAAGCACTTCGGAGGTTATGTACTATAAAACCTTCGTCAAACTCGGGTTCAACAATTCGGATCTGACTCCCGCTCCTTATCCACTATTCGGCTTCAACGCCAACCCGGAGTACCCATTGGGAAAGATCAGTCTACCCGTTCGAGCTGGCTCCAGAACGGTGGACGTGGAATTCTGGTCGTTAGGTTACCGTCCCCGTACAATCTCATCATGGGGCGATCATGGTTGCATACCCTACAGGCCGTCCCAAGCACCTACCACCAACTACTACGTTCCCAACGGAATACGGCGTCGAGCAGATCCGTGGCTCTCAACAGTCAGCGAAAACATGTTATCTTCTCGCCGCTAAGACGCCGAAGGAACTGCAAGTAAATTCCATCGAAGTGCCCAATCGAGAGTTCTGGATGACGTCGGGCGTCAACCAAACGAAAAGGCCACGGAAGGTTTAGACCGGGTTGACATTGATGGAAGCCCAGAAAAGTTTTTTATGATCGCGCCTCTCTGAGCCAGGTCGACAGACAACAGCTGATCACTTTCTTACTCGGCAACCTCGACGTCTTTGCGTGGACTCCATACGAGATGCCGGGAATAGACCCGTCAGTCTCACAACACCATCTAAATGTCGACCCTCGGTGCAAGCCGATCATTCAGAAAGGCCGGCGATCCTCCGCAGAACACACCGCCGCCGTTGTAGAAGAAGTTGACAAACTGCTTGACGCCGGGGCAATCAGAGAAGTCACTACCCCACGTGGCTCTCCAACACCGTGTGTGGAAAAAAGAAAAATGGAACTTGGCGAGTGTGCGTCGATTTCACAGATCTGAACAAAGCTTGCCCAAAGACTGCTTCCCCTTACCAAGAATTGACCAACTCGTCGATGCAACGGCACGCCATCGGCGCATGAGTTTCCTCGATGCCTACAGGGGCTACCATCAGATCGCCATGAATCCGGATGATTAGGACAAAACTGCATTTCTCACTCCAAGAGGTACCTACTGCTACAAGGTTATGCCTTTTGGACTGAAAAATGCAGGGGCAACTTACCAAAGACTGGTCACCACAATGTTCAAAGAACAGCTTGGACACACTATGGAAGTATACATCGATGACATGGTGGTCAAATCCAAAGAAGAGCAAAACCATATAGCCGATCTGGAAAAAACCTTCAATACCCTACGCAAATACGGAATGAAGCTAAACGCTTCCAAATGCGCATTCGGAATCGGCTCCGGCAAATTCCTGGGTTATATCGTCAACCACCGAGGAATCGAAGCCAACCCAAGGCAAGTCACAGCAATTTTGGAGCTGAGTTCCCCCCGTTCTGTGAAAGAAGTCCAAAAGTTGATGGGAATGGCTGCTGCACTCAACAGGTTCATCAGCCGATCTACAGATCGATGCAGACAATTCTTTCAAACACTACGTTTGGGCAGAGCTTTCGAATGGTCCGCCGAATGCGAAGCAGCTTTTAACGGTTTGAAGACCTACCTCCGGACAGTACCTCTTCTAACAACGCCCGCTACCGCGACCCCCTCATCCTATATCTGGCAGTCTCCGACAGGGCTGTGTCAGCGCCGTATTATTAAAAGAGGAGAAGGGCAGCAACAGCCAGTGTATTATGTGAGCAAGGCAATGGTGGACGCCGAAACACGCTACCTACCGCTGGAAAAACTCGTCTTAGCCTTGGTCATGGCAGCAAGAAAACTGATGCATTATTTCCAAGCACACAGCATTAGGGTGCTAACAGATTATCCCCCGGTCAGTACTACGGAATGCAGAAGCATCAGGGCGTGTTTCGAAGTGGGCTCTCGAACTCGGCCAATACGACATTCAGTTTTTACCCAAAACCGCAATCAAGGGGCAGGTGCTTGCCGACTTTGTTGCCGAATTCACAGGAGGGCTTGCCGACCTCAAGCCTGATGACCTCCAGCCAAAGGCCGAAGATCGGTCGAAGCCAGATTGGAGAATTTATGTTGGGGACATTTGGCAATTATATTGTGATAGGTCATCTAACCAACGGGGCAGCGCAGCGGCGCCGGCGTAGTAATTATGTCTCCAGACGGCGCAGTAATTGAGCAGGCCGTCAAGCTCGGCTTCGAAGCATCAAATAACGAAGCCGAATACGAAGCCCTTTTAGCCGGACTGCGGAACGCGCATCTGCTCGGCGCGCGGTGGCTGTTGGTGTTTTGCGACTCAAAATTGGTAATCAACCAGCTAAAGGGGGAGTACGCGGCAAGACGACGATTATGGCGGCCTATATGAAAACGGCTAACTCCTTGCTGACAAAATTCGACCATCATGAACTAAACCAAATAACACGCGATCAAAATACACACGCGGATGCCCTGGCCTGCTTAGCCTCCGCCATCAACTCCGAGCTCAAGCGTACCATCGAAGTAGGTTTCGTCCCAAAACCAAGTATCGGCCCTCCGGAGGAAACCCACATCATATTATAGAATCCGCTCCAAGTTGGAAGGACCCCATTGCTGCATTCCTTTCTTCTGAGCAACTCCCAGAGGACAAAAAAGAAGCACACAAACTGCGAAACAAGGCCCTGCGGTATTACTTAGATCCACAAGGAGGGCTTTACAAAAAGTCCCTCTCTGGACCATACTTGGAATGCGTGCACCCGGACAGAGTAGAGGAGCTGCTCACTGAGATACATGATGGCAGTTGTGGTGCCCATTCGGGGGGACGCTCCCTGGCCCATCGGGCGATAACACAGGGATATTATTGGCCGACGATGAGAGCCGACGCAGAAAATTATGTCAAGAAATGAAACAATGCCAAAAGTTCTCCCCATTAACTCATCAGCCGGCAGAGGCCTGAATTCTATCACAAGCCCCTGGCCGTTTGCTCAGGGGACTCGATATCGTGGGACCATTGCCAAGGGCCCCAGGGAACAAGCGATTTTTGATCGTAGCAACCGATTACTTCACAAAGTGGGTCGAAGCGGAGGCTCTAACCCATATACGGGATTCCGACATTAAGCGCTTCGTGTGGAGAAACATCATTACACGATTCGGCATACCACGAGCATTGATCTCAGATAATGGTACTCAGTTCGATTGTGGCGTATACCGAGAATTGTGCAGCAAATATGGTATTCAGCCTACTTCTCTACGCCAGCCTACCCCCAAAGTAACGGTCAAGCGGAAGCTTCAAACAAATCCATCTTGAACGGCATTAAAAAAGAGGCTGGAAAACGCCAAAGGCAGATGGGTTGAAGAGTTGCCGAGTGTACTGTGGGCCCATCGAACAACGCCAAGACGATCTACCGGAGAAACGCCGTTTGCCTTATGCTTCGGAACCCAGGCAATCTTACCCCTAGGATCGGCTTGCCAACTCTGAGATCGCAAGCTTCGACACAGGCCGAAACGACATGATGCTCGCTCTGGACCTGGTTCTGATCGAAGAACGGAGAGACCGCGCCTTAGCGTCCATGGCACGATATCAGCAGCAGCTTGCCAAGTCATACAATCTTCGAGTTCAGTTGCGCCGCTACAATCCAGGTGAACTGGTCCTAAAGAAGTACTGCCGGCGATCGGAGGCCAGCCGATGGAAAGCTTGGTCCGAACTGGGACGGCCCCTATCAGATAGATTCCGTCGCAGGCGTAGGGTCATATCGGCTCTCCGACATGTCAGGAAGAAGCCTGCCACGGCCGTGGAATTCAACACATTTACGTAAATTTTATCAATGACCCGACCTGTGGGCTTGATACTTGTACACATATCGTTGTAATGCAAGGTTTCGTGTTCTTACATGTTTGCGCTCAACATTTAATGCCGAATAAGTCTCCGCATTCGGAGCGCCCTTCGTGCATGTCACGATTGGCCAAAACAAGTCCCCGGATTCGGAGCCCCCTTTGGTGCACACCTTAGGGCCGAATAAGTCTCCGGATTCGGAGCACCCTTCGTGCATGTCACGATTGGCCAAAACAAGTCTCCGGATTCGGAGCCCCCTTTGGTGCACACCTTAGGGCCGAATAAGTCTCCGGATTCGGAGCGCCCTTCGTGCATGTCACGATTGGCCAAAACAAGTCTCCGGATTCGGAGCCCCCTTTGGTGCACACCTTAGGGCCGAATAAGTCTCCGGATTCGGAGCGCCCTTCGTGCATGTCACGATTGGCCAAAACAAGTCTCCTCGGATTCGGAGCGCCCTTCGTGCATGTCACGATTGGCCAAAACAAGTCTCCGGATTCGGAACCCCCTTTGGTGCACACCTTAGGGCCGAATAAGTCTCCGGATTCGGAGCGCCCTTCGTGCATGTCACGATTGGCCAAACACAGTCTTCGGATTCGGAGCGCCCTTCGTGCATGTCACGATTGGCCAAAACAAGTCTCCGGATTCGGAGCCCCCTTTGGTGCACACCTTAGGGCCGAATAAGTCTCCGGATTCGGAGCGCCCTTCGTGCATGTCACGATTGGCCAAAACAAGTCTCCGGATTCGGAGCCCCCTTTGGTGCACACCTTAGGGCCGAATAAGTCTCCGGATTCGGAGCGCCCTTCGTGCATGTCACGATTGGCCAAAAGTCTCCGGATTCGGAGCGCCCTTTGGGGCATGATCCCTTAGGGCCGATTACCCCTTGGGGCCGAATAAAGTCTCCGGATTCGAAGCGCCCTTCGTGGATGTCACGATTGGCCAAAACAAGTCTCCGGATTTGGAGCCCCCTTTGGTGCACACCTTAGGGCCGAATAAGTCTCCGGATTCGGAGCGCCCTTCGTGCATGTCATGATTGGCCAAAAGTCTCCAGATTCGGAGCGCCCTTTGGGGCATGATCCCTTAGGGCCGATTACCCCTTTGGGCCGAATAACGTCTCCGGATTCCGAGTGCCCTTTGTGGATGTCACGATTACTCGGCCAGCTTTTCAGAAATTGCCTCGGCCAGCCCACGAGCACGAACCAATTAGGCTCTTCACGCTCGCGCCCTGGCCAAGGCAAGGGCAGATGTATTAATCTAGTCGGCCTCGTTTTACTCGGCCATATGTTCAGAAAGTGCCTCGGCCAGCCCACGAGCACGAACCAATTAGGCTCTTCACGCTCGCACCCTGGCCAAGGCAAGGGCAGATGTATTAATCTAGTCGGCCTCGTTTTACTTGGCCATCTGTTCAGAAAGTGCCTCGGCCAGCCCACGAGCACGAACCAATTAGGCTCTTCACGCTCGCGCCCTGGCCAAGGCAAGGGCAGATTTATTAATCTAGTCGCCTCGTTTTACTCGGCCATCTTTTCAGAGAATGCCTCGGCCAGCCCACGAGTATGAACCAATTAGGCTCTTCACGCTCGCGCCCTGGCCAAGGCAAGGGCAGATTTATTAAAACAATATCACCATAAAATTATAGAAACATCAGCACATCGAGCAGCATTCATAACATTTTATAACTGCAAAAAGTATCGACGTCCATTTCTGTATCATAACTTTTATAATATCAACCCGCATGAAAAACACGGAAAGCGTCCGATAAACAAATACAAAATAACAAAACAAACGAAAAAAGTAATTTCTTGAACTCATAACAATTGTGTATCGTAAAGATCAACCCTCGGAATCAGTCTCCAACGGATCGATGTCCACTTGCTCATACGGTATTGGCATATTCAGCGAAACTCCAGCTGCAGCAAGGGCTTTCTCCCAACCATGCTTGAAGCCCCGATTCTCAAACCTAGAGACCTGGTCCACATACTCGGCGAGTCCAGCCTCTTTCCCGGCTTCGAACCTTTTTGAATCGGCAATCTCCTTTGCCGCTTTCGTTTCAGCCAACTCAGCCTCCAGTCTGGCAACTGCCTTTTGGGACAAGCCAAGTGCAGCTTCCATATCGTCGGCCTTCTTCTCGGACTCCGCTCTCACCTTATCCGCATGACGAGCTCTCTTTACCTCGTCCTCTGCCCGAGAAGCTTCCTGTTTCGCTCTTAAAAATCCGTCCTCGGCCCTCTTCCTCTGGTCCTCAACTTGCTTTCGTAAATGACTAATCTGCTTGACGGCGTCGAGATGACGGCGGCCCACATCGGCTATCCTACCAACGGTCTGCAAAAGAAAAAGTTAGAAAACACAACGCGCACAATTTTTGGATGAAGGAAAAGTCAGAAACGCACCAAAAGGGCCGACTGTGCGGCTAACATTGTCGCATTCAAATCCGGTTCCAACTGGAAAGCCTCCATATCAGACGGCAACGACAAAGACGTTGCCACGCCAAACGCAACATCTGGGTCTTTACGTGCAGAGGCATCCGAAGGAACCGGCGTGTTCCTTACCATTGGTCGAATCACAAAGGGCACAACCTCGCTCGATCCCCCCATTCGAGGACGTTTGCCGCCGAGATCTTCTAAGCTGGCCTCATGATCCCTAACGCGTTTCTCCGTCTTTCAATCAACGTCCTGAACGGCTTTCCCAACCAATGCGGATTCGGCACTCTTATCTGCTGCCGTCCCCTCAACAATTTCTAAAGACGTCGATTTGGTAACTGGGAGGGAATGTTGAGATGTACTGGTGAGCGTTTCGGTCGAAAGACCCTCCGCTCTTCGCCGTGCAGCTAATCTCTCCGCATTCGCCTTCTTAGCGAGCTTTGTCAGGCTTAACCCAGCCATGTCAGTAGATCCCGAGAGGATAAGGTTGTCTGCACGTTGAAGAACGTCGCCAACAGAAAGGTTCCCCCGCCCCGATGTGGAGGGAGGGTCGGCAGAATCCGATACCTCTTCCGATTCGGCCTCGGACTGATCTGATTCGGCAGTATGGGATATTTCAGTATTGTCCGAATCGGACCCTTCAAAACCTATACGTCTCAAATTTTTGAAGTCGGAAAAAATACGAGCAACAAGAAAATCTTCCCCCTCCGGAATCGGTATGTTTTCCGCAGCCGAAAAGGTCGTATACGTAGGCTCGTAGCAAAGCAGAACGTGAGCCGCTCTTCCCTGTTTGTGAAGACTACGACGGCCGAAATAACTAAGAGCAATCCTAATATCCGAAAGAACGGCGTCGTCAGTTGAAGCTCGTATCTTCTTTAAATTGCTCCCTGCAAAAGACAAGCCATAAGACTCAAGAAAACGGTATGGCAGATATGAGCATGTAACACAAGCAAGAAAGCATTCGGCGACCTGGTTCGCCCCTACGCCTAGGAATAGGATCGACGCGGTCCTCCCCTTCGTTGAACTCCCAGTTGCCGCGGATAACGACCATAACATCATCAACTCGTTTCCCAGAACTGGAAAGCATAGTGATTAATTGATGGTCTATATCCTTGGCTCTGAGGAAGTAACGCCCGTGCGACCAGAGGACTTGGCCAAAGCATAACAATGCCGAATGGCAGGGATGCCAAGGTTAATCCCAAGGCAGCGGTTCAGCGCTATAACCCCCATTATAATTCTAAAGAAATTCACATTGGGTTGGGAGGGGATCAAATCCCAATGGCGAAGAACAGCCCTAAAAAATGGGTGAAGAGGAAAGCGGACTCCACCCTCTGCGATTGACAAGAGGGGAAAGACAATCGTGGTTTCGTCTTCCATCTCCATGTCAAGAGTGCCGTCCGCCACAAACGACAAGTGGACATCGTCAGGAACAGAAAAATGGCGCCTAAAGCCAACAATTCGGTCCGACGAAAGTAGGTCTTTCAAATGTTTCGCCATAACCTACTGTCTATGAAAAAACGCGACGGAATAAACAAAATAGGAAAAGCTTCAGACCAAGGGAGAAGAAAACTTACAAAAATGAAGAAAGTATCACATACGAAAGAATTGCAAGAACGATTCGAAGAGCAACCCAGCAATCAGCGTCATAGAATATGAATTCGAAAGGACATCAGATTTTAAAATCATAATAAATAGGCGTGTACGAAGGGTCGGGGAGTCGAGGCAATGATTGAAGGGGGAGTAATTAAACGTCCGCGTGATAAGTCTGATCCCCGAACTTCGGTTCAGAGTCTTTGAAAGTTGGAACCAAGCATTTCACCCAACTGTCATTAAGAGAACACTTGGGGGCAATTGTGGGAGCCGAATTCATAGGGAAACGAAATCTGATATACCCGGGGAGCCGGGAATTGAACGGCTCCATTCGCTCAACTGAGATGCCGACTACGAATTTAAGGCCGAATATACCTGAGAAGGCATATCAGGACAAAATGAAGAATATTAAATAAAAAGTAGACTCTGGCCCCGAGGCCCAAAAACTGGATATAAATACAAGAGCTTCGGATCTGTGGAGGTATGTAAGAATCACTTCTAAAAACTAAGAAAACAAGCTTTCTTGAGTAGAAGAGCTGACTTGTCCGTCGGAGTGCTAATTCCGGCACCACCGACCGGAGTATTTGTGTCTTTGCAGGTGACTAGCTGAGGATCATTAGCGTCTCCCAGGATCCGAAGAGTATTTCCAATCCACTTCCCCACAGTAATCAAACCCTAATTGTATCCAAATTAAATTGGGTCTGTGCAAATATAATATATAAAAATATTATACCTAAACCAAGCCAAATTAAAACTCTTTTTTCAAAACTAATTGGGTCCCACACTCCAATAAGGAGGTATACCCAACAAGACTAGGATATATAAAAAAATTGTGAGGCAATTAACAATACCAAGAGACATGGAAACGCAAAGCTTATTTGATAGCCATACCAAAAGGCATGAAGGGAACCAAAAAGCAACAGGCAAAAGTTTCAAATACACAATGTACAGAAAAAGAGATGGGACATCGATCAAAAAAAACAAAAAGAGATGAGACAGAAATGCAAATGAGCTTGCTACATATAAGAATGAAGCCAGTGGGGAAAATATTCAAAAGAATTTACTAAATCTGTCTTTTCTGTTGCAAATCATTTCACTCTGACACATAGCAAGTTCAGGGTCTGCCAATAAAAACAATTTACCTAAATAAGTGGAACTAAAGAAAAAATTACCTGAGTGAGTGGTTAGGCTGCTGTGCCACCACACCCCTTTCCAGTTATTCTGAGCACTAGAATCATTTCCTAGTAATAACAAGGACCATAAGCCAGGTGGAAGCAGAAGCAACCATAAGTGATCTGGTTTACCCTGTCTGGTATATGCCAGAATAGAACTAAATAATTTTAGTATCAAAATAAAGGAATTTTTTTTGCTAGAAAATATGATAAAGACATTAAAACAGGGTTCTAATTTGTACTTATTCTCCAACAAAATATGCAAGTGTATTCAAGTGATCCAAATCAAACAAATAATAAATAATTCTCATTCCAGGCTGATAATGGCTTTCAGAGTAAGAGATTAGCTGATATGATATCAAACAAAACCAAACCAAACCAAGCCATGTGTCCCAACCAACTATTTAATATAAGCAACTATTACTTTAACTTTTCCAGTGGCATTATTCCACACATGTTTTACAAAAAACCATTTGAAAACACAGTTATTTGTTCATTGGTTTTTCTTTTCTGTGTTGAGGGGGGATGTTACTGTGAGGTTTTCAACTTGAAAATACACCAAGTCTGCTGCTGTATATTAAGAAGGCAACAGTTTTATTGACAAATCCAAGAAAGTCACCAGTTCAATGTCTTTGAAACAAATTACTTACTTCAATTGAATGTTCAAAGAGCGCCATTGACATGGCAATTAAGTTAACCTTGTTACAGACTTGGCTAGTGTATATACACTAACAAAAAATTTCCTTAGTCTTCAAATAGTGAGCACTTGAATGTTCTGATTTGCTATTGAGTTACTGTTCTTGCCAAACTACCACCCAGTAATCCAAAAATAAGTTGCTAAACATGAACTACATTTGCAATCAAAATAGAATACAAACAAGAGTAGAATAATCTATGTATGATGAAACTAGTCTTACAAACAATCCTCGACCAGCATTTACAGCAGATTTTGTGTGTGCAAGCATGACAATGTGATCTCAAGAAAAACATGTGTGTGTATGGCTACATGTTCCAAAGAGAAACCACATTTTATTATTTTAGAATACCTGAAGGACCAAGTCTATCAAGGTAACAACAATGTGGATTCCAAGCATAAACATCAACCAAATGTCCAAACCTGCTCATAAAAGACCATATAATTTGAAATAGATTTTAGAATGATCTGAGCCATCAAACCCTGTCATTTACTACACTAAGAGATAAAATTTTACATCACCTGTCACGTCCATTTCCAGCTCTGTTGTCTATTGGATTGCCATCATAGAGTCATCCTGGAATAGCATTTCCTATTGAGAAGTGCATGATATCAACTTCATGGCCATGGCACGTTTTGCTGGTGCAATTATCTGGTGCAATTTGCACCCACCCATCTTACAACACAATAATTTCTCAGTCTCATACTAAGGAAACAGTTCCCAATAGGAATCAAATCAAATTATCATAACAACTGTTGTTCAGAGGACTTACTCTATGATACGATGCATTTTCCCCGATTTGAAACATGAGAGTAACAAATGGACATTTTTTATTCTTGCTGCATTAGGGAAAGAAATATGAACACACACACACATGAAGCTAACTATAAAGCAATTTTATATAATAGTTTGTTACTCTGAGAATGCACAATATGGAACTGGGGATCCAGTTCAACAAAATCTTGAAATTATAAGAATACAATTTAATGCTACTGCTGATTCCTGGAGAGCGAGTTGGGTTGACCCACGCTTCCTACAACATTCACCAGTCTTTAAGCTTGCTGGATCACCTGCAAGAATATCCAACGGGGAACCGGAGTCCCCCAGCGGACCCTCCGACGATTAAGTTAGAGGAGAGATTGATGTTGTGTCGAGAGAGAGAGAGAGAGAGAGAGAGAGAGAGTAGAGAACTTAACCTTTTTGTGTCTTTGGAAACCTCCTTATATCCTTTGTTCATCATTTCCTTGTCCACTCCGACCTATCATGTTGGCCGAAAGTCTATGCTCTAGCTTGCCTTGTTCATGGTGAGGCTGCCCATTCCGACGTGAAGGGGTTATCGTATTTAATGCCGCCGGAGCCTCATTAATGGTTGATGTGTGGTGCAATAACTTTGCAGCATCTTTGTCTGCTTATGTAGCTGGTTCTCCTTTTGACAAGTGTTTAGATGCCATTGGTTCTTAATGCAACGTTGGGTTTCAATAGTGTTGGGCTTTAGTACTTAAACCGTAAATTGGGCTCTAAGTGGTGGGCCAAAAGCCTCTATGGGCCCACCAATGTTAGTAGTCCCCCATTCCCAAGTGCAGCTTCAGTCCAACGAAGGGAATAAGATGGGAGACGAGTTTTGTGTGGAGTCGAGTCAGAAGACCGACAGAGAGAAGGGACGATCGTGAAGGGGAACTAAGTGGGAAGACCGACCGAGAGGAAGGCCAACCGCAAAGCGGGACTGAGTGGGAAGACCGACCGAGAGGAGGGCCGACCGCAAAGCGGGACCGAGCGGGAAGACCAACAGAGAGGAGGGCCGACCATAAAGGGGGACCAAGCGAGAAAGTGGCGGCATGCTGTAGATGTCCCCGAACGTCCCGGGAAAAATCCTGTTTTGTTCATTTGGGCTTACTACAGTTCGAACTCAAATGTCACGGTTCTTAATGTGATCTCGCAAAGTGCAATGCAAGATTGATAAATCACCAAAGAGTCCAAATCCGGCAAATCGTTTTGGAAAACTGATTTTTAAGAAAGAAGTGCCAAACATGGACTGCTTTGCCAGATATAGAGTCGCCACCTAAATATTTTATTTTTTGGGAAATTTAGGAAACCCTGACTCGTTGCCTAAGGCCGCGTGTCCGTCATCACCAAAGTTGCCTCGGCTCGGGAACTTGGGTACGATTGGGGAAGGTCAACTATGAGCACCCCCGCTCGCCCGATCAAAGATCAGCCACTATTAAACATGATATCTCGTTTTTGAAAACGCATGCGTTCTTATTCAGGTTAATTAACTAAAATTACTAGGTGATGCGTACAACACACAAGTATAGACTAGATCGCCTAATTTGGAACAAAACATTACATATCCATTTGTTTGAAAAATGGTTTGAAGTTTGCTACTCGCAAATAGGCTAAATCGAGGATTTTGATGAATTGTTCCAACTCGAGTAATCCAACCTTCACCCACAGGCATTCAGGCAGTTGATCAACTAAGCAGTTAGCCTCATGGCAAGCATGCTTTGATGGCAATCAATAACACACATGCAGTATGCTAAAGCGTAAACACTCACAGTGTACTCCGAGCCAAAACAGAAATTAGTTAGTAATCAATGCATGATCCTAGTTCATGTTAAGATGACTAATGCAACACATGCAAAATGCAATTAGAAATAGGCTCGGCTATTCTAAAATGGCATGTGAGATGCAATACTTGACACATGTATTCAAATTGGAATTGAAGTACAATGCGGTTAGTATGATGCGCCGAGCCCGGTGCATGCAATACAGATGAAGGATGCAAACATGCATAGCATAAGGATGCTAATTGAAACGTGCCCTAGAACTAACCATCGTAAGCGGTTAAGTAAAAGGGAGAAAGAAGTGGAGGTTGGAAGACATGCATCACACACATGCAAGCTTATTACACAATTGCGCCCTCTCGACGGAGGGACCGAAAGAATAATACAAACCAAATGATTAATCAACTATCCTAGCTAATTAATTATTACAAACCCTTAATTAATTAACAAATTAATTACAAAAGGAGGCCGCCGCAGCTCCACCTCGGAATGATTAAATGATGCATGCTCGATCGCCTCGCTCGGAAACCCGTTGCCATGCCACATGTTGCCTCTGTTTGCACTGTTTTGCTCCTCTGAAAACTGCACAAGTCCCAAGGATGCTTCTGAACCACTCCCTAAGCATTGTGTGATGTCATCGGCCAAGAGATAGGACCACCGGCCATTGGAAAATGGTTATCTCTCGGCCAGATTTTGGTAGCCAGCTGGCACTGAAGATGGCCGACCGGCCATATCTTCCTGCAGAATTCTGTTTTTGCTGCAGCAGAGGACAGACAGTGCATGGCAAGGCATTTACAAGATAATGTGTGCACAACCACCCTCCCTATCATGCTATAAACTCAAGGGAGTATGGCTCTCGATCTCGGACCACCAATCACGCATTTCAATGCATGATGGCCAAAGGTGCCAAGTGTGCAAATTAATGTGGAATGAATGTAACAAAACATTTGAATGCCTAGAACTCTATCATGCTTAATCAAGAGCGTCGGCAACCGAGGGTTGAGGCATGTTTCGTTACTTCAAGTACGAAACGTCCCTCGGCCCTCATGTTTGGTTTGACACCCCAAACCAAACACAATGCAATGCATGCAACCAAGTATAATGCAACATGGGAATGTAAGGCCATGTAACATGAGCGTGCCAAGTGGAATGTGATGCAACCTAACATGCAAACAGCATGGCAATGTAACAAGTATGCAACACTACAATGCAACCTAGATATGGAAATATACGAAGTGATAGGCATGCAACAATGACACCAACCATAAGGATGCAACAACATGCAACGCGATAAGCATACAACAATACACAAATGCATGATTCATGGGTTTACACTAAAGATGGGTAGACCTCAGCCGTACCAAAAACAGCAGCCAAAACACCCAAATCAAGGTACCAAAAAGGGAGTCATGCATGTACATACATGGATCCGTAAGCTAGGCAACGATGCACAATCCTCAACCATGAGCAAAATGGGATAAACATGAGAACATGACAATGCAATGAGCTCTAAAATCATGTGAAGAATGATGCCAAATCATATACACAAGTGAAGCATAGCATGCTAATGGGCTTAATGCCCAAAGCTAGTCAAGGGGCTCTCACCATGGCCATATCAACCAAGCCCCAAAGGGCCAAAGTGACCTAAGACAGTCCTAGGGCAGGCCAAAACAAGGCTAGAACATGCATGGAATGAGGCCAAAACATGCTAAAAATATGGGTACAAACAAGGGGCATACAAGGCTACAAAGGGAGCACTACACTACGCCTATCACAACCAAACATGGCATGAATTATGCAATGAAAAACATAGTTATAATATGTTAAAATAAACCCCAAAACCCAATGAGATGGCATCCCAAAGACCTAATCATGGAGACATACACAATGGCCCAATCTTAAGGCACAAAACAACAACTCTTCAAAGCATTGACAAGATGGCAAATATAAGTGTGTGGCTACACTATATGGACTGAAATGTGATTTCAAATGATGCCAAATCATGAGAATAGTCAAAACAATGCATGCTAGCAACTTGGTGCACAAAGCTTAACAAACTAGAATGAACTAAGGCTATACAAAGCAATGCATATATGATCAAATCAATACCAAACAGAGCTTAAACATGGTGAAACATGACTAGAAGTTCCTTGGAGTTGAGCCGAAATATGCAAGCATGATGGTCCAAATGCAAGATACATGTTAAGGCAATAGAAGGGATTATAAGGCAAGTACATGGTGCATGCAAGAGACCAACAAACCAACTTAAAACAGAGGTATATCATGCTAAGATAACACCAAATACTTGCTGAAATGGGGCCAAAACATGCTAAGCAAACATGCTACTATGGTGAGCCAACAATGCAAGGAAATGAGACACAAAGGGAGGGGGGTGTCCCTCCCTTATTCAAGACTTCAAAACCACTTCTTCACCACTGAAAATCCTCTGGATTTCAGTGGTGAGAAGGTCAAAACAAAAAGGTCTCGAAGCTCAAAAAGAAGGTCACAAAATAAGGCCAAACAAGGCCTAAGAGGGGGTAGACAACCCCCAACCCAAAAGTAACCTTAAACAAACATATTTAGCATACAAAAACAAAACTTTTTTCAGTTGGACACTAAGCTTAAAATAGTATGTAAGTATTGCTAAAAGCTTAAGCAAAAATGGGGAATAAAAGAGTAGTTTCTCACCCTTGAAGAACACTTCAAGAACACCAACTCTAGCACCTCTTCTGATCAAAACCAACTAAAAAACTCTGAAATCAACTCCTTAGCACCTCAGTAACTAAGGGATAGTGTACCACTAGGTGCTTTAGTGCAAAAATATGAACAAAAACACCCTTTAGAACACTATTACACACACAACTATAGAGAGAGAGATATAGAGAGAGAGTGATATATATCTTCTATATCAGTCGGCTGAACCCCTGGAAAGGGAGAGGAGGCTCTCCTTTTATAGGAAGTCCAATTCAAAGCTTCCAAGAGAAGCTAAGTGATGGTTCAAATCCCTCCATACACATGTATGGAGGGGGAAAATTGTGCGTGCCAGCTGTGCCAGTTGGCACAAAATATCTGCCAAAAGCAGATAGAAATGGGTCGGCCGGAAAATATGGCCGATTGACCAACAAAGGTGGCCAACCGACCAAAAAAGGTACCGATCGGCCAACAATCTTGGCCGATGGCAAGAAAAAAGAGCCGATGGCTTCAAGCCTTGGCCGATGGGTTGAGGAAATGGCCAACAAGCCACCCTCTTCCCTTAAAAGCAAAAACACAAGTGTTTAGTCCACAACCAAGCACAAAACAATCAAGTCGAGAGATCTTGAGGCAAGGCGCGCGATCGAGACCTCCGAGAACTCAAAACAAACACGAGCATGGATGATCATCGAGTGTTCAAACGATGACGTCCAAGTCTTAAGGACGGTCAAAAATGGGGTGTCTACACATGCGGGGCTCGAGGAGCGACAGGGCTCGTAGTGATGTGAAGTGGAATAGACAGGGAAGGGAAAAAGGGGAATGAATCGTGGTTGGACACGTGGTATGATGTCACGACCCAAACCCGCCCTATAGGTTTAGCATCGTAACCGGCCAGTAATTCTTGGATTACCAAAGGCCTCTTGGCATAATAACATATAGCAGAGGCTGCAGAAGCAAATAATTAAGACATACATAGTCCATAGAGTTGTGCAGAGCACAATGGTTGGCTGACAAAACTGAAACTTAGGCCGTCAATTCTGAGCCTGGTCACCTACATACATAATATAAACAGTGAGCGATCGCCCAGTGAATAATAACAGAGTAGAGATTTTACTGAATGATGTCCATACAGAAACAAAGTCTTGTACATGATCGGATGTCATAACATAGCAGATTCATTGGCATGATTGCATTTGTATTCAGAACTTAAACATACAACATATCATGGTACGTGGCATATCCATTAGTATTAACAAATCTGATGACCCACAAGAGACTGCCATGAAGGCTTTCTGATGACTCATGTGCACAGAGACGTTCCCGATGACCCATAAAGGGGCATATCATATGATCTTAGTGATGCCACGAATAACTTTTAGAATTTTGGACAATCATTCATTCCTTTCAAACATAGCATAGCATTTCAAAGACTTGTCATTTCATATCATAATGTCCAGAAAATATTTAACATTGAACATAACTTTACAAAGTTATTACTCACAAACAATTGGTAGCTCCAATTAGATGGCAAGGTGGTACTTCACTTATCCCGAGGCGCTTGGCCTACACGAAAACACATACAAATGCACACTTGAAACACACGCTTGAATTATACATAACTTACTTTGTTTGTTCTTAGTGTGTTACTAGTCTTTTATCTCATTATGGAGTCTTAATCATGGCCTAGGAATGCCTAGAATGGAATGAGGATGCAAAAATGTACTTAAAACACTTAGCCAAAATTTTACTGAAGCAGGGGTCTCGCTCGAGCGTGGCTTTATTCGCTCGAGTGGACATGCCAAATGTGAGTGGTCGCTCGAGCGGTCTCCAAAATGTGAAAAAGTTCTGGTTGCATGAAATCTCCGCTCGACGCTCGCTTGAGCATGAGACATAGGTCCTCGCTCAAGCGCAAGTTCTGTCGCTCGAGCGTGCTTCTACACGCAAAAATTATGAAAGCTTGCAACTTACGCTCGAGCCAGCCTTTTATCGCTCGAGCGCAAGCATGAAAACAAAGATGGTCACTCGAGCGTAAGATCCCTCGCTCGAGTGTGGAAGCAAAATTCTGGGTTTTCCAGATTTGCTCCCAAGCTTCAAAACATGAATTCAACTCTTCAAAACACATCTCTTGGGCCCCAAAACTTAAGATAACATAGTAAACTTGTAAAACATGATGAATTGAGGATTATTTCACAAAATTATGGCCCAAGAGTTTGTCAATTGCATAAAATTCCAACATAAACTTTATGAATATTTCATGAATACAACATGTATGAACTCCTTTGAATTCAAACACTTTAAAACAAGATCAAATTGGCAAATTGATGGAAAACATTATGAACTCCCAAAATGTAAGTGAGATGAACACATGCATGAAAGAAATCTTTGAAATCATGCTCAATTTGTGAGAAAATGTACATGCATGCATGGTATGCCCAATTCTTTCCAATTCTAGTGCAATTCCAACATGAATTCGCTTAATTCACCAATAATCTTGTAGAATCTAAATCAATAATAAGAGTTCAATTCCTTACCCAGAGGCTTGAAGCTACAAGGGTTGAGGTTGAGACCCTTAAATCATCTTCAATGGACAACAATTCCTAGCACCTCTTTGGTTTGAGTTCAAATTATCAAGTCTTAGATCAATTCTCCCTTCTCTCACTCTCTCTCACGTTTTGGGTCTTAGAGGACTCAAAGATGTATTTAGATGAAGAAAGGAGTGAGTGGAAGTGTTTTTGTGTTCAATGAGGCCATTAAGCCTTAATTAGGCCATTAAACAAAAGTGTGCTTAATAAAGGTTAATTAGTGGACATTAGTTTAATCTAATTTAATCGTTCCAAATCGAATTTCAATTGAGCCTACCATAAAATTCTACAAATCCTAATTAGCACATAAATTAAGCCAATTTCTAATTCGGATGCCGATAAAGCCTTCAATTTGCAAACCGAAAGAAAAACATAAACAAATTTTCTTACATTAAACAGATATAGGCATACTTTATGCAACACATACATGCAATTTAATTTAGAATTTCACCTTACTTGTCAACTAAGCATAATTAACCATGGATTAACGTTAATCAGGAATCAGGGTTGTTACACATGATCCAGTGATAAGGGCGGTGATGCGTTAGCGGGAAGCGAAGGGTTAGGACTAATATGGGACGTGGAAAAGGCGAAGGCGGAAACTTTCAAAATTTTCAAACTAGTGAATTTTAATCTCGATCCTTGGAATATAGGCAAATCATGGGCATTTGGAGTTATTCGTTTTACTTACCTCTTTGCGAAAAACTAACACATCCCAGAGTTGAACTCATTTGTTTCGTGTGACACGCCTCTCCAATATTTTGCGAACTTCCTTGTGTTAGCGTCCGAAGCGATTCGCAGACATATAGAAGAGATGGCTTGAGATGGAGTACCAGCAATGAGGCTAGAGGCATTGGGGGAGGACGATACAGTGGAATTGGCTGAATAGTATAGAGCAGAGAGACGGGAGGAGAGAGGGGTGGAGCAAGCGGCACGAGCTCACCCATCAACGATGATCGTAGCCACAAAACCAATTAGCCAAGTGGAACCGGACCACTGGCACACCAAGGCCGACAAGTCTACGTTCATGGCAGAGGAGTTAGAGGAGGTACGAAGGAAGTACTAGATTCCGGCGGAGATAGAGTTGCAGTTGCCCACGTCTAAAGAGAGGGCGTCGGATACACGACCGATAGAATTCACGTTGTACGAGGAAGCACTGCGGGGGGGGGTTGAGGCTGCCTCTCCCCTAAATAATGGTGAATGTACTGAACCGACTAGAGGTGGCGCCAGGGCAGCTGATGCCCAACGCATGGAAAATACTGATGGCCTGTGCAGTCGCATGGCCACAGGCGACCGGGGGGGCAGCGATGACAGTGGAGGAATTCTTTTCGTGCTACAAGGCCTCCGGTCAACAAGAAACGTGGGTGACCTTACTGGCGGTGGCGAGCCGAGGACTAGTGGCGGGCTTACCATCGTCGGTGAAGAGGTGGAGACCAAGGTGGTTTTATGTGTCAGCCAATGGTGGGAGTGGGGTTCGCACAACGTGTAAAGTCCCCACTAAATCAGTGGAGCCAAGGCTAGAAACGGAGGCTGAGAATAGGGTGAAACGGGTGAAAGAGTGGAGGGAGAAGAAGGGTGCGAAGTGGAATGACCTGATCCGACCTTCAACCCTGTTCGCCTTGAGCCTGGGGCTGCAGCTGGCTGAGGAAGATCCTGCGCAGGAGGAGTTGAAGCAAGGAGAAAGGTGGAGGAGCGGAAAACCTTTGCCAAGGCGGACAAGAATAAGGAATCACTGTTAAGGCCTACGCCTGAGTTGTTGATGAGGGAGCGAGTCCGACCACGTCCCAAACCGTTGGGAGGTAAAGATATCACTGACTTTACCCCGCTGCCAACCCCAATGGATTCACTGAAGGTGATAAGAAAATAAGAGGTGGAGGCGGTGTTGAAGAAGAAGAAAAAGATGGTGGTTACAGAAAAGGGTAAGGGTCGCCCGGTTGCGAAAAGATGAAAGGGGGGAGGGCGGAGGAAGCCCCAGAAGTAGAGGCTGTGAAGAGTAACGGTGGTCCAGTGTCAAAGGAGGGGCAGGATGGGGGGCGAAAGAAGTGACGGGCCTAAATATCCAAGTGGGGTTGGGCGTAGTAGATGAGAGATTGGGGCCGCAATCACTTAAGAAGAGCCCTTTGTCAGAAGTGGCCCCAAGTCCTAGAGAAGGGAAAGTTGGGGTGAGCAAACTAGAGACGGGCGCCGCTTTGAAGACCACTGTGTACCATGTGCGCACGGTGGCTGGTCGATCGGCAGAAGAAGGGGGGGAAGCTAGGGTCGCAGTCGACCGTCTCGTTGGGGTAGTGAAGGATGCAGCCGTGCGATCGACGACGCAATTTACAGAGGCCGACCTCTTGAGGGGGTTCTGCTTGGCGCAGATGGAGGCGGCGACCTTGGCGGCTGCCTTGATGAATAAGGCAGTGCGCGCGAAGATAGAGGGAGAACGCTAAGGGCCCAGCTGGAAGGGGTAAAGGCGTAGTTGCAAAATTTAAGGGCGGAGACAGCGGACTGAAGGAAAGCCGCGTGGAGTGCATGTGCCAAGGGGCTGGAGTATGCTCAGAGGGTAAAGAAGATGGAGGTACTGGTGGTGGTGCAGAACTTCTTAGCAGATCGTGGTGCCGCCGCTGAGCTCGTCCAGACCAAATCAGAGCTAGAAGTGGTGCACCACAAGGCAGTATCGCTGGAGTTTGAGTTGGTGGTCGAGCAGAAGAAGGTAGGCAAAATCCAGGAGGCCTGCACCACCGCCAAGGAAATGTTGGAGGAAGCCTTGGTTAACAACGAAGAGCTGCGTGACCAGGCGATTAAAGAGAAAGAAGAAGCAGAGGGACGAATTGTAGACTTAGAGAAGGCCTTGGCAGAAGATAGGGCCAAATTGGCATCTGAGAGGGCGGCGTACCCCGATTTATGTGTGGCTGTTGTGGAGTAATTTAAGGGGTCTGCTGAATTCCAGATGGCCATTGACACCGCGGTCGCGCAGAGGTTGGCGAAGGAGGGGGAAGGGGGTGCTGGGCCATCGGGAGTGGCCGCTGAAGGTAGGAGTGAAGAAGAAGTGATCCAAAGCTTTCAACGGTCAGACTTCTACAAGCACGAGATGAGCCAGTATTGGGACAGCGGCTGGATGAGCTTCAAGTACAAGGCACAAGAGCTGTTCCCAGACGTGGACTTCAGTCACGTGAAGGTAGGGGAAGACGACGTTGCCCAGACTCCCTTGGATGAGGGGATTGAAGAGGGAGATCTTGCATCCAGCGAGGGGGATTAATCGTTGTAAATTTTTTTTTTTTTCTAATGAATTGTATAAAGGTGCAAGTGTGTTAATAAAACGACGAGTTCTCTTATTGTTGTTATTGTTGTTATTGCTTGGATTTGTAAAGTTTTAATGGAAAAAATGGCTGAGTAGAATTGGATAAAAATGGGTAAGAAAAATTTGGGAATATGAAATTTGATAAGTAACCTATCTTGTAAAAATGGTAAAAATGGGTAAGCAGGCTAATTTTTATGAATTAGTAAAAATGGGTGATTACGAACTGGAATTTTGACTAAGTCTGGCAGCAACTGATTGTAACTGCATACTTTGTCTGGATGAGACTAGTTTTGGTTCAGACTGGCTGAATTCTTCACGCTTAGTCTGGCTGAGACCGGAAGGGCTCAGTCGGGCTGAGGCTTTAATTATCTCAGTCTGGCTGAGTTTTTCATGCTTAGTCTGGCTGAGACTGGAAGGGCTTAGTCGGGCTGAGGCTTTAGTTATCTCAGTCTGGCTGAGTTCTTCATGCTCAGTCTGGCTGAGGCTTTAGCTATCTCAGTCTGGCTGAGTTCTTCATGCTCAGTTTGGCTGAGCGTTTCTTACTCAGTCTGGCTGAGACTTTAGTTAACTCAGTCTAGTTGGGCACTTTGTCCTCAGTCTGGCTGAGGCTTTAGTTAGCTCAGTTTGGCTGAGTTCTTCGTGCTCAGTTGTGTTGAGGCTTTTGTTCACTCAGTTTGGCTGAGTGTTTCTTACTCAGTCTGGTTGAGGCTTTAGTTGACTCAATCTGGCTGAGGCTTTAGTTAGCTCAGTTTGGTTGAGTTATTCGTGCTCAGTCGTGTTGAGACTTTAGTGAAAAAGGTTGTTGTTGGAATGCAACACAGATAACGAAGATATCAAATTGTTGTCATTTAAGGCACAGCCTGTTGATCACAAGTTTACACTATGTATGGAAATGGCAAAAATGAACGAGTGTGCAAATCGGTAAAAGAAAACATATAACAATTGAACAACACAAAAATAAGAGATGCCATTTTATTGGAAATAACGCTTCAAGTGCTCGGCATTCCATGGATGGGGCAGGTCTTTGCCTTCCATATCTCGGAGATGGTAAGTGCCTGGCCGGGGTTTGGCCGTGACAATATAAGGTCCTTCTCATTTGGCTACAAACTTGCCCTCGGTCGGATTTTTAGCGGTGAGGGTGGCTTCACGTAAGACTAGGTCTTCCACTACAACTCTCGTGGTCGGACTCTATGATTATAATGTGTTCGCATTTTCTGCTGGTATGACGCTCGTCGGACAGCAGTTGCCTCTCGGAGTTCTTCAATTAGGTCCAGGTCGGCCCAACGTAACTCTTGGTTTAGTTCAGGATTTGGGTATAAAATTCGAGGGGTTGGCAAGCTGATTTCTACTGGGATGACTGCTTCGGCACCGTATGTTAGGCGAAACGGGGTCTCCCCAGTGAGTGTTCGAGCGATCGTCTGATAAGCCCAAAGTACGTTTGGTAATTCCTCTACCCAAAGTCCTTTAGCAGCTTCCAACTTAGTCTTGATGATCTTTAGGAGGGAGCGATTGGTGACTTCGATTTGCCCATTAGCTTGGGGATGACCTGGGGAGAAGAAACATGGTCTAATGTGGAGCTCTGCACAGAATTGCCTGAACTTGGCATTGTCGAATTGCTTGCCATTGTCCGAAACTGTAACAACCCTCACCACTGCTTACCGATTAATTATTGATTACCGTTAAACTAAGATTGATTATCATTGGTAATTGAATTGATTGAACTACTGAACTGACTGACGGAAATCTGGAACCGAATTGATTGAGTATGTTAGTTAAATTGCAATTCTATCTGTTTGATTGTCGAATTATTTGTTCATGTCTTTATGTTGAAACTATAGATTGAAGGCCTTATCGGCGGCCGAATCTGAAATTGATTGATGTTTTAGGACCATCATAATTTATGTGATTTTATGGCATATTCAGTTAAAAAGTGATTTAGTATGATTAAATTAGATTAAAATAAGTTAAATTGCATTGTTGCACTTATTTACATTTTTGCCACATTAGTGGCCCACTCAATATAACATAATTGAGCCTTATTACTGTAATAACCCTCACCACTGATTACTGATTAAGCATTGATTACTGCTAAACTGAGACTGATTATGATGGATTATTGAATTGATTGAAATACTGAACTAACTGACTGAGATCCGAGACTGATTGATTAACGGTAACTGTTTAAATGCATTTTCTATCTGTTGATTGTTAATCGATATATTCATGTTCTGTAATTTAAACTGCAAATTGAAAGCCTTATCGGCGGCCGAATCGGAAATGGATCAATGTTTTATGATCATTGGAATTTATGTGAATTAATGGTATATTTAATTGAAAATTTATTTGGTATGATTAAATTAGATAAAATAAGTTAAATCAAAGAGTTGCCTTATTCACGGAATTGTCATGTTAACTCTGTCACGACCCAAACCCGCCCCTATGGGTTTAGCACCGTCACCGGCCAGTAATCCGAGATTACTGAAGGCCTGCTTAACAGTAATACAGAGTACAGGGGCATGGCGGAAGCCAATACAGTAAATAAACAATGTCCAATGAGCTGTGACAGTCTGTATGCAAAAAGACTTTTCATACACATAGACATTCAGTACAGAACAGTATGCATAATATTTACAATCATTCAGTACAGGGACTTAATCCCTATTAAACAGTACGGTACAGTGCAAAACATTCAGTCTATACAGTAGTACATCACAGATACAGAGACAGACGGGGAGATTAAAACTCCCCTAAGCCATAGCTTGACAGGCTCGAAACCTTGCAGTGAGGCACAGTGGTTGGCTTGACAAAACTGGAGTTTACCCCGACGCTTCTAGCATTGGTCCGGTGCCTGTACACTTACATATATATATGAGCAGTGAACTAAAGCCCAGTGAATAACATAATGCGTAAAGAGGTTTAGAATGAATGTCCTTACAGTAATGAAAACAGTTCATTAAATTAGTATTTCAGTCGTTCAGTCTTTCAGTCAATCAGTCATTCAGTCATATGTGGTACATCCATTAGCATAACAGTACAGTAAACAGTAGCTCTTGGAAGACCAGGTCTTAATAGACCAAACAGTAAATGATGGCCATCATAATAGTAAACAGTAGTGGTCCCAACAAGGGAACCGACAGAGATCTCTGTAACAGTAACAATCAGTAACAGTAATTGCTAAGGATGCCACAATACAGTTCAGAATATAGGACTTACATTCATTCAGTTAACAGTATTAGTTCAGAAAGCAGTACAGTTCAGTATTCAAAGATAATCATTTTGAACATATCTTTACACAATTGTTACTCACAGAGTTCTGGGCCACAGTAAGCTATAGCGTCTCCTCGGAAAGCCAACCCTACACAGTTAACAGATTGAACACACACTAAGCTACACAGTTGGGAAAGATAATAACTTAGTCCCTAATTTGCTTTGGTGTGTTCTACATCTATATCCTCATTAAGATGTCTTAAACTAGGCCTAAGAATGCCTAGGATGGGATGAGGATGCAAGGATGTATTCAGAAAATATTTTCAGAATTTGCAGTGAAACAGGGTCCCGCTCGAGCGTAGGTTACCCCGCTCGAGTGGACATGCAAACAAAGGTCCCCGCTCAAGCGTCAACTTACCCGCTCGAGCGGACCAAAAAGTACTGGATAGGTGAAATTCACGCTCGACGCCTGCTCGAGCGTGTCACCCAATCCTTCGCTCAAGCATACATTATTCCGCTCGAGCGGACGGTAAAACAGTGCAAGATGCTGGGAGCTCGATTTCCCCGCTCGAGCGGCACTTCCCCCGCTCGAGCGGACGACCAAAATCTGGAAAATCCAGATTCGAACTCCAAGTTCAAAACTCAAGTTTCAAATACCAAATTCGATCCTCTTGGGCCAAATTTCTTGAAACATTTGTAAACACATAGAATGACATGATTCGAAAGTCAATTTGAGAAATCAAAGCCCAAGGGTGTTTCAATCAAACTCCTTTTCAAACCCATTACAAATCAAATTTCATGAACATGATACAAACATGACATGCATGAACTTAAACAACTTCAAGGCTCCAATTACCAGTTCAAATGAGCCTATTACTTCAAAAACAAGATAATTTCATGAACCTTAGCTAGAACTTGGACATGCATGCAACAATTTCCATGAAATCAACTCAAACTTCAACAATACAAACATGCATGCAATTAGCTAGCTTCCAAGCTTCAAATCATGTTCTAAAGAGCCACTTCTTATCAAGACAAGATGGAATCATGGACTTAAACATAATCAAGAGCATGCATGCAACATTTTGCCATGAAAACACTCTAAAACTCTTCAATAAACACATGCATGCAAGATTAGAGCTACAATTCAACATTTAAACCATGTCTTGGCTCTAAACTCCAACAATGTAGCATGAACATGCAAGAACTATCTTAAAGGCACAATTAAGAAGTTGAATTCCTTACCTAAGTCATGAATTAGAGGTATGGAGGCTCAATTTGCAATTATCACAACAATTCCCTCAATTTCCAAGCAAATCAACAAGTTGAATTCACTCTTCTCACTTCCTCTCTCTCTTGGTCGGTTATGAGCTCTCAAAATGAGTTGATGAAAAGTCTTGTTGAATGCTTAATGAGGCTCAAAAAAATGTTATAATAAAGGGCCCACTAACATGGCAATTCCGTGAATAAGGCAACTCTTTGATTTAACTTATTTTATCTAATTTAATCATACCAAATAAATTTTCAATTAAATATACCATTAATTCACATAAATTCCAATGATCATAAAACATTGATCCATTTCTGATTCGGCCGCCGATAAGGCCTTCAATTTGCAGTTTAAATTACAGAACATGAACAGATCAATTAACAATCAACAGATAGAAAATGCATTTAAACAGTTACCGTTAATCAATCAGTCTTGGATCTCAGTCAGTCAGTTCAGTATTTCAATCAATTCAATAATCCATCATAATCAGTCTCAGTTTAGCAGTAATCAGTGCTTAATCAGTAATCAGTGGTGAGGGTTATTACAATTACACTTGCACAACACATTTCATCAACTCATTCCCCTTGCCTTAGCCGACCAAGAGAGAGAGAGGGAGAGAAATTGAGTTCATTCTTGAGTTTTCCTTGGAGAATTAAAGAAATCGAAGGTTGATTGCATAATTAAGCCCTTACACCTTAAACTCAAGACTTAGGTAAGGAAATTCAACCTCTCATTGTTGTATTTAAGATTGTTCTTGCATGGTTCATGGTCTATTTGAAGGTAGAGCCAAGTTTGGTGCTAAATTGTTGAATGGAAGCTTAATTGTTGCATGCATGTTGCCATTATTGAAGTTTTGAGGTTGTAGTTCATAATTTCTCACATGCATGTCCATGTTTTGAGAGTAGACCATGATTTCATCTTGTTTTGAAAAGAATTGGCTCATTAGAGCATGTTTTGAAGCTTGGAACTTGTTTAAAGTTCATGCATGTTCCATGTTCGTCATGTTCATAAAATTTGGTTTGAAATTGGATTTAATTGAAACACCCTTGGGCTTTGATCTATCAAATTGATCTTTGAAACATGTAGTATTATGGGTTTTGAAGTGTTTTCCAGAAAATTAGCCCAAGAGGATCGAATTTGATGCATTAAAACTTGGTTTTGAGCTTGAGGTTCAAATCTGGAATTTCCAGATTTTGGACCCACGCTCGAGCGAGAAACTCCACGCTTAAGCGTACACTTTGTGATCATGCTTTCCGCTCAAGCGAGTAAAGTGACGCTCGAGCATGAAATGCGTGCATCCAGTACTTTGCATGGGCTTACAGTTTGCTTGAGCGAGAGAATTCACGCTCGAGCGAGGACTTGTGTCTCACGTTCGAGCGAGGGTTGAGCGCCCGTCGAGCGTGGATTTTGAGCATCCAATATTTTCACTGTAGCTTACAGTCCGCTCGAGCGACGGAAGTCACGCTCGAGCGGAGCTCCTTTGTCTGCATGTCCGCTCGAGCGTAGAAAGCCACGCTCGAGCAAGACCCCTGTTTTCTGAAAATTCTGAAAAATGCTTTTAAGTGCATCTTTGCATTCTCATTCCATCCTAGGCATTCTTAGGCCTAGTTTAAGGCATCTTAATGAGGATATAGATGTAGAACACACCGAGGCAATTAGGGATTAAGTTATTATCTTTCCCAACTATGTAGCTTAGTGTGTGTTCATTCTGTAAACTGTGTAGGGTTGGCGACTGGAGACACGCTCTAGCCTAACTGTAGCCCAGAACTCTGTGAGTAACAGTTGTGTAAAGATATGTTCAACTGAGAATGTTTTCTGACTGTTTAACTGAACTGTTTTCTGAATCGACACTGTTAATCGAATGAATGTATGTCCTATATTCTGAACTATATTGTGGCATCCTTAGCAATTACTGTTTACTGTTACTGTTACAGAGATCTCTATCGGTTCCCTTGTTGGAACCACTACTGTTTATTGATTGATGGCCATCATTAACTGTTCGGTCTTTTTAGACCTACTGTTTACTGTACTGCTATGCTAATGGATGTACCACATATGACTGTTATGACTGAATGACTGTTACACTGAATCAATGAACTGTTTTTATTACTGTAAGGACATTCATTCTTAACCTCTTTACGCATTATGTTATTCATTGGGCTTTACCTCACTGCTCATATATATATGTAGGTGTACAGGCACCAGACTGGGGCTAGAAGCGTCGGGATAAACTCTAGTTTTGTCAAGCCAACCACTGTGCCTCACTGCGAGGTTCCGAGCCTGTCAAGCTATGGCTTAGGGGTGTTTTTATTTCCCCCGTTTGTCTCTGTGTCTGTTTTGTATAACTGTATAGACTGATAGCACTGTACTGTACTGTTAATAGGGATTTGGTCCCTGTTCTGAATGATTGTAAATATTGTGCATACTGTTCTGTACTGAGTATATATATATATATATATATGTATGAAAAGTCTTTTGCATACAGACTGTCACAGCTTATTGGACATTGTTTATTTACTGTTTTGGCTTCCGCCATGCCCCTGTACTCTGTTTTACTGTATTACTGTTAAGCAGGCCTTCGGTAATCTCGGATTACTGGCCGGTTACAGTGCTAAACCCATAGGGGCGGGTTTGGGTCGTGACAGAAACGATGGCCTGGGGGATTCTAAATCGGCACACGATCGACTGCCAGATGAATCTAGTGGTGTTCGCTTAGTGATTGTAGCGAGGGGTTCGGCTTCTAGCCATTTGGTGAAGTAGTCAATGGCAACCACAGCGAACTTGGTTTGGCCCCTCCCAGTGGGCAGAGGACCGACCAAGTCAATGCCTCACTTGGCGAAGGGGTAAGGACTGCTGAGTGTGATGAGTTCTGTTGGTGGAGCATGGGAGATGTTGGCAAAGCGCTGGCACTTGTCACACTTGAGCACAAATTTGGCGGTGTCCTGATTGAGAGTAGGCCAGAAGTAACCGGTGCGGAGGATTTTGTGGGCCAGAGACCTTACACCCAAATGATTACCATAAATGCCTTCGTGGACTTCCCTCATCACATAGATCACTTGAGCAGGATTGAAACGCCTAAGGTATGGGCGTGAGAATCCCCGCTTGTATAGTAGGCCGTCGATGAGAATGTAATTGGATGACCGGGCTCTAACTTTGGCGGTCTACTGTTTATCAGCTGGCAATTCCCCTTGTGATAAAAACAAAAGGATGTTTTCAGCCCATAGCATAGGTTCGTTCTAGAGGAAGTGAACCTCTTGTTGGTTTGGCGAAGTAGCCGGATGGGTCAGGTATTTAATCGGACGCCATGGCTGAGGTCTGACTGGTCGGCTGAGGCTAATTGAGCCATTTCGTCCGTCTTGGAGTTTTCTAACCTAGGTATGTGCCTGATTTTGAAGGTATTGAAGAGGCGAACAAAGGGAGGGGCAATATCCCTGTATACTCGCATCATCTCGTCTTTTGCGTCGAACTCCCCAGTAATCTATCCGACAATCAATTGGGAATCACTGAACACTTGGATATGGTTTACACCAATGTCTCTGGCTAATCGAAGACCTGCTATCAAGGCCTCATATTCGACTTCGTTATTGCTAACGTTGAACAGGAAATGGAGGGCGCACTTGAAGTATTCACCCTCTAGGGTGGTGAGGATTAGACCGGCCGCACTACCCTCTTTGCGAGATGAACCATCAACACTGAGAGTCCAGGAGTGAGGGTCTTCTGCATCGGCGGTGAGGTGTGCTGGTGAGGGGAGCACGTTTGGGGGGAGATTGGTGAATTCCAAAATAAAATCAGCGACACCCTGGCCCTTGATCGCTGTTCGAGGTTGGTAAGAGATTTCAAATTGACTAAGCTCGATGGACCATTGCATAAGTTTGCCTGATGATTCTGGTTGTTGCATGACTTTTCTCAGAGGTTGGTCAGTGAGAACCACTATGGAGTGGGCTTGGAAATAAGGTCGCAGGCGTCTGGAGGTGATGACTAAGGTGAGAGCCATTTTTTCCAGCAGAGGATAGTTCTGTTCAACCCCTCTGAGAGCGCAGCTAATGTAGTAAACTGGACATTGTATTGAGTCGTCTTCCCTGATGAGGGCAGCACTGACCACAGTGTTTGATACAGCTAGGTAGAGAAAAAGGAGTTCGCATGGCAGTGCTTGAGAGAGGAGGGGAGGGTTAGCCAGGCACTACTTCAGTTGTTGAAAAGCCTCCTCGGATTCGCTGCTCCACTCGAAAGCTTGCCGGAGAACTTTAAAAAATGGAAGACATTTGTCGATTGCTCGGGAGATAAAGCGGTTGAGGGCGGCGACTCTGCCCGTGAGTCGTTGAACCTCCTTGACTGTTCTGGGAGACCCCATTTCGATCAGGGCCTTAATCTTTTCAGGGTTGGCCTCAATGCCCCGTTGGCTAACCATGAAGCCCAAGAACTTTCTAGATCCTACGCCGAAGGCACGCTTCTCCAAATTCAATTTCATCTGATATTTGCGTAAGGTTTTGAAAGTCTCTTGCAGGTCCGTTAAGTGGTCGGAGAAGAGTTTACTCTTGACTAGCATGTCTTCGACGTAGACCTCCATGTTTCGACCTATCTGGTGATGAAAAATAGCATTAACCAGGCGTTGATAAGTTACATCGGCATTTTTCAAGCCGAACGGCATAACACGATAGTGATAAGGTTCTCTGTCTGTGATGAAGGAGGTGTGTTCCTGGTCAGTCGAGTGCATCAGGATTTGATTGTAGCCGGAGAAGGCATCCATGAAGCTAAGCATTTGATTTCCGGCAGTTGCATCGACCAGCAGATCTATCTGGGGGAGAGAGTAACTATCTTTTAGGTAGGCCCAGTTGAGGTCGGAGTAATCGACGTAGAGGCGCCATTTTCCATTGTGTTTGAAGACCAAGACTACATTGGACAGCCACCTGGGGTAATCCACGTTCTTAATGAACTGCGCCTTCAGGAGTTTTTCCACCTCAGAGGCGATGAGGGTATTGCGTTTCGGGTGAAAAATACGCTGCTTCTGCCGAAAAGGTCGGAAGTTGGGCTCGATACTGAGGCGATGAGTGATGAAGGAGGGATCAATACCTGGCATGTCGGAGTGGGTCCAGGCAAAGACATCGTTGTGCTCGGTTAAGAGAGCTGTGAGATCGGCCTTCGCCTGGGAGGATAGTTGACTGCCTATCCAGGCTGTTCTAACTGAGTTTGCATGATCGATGGGTACTTCGACAAGTTCCTCCACTGGTTCCCCTCTGACTAACTCTTCCTTGTCTCTGACATCGAGACCTTCGATGATCATAGTCTCTTTCATCTTGGCTTCTTTTAGTAAAGCGACGTAGCATTCCCTGGCCATCGTCTGCTCGCCCCGCACTGTGCCGACCCCGAGATCAGTCGGGAATTTCATGGCTAGATGGTATGTGGAGGTAACAGTTTGGAAAGCGTTGAGAGTCGTGCGTCCAAGGATTATGTTGTAAGCAGAAGGACAATCGACAACGATGAAGGTAATTAGCTTTGTGGTCTGCCGTGGATATTCTCCGATGGTGATGGGGTGGTCGATGGAGCCTATGGAGGTCACCCGGTCCCCAGTGAAACCGACTAGCGGGGTTTGGAGAGGGGACAATTTTCTTTTCCGACCTTGAGTTGGCGATAAGCGTTCAGGAAGATGATGTCTGAAGAGCTGCCGTTGTCGACGAGCACTCGTCTGACTTTGTAGTTGGATAGGAGAGCAGAGATGACAATGGGGTTGCCATGGGGGTAACGGATGCCTGTGCAGTCGGCCTCCGTAAAGGTGATGGGTTCGGTCCACTGCTTGGGGTGTTTGAAGGGGCGATCCAATGTTGTGATTTCTTTATTGGAGCCTTGTCTAATTTTTCTTAGTTCGGCTCGCTGGGTAGAACGGGATGGACCTCCACACGCGAGTCCACCAGCGATGACTTTGATCTCCCCGACCGGGGGGGGCAGGATTGCCTTGTGCGCGAGGTTACGGTGGGAGCTGATCATTGTCCCGCTTTGGTTATGCGGGTTGTTGGGGAGGGGTTTGTCGGCGGTGGCCCCCCAGCGGGTCGGTCCTTGGTCGCTATTGGGGACGGGTTGCCGTGAACTGACTTAGGCGTCCTGGCGTATCAAATCCTCTACCTGATCTTTAAGGTTAACACACTCTTCAGTGTTGTGGCCATGATCCTGATGGAAGCAGTAGTATTTGGATTGATCTCGCCGATTGAAGGGAGACCGTGATGGTTGGAGCCATTTCAGGTTGTAATCTCGTTGGATCTGGTTCAAGACTTGCTCCATGGGGGAATTGAGGGGGGTGTGTCGCTCGAACCGACCGGGCGGTCGGGCAGGTGCTGGTTAGTCGAATCGAGCGAGTCAGTCGGTGTACTGAGGGATTGGTTGGGTATAGTAAGAGAGTCTGGTTTTGGTTTCCTTTCTTTTCTTCCTAAGGGTCGGATTTTTAGTTGTAGTATGTTGGCGGGCTACCAAAGAGTCTTTGGCATTCATATATTTTTGGACTTTGGAGAGGAGGGTGGCCATGGTGGTTGGGGGGTTTTTAGAAAGGGAGAAAAAGAAATTAGATGGCTGCAAACCGGCCATGAAGGCTATGAGGATGACCTTGTCGTCGTTTTTCGCCACCTGAAGGGCCTCGATGTTAAAACGGGTGACATAGCTATGCAGTGACTCTCCTTCCATCTGACGGATATTAAGCAGTTGAGTTGCCGGATGCCACTGGCGCTGGGCACCAATAAAATGGCTCAGGAGGGAATCACTTAGGTGTTGGAAAGTGGAGATAGAATCCGGCAGCAACTGACTAAACCATAGCCGAGTCAACCCCTTAAGCGTCACGGGGAAATCCCGACACATGATCTCGTTAGGAAAAGCATGGAGAATCATGAGAGTCTTGTAGGTCTCCAGATGGTCAACTGGGTCCGTTGTGTCGTTGAATGAGTCGATTGAGGGTATTTTAAACTTGGGGGGTAGGGGTTGTCCCTGATGGAGGCGACAAACGGGGAGTTGGCTATCGTGAAGGGTTTATTCTGTATGTTCTGCATGACTCTTTGAAGCTAGAGTTTCATGGCCCAGAGTTCCACATCCCAAATGGGGACATTGTCACCTCCAGAATGTAGTGGGGGTTGAACACTACTAACCTCTCTTTTAGGAGCTGGTGTTTGAGTAGATGGATGTAAGCCCGAGGTAGTAGGTTCATGTCTTGAGGCGGAGGTTGCAGACCCTCTAAGTTGGAGAGGTGAGCTTGTTGGAAAGGATGACTCGGGGCTCGTTCTCAATTGGGGAGAAAGTCTTGTGGTGGTGGAGGAGGTATAGGGAGGTTTCACTGGAGCAAAGCATTGATCAGGGTCTGGTTTTGCTCGGCTATGCGGTTGATGCTGTTGGTGAGTTCTGTGAAGTATTGAGGTGGGTTATTTGGGTTAGGAGGGTCGGCTTGGGGGTCGACGACGTTGTGTTGAGAAGCCATAGATCCTGTTGTGACCATGCACCTTGACATCCTGGTGTGGAGGAATTATCGGGAACGAGTCTCCGGCAACAATGAGCATAATTGTTACCCGGAGTGGCGTTCCCACAGACGACGCAGTTGATGATATTGCTGATTCCTGGAGAGCGAGTTGGGCTGACCCACGCTTCCTACAACGTTCACTAGTCTTTAAGCTTGCTAGATCACCTGCAAGAATATCCAACGGGGAACCGAAGTCCCCCAGCGGACCCTCCGACGATTAAATTAGAGGAGAGATTGATGTTAAGTCTAAAGAGAGAGAGAGAGAGAGAGAGAGAGAATAGAGAACTCAACCTTTTTGTGTCTTTGGAAACCTCCTTATATCCTTCGTTCATCATTTCCTTGTCCACTCCGACCTGTCATGTTAACCAAAAGTCTATGCTCTAGTTTGCCTTGTTTATGGTGAGGCTGCCCGTTCCGACGTGAAGGATTATCGTATTTAATGCCGCTGAAGCCTCATTAATGGCTGATGTGTGGTGTAATAACTTTCCAGGATCTTTGTTGCTTATGTGGTTGGTTCTCCTTTTGAAAAGTGTTTAGATGCCATTGGTTCTTGATGCAACGTTGGGTTTCAGTAGTGTTGGACTTTAGTACTTAAACCGTGAATTGGGCTCTAAGTGGTGGGCCAAAAGCCTTTATGGGCCCACCGATGTCACAATTAATATACCCAACACAAGAAAATAGGACACAATATGACAATGAATAGAGGAATCTTGGAATAGAACTCCCAAAAAAATTAAGAAGAATAAAACAAAGCAATTATCTATTATCCTATAATTATATATTTCCTAGTTCCTATCTAGTGGAATGTTTATTTGCAGCTTTAAGGAAGAAAGACCAAGAATAAATAAATAATTAAAAACACAGACTTGATTGGGAAGATCAACTTATCAAAAACATTAGAAGGAACCACAGTTTCTTCACCTCCCAAATAGCTAGAGACAGCATGAATCAATGATGCATTTTAAAATAAGTCAGATCAATAACACAAAATAAGTCATTAATAGACATGATTTTTCCAACATTTTCTTTCGTAATTGTGGGAGCCAGAAAAATATCCTAGCTATAGGAGTAAAATGTCCTAAACAAATATCATTCATCCCTTATAAAAGGAAAGGACCCCATACACAAGAGGTACGCCTCATTTTTCCTTGCCACAGAGCACACACACTCTCTAAATCTTCGTCTTCTCTCTTTGATCTATTTTAGCTAACTTTATCATCGGAGTGTCTCCGGTCGGCAACCCCGGTTGGGTGGCGCCGATCATGCTCATCCTTGCAGATCTACAGGAGCCAAGCTCATCTCTTCGTTGGATCTCATCAACAATCCATGTGATAGGATTTTCTAGGTCTCACAATAATCTAGTATCAACAATAAAAAAAATAGCCTATTTAAACCAATTTGACATATCAAGAAAGATTATGTAACCTGATACAGATGGGCCCAACCCACGGATCAGGGGCCCAACCTCCATTCTTGCGGTCTAAGCCCAATAACATCGACATTAGACCAGGACCAATAACATCTGGCCAAACACGAGCCTAGACACGTAAGCAGACAAAGATCATGCAAAGTTATTGTACCATACATCGGCCATTAATGAGGCTCTCACAGCATTAAATGCGACAACCTCCTCACATCGAAATATACAGACTCACCATGAACAACGCAAGCCAGAACGTAGGCTTTCGGCCAATACAACAGGCTGAAATGGACAAGGAAATGATAAGCAAAGAATATAAGGAAGTTTCCGAAACACATTAATGGTATGTTTTTATTTTTCTCCTCTTCTCTCTCTCTTTACACAGTTAATCTTTCCTATTTTAATTGGAACGTCAGAGTGTCTGCCGGGGGACTACCTCCCCTATTGGACCTTTTGCAAGGGGTGCTCTACGGACTTTAGAACTAGTAGAAGTATTGGGAGCTTAACTCAGCCTAGTCCATCTCCCGTCAGAAAAAGAACTATATCATAACCCATTTGAAAATCACAATAATATTTTTTTTATTTCTTCTAATGCAAATAAAAAACATACCCTTTAGTGTAGGCATAATCCCCATCAACTTGCAACATGAAGAATACCTCATTACCATCATGCAAAGCTTGCAATCAAACCGTCAAACTTCTATAAACAATAACACAGAAGAAATGTCAAAATCCAAAACCCAAAGAAATTTCATAATTCTCTGTCTAGTTGTTATATATTCAACTTTTTCATTTCTTTTTTCCATTGTTTTTCTCATTAACCAAACAGGGCATTAACATACTGATCTCATAATCAAGTGAACATTATACGCTTTTCGACATTTCTTGGGTTGGGGGACATTTACTCATTTCTTTAGAAACCATGACGTTGCTTCTTCTCAGATAGAAATAAAGAGAGAATTGGAAAGAACAGAGATGATGGATTCAAACAAACCTTAACGGTAAGCTTTCCATTACTGTATAGTTTGTCGGAATTTGGGTCCAAAGCCCATCAATGTCGTTCCAGTCATCTACATGGCCGTCGAGGGTGATGATTCCGGGCCTGAAGGAGGCTCAGAGTCGGATATTAGGGTCCGAATTGTGGCTCCATTCGCTGCTCTCTTGATGTGAGACCAAGATTGAGAGCACCAAGAGGACTCGGCCAAGCATTGTGGAAAAGGTGTTGGAGTCTAACTGGAGAAAGGGTGTTAGTTATCTAGTTAGTTTTTTTTATTTTTGTATAAAATAATAATATATAGAAGGAAAAAAAATGATAAAATAATTTGTGGAATTTTTGTTTTTTAAAAACTAAAAACTTATCCTTTCTAAAGGGTTAAGCCTTGATCCGTCTCCTCTCCAACCATGTCTTGTCTAGCCATGTCCTTCACTTTCTAGCAGATGAAGACGCGTGGTAATCAGAGATTCAAAGATGAGGGAGAAGTCATTTTTCATGCATGTTAATCGATCGGCTGGATGACCGATACAATACTTGTCTACTGCAGTTGTCACCTTTATCGACCGTGGTTGTCACTTTGTTAACCGCAATTACCCTTGTCGGCCATAACTGTCACCTTATTGCTAGTCGACTAGTAAGAGAGTGCATGACAATGATTAGATTAAATAGTGCTAGAAATGAGACGAATCTGTTAAGCTTTACAAGTATGGAAGATGGACACGCCATTCTTTCTAAAGCGTCCCATTTAATTTATTTATTTTTATTAAGTCTCATATGCATTTGTTGATATGGATCATATTTGTTTATCTTAGAGTGAAAAAATAAAATAAAAAATAAAATTATGTGTAATATAACCCATAAAAAAAAAATGATGAAATATATAAGACTCTTCCTTATATTTTATATGTTAGGTGGAAAACGATAAGACAGATAATTTAATTATTTTATTTAGGAACATTTACACATAAGTTTTAATTTATGAATTTAGGTCTCGTTTGTCAATTATACATTTTAGTCAAAAAGTTTAAAAGTCACTATAGGTTGTCATATCACTCTTTACTTTTCTGTACATCTGTCACGACCCAAACTCGCCCCTATAAGTTTAGCATCGTAACCGGCCAGTAATCCTGGGATTACCAAAGGCCTCTGAATGGAATAATATATAATTAGAGGCTGCGGAAGCACTTATGTAAAACACATTGTCCATAGAGTTGTGCTAACGTATATGGGACAGAAATTTAAAACTTTAATAACACACATGTGACGTCATATATATATATACATTAGTCGTGTAACACTCTCATATACAAATAAAACAAAAGTGGGACTTAGCCCAGTGTACAGATGAACATAATTTGTTCTATACCCAAAAGAAGACAAAGTCTTAAACATAAGCCATTTAGATTTGACCTGCTCACAAAAGGGAACCTCCTCGGAGGCACAACGACTGGCTGACAAAATTGAGATGCCAGGTCATCAACTCAGAGCCTGGTCACCTATATATATAATATAAATAGTGAGCGGAAGCCCAGTAAATAATAATAGAGTAAAGGGGTTTAATGAATGATGTCCGTCACAGATATAACTTTCAAATCTCTTAGTGAACTGAAGCATAAACATATTCGTATCAGAAACAGCGTCATAAACATATTCATATCATGAGTGGTGTATCTGTTAGCATTAAACATATCTCTTTGGTCAAGCATATTAAGTTCCACATTGGAACTTCTGGTACCGGGTAACATATCTTATGTTTCCCCTAGGCGAGGGCCTGTGTGTCACGACCCAAATCTGCCTCTATGGGTTTAGCGTCGTAACCAGTCAGTAATCCTTGGATTACCAAAGGCCTCTGAATAGAATAATATATATAATAGGGGCTGCGGAAGCAAATATACAAAATTTACATAATCTATAGAGCTGTGCAGACATACATGGGACAGAAATTTCAAAACAACTTATATATATATATATATATATTTACATATATGACATCAAAAATACATTAGTCTTACGTCACCCAATTACACAGATAAAGTCGAAGGGAACACAACCCAAGTACAGATATACAGAACAAACTCAACTAAAGCCTTGACATGATCCTCTTAGAAGGAACCTCCTCGAGAGGCACGATAGTTGGCTGACAAAACAGAATCTTAGGCCATCAATTCTGGGCCTGGTCACATGCCTGCTCACCTACATACATAATATAAATAGTGAGCTGGAGCCCAGTGAATAATAACAGAGTAAAGGGTTTAATGAATGTTGTCCAAAACAGTTACAAAGTTCATAATAGATACAGATTCAGAGTTGTATTCATAATTAGAACTTGCAGTTAATCATACGTGGTACATTCATTAGCACTAGTAGAAACAGTTGACCTATAAGGGATGGCCATAAAGGCATACAGTTGACTCACGTGCACGGAGACGGTATAGTTGGCTCATGAGACGTGCAGTTGACCTATAATTGGGACGTAATAGAATAGATAATAGATGTCATCTGAAGCTAAGAATGCCACGAATACATTTCAGAAATATTGGATAACCATTCATTCATACATAAAAAATATTTCATAAAACAGATCATCTTATATCATTCAGAAAATACTTATAATTGAACATAGCTTTACAAGGTTATTACTCACAGATAACCGGTGGATCCAAATAGACGAGTAGAGTACGCAATTCACTTAACTTAAGGCGCGTGACCTACACAACATGACAGATACATACATTGAAACACACACTCGGATTGTACATAACTTATTTCATTTGTTCTTAGTGTGTTTCTAGCTTTCATCCTCAAGCCTTCATCCTCATTGTGGTGTCTTAGTCTTAGCCTAGGAATGCCTAGGATAGAATAAGGATGCAAAAATGTACTTGAAAACATTTTTCAAAACTTGTTGAAAACAGGATCCATGCTTGAGCGTGGTTTTCCTCGCTCGAGCGGATATGTAAAATGTGAGGGTTCGCTCGAGCACAATTTCCTTCGCTCGAGCGGTCTGCAAACTTTGAAAAAGTACTAGTTGCTTGATTTTCACACTCGATGGACGCTCGATCCTCGCTCGAGCGTGAGACTCAAACCCTCGCTCGAGCGTGACTTTTGTCGCTCGAGCGATTTGCAAAAACATATGAACTTTTGGGAGCATGCATTTCACGCTCGAGTGAACTTCTGGTCGCTCGAGCGGAGGTGCAAAAACAAAGGTGGTTGCTCGAGCATATAATACTTCGCTCAAGCGGAGGTGTAAATTCTGAAATTTCCAGATTTGCTTCCAAAGTTCAAAACTCAATCTTAAAGCATCAAAACTCGATTTTTCTAGGCCAAAACTTGAGGAAACACTTAGAAACTCATAAAACATCATGAATTAAGGATTATTTCAAGAAATCATGGCTCAATAGCTTGCCAATTATGCAAAAATTGAACTTAAAATTTATGAATGTTCCATGAACATGACATGTATGAATTTTTTTGAACCTAAGCTTCTCAAAACATGATCAAATGCTACAAAACAACATGAAACTTGATGATTTTCCAAAATTAAGGTGAATTCAAGACATGCATGAGGGAATTCTTGGCAATTAAACTCAAAATATGAGAGAATATGCATGCATGCATGGTATGGCTCAATACTTTTCATTTCTAACTCAATTCTTGCATTATTCAACATAATTCTCTTGTGTTCATGCATTATAGTCTAGATTTTAAGGCTTAAGGATAAAATTCTTACCTAGAGACTTGAGTTCACAAGTGTTGAAGTTGAAACTCTCAAATTCTCTTCAATCTCACAACAATTTCTTTCAAGTTTTTCCCTTTCTCACTTGATCCCAAACCTTTTCTTTGTCTCTCACGTTTGTGTGTCTTAGGAGCATGAGTTGATGATATAAAAATGATCTAATGGGATCAAGTATATGGCCCACTTAGGGACACATGTTCAATTGAGGTTAAAGGCAATCATTTCGCATTAAATTAGTCTAATTATTTGGTTCCGAATTGAATTTTAACCAAACCTATCATAATATTCTAAAAATTCCAAATAACACATAACTTGAGTCAATTTCATGATCGGATGCCGATAAAGCCTCTAATTTGCAGAACAGATCAGAAACGTGAATAGATCATTCCACGTTAAACAGATATAAACTCAAATAAGGCAACACACATGCAATTTAATTCAAATTTTGATCGCAAGAACTTATTAGGCATATTAAATCATGGATTAACGTTAATCATAGGTCAGGGTTGTTACACTGTGCCACTGTATTGTTTCCTCTGGGCGAGGGCCTAGACCACGATATTATCTCCCCCGTGCGAAGGCCTCATGACCATAAGTCATAGTATTATGTCCCCTAGGCGAGGGCCTCTACTAAGGATACCACCATTATATTTCACAGAAGTGGATCATCATTCATGTAATCACATCATATTCTTTTCTATCATTCAAAATAAAACCGTTCATATCATATCATAATATTCAGACAGTGTTTTATATCAAATATAGCTTTACTAAGTTATTACTTACAGATAGCTTCATAGATAGCTTGATAGCAAACCAATGGATCAACAACTCACGGTGCGTGACCTACACCAACATAACAGATACATATACTGAAACACATGCTTGGATTGTACATAACTCATTTTCATTTCATTCTTAGTGTGTTTCTAACCTTTACTCTCATAACTGTGTCTTAATCTTGGCCTAGGAATGCCTATGATGCAATAAGGATGCTAAAATGCACTTGGAAACACTTAACAAAATTTGCTGAAAACATGGGTCCTGCTCGAGCGTAACTTCCTTCGCTCGAGCGGACATAGAAAATGTGAGTGGTCACTCGAGCGCAACTTCTGTCACTCGAGTGGCCTGCAAACTCTGCAAAAGTACTGGTTGCTTGATTTTTTCGCTCGACGCATGCTCAACAATCGCTCGAGCGTGAGACTAAGGCCTTCGCTCGAGTGCAACTCTTGTCACTCGAGCAGTCTGCAAAACATGTAAACTTCTGGGAGCTTGCATTTCACGCTCGAGCGAACTTTTAGTCGTTCGAGCAGAAGTGCAAGATCACAGAGTGGTCGCTCGAGCGCAGGATCTGCCGCTCGAGCGCAGGATCTGCCGCTCGAGCGGAGGGGTCGAATTCTGTAATTTCCAAATTCACCTCCAAGCTGCAAAACTTGAATTCAATGCATTAAAACTCATCTTTTGGGCCAAAAAACTTAAAGATACAAGTATGAACTTGGAAAACATTGGGAATTCAAAATCGTTTTGCAAAATCAAAGCCCAAAAACTTGCCAATTGTGCAAATCAACACTCAAGTCTTAGAAAACATAACATGCAAGTATTTCTTGACTTCAAAGCTTTTCAAAACATGATCAACTAAGGTGCAATGGTATGAAACTCGGTGAATTCTCAAAACAAGAGTGAGATGAACACATGCAAGTGAGATTTGTTTGAATTTGAAACTCAGAATGTCATAAAAATGCATGCATGCATGGTTGTTCTTCTTTTCTACACTCTAGAGCTCAATTCATGTATGATTCACCTTAGTTATCTTGTATTCATGTGCTAAATGACTCAATTCCAAAGTTGCAAGGTTGAACCCTTACCTAGGCTACCCAATTGAGCTTCAATTAGTCAAAAACTTGAGTAATTCTCTAAGTCTCCTAGCAATGTCCTTCTCTACCTCAAGTTTGGTCCCAAGTTCCTTAGTCTCTCACTCTCTCTCACTTTTTGGTCTCAAGAGTGCAAATTAAGTGATGAAGAAGTGAGTTTAAAAGGTGTATTGGTCTTATGTAGGCCTATCTAGTGGTGGTTAATTAAAGCCAATCAAATGGGCATCAAATTAATCTAATTTAATCGCTCTAAATCGAATTTTAATTGGACCTAGCATAAAATTTTAAAAATTCCAAATAACACATAACCGAAGTTAATTTTGTAATCGGATGCCGATAAGGCCTTCAATTCGTAGAACAAAACATAAACATGAACAGATATTTCTACGATAAACAGATATGAATACAAACAATGCAACACATAGGCAATTCATGCAAAATTTCACTTTAATTACTTATTAAGCATTCTTAATCATGAATTTTACGTTAATTATAGGTCGGGATTGTTACAACATCTTTTCGTAAAAAGACAAAAAATTACTAAAATAGTTTGTTCTCAAGAGAAACCTTATAATCTATTAAGTCCTAACTAAGATTTTTTGAATTTTCAAGTTTCATTAAATTTTTAATAGTCGAAATTACCTTTCAAATAATGATTGTTTATCGTTTATGATTATTTATAAAGGAACATGATGATCTGGCATTTATTTTTATTTTCAAAACTTTAAAATATCAACTTTCAAATTGAAAAATATATATATATATATATATATATATTTACATATATGACATCAAAAATACATTAGTCTTACGTCACCCAATTACACAGATAAAGTCGAAGGGAACACAACCCAAGTACAGATATACAGAACAAACTCAACTAAAGCCTTGACATGATCCTCTTAGAAGGACCTCCTCGAGAGGCACGATAGTTGGCTGACAAAACAGAATCTTAGGCCATCAATTCTGGGCCTGGTCACATGCCTGCTCACCTACATACATAATATAAATAGTGAGCTGGAGCCCAGTGAATAATAACAGAGTAAAGGGTTTAATGAATGTTGTCCAAAACAGTTACAAAGTTCATAATAGATACAGATTCAGAGTTGTATTCATAATTAGAACTTGCAGTTAATCATACATGGTACATTCATTAGCACTAGTAGAAACAGTTGACCCATAAGGGATGGCCATAAAGGCATACAGTTGACTCACGTGCACGGAGACGGTATAGTTGGCTCATGAGACGTGCAGTTGACCTATAATTGGGACGTAATAGAACAGATAATAGATGTCATCTGAAGCTAAGAATGCCACGAATACATTTCAAAAATATTGGATAACCATTCATTCATACATAAAAAATATTTCATAAAATAGATCATCTTATATCATTCAGAAAATACTTATAATTGAACATAGCTTTACAAGGTTATTACTCACAGATAACCGGTGGATCCAAATAGACGAGTAGAGTACGCAATTCACTTAACTTAAGGCGCGTGACCTACACAACATGACAGATACATACATTGAAACACACACTCGGATTGTACATAACTTATTTCATTTGTTCTTAGTGTGTTTCTAGTTTTCATCCTCAAGCCTTCATCCTCATTGTGGTGTCTTAGTCTTAGCCTAGGAATGCCTAGGATAGAATAAGGATGCAAAAATGTACTTGAAAACATTTTTCAAAACTTGTTGAAAACAGGATCCATGCTTGAGCGTGGTTTTCCTCGCTCGAGCGGATATGTAAAATGTGAGGGTTCGCTCGAGCACAATTTCCTTCGCTCGAGCGGTCTGCAAACTTTGAAAAAGTACTAGTTGCTTGATTTTCACACTCGATGGACGCTCGATCCTCGCTCGAGCGTGAGACTCAAACCCTCGCTCGAGCGTGACTTTTGTCGCTCGAGCGATTGCAAAAACATATGAACTTTTGGGAGCATGCATTTCACGCTCGAGTGAACTTCTGGTCGCTCGAGCGGAGGTGCAAAAACAAAGGTGGTTGCTCGAGCATATAATACTTCGCTCAAGCGGAGGTGTAAATTCTGAAATTTCCAGATTTGCTTCCAAAGTTCAAAACTCAATCTTAAAGCATCAAAACTCGATTTTTCTAGGCCAAAACTTGAGGAAACACTTAGAAACTCATAAAACATCATGAATTAAGGATTATTTCAAGAAATCATGGCTCAATAGCTTGCCAATTATGCAAAAATTGAACTTAAAATTTATGAATGTTCCATGAACATGACATGTATGAATTTTTTTGAACCTAAGCTTCTCAAAACATGATCAAATGCTACAAAACAACATGAAACTTGATGATTTTCCAAAATTAAGGTGAATTCAAGACATGCATGAGGGAATTCTTGGCAATTAAACTCAAAATATGAGAGAATATGCATGCATGCATGGTATGGCTCAATACTTTTCATTTCTAACTCAATTCTTGCATTATTCAACATAATTCTCTTGTGTTCATGCATTATAGTCTAGATTTTAAGGCTTAAGGATAAAATTCTTACCTAGAGACTTGAGTTCACAAGTGTTGAAGTTGAAACTCTCAAATTCTCTTCAATCTCACAACAATTTCTTTCAAGTTTTTCCCTTTCTCACTTGATCCCAAACCTTTTCTTTGTCTCTCACGTTTGTGTGTCTTAGGAGCATGAGTTGATGATATAAAAATGATCTAATGAGATCAAGTATATGGTCCACTTAGGGACACATGTTCAATTGAGGTTAAAGGCAATCATTTCGCATTAAATTAGTCTAATTATTTGGTTCCGAATTGAATTTTAACCAAACCTATCATAATATTCTAAAAATTCCAAATAACACATAACTTGAGTCAATTTCATGATCGGATGCCGATAAAGCCTCTAATTTGCAGAACAGATCAGAAACGTGAATAGATCATTCTACGTTAAACAGATATAAACTCAAATAAGGCAACACACATGCAATTTAATTCAAATTTTGATCTCAAGAACTTATTAGGCATATTAAATCATGGATTAACGTTAATCATAGGTCAGGGTTGTTACACTGTGCCACTGTATTGTTTCCTCTGGGCGAGGGCCTAGACCACGATATTATCTCCCCCGTGCGAGGGCCTCATGACCATAAGTCATAGTATTATGTCCCCTAGGCGAGGGCCTCTACTAAGGATACCACCATTATATTTCACAGAAGTGGATCATCATTCATGTAATCACATCATATTCTTTTCTATCATTCAAAATAAAATCGTTCATATCATATCATAATATTCAGACAGTGTTTTATATCGAATATAGCTTTACTAAGTTATTACTTACAGATAGCTTCATAGATAGCTTGATAGCAAACCAATGGATCAACAACTCACGGTGCGTGACCTACACCAACATAATAGATACATATACTGAAACACACGCTTGGATTGTACATAACTCATTTTCATTTCATTCTTAGTGTGTTTCTAGCCTTTACTCTCATAACTGTGTCTTAATCTTGGCCTAGGAATGCCTATGATGCAATAAGGATGCTAAAATGCACTTGGAAACACTTAACAAAATTTGCTGAAAACATGGGTCCTGCTCGAGCGTAACTTCCTTCGCTCGAGCGGACATAGAAAATGTGAGTGGTCACTCGAGTGCAACTTCTGTCACTCGAGTGGCCTGCAAACTCTGCAAAAGTACTGGTTGCTTGATTTTTTCGCTCGACGCATGCTCAACAATCGCTCGAGCGTGAGACTAAGGCCTTCGCTCGAGTGCAACTCTTGTCACTCGAGCAGTCTGCAAAACATGTAAACTTCTGGGAGCTTGCATTTCACGCTCGAGCGAACTTTTAGTCGTTCGAGCAGAAGTGCAAGATCACAGAGTGGTCGCTCGAGCGCAGGATCTGCCGCTCGAGCGCAGGATCTGCCGCTCGAGCGGAGGGGTCGAATTCTGTAATTTCCAAATTCACCTCAAAGCTGCAAAACTTGAATTCAATGCATTAAAACTCATCTTTTGGGCCAAAAAACTTAAAGATACAAGTATGAACTTGGAAAACATTGGGAATTCAAAATCGTTTTGCAAAATCAAAGCCCAAAAACTTGCCAATTGTGCAAATCAACACTCAAGTCTTAGAAAACATAACATGCAAGTATTTCTTGACATCAAAGCTTTTCAAAACATGATCAACTAAGGTGCAATGGTATGAAACTCGGTGAATTCTCAAAACAAGAGTGGGATGAACACATGCAAGTGAGATTTGTTTGAATTTGAAACTCAGAATGTCATAAAAATGCATGCATGCATGGTTGTTCTTCTTTTCTACACTCTAGAGCTCAATTCATGTATGATTCACCTTAATTATCTTGTATTCATGTGCTAAATGACTCAATTCCAAAGTTGCAAGGTTGAACCCTTACCTAGGCTACCAAATTGAGCTTCAATTAGTCAAAAACTTGAGTAATTCTCTAAGTCTCCTAGCAATGTCCTTCTCTACTTCAAGTTTGGTCCCAAGTTCCTTAGTCTCTCACTCTCTCTCACTTTTTGGTCTCAAGAGTGCAAATTAAGTGATGAAGAAGTGAGTTTAAGAGGTGTATTGGTCTTATGTAGGCCTATCTAGTGGTGGTTAATTAAAGCCAATCAAATGGGCATCAAATTAATCTAATTTAATCGCTCCAAATCGAATTTTAATTGGACCTAGCATAAAATTTTAAAAATTCCAAATAACACATAACCGAAGTTAATTTTGTAATCGGATGCCGATAAGGCCTTCAATTCGTAGAACAAAACATAAACATGAACAGATATTTCTACGATAAACAGATATGAATACAAACAATGCAACACACAGGCAATTCATGCAAAATTTCACTTTAATTACTTATTAAGCATTTTTAATCATGAATTTTACGTTAATTATAGGTCGGGATTGTTACAACATCTTTTCGTAAAAAGACAAAAAATTACTAAAATAGTTTGTTCTCAAGAGAAACCTTATAATCTATTAAGTCCTAACTAAGATTTTTTGAATTTTCAAGTTTCATTAAATTTTTAATAGTCGAAATTACCTTTCAAATAATGATTGTTTATCGTTTATGATTATCTATAAAGGAACATGATGATCTGGCATTTATTTTTATTTTCAAAACTTTAAAATATCAACTTTCAAATTGAAAAATATATATATATATATATATATATTTTGAAAAATTTGAAAAAACTGAATTATTTTTTTTTTACGAAATTGAAGAGTTTGTGTTTATAAAGGAACATGATGATGTAACATTGATGTGCAAAACTGAAAAACTGATAATGTTCTCGGTTTTATTAGATAATTGAATCAAACCAATAAGTAGAATGATAAAAATATTTAATCTTATCCTCTATTTTTTTCATCAGTTAGTGAAATAATTATTTGAAATATTACTATGCAAAATTGATAATGTTCTTAGTTTTAAAAATTAGGAAAAACTGATAATATTCTCTATTTTACTAAATAGTACTTATTGGTTCAAAAAAATCTTAAATAAGACATGAATTATCATAACATTTGTAAATAGAACTTTTAGATAATTAACTCTTTTATTTACTTTATTCTTCACCTAGGGTGGGGAGATTTTATGAAAAATAAGTTGTTTGTTTATAAAATTTCTAATAATATTTAGATTGTTCATTAAAATATGAAGGCAAAATTATATCATTTATATTATTTTCTCACATATTTGGTTTTTTAATTATTTAAATATATAGTGAGCAAATATAATCATTTATTTATTTTTATTACCCAAACAAATAACGGCAATAATTTATTTTGTGTTTTCACCTCTTATACCAAACTAACTAAATTAGTTTGTATAAATAGGGCAATACTTGCAACTTAAAGAAATAATAATAAAAAGTTAATTGTGAATTTTAAAAAAATATATAAATTTTTATAGTTTTAAAAAAAACCTCAAAAAATTATCAAGTACAAATTATAAAATTTCACAACACAAAACTTTGAATTTTATTTATTTTTACATAATTTAATATTCAACATAGATATTATTTGATAAATTTTGATAAATAAATTCTAGAAATATTAATTTTATCAAAATATATATATATATATATATAGAATAAAAATTATGATATTTTAAAGTTTGAAAGCATAAAATAACTAGCTTTGACAAGTGTTCCGCTAAAGGCCAATTCAAACTACATTTTTATTAGAAATTAAAAAAAAAAATTTATACTAGCAAATAATGAAAAATAATGAAACCTAACTACAAATCTCTTTTTTTTTAAACCTCAAATTATCACTATAAAATATCGATTAAAGAGTGGATTCTTTTTGTATTTTTTTTTCCCCTTCTCAACTAGTAATCACGTTCTGATAAAAAAATAAAAATAAAAAACAAGAAATAAAAAAAACAACAACAACTAGTAATCTGATGTTCTACATGTAGATTCATGTATTTTATATAAAAATAAAAAAAGACTTTCACTTTCACGAATTGGTGCTGTGGTGTAGTGGTTATCACGTCAGTTTTACACACTGAAGGTCCCCAGTTCGATCCTGGGCAGCATCAATTAAATTTTTGTTGTATTATTTTGTTTGAAAATTTATTATTTAATTTTTCTTTATTAACCTCCTGACAGATTTTTTCAACTTATGATAGGAGTAATGTTATAAAAAAATATAATGAAAATGATTGTCCTAGATTTTTTACTTTTAGATTATAAATATAATAAAACATCATATACTAATTAAACGATAAAATTTTTTATGAAATATTTTATGATATTTTTTTCATGATTCCTAATATTATTCATTATCAACAACGTTACAGATTCTCAAAAAACGCAACTCTCACTCACCTGTGATTGGTTTAGGAAGGAAAGAAAATAAATAAATAAAAAATTAAAAACACATGATTAGTCCACATCATTTTGGGGGTCGGGATCCCCAACTTTGGGGGTTCCAAGCATTTTTGTTTTTTTAATTAAATTTTTTATATCAACTTGCAGGATGGTGCGGCAAACAGTGCACAAGGAGGTGCAGGAACATGTTTAGAAGTAATGCAGGAGCTAAAGAGGATAAAAGTTTCTGGACATACAAATATGACTGACTGATCAATGCCTGTAAATGATTTTCATAAATTGTTTTGGTGATACAGAGAGCTACAATCATTCACATAATTGAGAAGAAACTAGGGAAAATGGTCTCTCTTTTTCATAGCATGTTACATTGCAACATCAATTGTATATAATTAGAAAATATAGTTGTATTATAATTTTTTTTAATTTTTTTTTTTTGGGTATCATCTCCGTACATTGAGTACAAGTTGCTATGTGTTTGAATATAGCAGGTCCGGTGAATAATACTAAAATTAAGAGCGAACAAATAGAAAGACCCAACACTCAATATACATAGTGAAAATATAATCATTCCTCTCAGAAAACCAACTGGTCTCAACTCAGGTGTATGGCTTCATAGCGTTGATATAGCCAGTTCAATCGACACATATAGCTATAAGAAAAATCATATTACCGCCCCTTTGGATTGACAATCTGGGAGAAGATATCGTTTGTGTTATCATCTGATTCATTTTCATCATGCTCACTTCCAAGGCTTAAGGTACTCCGGTGCATTGCCAAGAAACTATTGTGATCAATTTCTTCTGGTTGGTCATAATCCACGCTTGTTGAAGTTTGCTTTGGTTTTGAACTACCTTCTGGGTTTTCTTGCAATTGTAAGCAAAACTCAAGATTCCACAACACATCACCCATGGAGGGACGATCTGTTCCATGGTCAGCTAAACATTTCTCAGCTGTCTCTGCAAACTTCTTCAAGCACTCTGGGCTTAACTTTCCCTTGAGTTGGGGATCAATGTGGTCCGCTAGAGTTCCTTTCCTCTGGCAATGCAGAGCCCAATCTGCAAGACTAACTTGTTCCTTTGGAAGGCTTGCGTTGAGAGCTGGCCTTGCACATAATGCCTCGAAAAGAACAACACCAAATGAGTACACATCCGACTTCTCCGTCAATTGTTGCCTCCTGAAATATTCAGGATCCAAGTAACCAAAGCTACCCTTCACCACAGTGCTAACGTGGCCCTGATTCATGTTGGGACCAGTTTTGGAGAGCCCAAAGTCTGAGACCTTAGCAACCCATTTCTCATCCAAGAGAATGTTTGTGGTCTTGACGTCCCTGTGGATGATAGTGTATTTAGCCCCAGTGTGAAGGTAGTGAAGTCCTCTAGCTGCTCCAATGCAAATTTCCAACCTTTGTTTCCAGGAGAGAGTAATTTTGTTGCCCTTGTAAAGATGTTCCCTCATAGTTCCATGTCCCATGTAATCATAAACTAAGACCATCTCATTATTTTCTTCGCAGAAGCCGATTAGAGAGACCAGGTGTCTGTGCCTTAGCTTCGAAAGCATCTCAATTTCAGTCTGGAACTCATTAACTCCTTGCTCGGAAGATGGGTTTGACCTTTTAACAGCCACTTTGGTATTCCCATCGATGACACCTTTATAAACCTTTCCAAACCCACCAACACCAATGACGTTAGACTCATCAAAGTTCTTGGTGGCTTGTTGTATCTCAGACAAGGAGAAATAGCGGCAGTTGCACGCGGCATCAGATGAAATGTTGGTGCCACCATGACTCTTGCCAGAGATGGTCGATTTGCTTCCCGAAGTATGGGTGGTGCTATAGATTGGCAACCAACTAGATGTACGTGAATCACTATCAGGAAGTCTCCTCTTCCGTTTATAGCCAATTACTACTGCACTCACAAAAGCAAAAGCAACAGCTCCTCCTGCAGCTCCACCAATTAATGCAGTGGTATAGGTTTTCTTAGGTTGATCACTACTGAAAGCCCTTTTGGCCTCCTCGTCTAGCTGCTTCTGCATCATCGCCGATATGGTAGGGTTGGGACCTGCCAAGTTTGAGTTTGCATCACTGATTTTGAATATCTCCAACCCATTTAGAATTGCGTCAAGATATAAAGGATGCATTGAGTTGTCTGGCCAAAGTGCCAACCAAAGCATCTCATCACCTGCTCCATCAGGAACATATATGGCGAAGTCTTTGTAAAAAGGAACACCCTTTTGACTTGACCATGCAATCACATCAGCGTTTTTAATTGCAGTCTGGTTGTTGATGAATATATCAAACACTCTTTCGTTGATCTTGCTTAATTCATACTCGCAAAAATGGAGCCTCATAAGGTAAGTAAAATTCCCATCAACTTGAAAGGCCCATGTGAGATTAAAACTCTTTGTGACATTCCCATCAAAACCCATTTGTCTTGAAGTTCTGTACACGTCAACTGGAGCTATGGATGCTGAAAAATTTCTATACTGGATTGTGACATTATTGTCGGCTTGGCTGGTGACCCCGCTTGCAGCACTGAAAATATAAGGCGAATCATCGTACCAACTTCGGCCAAGGCCACTGGAGTCATTAGAAGGAGAAATATATTGGCCACCAACATTTAATCTCCACATTGTTTGAACATTCGCAGAGTTGACACTGAGAGGCTGGTCATCGAACCCCACCATTGTTGCCAAGTCAAATAATTCAGGCGATGGTATAAGCTCTATACCATTGACAAATGCAAAAGATCCATTATATTTGTCAGAAGGCTTGAAGGTGACACTAAGGGAATCTTTGTTCAAAGGAGCCAAAGAAAATTCTTTCATAAGGTAAGCTTGTGTGAGAGCCTGAGCTGCAATGGAAGCGCTAAAATTACTCAAAACGGTAACCCCACCAGCAACAACTGAGAAGTAGGAGTTGGTGGTGTTGAAGTCAGGGTATGATGATGGATAGAAATGAAGCCTAAGAAAATAACGACTGCTTCCATTAACATCGAATTTGTACGTTGTTTCAGACTTAAAGAACCTTGCATGCATGTATGGTATTGGAGAAGGTACAGAAGGGTCTTGGACTTGAGCCGCAGCCTCAACAGATTTATCAGACGTGACTAGGTATTTTGAATCCGATTCCCATTTTCTGCCATCGTTGTCAGTACCACCGTCTTTGTTGCCACAACTTAATGCAAATGATGTTGGATTCGAGCTCAATGCTTTTTGGGGATTGAGAACAAGAGATAGGCATAAAAGAGAAAGAAAAATGTGTGTAATGGTTTGCATGGCTACAAACGAATTTCTTGACAGAGAGGAACGAAGTTGGCGTACAGGAAAACAGATGAGGCTTTAGAGGGGGGAACAGAGAGAGAGAAATAAGTTTTCCTGCACGCCTCAAACAATTGAAACTAGTTTATGGGTTTTCTTTTGGGAGCTTAAGAGATTAAACTAAACCATCTCTTGTTGTCCATTTGGGGTTCAAAGTATCAGCAAACTAACCCGGATTACCGGGGATGGAACCAGGAAAAGAAGAGATGGTGCATTGATATGCTCTGATCTCAATTGGGGTTTCTTTGTTCTCTCTCTATCTGTCCTATCTTTTCTCATCCACACATCAATGCTCCTATAGCAAATGGTTGACAATGAATGGAAGGGAGTGAAAATCGTTACAGAAGACTTTGTTGTTGGTTCTTGAAGGCCTGTCATATCCGAGTCTTCTGCATTTCATTGCATTTTATAGGTTGTCTATTTGTGTAACATCTCCCATAATCTAGGCTAATCACTGGGAAAAGTTTTCGTGGCAAATGCTACAACCATTAAATCATGCAAAGTCAAAACATGTTTTAAAACATATTGTAAATGACATGATTTATCAAATTAGACTCATTAATGGCTTTCACGGGGAAGGAAAAAAAAAGAATGACATAAAAAAAATAAAATTGTATACATATAAACACAAAATGCTTTCTTTAATCTACTGCCAGTTGCTTATTATAAAGGGAAAAGTTAAGGATCATGAAAATTTTGTCATGAAAATGATCATGAAAAATTTATGATCCTTGGGTTACTTTGATTAGTGTGTAGTGCTTTATTCTAAGTGTAATCCAAGAGTCATAAAGCTTTCATGATTATTTTCATGAAAAAAATTTCATGATACCTAGCATTGCTGTATTATAAATGCTTTTGGGCTTAGAGAAAAGTTAGGGATCATGAAAAAACTTTCATGAAAATGATCATGAAAGATTTATGACTCTTAGATTACTTTAATTAATGTGTGGTGCTTTATTTTAAATGTAATCCAATGGTCATAAATCTTTCATGATCATTTTCATGAAAGTTTTTTCATGATACCTAGCATTGTTGTTGTGCTTATGTCCCCCCCCTCCCCCCCCTCTCTCTCTCTCTCTCTCTCTCTCTCTCTCTCAACCCCTTTATTAATTATTTTGGTAAATATTTTAGTATGTACGAAATGAGAACTTAATACAAAAAATAAAAATAAAGAACTATAAAATGGTGGGCCTTAAATTAAAGTTACAATAATTTGTTTAAATTTCAGATACAGTATAAATTATAAAAGACACAACAAATTAAGTCAATACATCAATAAAATATTAGATATTATTTAAATTTTGTTATTTTTATTTTATAAAAGGGCCTAAAGCAAGTAGCCATAGTTTTTACCGTATTGAAAAGTCAAGATTTTAGTTAACTTTTCAAATTTTCATGTTATTCTTAATTATTTTTTAACATCTTTTGAGATTTTTTTAATCTTATTTTAAAATTTAGATGTAATTATAATTTATATTGTAATTAGGTAATTCATGTGACATGATTACGTCTAAATTTTAAATTTGCATGACAATTTGATTTATGTTGTTATAGATCAGTTAATATTTTTTATTTATACAAAATATATAATCAATGATCATAATAACAACCCCACCCATACTTCACCGAAAAATATTAAGGATTCCAAATATTTTACCAAATATTCTACTAAATATTTCACATAAATGTGGAATGTGCCACACTCATATAAGACATTTAATAAAACATTTAAAATCTCTAATATTACCCTCCTTCACCACTAGACAACTTTGCCAAACCTCCTCCTCCCTCTTCAACACTACACCGCAGAACCCTCGGCCCTTTAACATCTTAATGAACAATTCATCTAGCACAACTCTTATACATAATAGTCTTACTGTCTTCTTCTCTTGTCTTCTCCCTTCCCCAACTACCACTGCCTCTTCCTTGTAATTTGTTATGTAAATAAATTTTAAGATACATTAATATAATTATACTAAAAATTATGGGACTAGTTAAAATTTTTCTAACCTCGAGAAGTGTTAAATATCTAAGAATTCAATTTTGTTTTAAACAAAAAGGTAAAATAGTCAAATACTAAGGAATCTGTAATAACATGTACCAATTTATTGTATGATTTAAAATTTTAAATAAAACTTTAAGTAAGATTAATATAATTTTCATTTTTTTTTATAATAAATTTATGTAACATTTGTCTTGTTTGGACATAAAAGGCATAAATACCTAATATTTATTTATTTATTTTAATTATTACGGCCCAATTACACGACACCATGGTCTGTGGATGTTATTGTAGGTTAAAACCATAAACCCTCGCGGTCCAATCCAGGTGAGAAAAGATCAACATATATTTTTATACTCCAGTCCAAGTGAGAGGAGTGTAAGATCTGTGATGCGAGATCAGTCTCTCCGCATCAATGGCGTTCAAGGATTGTTTGCTTTTGAGCTTCTTCACGATAATAATCACTGCAACTACCTACGCCACTGCTGATTTGATCCAGGGCTGTGGTGGATTTGTTGAGGTAAATCTCGTTGAATTTCCCAGGAAAAACTTTCCGAGAAAAATATATAAATCTTCTCCAGAAACTATTTTCCTAACATGTTTCCTTCGAGATGAAGAAAGGATGTATTGATCTGAATGGAAGGTTGCAATTGTCATGCGCAAGTTCTTTGCGCTGGTTTATTCTTAAATCTTAGCGATTATATCGAATTGTTATTTATTTATATATGTTCTGTTCTTTCCTCGGCAATTTAATGGTGCTTATCAAAAAAGGGCGTGGATTTCTATGTTGTAGGCAAGTTCAGTTCTGATCAAGTCAAGGAAGCCAACTGATACTAAATTGGATTATTCTCACATCACGGTATGCCTAATTTTGCTTGTTGCCTAATTTGTTTGAAAGTGTTACTTTTAGTTGACTAGTAGTTGTAGGAGATTGTTTACCAAAGCTTTGATTAGTCTCAAATGCATGCTTACAAGATATACATACAGAGATATCTAAGTTTGGAAAGAACTTTGTTGTCAAATTATAGATTGAGCTTCGCACGTTGGATGGATTGGTAAAGGATAGAACACAGTGTGCTCCAAATGGTTACTACTTCATTCCAGTGTACGACAAGGTATTTTTTCTAAAATAAATCATGTTTCAGATTCTGTGTATCTACCATATTTTATCAAATATGAAATCATGTATGTCATGCCTTGTTCTTGCAATTGGTCTTGTCTGTACAATCTCTAAAAAACTTGACCAATCACTGATTTTGAAAGAATGCAGAGTGTAAGCTGGTTCAACGGGTGGGATAGTCTTGCTTGCTTTGGTTATTTAATTGTCTTAGGGCTACCCAAACTTCTGAAAGTTGGAAGGTGAGATATGTTGTTTAGGGATGAACATTGGGCAGATAATTGGGAACTTCAAACACTCCTTGGGTTAGGACTTTGGTTCTATACCTGTTCCACTGTTCAAATATGCAAAGATATTTTCTATTAAACAAAATTTAATAAGGCACAATAAATAAAAAAAATATATAGTAAATTGTGTAAATCACGTAACGGGAATATATATTCATTTGAAGGTTGGATGCTAATGAATGAGATTGTTTAGAAACCTCAAATATGTTCTCATCTGCTTCAAAGCATGGGCTGAATAATCAAGTGATCAAGGTTAAAAACTGAAGTTTTCGATTTGCAGCTCTTTATGCTCAGTTGCTCTTCTTAACAGGATGATGAATTGCAGGCATTATATCTTTTCTTTTTTTTCCTTTTTCTGAGGCTGTGAGCTAGTTTGTCAAGTTGATTGCGCTTAGTAAATCTTTCTTGGTGCAGTCGTTTTAAGTCTCTTTTCTACACTTGTTTCTGGTTCAGTTTACCATGCAAACTTCAAAGTAGAGCTGGTTATGTCTTAAGTGTGCTTAATGTCCAATTTGGGTGGGGTGTCATCTGGCTACAACAGACTTCATCCATTTATTATCATCTTTGTAAGAAAATAACAATAAAAAAAGGGTAGCCTAGTGCAACTGGGCATGAGACTCCCACCACTACGGGGTCTAAGAAGGGTTGGATGTATGTGGTCTTATCCCCACATGCAAAGAGGTTTTATTCCCATGAAAATAAAAAATACAATGCTTGGGAAAAAAATCCAACACAATCAGGGCTAGAATTTCCTACTCCATCAGCTAGAATTTCCTACTCCATTAGCAAGGCATTTTATTTTCTTGACATGCTTGTTTGACATCCTTATATTGCATAGTTTTCATCTTTAATGCTTTCTTCTACAGGGTTCCTTTGTAATTAAAGTCAAGGGACCAGAAGGATGGTCATGGGATCCAGATCAAGTTAAGTATATTAGTTGTCAACTTGTCAGTATGTAATGTTTCCCATGTAGGATGTTTTCAGTCCTTTGTAGGAGTGCATTTTGTAATTCTGTTGGACCTAAAATGTGAGAGGAAAAAAAATAATTTTCTTGTAGGTTCCTGTCGTTGTTGATCAGGCTGGTTGCAATGCAAATGAGGATATAAATTTTAGATTCACCGGGTATGCTCAGTTGCTTTAGGTTATTATTATTATTATTTTAAATATATATGAAACCTGTGGTATTTTATTCATGTTGTCAACTCTCTTTGCATCTCTAGCATTGTTCTTTCTAAATTTATTTGCTTCCATATTGTGCTGTGTATCACTCTCCTAAATTTCCTATATCTGTAGGTTCACCGTGTCTGGAAGAGTTGTGGGATCTGTTGGTGGAGAGAGCTGTTCAAATAAAAATGGGGGTCCATCAAATGTAAATGTTGAGCTTTTATCTCCCACGGGTGATCTTGTCACATCTGTTTTAACATCACCAACAGGAAGTTACTCGTTCACTAACATTATCCCAGGTCTGTAGTTCACTTGCTGGTGACCCAACAAAGGGTCAACCGTTCTAAACTTGTTCTGGAACTTCATCTGAAAACCTCATTTAACCATCTCTAAATAATGTTAATAAGTGTTTTCTGGAAATAATGAATTTGACTTATAGCAAACCATAATTTATTCTCAGTATTCTGGTTTTCTTGTTATTCCTGTAAATCTTACCTGATGCTCTTCTTGTTTTTAATTTTTATTGATTGTCAAGAACATCGGTTCACTGACTTAACATTAGCTGTTCTTGGGTTTAGGAAAATACAAACTACGTGCTTCACGCCTTGATTTTAATGTTGAAGTTAGAGGTTCTGCAGAGGTCAGATGCTTGTTTTCTTTTCAAAGGCTTTCTATTTCGCCTTGCTGCTATTTGTTGTGTGGCTCTCTCCCCCCATACTCACCAAAAAACACACATGTGCACGCCTATATATTTTTGCTTGAGCTGCAACTACATTTTACTTGTTGCAGGTTGAATTGGGGTTTGAGAATGGTTTGGTTGATGACATTTTCTTTGTCCCTGGCTATGATATTCGTGGATCTGTAGTTGCTCAGGTAATTTGTTGCACTAATAATTGTTTCACAAAATGCAATTTCCTTGTATTGCTTTCTTATAAAATAAGCTGTGCCATTCTTTTCACTTTCATATTTTTACTTACTTATTTCATTTTATAAAATCTTTGGGAATCAAGTGGGTTTGAGGTTGAAGGTCCCTGGTGGTTTGCGTATTTTATTCCGTGTCACTTGATTAAAAAAATTTTCTTTAATAAATTTTATGTCATTTATCATTTAATTATAAACTCAAGTGTGCATGAACAAGAATGAATATTATAGGCTTTATAGCATTCGAACTGTGGAAATAGAATACTTTTACAGTATTTTCCACATCAATTTTCAATGATTTATCAACAAAATAATTCAAGGATTTATATCGGTATGTGTTTGTGTTTCTGCCATGTGGCGTAGGTGATGGATGCCTCAATGTTTTCTTTTCACAAATTTAAAATTAGTTTCATATAAACAGAGTTGTATTTCTGGATGTAGCAGTTTGTTGTTGTTCCGTTTCAGTTGATAAATTGCAGGCTGCTCCCATCTTCGATATGTTATAGTCTCTTTAACCTTCAATTTACAGGAGTTTTCTTTCTCTGGTTATTGACAAACAAGAGTCTTGATATGTATGCACCTGTGTGTGTATGTGGATAGGGATATATGTTTCTTGATAAGTAGATGGATCCTCACTTACCAATTGGGATTTGAATCCTGCATCTTCCTTCTTTGGTGTGTTAGGAGATGCGACTCAAGCTAACAGCTGATGTTATGCACACATCATTGCATTTGTTATTCCGACTGAGTACAAGATTGATTTGGTCCGCATGCTTGTACTAATTTGTGTATCAATAGATGTTATTTCCATTACTAGGTGACTTTCTCTGTTTCTGGTTATGTTTGGTTGTCGTTGGTATTTTAATAATGAAAATGCTGAAAATGCACCACATTTTCCTTATGCTATTCCTATTACCTTATATGCATAGTGTGATATGTTTAATTGCACAAATGCAATTTTGCTATTGAGTAATGTGGCTTTTTGATAATTTTGTTGTTTTCTTAGTTGCAACCTTGCAAAATGTGAACCTTGGTAGTAGAATACAGTCTTGGATGCAATTCCATTTTCAACAAATGCACTCCTTAGCTAGCAAAGCCAGTTAATCTCAACCACCCCGTCTTGAGTAAACTGCTCACAGTAGTTGGTTTGACCTTCTTTCCATAGATGCCATGCTCTATTGTTTCGTAACATGTTTTTAACTGTTTGGAGATAGGAGACCCTGCAGATATCTGAAGAACTTGGGTGGACTGATAGTGTCATGCTTTATTATAAACGTGTGCACATATTTATAGGGATTGAGGTTTGCTGAATTTTGTTGTTTGAGGTATCTTGCAATGTAATGTGCAAGGGAGTGAAACTAATGAATGATCTGTGTCATCTTTTCTTTCTTCTTCTTTTTCTTCTATTTTTCCAATTTTTTTAGGGAGATCCCATCTTAGGGGTTCACATTTATTTATACTCAAATGATATCTCAAGGGTGGACTGTGCCCTTGGCTCTGGTAATGCCCCTGGGCAAAGAAGAGCTCTCTGTCATGCTGTCTCTGATGCAGAGGGAATGTTCACATTTAAATCAATACCTTGCGGTAATTCCTATGCGCTTGATATCCTACTTTTGCTTAGCTGCATCGTGTATGAACATTCTAATACATACTTAGCTTACACCTGGATAGAAATACTTATTGTTTTTCCTTGAAAACGACCTACGAGACTATTATATATTGTTTTTAAAATATATATATATATATATTTCTGAAAGATGACTAGGTTTTGGCTCCTACCTAGTTTTTGAACTGTTTCAGATGAATGAAACTGGAGCTTTACATTACAATATGTACTGAAAATTTATATTGAATTTCAAAGGACCATACCTGGAAAGCAAAGGAGAAAGTGTGCTTCCATTCATGTTTCTATTTACTTAGTTAGCATTAAATCTTGATTGAGCTTATGTTACATGGACTTTTCTGAATTTGTAACGTACCTGTGTCGGGCAATTGACACTCAAAAGAGTATAGGATATGCGTCTGACAAACTTAGTTGGTTACGCACCCACTAAGTATCCTTAAGAAGTAGAGTCTACTAGATGGCCATGCATAAAACTTTCATTATAAAATAATTTTTAAGGTATATAAAATGTTGCTGTGTCCTAATGTCCTTGAAAATGAGAATGAGATGAATCCAAGGTTTCAAAAAGCGGTTGCGGTGGTGCGGTTGCGGTTGTGGGGTGTAAAGGCCGTAGCATAACGGTTGCGGTAATCGGAACCGTGAATTTTTTTTTATTTTTTACACAATTTGAAAAAAACTTATCTGGTGTGCATATTTTTTTTTACAGAATCACATTTATTGGGGTTTAAAATAGATTTTGACCAATTTTTGTTAGTTTTAATTTTTAAGTATGATCCAATATATTTCATATTTTTAAAATACTATAAAAGGAGCTTTTTACATTTTATTTTAATAGTTAATAACTTTATATGTCATAAATTCATATTTATTAATTTTTTTAAGAATAATTGATTTTAAATGTCTACAATTTTTTTTTTGACTAATACCTGAACTAACTATATAAAAAATATTTACAATTATTAAATGAAATTATTATAAAAATAAAAATTGAGACATAAACAAATTTTTTTTTTTTGAGCTACTGAATCAAGGTTTCAAAAAGCGGTTCTGGTCACCGTAACGGTTGCGGGGTGTAAAGGCCGTGGTGTAATAGTTGCGGTAACCGGAACTGTGAATTTTTTTATTTTTCACACAATTTGAAAAAAATTTACTTGATTTGCTTATTTTATTTTTTTTCAGAATCACATTTATTGGGGGTTTAAAATAGATTTTTATCATTTTTTGTTAGTTTTAATTTTTAAGTATGATCCAATATATTTCATATTCTTAAAACACTATAAAAGGAGGTTTTTACATTTTATTTCAATAATTAATAACTTTATATGTCATAAATCCATATTGTACCTCTTATTTTATTTATTTATTTTTAATAATAATTGATTTTAAATGTCTACAATTTTTTTTTTGACTAATGCCTGAACTAACTAAATAAAAAATATTTACAATTATTAAATAAAATTATTATAAAAATAAAAATTGAGACAAAATTTTTTTTTTGAGCTACTGAATATTGCAGAATGTGTATAATATATATTTTGTAAGTTTTTTTTTTTTGAAAGGAAGATGTTCAGAATATTATAAATGTGTGTAACGGGCTGTTATGGCCATTATGATACCGCTACAGTCGTTACGGAACACCGAAACGGGCATTACACGTGTGAATTTCCATCACACCGCAAAAGCGGGCGTAATGGGTAGTACCTACTGCCACAACCATTACGTAACAGCCGCAACCGTTACGTAACACCACTTTTTTAAACCTTGGATGAATCCAACACTTGACACATATTCTCACCCTGCACCCCACCTGAGCCCATGTAGCATAGTTCTGGGATTATTTTAAATGTATTGCCATGTTGAGATGCATAAGGAAATGTTTGTTATCTTTTCCGTTAAATAAATGGCTTTTTACTTGAACCCACTGGCTTTTGGTTCTCTGAAATTATTACAGGGCTTTATGAGCTTATTCCATACTACAAGGGTGAGAATACGGTTTTTGATGTTTCACCTTCCTCCATGTTGGTGTCTGTTGAGCATGATCATGCAACAGTTATCCAAAAGTTTCAGGTATGGTATCGGTTTGCTTTTATTTTATTTTGTGATAAATGTATCGGTTTGCTTTTATTGTCAACTAGAATGTCTATATGTCTACACCTCTTTGATATGAGAGCTTCTGTTTCTTCGGATATCTCTTTTGATGATATATTCATTTCATAACTAAACATAGTGAGTTTGTTACATGCCAACACCGATTGTAGCCAAATCTACAATAGTGTTCCACTTCTGCTTAAGTACTGACACTAAAAGAACTTCTTGCAGTGCCTTGTGAACAGTAGCTACTGTAATGTTTTGAGTATTAACTGGTTCACTAAATATAATTATAACAATTGATTTTGCTTCACATGCAGTTTTTTTAGAATCTCACAATATTCTTTATCTCATGTGTGAACCGCACTCATCATCTCAACATTCCTTTAAGAGTGAATAAGTAAATAAGTTAATGAACTAATAAAACATTAAAACTTCCCTGCTGTCACCATGACAGCACAATGGCAACAGATTGCAAATCCCAACCATGATTAACCATATCCACTAGCACCTGTGCAGCCCCACTCTCCTTTGATACTGCTGTATTTGTCTGCTTGCCTCCATTTGTTGCTGCTGCCACCTGTACAATCTCCACTCTCTCTCATATCTTGTCTTGTCTCCACCTAATTGCCTTCTTTTATTTGCTATGTGTAATTGCTTAATCTACTCTGTAGTTTTTCCTTTACGTTCCTCTCATACTTCTAGGAGTTCAACTTTCTCCTTTGACATGAATTTAGTTCCAATGCTTGTCTTTGTAGTAGATATTCATCTCGTGCATTCTTTGTAATTGATGTAGGTCACTGGATTTTCTGTTGGGGGTCGTGTAGTTGACGGGAATGGCATGGGAGTGGATGGTGTAAAAATTGTAGTAGATGGTCATGAAAGGTCTATCACTGACAAAGACGGATATTACAAGCTCGACCAGGTAATTTGATGAGTGTGCTCATGATGATCACATGTTCTATTCTCCCTCTGCCCCCCCCCCCCCCCCCCCCCATCTCTCTCTCTCTCTCTCTCGCTTTGTCACCTTATATGGCTTATTAATTGGTACACTGGATTTCTATCTTCCTACAATGTTGATTTTATTGTTTCATCTTCTTTTGATTATATACTTTAGCTGAACTCTGCTGATCAAAAAAAAAATATACTTTAGCTGAACTCTTAATCAGTGAGGCCTTGTATTCCAACTAATTGGTCTCTCTGTTTCTCATTTGGTCTTTTGTCAATCACTTGATATGATAGTTAGTATCCGGAAAGGTCTATGATTCTTAGGAGAGCACATCATTTTATTATGTCAGATAGCATTAATTCACACAAACTATAATATTTCATACTTGTGGTTCTTCTGTACTAGTTGTTTTGATTGGTGTAGTTGTTGAATGTTTGTAGGTTACCTCCAGTTGCTATTTGATAGAAGCGAAGAAGGAGCATTACACATTTGACAAACTCAAGGACTTTTCGGTAAAGTTAATCAAAAGCTTCATTTATTTGAACTAATTATAAGATTGATCTATTCTTGAGGGCATTAAAGATGCATTTTTTCTTAAATGTATTTGAAAATTTACTGCATCTATACTTTGTATCAATTCTGTTTTTTGCTATCATGACTGACTGTTGTCGTTTCCTTTTATTCATTTGTAATGAATATGAATCATTAGGTGTTGCCAAACATGGCTTCAGTTGTGGATATTAAAGCAGTCTCGTATGATGTCTGTGGCATTGTTCAGATGATTAGTTCTGGTTACAAGGCAAAGGTAATTTCAAATCTTTTGTTTTATTCTTCAATAGTGTGGTTGCAATGTATTAGGTTTGAGTAGATGTGTCTTGCCTTTGCTTCTAATTTTTCTGTATCAATTCCAACTTTTTTTTCTTCTAAGTATGAGTAGTTACCGCAATTTGAAAAGAGGGGAGAGTTTGGTAATTGCACTTAGTACTTATCTGGAGTCATGGTATGGTAGCAAAGACTCTTTTGATAGTGTGGTGGCAGTTGGTGGTAGCAGCAGGGAGTTGTTTGTATGAGCTGGTGATTTAGTAACGGTGGTGTTGTGTGAATGGGACTTAGTGTTTCCAGAATTGGAGGTAGATTTGGTGGCAGGGCAGATATGGCAGTGGTAGTTTTGTAGAGACTGGATGTGATTTTGGCGGTAGAAAATGTTTTGGTTGTTTTGGCCCTTGGGGAGATACTGGTTGTAGTGGCAGATGTCCGAAGAGTGGTGTGGCAAGCGGCTGTTGTAATGGTTGCTGTGGTGGTTGGATAAAGCCTTATTTCCTCTCTTCCTGATTTTTGTTTTTTATTTTTGGTTTTGTTTGAAGACATTATTTTCCTTTTTGTTTGTTTGAAACAAGGACCATGTTTGGGCCTTTAGTATTAAAATTTGCAACAGATATGAACTTAATTATTGTTTATGTTTGTCTATGTATGGATACTAGGTAGCCTTGACTCATGGACCAGAGAATGTTAAGCCTCGAGTTAAACCGACTGACGAGAGTGGTAGTTTCTGCTTTGAGGTATGTTGACACTGGTGTCAAGAGATTTTTCCTTGGTCTTCAGTTTCTGCTTCTACTTTTGCAATTCATGACATAGTCACATTTATTGAGAGTTGTGATATTTTTGTTTGTTGTGAAGCTTTACGAGTTTTTGAAAATTCTGTTGTAATCATTTTGATCAAATTGAATCCTAACTTTTGCAGATGAGCAAGCATTCTTTTCTTTTGTGTATTGATTCGTCCTTGTCCTTTTCAGTGATGAAAGTTAAGCTTTGCTTTATTAAATCAGTTATATCACTTTCTGATCGATCACATTGTGTTTCAGGTTCCATCGGGTGAATATCGTTTGTCTGCTTTAGCAGCCAACCCTGAGAGTGCTCCCGGACTTCTGTTTTTGCCAACTCATGTTGATGTTGTGGTTAACAGTCCAGTACTGAATGTTGAATTTTATCAGGTGATTTTTCTCAGAGCTGGATATGTTAATGTTGCTTTTGTTTTTTTATTAGTGTGTAATATAGTCCCTTTTAGATTATTTGAAATTAGAAATTCTATATACTCTGCACATAGCATCCTTTAACCTTTGGTTACTCAATCCCAGTAATCTTGTCATATTATTATGGCACAGAGAAGAGAAGACAAATCAATTTTCAAGCGGAAAAAATATCAAGTTGTTTGTTAGCACAGATAGTATTATCTTAAAATGGTATCTCTCTTGAAATCCACTGTATGAATCAGGATTTCTGACAATGAGCTTGGATCTTAGTTCTAAGACTATTCTGAAACTACATGCTATAGAGTGGTCCAAAGGGAGAAATATTTCAATGTTAGTTGGGATAGGATTTAATGGTACATTTCTGCACACTGTATGTGAAACTTCTTAAAAATCTCATTTATTGCTCTCAAAATTTAGGCACAAGTGAATGTTCTTGGGGAAGTAGCTTGCAAGGAGAAATGTGGCTCATCGGTTTCTGTCACACTTGTAAGGTTGGACGGCAAAAGTGAAGAGGAGAGGAAGACAGTTTATTTGACTGATGAGAGTAGTGAGTTTTTGTTTCCCAATGTTTTCCCTGGGAAATACAGGCTTGAGGTACTGTGCTCAATTTTTGCTCTTTTTATTTTGAATTTATTGTGTGTATCTTATTGTTTTCCTTGCTATAATTAGGGATGAAAGGGCATGCATCCAAAAAATGCTTTTGTATAAATTGTGAGTTTTTACTTGGTTTGAACCTGAGCAATTGTGAGCTACCACCATGGTATGCATTGCTTTTATCACATCTTGTTCGTCCCAAGCTATGTAAAATATACCTGCTAGTGCCTAGCTCTGTCCATTTAAGTCAGAAGCTATGTTCTGTGGGATATTTATTGACAATTGACATTTCATCCCCTTCAGAGCTTTGAGCCCAGGGGGAGTTTGAATCTGTGATTAGTTTGCCGACTGTCATTGCTAGAAAAGCTAGGTTCACCTCATTCATTTTCCTTAAACCAATGCCTCTGTCATATATTGGCAGCGCCCTCAGCTTGCGATGTCCAATACCCTACATCTGTCTGTTCACATTCTCGCATAACTCTTCAAAGAAGTCATTAAAGTTTCTAGTTCCTGAAGACTTCTTTGTTATTTAGACTACTGAGATAACAACTTTAAGTCAACCTCAACTTCAATTGCTTGTTAGTTTCTGATTACTGATCACTGCTTTCATTTTCTAGGTGAAGCACACTTCTCCTGGAGAGATGTCAGGAGAAGACCAGTGGTGCTGGGAGCAGAGCTCTATCGCTGTGGCAGTTGGCACAGAGGATGTAAAAGGGATTGCCTTTGTGCAGAAAGGTTATTGGGCCACTGTTATTTCTACCCATGATGTAGATGCCTACATGACTCAACCTGATGGTTCCTATGTGAATTTGAGAATTAAGGTTATCTCAGTACCCTAAAGCTTTTCTATCTTGAAGCTCACTTAAACTATTATAGAGCTGCTCTTATTCCGTTGTGGAAGTAAATTTTGGTTTTTATTTTTTCTGTGGACTGCAGAAAGGTTCCCAGCAGCTATGTGTAGAATCTTCTGGAATGCATGAACTTCAGTTTGTTAACTCATGTATTTTCTTTGGAAGCTCATCTATGAAAATTGATACATCAAATCTATCAGTATGGGACCTATTTTATTTTTATTTCCCATGTTACTTTAATGTCATTACTAAAAGCATTTTTGTTTTGTTTTGTTTTTCCTCTTCCTCTTATTCCACTCTTGTTCTTTTTGCAGCCTATCTATCTAAAAGGAGAGAAATACCTCCTTGGAGGACAAATCCATGTTGATTCAAGCTCACTCGATGGTGTTTATGAATTACCTGAGAATATATTGGTTGACTTAGTAAATAATGAGGGTCCTCTTCTGGATGGTACTGTTGCCAGACTTGTTGCTAGTGGAAATGATCAATCAGGTTTTGTCGTATATGAGTATTCAGTGTGGGCTAATCCTGGAGAAAAACTTACTTTTGCTCCTCAGGACTCACGGTACATATATTGTAGTAGTCTTACTTGATAACTTAGTTATTCTCACTAATCATTTGCCCAACTATTAGAAAAATGTATACCCTATGTCATTGGGAGTTTTTTTTTTTTGGGGGGGGGGGGGGTGTTATATGTTCTCTATCTTAAGAATCCAGATGAGTGGATGCATTACTGCTGAGTTTCAATTTGGTCCTATTTTTGCTGACCTTTTAGTGAATGCTGGTTATTTTATTAAATTGAAGAAGAACTCAAAAGTGTAAGATCGAGTTCCAACGATGTATTGTTTATGTCCCAACACACCCACCCACCCACCCTCCTTATTTTGAAAAAGTACACCCATATTTCTACATATATAATAAGTTAATAAGTGCTTCTATGAAAAGCATATTTAGTTTACCGCCTTCTTGTTTTCTATATTTCGCTCATATAGTTACATAAATCTCTGCTGTCTATGTTCTTTGCTTAGATATTTGACTCAAATTCATCTCTGTTGTTACTAATGCTCTTTGTATGCCCTAAACATCTGTTGTGATGTGTTTCAGGAATAAAGGTGGGAAGCAAATCTTGTTTTATCCTAGACAACAAGATGTAAGTGCAATGATTCACTTCCAAATTCTGTCCGATGTTTTGAAACAGCAGTTTTCAAATCTTTTTCCTTGTTATGTTAGGTCTTGGTGACACATGATGGTTGCCAAGCTTCAGTTCCTCCATTTCTGGTCGACCGGGGTTGTACATTGAAGGATCAGTTTCTCCACCCCTTTCTGGTGTTTATATCAAAATTATTGCTGCTGGAGATAGCCATAATGCCCCATTTAAGAAAGGTGATTTAGCTCTTGAAACTACAACGGGGACAGATGGTTTATTTGTTGGAGGACCTCTATATGATGATATAAGTTACAACATTGAGGCTTCAAAGGTATGAGACATTTACAGTGGAATAATGTCAATGTTGTAATATTTGCATTTTGTAAAATTGAATCAAGTGATTTGCATTTTGTAACTATCTATGAAGGTCTAGCTTCTAAATCATGTTATTGAAAACAAAATATTGGAGAATGCGTTTTATAATACACATGTTTGTCGTAATTTTGTTTAGAATGCATTTTCTAGTTCATATTTTTTCGTAATTTTGTTTATGTAAAATCATACCCAAGCTATCTGTGTCATCAATAATATCAATTTACTTCCTTATAGAGGCTTATTAGCAGTTTCATACCTTTATAATTTCGATGAATTAGTTCCAATATTTTACCTAGTGAAGTTCAGCAGTATTCAAGGTTTGAAACTTCCAAAATGCCAAGGTTAGCCAAGGTGATGGCGCTACCACCATCCTATGCAGTCTCAGAAATGGAAGTTATCTGTTACACATAACTTGCATGCCATCATTTCTGCTAAATATTAGCAGTACTTTTTCTGGAATTAATTTTGGATGTTAATTGTACAGCAACCTTTTTGTCATTTTCACCTCGATACCTTTTTTGTGATTAGTAAATATTTTACCTTGCCGCCATTCTAGTGAAACCCTGCTCTTTTCCTATCTACAAGTTGAATTCTTTGCTTTTAACTCGGAGTTCAGATATAATCAACCTCAATCATATCCAATTCACCATTTATTCCATTCAAAAACTCAATATGGTCCTCTCTTAATGCCCAAAAGCTGAAATCCATAGTCTGCAGAAGTGGTTAGTTGCATACTTTCTTCTTTAAGGCTTCTCCTGGGGAACACTCATGCAGGATCATTGTGCTTGGTAACTTCTTGATCTTTTTTCTTCTTCTTCTTCATGTTGCATATGTTTGATGGGTATGAAGTGTTGGTGAAGAATAGAAGTAGGAAGGTAGGTTGATGCCTCTATTTCCCATTAGAAGATCTTGTGTTTGGCTTTCAACTTACGGCTAGATGTGATGTGCATGATTTAGATATGGGAAGGCAGAGCACTTTTTGCCTGCATTCTGGACGACATTCTGGCAATTCTCTACATGTAGTATCGAGAAAAATGATCATCTCCATTAGCAGAATATGCTCACATTTAGTTTTATATGATCTTCCTTTGTGATTTTTCTTCGTACTTCCTGATGTTTCTCTTATTTCTTGCAGCCTGGATATTATGTAAAACCTGTTGGACCTCATTCCTTTTATTGTCAGAAGCTTGGTCAAATTTCTGTACATATTTTTTCTAAAGATGATGCAAGGGAACCCTTTCCTTCTGTTCTGTTGTCATTGAGTGGCGAAAATGGTTATAGGAACAACTCAATAACTGCTGGTGGTGGAATTTATCTCTTTGAAAACTTATTTCCTGGGAGTTTTTATCTTCGTCCTCTATTAAAGGTATTTCGGAATTCACCATTTATATGATACTTGAAGTACTTAATTATTTATTTTTTATTGTTCATATCCCCTGTCCATATGCTGGTTTCTCGTCAAATATTTGAGTGCTTAATTTTCATCCACTGGAATAATGATGCATTCAGATTGGGAAATGGGTAATTCTGAATTCTTGCTGGGTTTAAATTCCTAATGCTGTAGTAATAACGTTATTTTCATTGAGCAGAATCCAACACTTGACACCAGCTTTTGAGTCAATTGTAATCCCAAATTCAATTTTTGTTGCCTAAAAGTCAATCCCTCTCCAGTTTGAATTTTTCAGAACTCAGATTGCTATACTTTTTTCTTTTTCGAAATTAAGGATCTAATGATGTTTGCAACTTATTCTTTCCATGGACTCTTTGGAAAAGCCATTCAAGAATGCCGAATTTATATTCATGGTGTATGCCAATGATGAAGCAAACTGTTAACTACCTCAACCAACGGCTAGTTTGTGTGCCCATGATGAAGTAACTGTTAAGTGATAATTCTATCAGCTAACAACTAATTTTGGTTTTGTAGGAGTATGCTTTCTCACCTCCAGCACAGGCAATTGACCTTGGATCTGGGGAGGCTAAGGAAGTCATCTTCCAGGCCACACGTGTTGCTTACAGGTATTCCCATAGTCCCTGTTCTCCTTTCATCCCTTGGTTTTAGGGTAAGGATGAGAACATCTTGTACTCTCTTACTTTGAAAGCATTAGATACATGTAAATAGATAATGTAATTTTACGAGAATGACCAATTCTTAATCTAGAATTTTCTTATAGTCAGAATAGAAACTAAATCATGATGCTTATTTAATGTCCTTGCATTGGGTTATTAGTGGCCAGGCATAGCTCAACTTTTGTAGACGGGTTGTTAACAATAAACTTTTGGGGTTGTGCAACTCTATACTCAATAAAGCTTTTATTTTATCTACCCGGACTGGACAGCTTGAATCCTAATCTGTTAAGGTCCATCTATAGCCATACCTCTCTTACCTTTTATTCCTTAACCCTTTTTTCTGAAAAAAAATTTTCAAAAAAAATAGAACACCTATATTACTAATTAAATGGTCACTGCCATTTATGCAGTTTCTTTCCCACAAGATGCTGACATGGTCTTACTACTTTGCAGTGGTATGGGTACAGTTACTCTCTTGTCTGGCCAGCCAAAAGAAGGTGTTTCAGTGGAAGCCCGGTCAGTCGAAAGGCTTTTATGAGGAGACAATAACAGATTCATCAGGAAATTATCGTCTGAGAGGGCTCCTCCCTGATACAACCTATATAGTAAAAGTAGTGGAAAAGGGTGACCTCCAAAGCACTAGAATCGAACGAGCATCTCCAGAATCTGTTGCTATCCAGGTGAGTCATTGATATTGAAGCTTGTTTTCTTATTATTCAAATGTGAGTTCAAATATTCAGAACCCAATGTATGAAAAAAAATCCACCCTTTTTCTGTTAATGTCTTGAAGTTGTTTTGTCTAGCTGATCAAAAAATGTTGTTACACCAAAAATTCCGTTTTTTGAGTGGTAGAATTTCTTGTAGAAGATAATTTTCTTAATGGATAATAAAATGTAGGGCAAACTTCAACAAAAATATATTTATTTTAAATATATCCTTTTTATACTGCATAAGTATGTAACAACAATGTCATCAATTTTGTGTTACATTGTGGACTTAAGTTTGCACATAACCAATAAAAAGTGTATATATATATATTATATTTCTGTAGAAGTATGTATTTGTTAGAAATAATTGAGCAATACAATTGACATCTCTATTATCAGAATTTTACGATTCGCGATTGATTAGCAATTTTTGCAAAATTGATACGAATCTATGGGTGAATCTATTTTGGAAGTGAATCTATAGTAAATCGCATGATTCACAATCGATTCACTATTCAATTCACTTTTTACGATTCATGCAATTCTTGAAACTATTGTGACCGGCATATTTTCAACTATTTGTTTCTCCATCTTTGTCATAAAAATGACATAATACAACTTTTAATAGCGTTTAGTACCAAAATAACCAATGCATATGTATGATTTGTTGTCATTTTAGTGATCATAGAGTTTTTAATAGGATCTAATCAGATTTAGTCAGACCTAACATGTTTTTAAGCTTTCTTCTCATTTTTTCCTATTAAAAAATCATAATATATCTGCTTTAAAATTAAATTAACTTATGCCATGAATTACCTATTACTATTTTGTTAAATTAAAGTATAGTTGAATATTACATGGGTAAAGTCAGTTATACTTCTTAAAATATTTGAGGCTTTTAAAATAAAAGATCCTAAATAATTCTGATATTTGGTCATTGTTACTTAAAAAAGTATGTATGCTTATTGTTTAAATATTAACGTTGTTAAATTATTGTTACTTTGAAAATTGGGAGTTTGTTTTTGTTTACTATCTTTATTAAGAATGTTTTTAAGAAATATCAAAAAAATGAGGAAAAGGTAAGATGGTGATCTTACATAGGAACCTTTCTTACCTATTAAATTACGAGACCATCATTAAAAACATTTTCATTGATTTAAGTCTATATATTTCATATTTATAAGATATATTTACATCGAAGGATAAATATAGAAAAAGTGACCGAATCTTTATGATTCACAATTGGATTCGATTCGCGATTTGGTACGAAACCATTTCGATTCACGATTCGAATCCCGATTTGACAACTATGATTGACATATTATTTTATTGAGTACTAGCTTGTGTAGCTCCGTAGTGGTACTAAATTTATTTTCATATATCTATCCAGCATGCGTACAAGAAACTAAGTGGATGGGTGAGAAAGTTAAGGAAATTGAGGATACCGGGTTTAAACTGTATTATAGTGACAAGGATAGACACATGAATGAGGTAGGAATAGTAGTTGCCAAGGGTCTTGTAAAAAATATAATGGCGGTCATTAGCAAAGGTGATAGTATTATGTTAGTTAAACTAGTTATTGGAGGGAATATAGTAAACGTTATTAGTGCATACGTCTCCCAAGTAAGATTAGATGATCAGACTAAGAGGAATTTTTGAGAGCAAATGGATGAGATCTTACAGGAGATACCCGTAAGAGAGAACCTAGTTATAAGTAGAGATTTCAACGGCCATGTAGGAATAGATAAACTAGGCTATGAGAGGATACATGGTGGATATGATTTTGGTGATAGAAATGAGACTGGAGAGAGTATTTTAGATTTTGCGTTGGCTTCTAACGGTGGTGGCCAATACTATGTATAAGAAGAGGGAGAAGCATTTGATAACCTTTAATAGTGGGTTAGTTAAGAGCCAAATATATTATTTTTTAGTACGAAAAGTAGACCGTCTAAAATGCAGTGACTATAAGGTGATTTTTAGAGAGAGCCTGACATCTCAACATATGATTTTGGTACTAGATTTATGCTTTAAAAGGCAATATTAAACTAGGAAGGATAGTGGTCGTTGTAGGACGAGATGGCGAGACCTAAAAGGGGATAAATTAGAAATATTTAAGAATAGAATGGATAAGGAAGGTATTTGGGAAAGATGGTGCTAACACTATGTGGGACTCGATAGCTAATTATATGAGGAGAATCTCAAGGGAAGTTCTTGGAGAGTCGAAAGGAAAGGGACCAAACTCTAGGGAAACTTGGTGGTGGAGGGAAGAGATTCAAGCGGTAGTTAAGGCAAAAAAAGAGTGCTTTAAAAAGTGACAAAATGATAGAACTGAGGAAAATCTTAAGAGCTATAGATTGGTTAATAAGGAGGTCAAGAAAGTAGTGAGAGAGGCTAAGTTGAAAGCTTATGACCTATACACTAGACTAGTTAGTAAGGAGAGAGAGAAGAGGGTATACAAATTTACTAAGATAAAGGATAGAAAAATAAGAGATTTTAATCAAGTTAAGTGCTTCAAGAGTGAGGATTCTAAGGTATTGGTGAAGAATGAAGAGATTAAGGAGAGGTGGAAGAACTATTTTGAAAAACTGTTTAATAAGGAACATGGAGGTACGTTAACAGGGGAGGAAATAGCCAGTAGTAATAAGGAAAATCACGACTATAGGTTCTATCGCAGGATTAGGAATTTTGAAGTGGAGATTGTACTTTATAAGATGAAATCGAATAAGGTTTTAGGATCCGATGATATCTCTATTGAAGCTTGGAAGTGTTTGGGTAAGAAGGGAGTTGCTTGGTTGACTAGGTTGTTTAACAATATTTTGTTGACTAGGAACATGTGAGATGAGTGGAGAAAGAGTATTTTAGTGTCAATCTATAAGAATAAAGGAGATGCCTAGAATTGCAAAAACTATAGAGGAATCAAGCTAATGTGTCATATAATTAAAGTATGGGAGAGGGTGATGGAATGTCTATTACGAGATATAACAAAGGTGTTAGAATCAATTTGGATTTATGCCTGGTAGGTCAACAATGGAAGCTATCTATCTTTTGAGAAGAATAATAGAAATGTATAAAGAAAAGAAAAGAGACATTCATATGGTATTTATCAATCTTAAGAAAGCATATGATAGAGTGTCTCGGGATATAATCTGGTGGGTGTTAGAGAAGAAAATGGGTGATAAAAGGTGACATTGATGTGCTTAAGGACATGTATAAAGGGGTGATGACCACTATTAGATCGCTTGCTGGATTGACAACTGAATTTCCAATTACTGTAGGGTTATATCAAGGATCTACCTTAAGTCTTTATATTTTTGCTTTAAGTTGACGAGAAATATTCAAGATGATGTACCATGATGTATGTTCTTTGCAGATGATATCGTGTTAGCGGATGAGACTAGAGAAAGAGTTAACACAAAGTTGGAGATTTAGAAAGAAACACTTGAATTTAAAAGATTTCGAATAAGCAAAACCAAGACAGAATACATGGAGTGTAAATTTAGTAACAGTAATAATGAAAGCAGGAGAAGTGAAGATTGAGAACCAAGAATTACCTAAGAGTGAACATTTTCATTATTTAAGATCGATTATCACAACGGCGAGGGAGATTGATGTGGATGTGATCCATAGAATTAAGGCGGGATGGCTTAAGTGGAGAATTGCGTTTGGGGTACTGTGCAATAAACGAGTATCTACTAGACTAAAAACAAAGTTCTATAGAACGGCTACTATACCAGCGATATTGTACGGAACGGAGTGTTGGGCAATCAAAAAATAAGTGTTGCTGAGATGAAGATACTAAGGTGAATATATGGCAAGATTAGAAAAGACAGAATTAAGAATGAGTATATTCAGAAATGAGTAGGAGTGACACCGATAGCAAATAAGTTGAGAAAAAATAGATTGAGATGATTTGGTTATATTCAACAAAGACCAATAGAGACAGTAGTGAAGAGATGCGATGCGGTGACAGTAGATGAAAGTGTTAGGAGACGGGGTAGACCTAGATTGATGTTGGCTAGCGTAGTAAATCGAGATATGAATTTATTGAGTTTGAATAACGAAATAGTCTTTAATAGAATCGCATGGAGAAGAAGATTCATGTAGCCGACTCTATTTAATGGGATTTAAGGTTTGGTTTGATTTGGTTTGGTTATCCAGCCTTTGAATCTCTATGGCATCTCTAGAATAAATTTGTGAACCATAGCATTTTTAAACACCGGCGTGCACAAGTTTTTTCTGTGATTCTTATTATATTGCGTAGGATTCTAACTTCAACTGAACATGGTCTTTCATTGGATCTGATTTGTGCTTATTTGAATTTTTTTTAAGGTTGGATCTGAGGATATCAGGGGATTGGATTTTTTGGTATTTGAACAGCCAGAATTGACCATTTTAAGTGGCCACGTTGAGGGAAAGAGAATTGATGAGCTTCATTCACATCTTCGGGTGGAAATTAAATCAGCTAATGATCCATCCAAGATTGAATCTGTCTTCCCATTACCTCTTTCTAATTTCTTCCAGGTGAAGGACTTGCCGAGGGGTAAGCACCTTCTGCAGCTTCGATCTGATCTCCCATCAAGAACCCACAAATTTGAATCCGAAGTTATTGAGGTTGACTTGGAGAAACATACACAAATTCATGTGGGCCCAATCAGATATAAAGTTGAAGAGGATTTCCACAAACAGGTTTGTACCTACCAGATGTATTTTTCTTAACCATGAAATAATCTGTCTTCTGCCAATAGAACATCAAAGTAGGATTATTATCACGTATGAGGTAAAATATTTTTCTTCTCTTCAATGGCATGCAGGAATTGACTCCAGCACCGGTATATCCTCTTATTGTTGGAGTTTCGGCGATTGCTCTTTTTATCAGTATGCCCAGGTTGCTATGCTTTTCTTTCTCTCTTTGTCCATTGATGATAATTTCCTTTCTTATGTCCGTCAAAGAGAAGAATGATTTTAATATCTGTTTGAATGCAACTCTTCATTGTAGAATAAAGGACTTGTACCAAGCCACGATGGGAGTGTACACGTCGAGTTCCATTGCAAATGGAAAAAAAGAAGTGAGAAAGCCGGTCATCAGAAAAAAGACTTATTGACATGGGCGGAGCTAGGCATGAAGTTGAACCCACTAAACTTTTACTTTTTTTTTTAGAATTATGTAGTATTATATAAATTTTTTGAGAGGATTAAAATTGTTCAAAAAAATATATTTGTCAACAAAAAAATTTTTGTTTTAAAAAAAAAAAAATTCTATGTTTATCATAATTTTATACTTTTTTTTGTTTAGCACGTATAACTATTAATGATTGAATATGAATATGAATATGACTTATGGATACACTATTACAACAATCATTATGTATGTCACATTAAATATCATCTAAAAATAGGGTGATTATAATTTTATTGACATAATAAATATCATGATATCGTTTTTTTTAATAATGATATAAAAAAATTCATATATATTTTTTTTATATAAAATGATATAATTTAATATGAGAGATTTATTAAAAAATTATTTTTTAAGTGTTTGGATCTCAAGTAGTTCATAAGATATTCTTATATTCTAATAAGTTATATTATTTGAACATTTGATCTATTAAATCTTAATTCTCATATTTAAAGTATTTTATGGATATTTTTATCCTTACAAATATTTTTTGAATGGTTAGCAATTTGGTAATGTGAACATTCATATTTTACAATGTGAATATTCACATTGACGTGTAAACATTTACATTGATGGTGTGAACATTCACATTACGGGTCATTCATATTGTAAATGTGACTATTATTGGGGATATTTTGATAACTATATCATTCATGAGACTTATTGAAATATAAGAAAATAATGTGGACTAAATGGAACATAAGTAATTGAAAAGAGATTTATGAAAAAGTGTCTCATTTCATATGAACCTTTCATTTAAAATAAAATACTCATAAAGATCTTTTTATTTATAACATCATTTTTTTATTTTTATTTTTTGGTATAAATTTCATATGTAAATAGAGTTTATATATTAAAAAAAAAAAGAAGAAAAGCAGCACGAAATTCTTAATTTTTAAGAATCATTTTATCTCATCTTTATTTGATTGAGTGAAAATTACAATTTTGTTGTCTTTAGTTTTAATAATTTGAGAGACAAAGTAAACTCTATTATTAATTTTTTTTTAATATCAACAATGATTTGAAATAAAGTAAAATAAATTTAATAGTTTTTTTTTTTTTTTTTTTTTAGAGAGTAGAGGGAATGCCCCCCTACAGAATAGGAACTTCATTTAACAAAATATGCACCAAATTGGCAGGGACCTCAGCAAGCCACACCTGCTTGTCTGGAGCTTCCTTTGCCATTTGGGCCAAGTGATGAGCCATAAGGTTGCCTTTTCGCCTCACATGCGAGACACGAAAATGTAAGGATTGCTTGGTACAGGAAATGGCACATTGAAGAAAATGACCAAAAGAAGCACTTAGATTGCACTCATCTCGAATAGCCTTCACCACAGTCATAGAATCACCTTCCAAATGAATATTGGTTAGCCCCAGTTCTGTTGCAAACTTCAGCGCCTTGACAGCCGCCATAGCTTCAATACAATCGGCCTCCAACATTGTCGGGATTTGTTCCGAGAAGGCAGCTATCGGCTCACCACGCTGATCACGAATGATGACCCCCACACCACATGACTGCTGATTTTTGAAAATGGCCTCGTCAAAATTCACCTTAACAAAATCCCCTACCGGCGGACTTCACCTCTCCAGACCATAGCCAGCTTGAAGACCCTGCATATTAGATTGTGCCTGCCTAAAGTCTTGCAGCAAGCCACACACCATCTGAATAGTTGACACCACCGATCGCTCAATACTATTGAATATGGCTTCATTCCGAGAAGACCACACACCCCAACAAATGGCAAAAAACAACCCCAATGTATCCGCATCAGAACTCCGCCCAATTTCATATGCCCAACTCATAAAATCAAGACCAACTCCCTTATCTAGCACAAAGATTAGCGGACTGTGATGCCACACCTCCTGCGCCTTCGAACAGCCCCAAAAACAATGCATTAATGTTTCTGGCCCATCACCACAGCAAGTACATGTATCGTCCATAATCAAATGCCGATGCCGAAGTACAGATTTTATTGGCAAAATATTGGAGCAGCACTTCTATGCAAAGACCTTGATCTTATTGGGAATCCGAAGATGCCAGACCCGCTTCCAAAACCAAGTAGCATGTTGCACCTCGGATCCAGACCCTCTCCCCTCCCGTAAGCTAAGACTCATCTGCAAATGGTAAGCCGAACGAACCAAAAACACTCCACTTCTTGTATAATGCCACACCAACTTGTCGGGTATACCTTAACAACAGAGAGGAATTTGTTTAATGGCTTCCACGTCCATAGCCAAAAAATTCTCATGTAGCAGCCGTGAATTCCAACACCTCCTATCCTGATCAATTAAATGACAGACCAACGCATCCGCTAATAATTCGCTAGGAGGAGAACAGACCCGAAATGTGTGAGGCCTAGGAACCCACTTAGCACCCCAGATCTGAACCGAGCACCCATCCCCAATTCCCCACCTTACTCCTGCTTCTAAAAGCGGCCTAGCCTTAATAATACTCCGCCACGTGAATGATGGATTCGACCCAACGCCAGCTTGAAGAAAAGTTGTAGTAGGATAATACTTGGCCTTCAAAATTCGGGCCAGCAATGAGTCCGGCGACAACATCAACCTCCACCCTTGTTTGGCCAACATAGCGGTGTTGAAAGCCGTTAAACACCGAAACCCCATGCCGCCCATCCATTTTGGATCACAAAGAGCTCGCCAATTTTTCCAATGGATTTTTCGCTTATTCTCCCTCTGTCCCCACCAATAATTACTCACCATAGAATCAATCTCCCCACAAAGCCCATCTAGTAGTTGGAAACAAGACATAATGTACGTGGGAATAGACTGAGCTACCGATTTTATCAAGACTTCTCGTCCAGCGGCCGACAAATATTTTTCTTTCCACCCATTCAGCCGTTGCCAAACTCTGTCTTTAACATAGTTAAAAATTCCTCGCTTGGATCTACCAACAATATATGGCATGCCAAGATATTTCCCAGATTCTACCATAGTGCCAACCCCCATTTCCGTCCGCAACACCTCTTGGGTATCCATCGCAACATTCTTACTAAAGCAAATTGCCGATTTTTCAAGATTGATTTTTTGGCCAGATGCTAACTCATATTTTCCCAAAATATCTTTAACCACAGTTAATTCTTGCAAAGTTGCAGCCCCAAAAATCAAGCTATCGTCCGCAAAGAAAAGATGGGATACACGCGGACTCCCTCTACACACAGCCACACCAGTGAACTGCCGCTCTTCTTCAGCCCGAGTGATTAAAGAGGACAGACCCTCCACACATAACACAAACAAATAAGGTGACAGTGGATTTCCTTGCCGAAGCCCTCAGCTAGGAACAAAATTCTTTGTCGGACGGCCATTGACAAGAACAGAATATGACACCGAAGAAATACAGTGCAGAACGGTATCCACAAACTGTTGGTTGAAACCCATCCTTTCCAAAACACCACGCAAGAAATTCCATTCAACTCGATCGTAGGCTTTACTCATATCAAGTTTTAAAGCAAAATGCCCCTCTTTTCCGTGCCGTTTATTCTTCAAATAATGAAATATCTCAAATGAGGCAAGCACATTATCACTAATAAGTCGCCCCGCCACAAAAGCACTTTGATTTAGAGAGATAACTTCCGACAATATTTTTTTCATCCGATTAGCTAACAATTTGCTCACAATCTTGTAGGCCACATTACAAAGGCTAATTGGTCGGAATTGAGACATTCGTTTAGGATTTTTCACTTTCGGAATTAGCACAAGAAAGGTATCATTCACTGCCGTCACCCCTTTCCGATCATTAAGGATCCCCAAGACTGCCCGTGTGACCTGTTCACCCACTATTGGCCAAAATCGTTGGTAGAATAGAGCTGGTTTACCATCCGGGCCCGGTGCTTTCGTAGGATGCATTTGAAATAACGCCCGGGCCACCTCCTCTGCGGTGTACACTCTAGCTAGTTCCGCGTTCATCGCTGGAGAAACAACCATGTGAATTTTATCCAATACATCTCCAATACCCTGCGGTTGTCCAGACAAAAACAATTCTTCAAAAAAGCTCACTGAAATTTTTTCTAGCTCCTCAGGTGTAGTACACCATTCACCCTCATCATTTTCAAGCCCATCAATCCTTTTCTTCTTATGCCGCTGGGAAGCTTTGGAATGGAAAAAGGAGGTATTGCGATCTCCATCCTTTAACCAATTAGCCCGTGCTCGTTGGCACCACAAAGCCTCCTTTCGCTCAAGGAGCTCATCAATCTCACGGCATAAATTCATACGCACACAGTTGTTATCTGCCGAAAGCACATCCTGACCATTCAGACGTCAGACCTCCCTCAACTTAGTTCGGAGTAACTGTTGGACGTGGCCAAAAGTGGTCCTATCCCACTGGGATAAACCAACACTCACCTTCTCCAAATTACCCCGCACACTGTCCATATTAGCCTCCTGTACACGACCCCAATTAGCCTTGACAACCTCCTCACATCTTTCGTCACGAAGCCACATTGCCTCAAAACGATATAGACGTGGTCTATGCCGATTCCCTAACAGGCTCTTGTGCTGGCCCAACAAATCGACCATAATGGGAATGTGGTTAGATGTGGTACATGTAAGATGAAACACGCGAGCCATCGGAAACAAACCTAACCAAGTTGCATTAGCCACTCCTCGATCGAGACGTTCACGAACCATCCCAGATGGTCTATTATTACACCATGTAAATTTGGGTCCCCAAAAACCCAAGTCAGCTAATATGCAATCCGAAAGTACTTGTTGGAAAGCTTGGAGCTGAACTCTGCTTCGGTCGTTCATACCCACTTTCTCTGATGGCAACAAAATTTCATTGAAATCACCCAACACCATCCACGGCAGCTCCGATAAGCCATCCAAACGACGAAGCAACTCCCATGAAAACCGTCTGTTAGCAACTTCTGGATGGCCATAGAACCCAGTAAATCGCCATCGCAAGTTCTCCTCACCGGACTCCACCACAGCATCTATATGCCCACTAGAATAGCTTTGTACTGAAACCATCACCTCGGACCTCCATAATAAGGCTAATCCCCCTGACAAACCAATCCGATCCACAAACAAACCCCCAGCCAGGCCAAGTTTACACCGAACCCTTTCCATTTGGCTCGCCACACATTTAGTCTCCATAAGAAAGACTACATCAGGAGCTTGTTCTTTCAGCAGAAGCTGAAGATTACGAACTGTACGCAGGTTCCCAAGCCCACGACAGTTCCAACTGAAGCATTTCATTGTGTTCGGCGGGGCTGCCCCGCAGCCTCCACCGTTGATTGGAGAGAGGAAACATGCTCATCTTGTTCCTCAAAGAGCTTAACCTTTTTACTACCAGCAGATGAACTAGACGACTTATCACAAAGGCCCCGATCGCGCTTACCCACCTTCAGCTTCGTTCCACCAACACTAAGCATTTGCTGGTCCAATGTTTTAGAGGAACCCCGTGCCAACTTCTTCCACTTTTTCCCTACCTTCAATGGGCCAGCAGGAGTGGGCAAATTGATAATAGGTCGCACCGAAAAGGCCAAATCTGGACTGGGCTGCCCACTAGTCCCACAAAACTTGGGCCCATCCGGACCCCCTAAACCCCAGCCCTCCGTTATGTGAGCCTGTTCTTTAGGCCCAAAATTGGCCACCACCTCCATGTCCTTTTGCCCATCAGGCCCATCTAAAGCTTGGTCCAACCCAGTCCACTCCCCAGAATTTTGAAAATTAGAACCTGGCGCCAAGGAAAGATCGCCGATAAACTTACCATCCTTAGAACCCACCAAATCCGCCCCTCGATTAGCAATCACCGGATTTTGGGAATCAGATTGCAACTTACTAGATTTGAAGAAATCCACCGAGGCCCCTTTCTGGTGAGGTTGTTCTGCCGTCGCCGGAATAAAATTAGGGGTAGAACCAATCCCAAGCCCACCCGGACGCACGGGCAAATCCTCCGGTATTGCCTGTGAGCTGCCCGTCAACTCCTCACTACCCCCATGGGACTCCTTTCTAACCCGTCCTCGTGGTGCTTCAGCCCGAAGCCATGGACCATATTGCAATGGCACCTCCTCCCTGTGTGCTCCCTCCAGCAACCTGTTCCCACAATCGCAAATACTATGGCCAAGCAAGCCACAATGAAAATAGAAGTTGGGTAACCTCTCATACTGTAGCGTAATCCACACCGGTTCTCGGTCACCTAGCGCCAATTTTAAACCCCGCCGAAGGGGTTTATCAATATTGATTTCAATGTGAATACGAAGAGTCCTTCCCCAAGCAATACCTCCGTCACCGTACTCCATATCGACAAACTTCCCAAGGTTATTTCCCAGCAAAACCCCCACCTCTCGAGTTATACTTATAAGAGGGAGATTAGATGCATGGACCCAAAACTCCATAGTTGAAAACGTGATTTCTGACGGCTGTAAAGCCCCATTAAATTCTTTCAACATGACCAATTGTTTGTCAAAACTCCAAGGGCCATTGATCATCACCCTACGCTTATCAACAATATGGCCAAACTGTACCAAAAACAAATTATCACCCAAAGGTCTGAACACTACTCCTTTAGATGCCTTCCAAACTGATGTCAAAGTGGACCGCAGCGCCTCCATATTGAATGCCCGCATGGTGAGAAGTTTACCCACCAAGCAAAGCCCTGCCTTTGCCTCAGTGGAGTGAACATGAACCTCATCCACGACCACCTCGGCTGCCTCCTCCTCTGTCAAGACAAGCCGCTGTGCCAAGTCTGCAAGAGAGGCTGCCATCAACAACCCTACAGAGAAACACCAAAATATGCAAACCTTGTAAGAAAACCCCCCACTAAAGGGGAATAAGCCTTGTACAGGACAAGAGAGAAACTCCTACCCGAGAGGAGAAAATCAAATAAATTTAATAGTTTAAGGTATTAATTTTTAAAACTGATAATATAAAAAGTAATGTGACAAGTGCATTATAATTTAATAATATTATAATAATCACATTTTATACATTAATTGTTTTATAATTGCATTACTTTAATTTAATGCATAATAATTTTTTTTTCCCAAATATTTCTGACAAATGAGAATGGTATTCACCTTGGTTTCATCCACTTTTTTTTTTTTAAAATTAAATTTTTTGTTTTTTTTTTTAATTTTTACTTATTTTTTTGATATTTTAAATAAATATTTTAATTTTAGATACATCTATTATAAATATACTTAAAAAATATAATATTTGAAAAAAAATTCATTAAATATATAAAATATAAAAATTAAGTACATTTTGGATTCTTATATATTTATTAATTTTTCATAATATTATTTATAAAAATTTTATTTTTAAAATACATTTAAAAAATAGAAAAATTATGTAAATATTAGTAAAAAAATTCAGTAAAAATAAAGGACTTGTTTGGTTTGTTTTTTAGAAAAATTTTTGAGAAAAATTCTCTACAAACAAATTTTCAAGAGTAATCAAACCAAATAAATTTTTTTTAAAAAAATCTTAAAATTTTATTTAGTTACCTACTTTTCAAAATCACTCTCTCTTTCGTACACATCAAATCAATCATTTTTTTTTAAACTCTCTCCCAAAATACTTTTCCAAAATTATTTTTAAAAAAAGATAAACCGAACAAATTTTCGTATTTTTTATCTCAAAAATTACTCTACAAACACAAACCGAGCACATAAAAAAAAAAAAAAAAAAATCTAACTCAAAACATTATCACTTTTGCTTGGTCGCCACTTATCACTTTTTGCTGGACAGAGTCAACATAGTAAGTAAGTGATGGGACGGAGATTTCAATGTCTGAAAAAATGCGACTCCAGCTCACTCTTTTAGATATACAGTGGCTCCTTAAAATATCACCAATCCCCCACACACACTCTCTCTCAAATCTCACCATATTCTTTGATGGCCTCTTCAACTCCGCCACCGCACTATTCTCTCACCACCTCCAAACCCTACCAAAACCACCACCACCACAGCCACCGTCAAACTCATCAAAACTGGACCTCCCAAAAGGTCTCTCTCAACAACAGGTCCTCACACACCCCAACAACTCGAAATGCCGCCAAACCACCACCAGGTCCCACAACCACCACCACCACCACAAACCCTAGTTTCCCCTCTCTCTCCTCTCTCCCTCCCTCAAAATCGGAGCTTTCTGCCGATTTCTCAGGCCGAAGATCGACCCGATTCGTCTCGAAGATGCACTTTGGCCGCCACAAGACCGCCGTCGCGAGCCGACACACCTCCACTGCCGAAGAAGCTCTCCACCAAGCAATCCGACACAGTGGCGATGATAGACATATTGATGGATTGTTGCTTAATTTCGAACAAAAGCTTTGTGGTACCGATGATTACACATTCTTGCTCCGAGAGCTTGGAAATCGAGGTGAGTACTCAATGGCGATTCGGTGTTTTGAATTTGCTGTGCGAAGAGAGAGGAGGCGAAATGAGCAGGGCAAGCTTGCTAGTTCTATGATTAGTGTTCTTGGAAGATTAGGAAAAGTTGATTTGGCAAAGAATGTATTTGATACAGCTGTTAGAGAGGGATATGGGAACACGGTCTATGCTTATTCGGCTTTAATTAGTGCTTATGCGAAGAGTGGGTTCTGTGATGAGGCTATTAAGGTCTTTGAGATCATGAAAAATTCTGGGTTGAAGCCCAATTTGGTAACCTACAATGCTTTAATTGATGCTTGTGGAAAAGGGGGTGCAGATTTCAATCGAGCATCGGAGATTTTTGATGAAATGTTGAGAAATGGGGTTCAACCTGATCGAATTACGTTTAATTCACTTCTTGCTGTGTGTAGTGGTGCAGGGTTGTGGGAGACTGCGAAGAATCTGTTCAGTGAGATGGTTCATAGAGGGATTGATCAGGATATTTATACTTACAATACTCTTCTAGATGTTGCTTGCAATGGTGGGCACATGCATGTGGCTTCTGGGATAATGTCTGAGATGCATACAAAGAATATATTGCCTAATGAGGTAACTTATAGTACTATGATTCGTGGGTGCGCTAAGGCGGGGAGATTAGACAAAGCATTAAGTTTGTTTAATGAGATGAAGTTTGCTCGTATTAAATTGGATAGAGTTTCTTACAACACTTTGCTCGCAATTTATGCGAGCCTTGGTAGTCTTGAGGAGGCTTTAAGTGTTGGTGATGAGATGGAGAGTATGGGGATTAAGAAGGATGTTGTCACATATAATGCACTTCTGGATGGATTTGGGAAACAAGGGAAGTATGATAAAGTTAAACAATTGTTCCAAGAGATGAAAGCAGAGCGTCTTTCGCCTAATCTATTGACTTACTCAACCTTAATCAGTGTTTACTCGAAAGGCGGTTTGTATCGAGAGGCAATGGAGGTTTATAAAGAGTTCAAGCAGGAAGGGTTGAAGGCGGATGTTGTCTTTTATAGCAAACTCATTGATGCATTGTGTAAAAAGGGGCTAGTGGAGTCTTCTGCATTATTGCTTGAAGAGATGACAGAGAAAGGGGTTCAACCTAATGTAGTCACTTACAATTCTATAATTAATGCCTTTGGTCAGTCAGCAACTGGTGAATGTCTAGAAGGAGCCAATGAGTCTCCGGCTGAATCTTCAAACTCGGTGGTTATTCGGGATGCCATCAGGAGCAGGATTGAATATGCAGAGGATGACAGGATCATAAATATTTTTGAGGAGTTGGCTGCTGAAAATTCATGCCATTCGAAGAAACATAACAGGGGCAGACAGGAGATTGTGTGCGTTTTGGGAGTTTTTCAAAAGATGCACGATCTGAAAATAAAACCAAATGTTGTCACCTTTTCAGCAATTTTAAATGCTTGCAGGTATACTTTTCTGTCTGGCTCCTATTGTATTTCACTAAATTGCATACCTTTTTCTATGGAAAATGTTGAAAGTAAAGAATGTGGCTGTATAATTAGCATCTGCTTTTTTATCTGCAGTTTCTATATTCTTTTGCTTCCTTTAGTGACATGTTGCTTTGTTGTTAGATTTCACATCATGCAGTCAATTGATATCTTCATTTCATTTATAACCCATTATTTGGGATGAGCTCCTTGCATAATTTGATGGGGCACTTACCAATTAGTCCCATTAATTAGACTTATTTACTTATAGGTCCTGACTGATAAATTTATCATTGTAAATTTATTCATAAAAGCAAGAGAGACTTATCAATAGGACTTAAATGGGTAATAAGTCCCAAAAGGAGGACCTATTGGTAATTTATCCTAATTTGATTCACCAAAAGGGCCTGTTAGACAAATGAATTTAAAATATTTTTGGATGTTATTTAAGCATCTTATGCTAATATTTTTGGATGTTATTTAAGCATCTTATGCTGAATATCATAATTTTTAAATACAATATGAATATATGACTCATGCCCCTGTAATTGTACAAATAGCTCTAGTGTCTGCTTAATCCAATGTAATTTGGGCCTTCAAAACCTTAACTAAATTTTGATTATTTCGGAAAAAAAATATTATGGGATTTAGGAAATATATTAAAAAAAAGTCATAGAAATCTTTTATTGTTATTTATATTAATTTTTTTTTCTTATCTTTATAGAATATGAACAAGTTGGAATTCAATTATTATTTGTTGTTGTTGTGACATAAACCTTTTTGTACTGTTACAAGGAATATTCTCTATGGGACTGAAATACTTAGGCTCATATGGCATAAACCTTATGGGACTTGCTGACTTAGATTTTTGTATTGCTACAAGGAATATTCTCTAGGTGAGGTGGTGTCGAGTTGAGATGGTTATCATTAATAGAATTTTTTGTAAATTCAGAAGTAGGAATCCAAAGTTAAAACACATAAAAGCGTTGCAAGAAAGGCCAAACAAACTAGCCAGGGTGCAATAAGGTGCAAAGGGTTGCTGCTTCTTATAATCGTTGTGCTTGCGCAATGCACTACTTCTGTTGAATTTTATATCTTTTCATCTTGTGCTTTCTAGTTTTATGGTGCTGCCTCACCATAGGCATCAACTAGGACATGTTTGAATGACATTGCTTTGATCATGGCTTTGAAGTTGTGATGTAGTGGAGGAGGAATCAGAACAATCTGTTGGGCCTATGCCCAGGATTTTGAGATTGTTATCATAGTGTATCTAGAAGTTCAAAATTGCTACTTCTTGCCTTCATCAAATTCTTGGACTTCTTGATAATTGCAACCATTTTACTAAAAATTATGGTTTATCTCAGTTGTGCATCTTGGCCCCTTGTTGCAGCCATTGTAATTCATTTGAAGAAGCTTCATTGTTATTGGAGGAACTTCGTTTATTTGATAATCAAGTGTACGGTGTGGCACATGGACTTCTCATGGGCCATAGAGAGAATGTATGGATGCAAGCTCTATCCCTTTTTAATGAGGTGAAGCAGATGGACTCTTCAACAGCATCTGCCTTTTATAATGCTTTGACTGACATGCTATGGCACTTTGGGCAGGTATGTCTTGGTGCTTTCTGTTAATGGAAATGCTGTTTTTTTAATAGGGTCTGGGTTGTTTCGCTGGGACTTATTTAATGACTTAAACAGGTTTGCACTTCACACTGTCTCCCTCTTCGGTGTGCTGTTGATACATTAGCTATTGCCCAAGTACATAATGGCTAATTTTTCCAGAGTGGCCATTTACCATTTTATCTAAAATATTGCCTGAATAGCTATTTGTCTGTCCAGAAATACAAGTGCATGTGTGGAGTTACTAATAGACTGATTTTAAAGTTCTTTCTATAAATATCAGGAGAGGGTGTCCAAAGTTTTTGTGAAAAAATGTTTCCATTGGTTGCTTTACGTGTAACTTGTTGTAGAAGGAGATTATAGAAATCCATTGTTGAACTATTTTACCTTTTGCAATCTAGCGTTCTTTAGCCAATGTGTCCTGTTCTCTGATTGTTGCAAGAGTTCTTGAATCTACATGGTTAAAATATTACAGAAACAATCTCCATTGTTGCAATTATCTAAAATGTTATTTAAGAGATTTGGACTTCCAGGATTCAGTTACGGTTGAAATATCTATAAACAATCCCTGCCCCTTTTGTGGTGTACTTATATATTCATTCTTTGTGTATCTTTTCCCACAGAGACGAGGGGCCCAACTAGTTGTCCTTGAAGGGAAACGGCATCATGTATGGGAGAACACTTGGTCTGATTCTTGCTTAGATCTGCATCTGATGTCTTCCGGTGCTGCACGTGCAATGGTTCATGCCTGGTTGCTCAATATTCGCTCTATAGTGTTTGAAGGCCATGAGTTGCCAAAACTACTAAGGTAAATGATTGATTAGATTAGAACTGTCAAACGATTCAGTATTGTTTGTGAATAAAATTGCATTTTGATCAGACAGAAGGATCAACTCTTGTTCTTGTGCAGCATTCTAACAGGATGGGGCAAGCACAGCAAAGTAGTTGGTGATGGCACGCTAAAGAGAGCAATTGAGACACTCCTCAGTGGCATGGGGGCACCGTTTAAGGTTGCGGAGTGCAATATTGGGAGGTTTATATCTAGTGGAGCTCTGGTGACAGCCTGGTTGAGAGAATCAGGCACACTGAAAGTCCTCATTCTTCAGGATGACAGAACTCAAACTGAAGCTGCTACATTGGACCACATTTCTGAGTTGCAAACAATCTCCTCGTAGTAGCTTGTATTTCAATGTAGCATTTTCATCTCTCTCTCTCTCTCTCTCTCTCTCTCTCTCTCTCTTGATTTTTGGGCTTTAATACCAACATTTTTATTTCATGTAAATTAAGTGGTCCGAAAATGTACATAAAAACTCCCAAATGTATCCGTTTAGTGTTGTTAACAGTGTTTTCTTTGTTCAGTTCTCTGTTTCATTTTTACTGCAATTAATGACCTACCGATGCGGATTGGAAAGTCTGTACAAAACACTGATTTCAGGAGTGGAAGGAAATGCTTGGGAGTCGTCGGGAAAATGATGTTCATGCCAACCAGCAGGCTGATTGGTACCCATGTTTGCAGGCCACACATGCGGACCAGTCAGGGTCAACCACCTCAGTCGGCTTGGTCTGGGCAGCAGAGCTCTTTTGTAATGAGCTCAATATGGATATCATAAATTTTCTAGGTTCATACAAGATGAATACAAAGAAAGCCCAACCCGTTGCTTTGTTTAAAAATAACGCATAATGACAGTTTGCTTGGTATTTGGGAAAGAGCAATGCTAGCAAACAGAATTTATGTACAAAATGCTGTGACAGATTTTCATCTAAGACAGTTTTAGACCTCTAATAAACTTTTCACAATTTATGATGTGGGATGATATGTATCAACAAAATGTTTATCACACTTAATTATACAAGCTTCCACTCCCTTGCCACATTGTATTTGAGGGTCTAAAATGTCTCTCTCAACATTACTTGAGCTAGAGCTAGATAGAACAACAAAAGCTTTTATGATTGCTTCAAATAATTGTACACCCTGAATATATATGCCTTATTCGACTGTACACAACTAAATGCAAAATGCTCATGAATAGGGCTACTCTACACAGAATATTGGCATTTATTTTCATGTACACACTCTTTCTATCCGGGTCCCTCCTTCCACTGCAACCCTAAATAAATGATATAGTTGAACAGTAATCTTAAGTGCATAAAATTGGAATATGTGTGGCTCTATATTATTTTAATTGTGGCTCCTAAATTATGTGTTCGTTGTTTTGTGTTTTAATTTTGTGCACCTAGTATTTTTTTTGTAGGTCATGTCCTAATTGTGAAATTTCTTTATGGAGAAATTCTACTATATGCATTCCAAAAAAAATGTACATTATATGCACTCACTTTTTTTAATTGTTAGATTTAAAAATTGAATTTGAGTTACTGATCATAACCATATTAGGTCCTAACTAACACTTACTCTAGTCCATTTTTATAATTCATACCGTTCATTTTAAAATAATATATTGAGTAAATCATCTATGTAACAATTTAGATTGATTAGATCACATTTATTTTTTAAAAATTGAAGGGGCAAAATGTGATTTTAAAATAAATCATCTTCTTTTTAAAAGATGAATGTAATTTGATCAACTTGATTTTTTTTTTTTTTTTTTTACATAATTGATTTTTAATAGAAATTATAAAATAAATAATTTGAATCAGCAATTTGAGTCTAGGATGGAGCGCACAATCTTCTCGAACATAAATTTGTCCACTATATTTTTTATTTTTCAAATCATATAAACCAAGAGTGAGCATAATATTCTCAAATAGAGAATAATTAGTTTCTCCTGGGACCCTTATTCATTTATTTATTTCATTTAAAATACACATGGTAAGCCTAACCAACTAAGTAGTAACTGCACTCGTCTATTCTAATCAAGGTTTGACTTCTATGGGTTGGCTAGCAACCCTGCCTGAATTTTAATGAACATCTCATTATAGATTGTTTCAAATTGAATGAAGACAAACCATTCATCACACGAGAATTCATTTAATTATGAGTTAGGTTAATCATTTAATTATGAGTTAGGTTAGAAATTCTAAATAATTTATTAAATTTTTTATCAAACCTTTCACATGAATGTGGGACCCATATATATGTGAGTTTGTGTGAGTCTCACGTCCATGTGAGAGGTTTGTTAGAAAATTTGGTAGATTATTTGGGGTCTATAATATTTTTCTTTAATTATTTTAGAGTAATTTTATGTGATGCAAAATAATAATTATTGATCATGTGATGGATTTATTTTTTTATGTTAGTGCTTTGAAAAAAAAAATTCAATAGATGAATGATGCCTAATTAAAATCAAAAGAGAAAAATCCAGAAAGTATAGATGTTAGCACCTTTTCCACAATTTTCTGAATATTCAGTGTTTATTAACTTAAAATCTTTCTTTCATGTTTTCGATTTAGTCACAATTTTTTATTTTTTATTTTTTATTTAAAAAAAAAACCTCTCTATAAAGAATCAAGGAAGATTTTGAAAAATAATAAAAAAAATTAATCCTTTTTATTTTCAAAAATGCTCCGACAGTCTTTTTTTTTTTTTTTTTTTTTTTTTGGAGGGGGGGGGGGGAGATGGTATGCGATTTAGGTGAGTCACCATAATTGGAGGAAGATTTTGAAGAGAAGGTTGTTGAGATCATTGTATAAGAAATGAAAGAGGAGAGGATTTTAGAAAAAAAAACCTTTTGATTCATTTATTACAGTTGTAACCATTATTTGTCCATAAATATCAAAATCGACAACTAGCACTGCCACAATTATTAAAATCACATGCAGTCGTTTAAGCAGTCTGATCTGATAGAAAAATATCAGAAATTTTATCAAAATTTTTATTAAATGTTTTATATAGGGGGTGTAAAAATGTTTGCGGCTTGAGATGGATTCGGTTCGTTTAGACTCACTTGGGCCCAAGCCCGAGCTAGACCAAGTCTCTGGGCTAGGGTCTGAGCCATCGTTTTAAAGCTCGGCCCGACCCGCTTAGCCCAGCTTATCGGTCCGCTTAAGACCCACTTAGGGCCCGGCCCACCCAGCTCACATGAGGCCTAGTGTATTTTTTAATAGAAAATAATAAAATTTTAATAGAAAAAATTTTAAAAAAAATAAAAATAAAAAAAATCAAACCCACATAAGCCCGATGCTAGGCCCGAGCCATTGGGCCAGCCCATCGGCCCGCCTAAGGTCCAAATATCTCTAGACTTAATTTTTTTTTGTCCATGGACTGGCCCAACTTAGCCCAAATTTTGGTGGGAGTCCACAAGACCGACATGGGTCAGGCCGAATCAGATTTACAACCCTATTTTATAAGAATGTGAGACTCATATCATATAAATCTCATATAAATTCTACATTCATATAAAATATTTGATAATAAAATTTTTAGACCATCTAACATTACCCGATCTGATAAAGTCCGTCACACGCTAAAACTAGTACAATTTACAATCAATGAGACTCTAGCTTAGCTTACAGCTGGGAAGGGACTTGTTTCTTGAAAAGATTGTAGAATAATGATTTGTTCCCCGAAATTCTTCTCCCCAAATCCCCCTAATGGCCAAAACGACGTCGTTTTGGCCTTTTTTTTTTTTTTTTTTCTTCTTCTTCTTCTTCCATTTCGGCTCTGAAATGCAGAAGGAGGGAGATGGAGAGAAAAAGAAGAAGAGGGGAAGAGAGAAAGAGAGAGAGAGAAGAGAGCCAGCCCGTCGCCGTCGTCGCCCACCCTGTCGCCGTTGTCGGTCGTCTGCCCAGCCCCGCCGTCGCAACTTCTACCCAGCCCCGCCTCCGCTTCTGCCCAGCCCTGCCTCCGCCCCCTTCCATTTTGATGGCTCCCTCCAATTCCTCCTCCTCCTCCTCCTTCCCCTCCTTCCCCTGCTTCTTCTCCTTCTTCTTCGAATTCGGGGGATTCGGGGGGCCCCTTTCGAGCTCTGTAGCATCACCCAAGATTGTATGTATATATATATTTTTATAGATTTTCATGTAGAATGAGGAGGTTATTTTGATGATCTATTGTAGTATATTTTTTTAGATTATATTATTTATTTATTTATTTTTTATATCTTTTTGTAAAAAAATTAAAAAGTATACTTATTTAGATTATTCTAAACAATCCTATAAATATTATTTTAAGTTTTTTTTTTTTTATAAAAAAAAAAGAAGGTGTTTGTTTAAACAGCAATAATACAGAACTCTAATAGTAGAGCTCTACTCATGTGGAAAAGTAAAAAAATAAAAAAATAAATAAAAATACAAATCAAAATATCACATCATATGATTGATCCACCATTAAAACTCTCTCTAGTGCTCCTTTTCTAAATCTCTCTATCTTTATTCTTGTTTAAATTTTGACTCAAACTTGACCCCTAGGCATATTAATTCACATGATTAAGCCAAGGTGGTGTGACACTTTAGTAAGATTTTGGGACATAAGTCCGGAGATCTTAGGTTTCATTCTTCTTGGGGTTAGTCACTCAAGTGACAACACATATGGTTGGTAGGACGAATCTTCCAAAGCTTGGGCAAACAGGACTTAGTGTCAGGAGTGTGAGTTCGAATCTCCACCTGCTTATGAGTTTGTGACTTACCACTATATAGTTGAGTGACCGTGTTATATAGCAACCACCTAAAGATGACCTCTGAGACCTCGGCTTTTTATAAAGTCTAGCCCTAGAGATTACCTATCTATTGTTAGACCTTTAAATTTCACATGATTGAGTGCTTGTTTGGCATGCGAGTTTAGGTGAGGTTGGGATTATTTTAGTCACAAAAAAATAAAATAAGTTTTTTAGCTCTAGACTAAAAGTTGTTACATCTAAACTATAATTATTACATTTCTTTTTTACAAAAGTTAAAAAAGCTGAAAAAGTCTATCCCAAACAAGGTTATTTTAAGCTAAAATAGTCAAAAATTAAAAAATAAACTCACATTACAAACGAAACCTTAGTCAAGATGTAATGGTTCTAAATAAATACTCCCAACACAATTGGGTGTTTTCAATTGCAATTTTGCATGACATTTTATGTGAGTATGTATTGGTATAGGTATTGATATTGAATAAAATCAATAGATATATGAGATAAATGATAGTATCAAAAGTCTAAAATCTTGTTACATATCGATTAATAAGATAACTAACAATCAATATTTAAAACGCTGTTAATGCACCCAATTAGAAATTTTAATAAATAAGCTACTACTTAAAATTAGATTCAAGATTAGTCAAGTACTCCACGGTTCACCGTCAAGACTCTGAATGAACTGAACTAATAATGGGAACACAACTATTATTGGATCATATCATATATCCACAGATCAGTCGATCTGTTTGAGTAAAACCAGGCAGCTCAAATGCAGGCACGTTCCAATCCATTAATCCAACATTTGGATTGTATGATTTGTATCACCTAGAAAAAGAGATTGATATGTAGTCATCTTCTTTGAGTTTTTGAAGGGTTTTAAAAATGTCAACAGTGTCTCGTAAGTATCCATATGTAACACAATTTAAAGTTCAATTCGAACACAAGAGAAAGAGATCATCATGGACTTTTGGTGTCCCAGTCAATCAGAATTGTATAACATTAAGTGAGTCATATTTTGTCTTTTAATTACATAGAACATGGTATTCATTACGTTTGAGATTCTGGCCTACACTATATTCAGGGCCTGAAACTTATTGTAAATTGATTATTTTGTTTTTGTTTTTGTTTTATTCTCCTCCTCCTCCTCCTTTTTTTTTTTTTTTTTTTTTTGGGTGGTAAATTGGCCAATGCCAGGGGAGGAGAGAGGTAAAGACTCAAATTTTGAGAATCAGGATCTCCTCCTTAAAATTCTTCCTTGACTTTTTATTTGTTGGGTTATTGGGCCTACTTTTAAGTCTAATTTTGATGATTCAAACCGTTCACATTTTAAAATTTATTGAGTATATTATACCTGTAAAAAATCAAGTTGATTGGATATCAGAAAGTATGTGTTTGGAAAAATATTTATTAAATTTTTTAAAAAAATAGTTTTTAGTTCGATAAGCAGAACACATGTTTTCTGATATTCGATCAACTTGATTTTTTACAGGTATAATATACTCAATAAATTTTAAAATATGACCGGTTCGGATTATCGAAATTAAGCCTGAAAGTGGGCCTAATAGCTTAGCAAGTAAGAAGTTAACTAAGAAATTTAAGGAGGGAATCCTGACTCATATTTTGAAGGGATCTGATTGACTAATTGCTCAAGTTCAACTCTATCTGACTAATTAAAAGTTCATATTGTTTTGATGGCCGGTCAGATTATTATTATTTTCTCTCTCTCTCTCTCTCATCCTTTTTTTTTTTTTTTCTAACTAATTTTGTGTTTTGCATAATAGTGCTAATAATAGTTATTATAATTTCAGATTTTTTTCCCCTTGATATGTCCTTAAAAAGGCATTTCCTTATGTTCAACGACCAAACCTTTCCTATAAGCCAAAATGAAGCTTAAAATGCAAGTCCAATTGACCGAACAAAAGATAAAAAAATAAAAACTAAAAGAAAGAAGAATAATTCTAGTTGTATGCTAAATTTATGATTCGTCAATAAAAAAGAAGGAATTGTTTAAACGATCTCTAAATAAAATAATATCGGATTTCATTCATTTTTTTGATTCGAGATAACTAGTTTTAAAGGAATCTTTTATAACGCATATACATAATTATTTTATCCTAGAGAAGGGGTGGAATAACTTTGTAACAACTCCGACCTGTGATTAGCTTATAATTCTTAATTAAGAATGACTAACAAGTAATTAAGAGGAAATTCTGAATTAATTGCATGTGTATTGTGTTATTTGTGATTATATTTGTCTAACATAGGAATATCTATTTGAATTTTTAATTCAATATGTGAATTGGAGGCCTTATCGACATCTGAACATGAAATTGATTACGTTTATGTGTTATTTAGAATTTTATAATAAGTTTAATTGAAATTCGATTCGGAATCAAATAATTAGAATAATTAATTTCAATTTGATTAGGCTAAGTTAGATTAGTTAGTGAAGCCTATATAAGGCTAATGTCACCGATGGAGGAATTCGCCGATGGAGGAGTGTCACTGAGGTTCATGATCATCGACGATGGGTGGCAAAGCATCAATCTTGATAGCCAAGACCCACATAAAGATGCTAAAAATCTTGTTCTGGGTGGGACTCAAATGACTGCTAGGCTTCACAGGTTTGAGGAATGTGACGAGTTCAGAAACTACAAGGGTGGATCATTGTTGGGTCCTAACCCTCCTCCCTTTGATACCAAGAAGCCAAAGGTGCTGATTTCTAAAGCAATTGAAATCGAGCAAGCTGAGAAGGCTCGAGACCGGGCAGTTCAGTCTGGGGTCACTGACTTGTCCCAATTCGAGTCAGAGATTGAGAGATTGAAGCAGAAATTGAACCAAATGTTTTGTGGAAACGAGGTAGAAGTTGGCTGTGGAAGCTGTTGTTGCAAAGCAGAAGCAAATTATGGGATGAAGGCTTTTACAAATGATTTGAAAACAAAATTCAAAGGTTTGGATGATGTTTATGTGTGGCTCTGTATTATTTTAATTGTGGCTCGCACATGTGTCCGTTGTTTTGTGTTTTAATTTTGTGCACTTAGTATTTTTTTTTTGGAGGTCATGTCCAAATTGTGAAATTTCTTTATGGAGAAATTCTACGATATGCATTCCAAAAAAAATGTACATTATATGCACTCACTTTTTTTAATTGTTAGATTTAAAAATTGAATTTAAGTTACTGATCATAACCATATTAGGTCCTAACTAACACTTACTCTAGTCCATTTTTATAATTCATACCGTTCATTTTAAAATAATATATTGAGTAAATCATCTATGTAAAAATTTAGATTGATTAGATCACATTTATTTTTTAAAATTGAAGGGGCAAAATGTGATTTTAAAATAAATCATCTTCTTTTTAAAAGATGAATGTAATTTGATCAACTTGATTTTTTTTTTTTTTTTTTTACATAATTGATTTTTAATAAAAATTATAAAATAAATAATTCGAATCAGCAATTTGAGTCTAGGATGGAGCGCACAATCTTCTCGAACATAAATTTGTCCACTATATTTTTTATTTTTCAAATCATATAAACCAAGAGTGAGCATAATATTCTCAAATAGAGAATAATTAGTTTCTCCTGGGACCCTTATTCATTTATTTATTTCATTTAAAATACACATGGTAAGCCTAACCAACTAAGTAGTAACTGCACTCGTCTATTCTAATCAAGGTTTGACTTCTATGGGTTGGCTAGCAACCCTGCCTGAATTTTAATGAACATCTCATTATAGATTGTTTCAAATTGAATGAAGACAAACCATTCATCACACGAGAATTCATTTAATTATGAGTTAGGTTAATCATTTAATTATGAGTTAGGTTAGAAATTCTAAATAATTTATTAAATTTTTTATCAAACCTTTCACATGAATGTGGGACCCATATATATGTGAGTTTGTGTGAGTCTCACGTCCATGTGAGAGGTTTGTTAGAAAATTTGGTAGATTATTTGGGGTCTATAATATTTTTCTTTAATTATTTTAGAGTAATTTTATGTGATGCAAAATAATAATTATTGATCATGTGATGGATTTATTTTTTTATGTTAGTGCTTTGAAAAAAAAAATTCAATAGATGAATGATGCCTAATTAAAATCAAAAGAGAAAAATCCAGAAAGTATAGATGTTAGCACCTTTTCCACAATTTTCTGAATATTCAGTGTTTATTAACTTAAAATCTTTCTTTCATGTTTTCGATTTAGTCACAATTTTTTATTTTTTATTTTTATTAAAAAAAAAACCTCTCTATAAAGAATCAAGGAAGATTTTGAAAAATAATAAAAAAAATTAATCCTTTTTATTTTCAAAAATGCTCCGACAGTCTTTTTTTTTTTTTTTTTTTTTTTTTTTTGGAGGGGGGGGGGGGAGATGGTATGCGATTTAGGTGAGTCACCATAATTGGAGGAAGATTTTGAAGAGAAGGTTGTTGAGATCATTGTATAAGAAATGAAAGAGGAGAGGATTTTAGAAAAAAAAACCTTTTGATTCATTTATTACAGTTGTAACCATTATTTGTCCATAAATATCAAAATCGACAACTAGCACTGCCACAATTATTAAAATCACATGCAGTCGTTTAAGCAGTCTGATCTGATAGAAAAATATCAGAAATTTTATCAAAATTTTTATTAAATGTTTTATATAGGGGGTGTAAAAATGTTTGCGGCTTGAGATGGATTCGGTTCGTTTAGACTCACTTGGGCCCAAGCCCGAGCTAGACCAAGTCTCTGGGCTAGGGTCTGAGCCATCGTTTTAAAGCTCGGCCCGACCCGCTTAGCCCAGCTTATCGGTCCGCTTAAGACCCACTTAGGGCCCGGCCCACCCAGCTCACATGAGGCCTAGTGTATTTTTTAATAGAAAATAATAAAATTTTAATAGAAAAAATTTTAAAAAAAATAAAAATAAAAAAAATCAAACCCACATAAGCCCGATGCTAGGCCCGAGCCCATTGGGCCAGCCCATCGGCCCGCCTAAGGTCCAAATATCTCTAGACTTAATTTTTTTTTGTCCATGGACTGGCCCAACTTAGCCCAAATTTTGGTGGGAGTCCACAAGACCCGACATGGGTCAGGCCGAATCAGATTTACAACCCTATTTTATAAGAATGTGAGACTCATATCATATAAATCTCATATAAATTCTACATTCATATAAAATATTTGATAATAAAATTTTTAGACCATCTAACATTACCCGATCTGATAAAGTCCGTCACACGCTAAAACTAGTACAATTTACAATCAATTAGCTTACAGCTGGGAAGGGACTTGTTTCTTGAAAAGATTGTAGAATAATGATTTGTTCCCCGAAATTCTTCTCCCCAAATCCCCCTAATGGCCAAAACGACGTCGTTTTGGCCTTTTTTTTTTTTTTTTTCTTCTTCTTCTTCTTCTTCCATTTCGGCTCTGAAATGCAGAAGGAGGGAGATGGAGAGAAAAAGAAGAAGAGGGGAAGAGAGAAAGAGAGAGAGAGAAGAGAGCCAGCCCGTCGCCGTCGTCGCCCACCCTGTCGCCGTTGTCGGTCGTCTGCCCAGCCCCGCCGTCGCAACTTCTACCAGCCCCGCCTCCGCTTCTGCCCAGCCCTGCCTCCGCCCCCTTCCATTTTGATGGCTCCCTCCAATTCCTCCTCCTCCTCCTCCTTCCCCTCCTTCCCCTGCTTCTTCTCCTTCTTCTTCTTCTTCGAATTCGGGGGATTCGGGGGGCCCCTTTCGAGCTCTGTAGCATCACCCAAGATTGTATGTATATATATATTTTTATAGATTTTCATGTAGAATGAGGAGGTTATTTTGATGATCTATTGTAGTATATTTTTTTAGATTATATTATTTTTTTATTTTTTTTATATCTTTTTGTAAAAAAATTAAAAAGTATACTTATTTAGATTATTCTAAACAATCCTATAAATATTATTTTAAGTTTTTTTTTTTTTTTTTTAAAAAAAAGGTGTTTGTTTGAACAGCAATAATACAGAACTCTAATAGTAGAGCTCTACTCATGTGGAAAAGTAAAAAAATAAAAAAATAAATAAAAATACAAATCAAAATATCACATCATATGATTGATCCACCATTAAAACTCTCTCTAGAGCTCCTTTTCTAAATCTCTCTATCTTTATTCTTGTTTAAATTTTGGCTCAAACTTGACCCCTAGGCATATTAATTCACATGATTAAGCCAAGGTGGTGTGACACTTTGGTAAGATTTTGGGACATAAGTCCTCAGATCTTAGGTTTCATTCTTCTTGGGGTTAGTCACTCAAGTGACAACACATATGGTTGGTAGGACGAATCTTTCAAAGCTTGGGCAAACATGACTTAGTGTCAGGAGTGTGAGTTCGAATCCCCACCTGCTTATGAGTTTGTGACTTACCACTATATAGTTGAGTGACCGTGTTATATAGCAACCACCTAAAGATGACCTCTGAGACCTCGGCTTTTTATAAAGTCTAGCCCTAGAGATTACCTATCTATTGTTAGACCTTTAAATTTCACATGATTGAGTGCTTGTTTGGCATGCGAGTTTAGGTGAGGTTGGGATTATTTTAGTCACAAAAAAATAAAATAAGTTTTTTAGCTCTAGACTAAAAGTTGTTACATCTAAACTATAATTATTACATTTCTTTTTTACAAAAGTTAAAAAAGCTGAAAAAGTCTATCCCAAACAAGGTTATTTTAAGCTAAAATAGTCAAAAATTAAAAAATAAACTCACATTACAAACGAAACCTTAGTCAAGATGTAATGGTTCTAAATAAATACTCCCAACACAATTGGGTGTTTTCAATTGCAATTTTGCATGACATTTTATGTGAGTATGTATTGGTATAGGTATTGATATTGAATAAAATCAATAGATATATGAGATAAATGATAGTATCAAAAGTCTAAAATCTTGTTACATATCGATTAATAAGATAACTAACAATCAATATTTAAAACGCTGTTAATGCACCCAATTAGAAATTTTAATAAATAAGCTACTACTTAAAATTAGATTCAAGATTAGTCAAGTACTCCACGGTTCACCGTCAAGACTCTGAATGAACTGAACTAATAATGGGAACACAACTATTATTGGATCATATCATATATCCACAGATCAGTCGATCTGTTTGAGTAAAACCAGGCAGCTCAAATGCAGGCACGTTCCAATCCATTAATCCAACATTTGGATTGTATGATTTGTATCACCTAGAAAAAGAGATTGATATGTAGTCATCTTCTTTGAGTTTTTGAAGGGTTTTAAAAATGTCAACAGTGTCTCGTAAGTATCCATATGTAACACAATTTAAAGTTCAATTCGAACACAAGAGAAAGAGATCATCATGGACTTTTGGTGTCCCAGTCAATCAGAATTGTATAACATTAAGTGAGTCATATTTTGTCTTTTAATTACATAGAACATGGTATTCATTACGTTTGAGATTCTGGCCTACACTATATTCAGGGCCTGAAACTTATTGTAAATTGATTATTTTGTTTTTGTTTTTGTTTTATTCTCCTCCTCCTCCTCCTTTTTTTTTTTTTTTTTTTTTTTTGGGTGGTAAATTGGCCAATGCCAGGGGAGGAGAGAGGTAAAGACTCAAATTTTGAGAATCAGGATCTCCTCCTTAAAATTCCTCCTTGACTTTCTATTTGTTGGGTTATTGGGCCTACTTTTAAGTCCAATTTTGATGATCCAAACCGTTCACATTTTAAAATTTATTGAGTATATTATACCTGTAAAAAATCAAGTTGATTGGATATCAGAAAGTATGTGTTTGGAAAAATATTTATTAAATTTTTTAAAAAAATAGTTTTTAGTTCGATAAGCAGAACACATGTTTTCTGATATTCGATCAACTTGATTTTTTACAGGTATAATATACTCAATAAATTTTAAAATATGACCGGTTCGGATTATCGAAATTAAGCCTGAAAGTGGGCCTAATAGCTTAGCAAGTAAGAAGTTAACTAAGAAATTTAAGGAGGGAATCCTAACTCAAATTTTGAAGGGATCTGATTGACTAATTGCTCAAGTTCAACTCTATCTGACTAATTAAAAGTTCATATTGTTTTGATGGCCGGTCAGATTATTATTATTTTCTCTCTCTCCCTCTCTCTCTCTCTCTCTCTCTCTCTCTTCCTTTTCTTTTTTTTTTTTTCTAACTAATTTTGTGTTTTGCATAATAGTGCTAATAATAGTTATTATAATTTCAGATTTTTTTCCCCTTGATATGTCCTTAAAAAGGCATTTCCTTATGTTCAACGACCAAACCTTTCCTATAAGCTAAAATGAAGCTTAAAATGCAAGTCTAATTGACCGAACAAAAGATAAAAAAATAAAAACTAAAAGAAAGAAGAATAATTCTAGTTGTATGCTAAATTTATGATTCGTCAATAAAAAAGAAGGAATTGTTTAAACGATCTCTAAATAAAATAATATCGGATTTCATTCATTTTTTTGATTCGAGATAACTAGTTTTAAAGGAATCTTTTATAACGCATATACATAATTATTTTATCCTAGAGAAGGGGTGGAATAACTTTGTAACAACTCCGACCTGTGATTAGCTTATAATTCTTAATTAAGAATGACTAACAAGTAATTAAGAGGAAATTCTGAATTAATTGCATGTGTATTGTGTTATTTGTGATTATATTTGTCTAACATAGGAATATCTATTTGAATTTTTGATTCAATATGTGAATTGGAGGCCTTATCGACATCTGAACATGAAATTGATTACGTTTATGTGTTATTTAGAATTTTATAATAAGTTTAATTGAAATTCGATTCGGAATCAAATAATTAGAATAATTAATTTCAATTTGATTAGGCTAAGTTAGATTAGTTAGTGAAGCCTATATAAGGCTAATGTCACCGATGGAGGAATTCGCCGATGGAGGAGTGTCACTGAGGTTCATGATCATCGACGATGGGTGGCAAAGCATCAATCTTGATAGCCAAGACCCACATAAAGATGCTAAAAATCTTGTTCTGGGTGGGACTCAAATGACTGCTAGGCTTCACAGGTTTGAGGAATGTGACGAGTTCAGAAACTACAAGGGTGGATCATTGTTGGGTCCTAACCCTCCTCCCTTTGATACCAAGAAGCCAAAGGTGCTGATTTCTAAAGCAATTGAAATCGAGCAAGCTGAGAAGGCTCGAGACCGGGCAGTTCAGTCTGGGGTCACTGACTTGTCCCAATTCGAGTCAGAGATTGAGAGATTGAAGCAGAAATTGAACCAAATGTTTTGTGGAAACGAGGTAGAAGTTGGCTGTGGAAGCTGTTGTTGCAAAGCAGAAGCAAATTATGGGATGAAGGCTTTTACAAATGATTTGAAAACAAAATTCAAAGGTTTGGATGATGTTTATGTGTGGCTCTGTATTATTTTAATTGTGGCTCGCACATGTGTCCGTTGTTTTGTGTTTTAATTTTGTGCACTTAGTATTTTTTTTTTGGAGGTCATGTCCAAATTGTGAAATTTCTTTATGGAGAAATTCTACGATATGCATTCCAAAAAAATATGTACATTATATGTACTTTCACTTTTTTTAATTGTTAGATTTAAAAATTGAATTTGAGTTACTGATCATAACCATATTAGGTCCTAACCAACACTTATTCTAATCCATTTTTATATTTCATATCGTTCATTTTAAAATAATATATTAAGTAAATCATCTATATAAAAATTCAGATTGATTAGATCATATTTATTTTTAAAAATTGAAGGGGCAAAATGTGATTTAAAAATAAATCATCTTTTTATTAAAGACGAATATAATTTAATCAACTTGATTTTTTTTTTTTTTACATAATTAATTTTTTTAACAAAAATTATAAAATGAATAATTCGAATCATCGATTTGAGTCTAGGATGAAGTGCACCAAGGGACAACCTTCTCGAACATAAATTTGTTCACTATATTTTTTATTTTTCGAATCATATAAACACAGAGTGAGCATAATATTCTCAAATAGAGAATAATTAATTTCTCCTGGGACCCTTATCCATTTTTTTATTTTTTTTTCATTTAAAATACACATTGTAAGCCTAACCAACTCAAGTAGTAACTGCACTCGTCTATTCTAATCAAGGTTTGATTTCTATGGGTCGGCTAGCAACCCTGCCTGAATTTTAATGAACATCTCATTATAGATTGTTTCAAATTGAATGAACATAAACCATTCATCACACGACAAATCATTTAATTATGAGTTATGTTAGAAATTTTAAGTAATTTATTAATTTTTTTTATCAAACTTCTCGTATGGGTGTGGGATCCACACGTATGTGGGTTTGTGTGAGTCGCACACTCATGTGAGAGATTTGTTAGAAAATTTGATAGATTATTTGGGATCTATAATATTTTTCTTTAATTATTTTAGAGTAATTTTATGTGATGCAAAATAATAATTATTGATTATGTGATGGATTTATTTTTTTATGTTAGTGCTTTGAAAAAAAAAATTCAATAGATGAATGATGCCTAATTAAAATCAAAAGAGAAAAATCCAGGAAGTATAGATGTTAGCGCTTTTTCCACAATTTTCTGAATATTCTATGTGAGTGTTTATTAACTCAAAATCTTTCTTTCATGTTTTCGATTTAGTCACAATTTTTTTTATATATATATATATATAAAAAAAAACCTCTCTATAAAGAATCAAGGAAGATTTTGAAAAATAATAAAAAAAATTAACCTTTTTTATTTTAAAAAATGCTTCAACAGTCTTTTTTTTTTTTTTTTTTGTTGGTTTGGGGGGATCGGGTCATGGTTGGTAGCTCGAAAGAGCTACCCCCGAATCTCCTGAATTTGCAGAAAACAGAAGAAGGAGAGGAAAGAGGAGGAGGGGGAAGAAGAAGAAGAGAAGGAAGGAGAAGGAGGAGGAAGCCGAAGGACTAGAGGGGGCCAAATAAATCGGGGTATGGAGGCGGAGGTAGGGGGCGGAGAAGGAGGCAGAGGCAGAGGCAGAGGCAGTGGCTGCGATGGCGGGCGACGAGCTCTTCTCTGTGACGGCGAGAAGCTCTTCCCTGCGACGAGCTCTTCTCTCCCTCTCCCTCTTTCTCTCTCTCCCTCTCCCTCTGTCTCAGAGTTGCATGAAGAAGAAAAAGAAGAAAAAAAAAAAAAAATAAAATAAAAAAATAATACCCAAAATGACATCGTTTTAGATATTAAAAGATTAAGGAAGACATTTTTCAAACTCTCAAACATTATCCCGGCGGATCTAGGTGAGTCATCATAATTGCAGGAAGATTTTTGAAGTGAAGGTTGTTGAGAGATCATTGTATGAGAAATGAATAAGAGTTTTAGAAGACAACCTTTTGATTCATTTATTACAATTGTGACGATTATTTGTCCATAAATGTCAAAATCGACAACTAGCAAATCACATGCAGTCGTTTAAGCAGTCTGATCTGATAGAAAAATGTCCAAATTTTTATCAAATATTTTACATAAATGTGGACTCACATCATATAAAGTCTCGTATAAATTTTACATTCATATAAAATATTTGATAAAAATTTAAATAAAATTTTTAGGCTATCTAAAACCATCTCTAACGGTTCACCAAACTTGACATCAAATTTAAATTTTGGTGAAAAAGTTACTATTTGGTGCTCCAACGGTTGCACCAAATCGGTATCAAATTGAGAATTCACCAAAAAATTCATCAAAGTGAGAACAGCTTACAGATTTCATCAAATTACTGTGCGCGACCGTTGGAGGAGAGGAATCGGTCAACCAGCCGGTTGCTCAGCCGGTTGACCAACCGGTCGACCACGAAAAGGTTCAAACAATTCAAATTTATAAGTTAAAAAAAAAAAAAAAAAAATTGCCTTACCGGTCGACCAGCCGGTTGACCAACCGGTCCAACACTAAAAGGTTCAAACAGTTCAACTTTATTGGTTCAAACAATTCAAAAAAAAAAAAAAATTCCTTTTACCGGTCGACCAATCGGTTGTCCCGGAACAGATTTGATAAAAAGTGAACTGTTGGAACCATCTGTATCAAATTAAGAAAATGATAATTTTTTTACTCAAATTTAATGAAAAATTTGATAAACCGTTGGAGATGCTCTAATATTACCCGATCTGATAAAGTACATCACACGCTAAAACTAGTACAATTTACAATCAATGAGACTCTAGCTTAGCTTACAGCTGGAAAGGGTTTTTTGTTTTTTTGGGTAAGTGCTGGAAAGGGACTTGTTTCTTGAAAAGATTGTATGTATATTTTTATAGATTTTCATATAGAATGGGGAGGTTATTTGGCAAATTGGCATTATCTATTGTAGTATATTTTTTTATATTTTTATTTTTTAGATTATATTATTATTATTATTTTATATTTTTTTATAAAAAAAATTAAAAAGTATACCTATTTAGATAATTCTAAATAATCCTGTAAGTATTATTTTAAGTTTTTTATTTTTATGCAAAATAATAATAAAAAAAAGTGTTTGTTAAAACAGTAGTGATACATAATTATAATAGTAGAGCTTTAATCAGAACTCTACTAATGTGAAAAAACAAAAAATAAAAAATTAAAAAATCAAAACATCACATCATATGGTGGGACCAACCTTAAAGATCTCTCTAGAGCTCTTTTTCTAAAGATTTCAATCTCTGTTCTTGTTTAAATTTTGGTTCAAACTTGACCGCTAGGGATATTAATTTCACCTGATTAAGCAAAGGTGGTGTGACTCTTTGGTAAGATTTTGGGACATAAGCCCTGAGGTCTTAGGTTTCATTATTCTCGGGGTTAGTCACTCAGGTAACAACACGTATGGTTGGTAGGACGAATCTTCCAAGGCTTGGGCAAACAGGCTCAGTGTCAATAGTGTGAGTTTGAATCCTCAACTGTGTGCGAGTCCGACTTACAGCTATATGGTTAAGTGACCGTGTTATATAGCAACAACCTAAAAATGACATATGAGACCTTAGTTTTTCATAAAGTCTAGCCCTAGAGATTACCTATCTATTGTTAGACTTTTAAATTTCACATGATTGAGTGCTTGTTTAGCATGTGGGTTTAGGTGAGGTTGAGATTATTTTAGTCACAAAAAGACAAAATAGACCTTTTAGCTCTAGACTAAAAGTTGTTACATCTAAACTATAATTATTGCATCTTTTTTCTTACAAAAGTTAAAAAAGCTAAAAAAGTCTATCCCAAACGAGGTTATTTTAGGCTAAAATAGTCACAAAAAAATAAAAATAAAAAATCAACCCACATTCCAAACGAACCCTTAGTCAAGATGTAATGGTTCTAAATAAATACTCCCAACACAATTGGGTGTTTTCAATTGCAATTTTACAGGACATTTATGTGAGTGTGTATTGGTACCAGTATTGATATCGAATAAAATGAATAGATATATGAGATACATAATAGTATCAAAAGTCTAAAATCTTGTTACACATCGATTAATAAGATAACTAACAATCAATATTTAAAGCGCTGTTGATGTACCCAATTAGAAATTTTAATAAATTAGCTACTAGTCAGGTACTCCACGGTTCACCGTCAAGACTCTGAATGAACTGAACTAATAATGGGAACACAACTATTATTGGATCATATCATATATCCACAGATCAGTCGATCTGTTTGAGTAAAACCAAGCAGCTCAAATGCAGGCACGTTCCAATCCATTTATCCAACATTTGGATTGTATGATTTGTATCACCTAGAAAAAGAGATTGATATATAGTCATCTTCTTTGAGTTTTTGGAGGGTTTTAAAAATGTCAACAGTGTCTCGTAAGTATCCATATGTAACACAATTTAAAGTTCAATTCGAACACAAGAGAAAGAGATCATCATGGACTTTTAGTATACCAGTCAATCAGAATTGTATAACATTAAGTGAGTCATATTTTGTCTTTTAATTACATAGAAAATGGTATTCATTACGTTTGAAGTAGTCGGTACACAATGTTATGTAGACTAGTGTTGTGAAATTAGTGAATAATTTTTCCTGCATGGAAATAATCGTGGAGGCAGGTGGCATTTAGTTAGTTGAGAGTTGGGGGTGCAATAATAAGGGCACCGTCATGGAGTATCAAAGGTCAAGGTGGGTTGAATTTTTTTGTCGATTGGCAATTGGGGAGAGAGACACAAAGATGATGTTTCAACTGCATGCATTTATTACCTGATCTTCAAGTTCCCTATAAATACCATATGGCAGTGGTTGAATGAAGAACAAGAAGCTTTTTGCTAGTCTTTTATTAGATCCTATCTTTCTGTTTCGAGTGAGAGATGGGGAAGTTTTCAAAGAATGTTGGAGTAGTGTTTGCTTTAACTGTGTTGGTGGCTTTGCTGGCGGTGGGTACAGGTGAAGGACGAAGACTTGAGGAAGAGATCATTGGTCGTGATGGTCTAGGTAGTGGCATTGGAGGTGGTGGAGGTGCCGGTGGAGGATTTGGTGGTGGCAAAGGTGGTGGAGTAGGAGGAGGTGGCGGTGTTGGGGGTGGTGAAGGTGGTGGCTTTGGAGGTGGCAAGGGGGGTGGTGTAGGCGGAGGTGTAGGCGGAGGTGCTGGAGGTGGAAAGGGTGGTGGCTTTGGCGGTGGTCAAGGTGGAGGTGGTGGCGTAGGTGGAGGTGCTGGAGGTGGAAAGGGTGGTGGTTTTGGCGGCGGTTCAGGGGGTGGTGCAGGTGGAGGTGGCGGTATTGGGGGTGGTGCAGGCGGAGGTGTTGGAGGTGGAAAGGGAGGTGGCATTGGCGGCGGTGTTGGAGGTGGTGCAGGTGGAGGTGGCGGTATTGGCGGTGGTGTAGGGGGAGGTGCAGGAGGTGGAAAGGGTGGAGGCGGCGGCATTGGGGGTGGTGAAGGAGGCGGTGTAGGCGGAGGTGTTGGAGGTGGAAATGGTGGTGGTGGCGGTATTGGGGGTGGTGAAGGAGGCGGTGTAGGGGGAGGTGTTGGAGGTGGAAAGGGTGGTGGTGCAGGAGGTGGTGTAGGAGGAGGTGTTGGAGGTGGAAAGGGTGGAGGTGGCGGTATTGGGGGTGGTGAAGGAGGCGGTGTAGGTGGAGGTGGTGGTATTGGGGGTGGTAAAGGAGGCGGTGTGGGCGGAGGTATTGGAGGTGGAAACGGTGGTGGTGTAGGTGGAGGTGGCGGTATTGGGGGTGGTGCTGGAGGTGGAAAGGGTGGTGGTGCAGGTGGAGGTGGCGGTGTAGGCGGAGGTGCTGGAGGTGGAAAGGGTGGTGGCTTTGGCGGTGGTGTAGGTGGAGGCGGAGGTGCAGGAGGTGGACACGGAGGTGGCTTTGGTAGTGGTGCAGGTGGAGGTGGTGGTGTAGGCGGAGGTGTTGGAGGGGGACAAGGCGGTGGCTTTGGCGGTGGGCAAGGTGGAGGTATAGGTGGAGGCGGAGGTGCGGGTGGTGGTATTGGAGGGGGTGGCGGTGGTGGGGGCTTTTAAATCAAGTAGTGAAACCAACGAGGGCCATGTGTAAGAGGAACGTGCATGGCTATCATTAGTATCAATTAATGTTGTAACCGTACGTACCCAAGTCAACAAATACCAAATAATGTAATAAAGTTCGTATTTTGAGCTATATGTCCCTATGACTGTAATAGTTGTGATCATTGGTAGCACATGTTTTCTGTGTTTCTATTTCCTTTTCTAATATGTTTTTTTTTTTAGTTTATTATTAGAAAAAAGTTAGGGATCATGAAAAAACTTTCATGAAAATGATCATAAAAGATTTATGATCCTTAAATTATCTTGATTATTGTTTGCTCTTACAACAAACAATATTCGAACCATATTTACATGCAACTTAGTTACGTGGACATTGGGCAATTAATTTTCTAGTTCTTTTTTTTTTTTTGCGCTTTGAAAACAAAGTAAAAGAACTAAGACCAATTTAAAGCACAAAAACAAAAACTACAAGCATGCATGAACTCAGAAATCATCACCTACAGGCTACAGCATTGATGGAATTGATCACTGAGAGAGAGTCATCCTCAAACACAACCAAAGAAAAGCCTAGATCTTTTGCCATACTGGAAGCCCGAATAGCTTCCAAAGCCTCCACATGATCGACATCGGAAAAATAGCGAAATCGTTCTATGCAAGAAGCCAAAACACAACCCCTAAAATCCCGCACAACAATCCCCACTGCAGCCCGACCATCATTCACAATAGCTCCATCAAAATTGATTTCAACAGATCCGATTGCCGGTGCCTTCCATGTTTGGGCTTAATTGGTAATAGGAACAACCCCTTCATTGACACTAGAGAATTCAGAGAGGAACTTTACGGCATATAAACCTACCTCATCCGCGGGTTTGCAGTTCCCTTCAAACAGATTAATTTTCTAGGTTTGAACATGCTAAATTCTTCACATGTAATTTTCTTTTAATTTCATTTATCAAGCTGCTATTTCTTAAACTAATTCTGAATAATAATTATAATAAAAGTATTGCCCTCGTTTTCAATGAAAAAACATATAATTGTAATAACGTAAAGGGAAATTCTACTATACATACTCTTACTACATGCATCTCTAAATTATGTTATTTTCTTCTTTAATTATAATTAATTTTCTTTTTTAATTATGACCTTATTTTAGTTATGACTCATAAGATCTTTGGTTATGTTTCATGTGTTATTTGGTTATGATTTTTATTTTTATTTTTTTAGTTATAACTTAGAAACTATGAAATTATATTATTTTCTTTTTTAATTTGAGGGGTGTACCATAGTCTTTTCCTTTTTTCTTTTTTCTTTTTTTGAAAATTTTAATAAGTTATTTTTGAATTTTCAAAAAAATTTACAAATAAAAATGAAAATGATAAGAAAAAGATGAATATTTTTAAACTTTTTCTTATTTTTATTTCCAAAAACAAAGAAAATAAAAACAATACCAGATTTTTTTTTTTATTCTTTGCTTTGGTTTTTTAATTGATTCGATCTGCTGAATATCAAAAACTTTTATATTCGGAAATGGATTCGATTCGAATTGAAAGAGGCGACAAAAATAAAAATAAAAAATTGGTCCAGCATACAAATGGGCTACATCTCTATCATGACAGCCCATCACCATGAGATTCTGGCCTACACTATATTCAGGGCCTGAAACTTATTGGAAATTGATTATTTTGTTTTGTTTTGTTTTGTTTTGTTTTTTTTTTTTTTTTGGGTGGTAAATTGGCCAATGCCAGGGGAGGAGAGAGGTAAAGACTCAAATTTTGAAGGGATCTGATTGACTAATTACTCAAGTTCAACTCTATCTGACTAATTAAAAGTTCATATTGTTTTGATGGCCGGTCAGATTATTATTATTTTCTCTCTCTCTCTCCCTTTTCTTTTCTTTTTTTCTAACTAATTTTGTGTTTTGCATAATAGTGCTAATAATAGTTATTATAATTTCAGATTTTTTTCCCCTTGATATGTCCTTAAAAAGGCATTTCCTTATGTTCAATGACCAAACCTTTCCTATAAACTAAAATGAAGCTTAAAATGCAAGTCCAATTGACTGAACAAAAGATAAAAAAATAAAAACTAAAAGAAAGAAGAATAATTCTAGTTGTATGCTAAATTTATGATTCGTCAATAAAAAAGAAGGAATTGTTTAAACGATCTCTAAATAAAATAATATCGGATTTCATTCATTTTTTTGATTTGAGATAACTAGTTTTAAAGGAATCTTTTATAACGCATACATATAATTATTTTATCTTAGAGGAGGAGTGGAATAATTTTGTAGCAACTCCGACCTGTGATTAGCTTATAGTCCTTAATTAAGAATGCCTAACAAGTAATTAAGAGAAAATTCTGAATTAATTGCATGTGTATTGTGTTATTTGTGGTTATATCTGTCTAACATAGGAATATCTGTTTGAATTTCCGATTTAATATCTGAATTGGAGGCCTTATCGGCATCTGAACATGAAATTGACTACGTTTATGTGTTATTTAGAATTTTTAGAATTTTATAATAAGTTTAATTGAAATTCGATTCGGAATCAAATAATTAGAACAATTAATTTCAATTTGATTAGGCTAAGTTAGATTAGTTAGTGAAGCCTATATAAGGCTAATGTTAAACCTTAGAACATTTTACACATTTCCACTTCAAGCTTTTTGTGTGAGAGAGAGAGAGAGAGAGACTGAATTCAACACTTGGAGAAGAGGGATTGTGAAGGAAAAGAGAGAATTGAAGAGAATTTGAGAAAATTAAGCTTCTACACTTATAAACACAAAGCTTAGGTAAGAGTTCAACCTTTGATCTAAGAAATTGAGTTAATTAGAATGTGAATTCAAGAATACTTAGGTAGAGTAACACAAGATTTAACTAAGAATGTAAAATTATAGATCAATCCTTACATGCATGCATATTTCATCAAGTTTTGAAGTTGTTTTCCAAGAATACTCACATGCATGTAGTGGTCTTAGCTTTGGTTTGGGAAATTCATCATGTTTCATATCATTTTATCTCAATTAGTTCTAATTTGGAAGTTGAGAGCTCAAATCATCACATGCATGTGTTAAACACAAAGTTTGGAGCATGGTATTGAAGAAATGTCATGGTTTTGGGCTTTGATTTTGAGAAATGATTTTCAATTCATGATGTAATACTAGTTTTCAAATGTTTTCTAAAATTTTTGGACTAAACAGAACTGAAGTTTCAAACTCATATTTTGAATTTGAAACAGTAATCTGAAAATTTTAGATTCTGCATCTTCGCTCGAGTGATCAAAGTTTCGCTCGAGCGACTTAGGTCGTGACAAACTTATTCCGATGAGCTGCCAAATACACACAAAAATTCTTTCTATACCAACATTCAAAAGTATATTTTCTTAAAGGTACAAGATTTATAATGCATGTGGTAAGTATAAAAAAAATTACATTGATTTATTTAGAAGCTCCCCTTATCCCAATATAACACATTCGAAATGTTCTTCTAGGATAAGTTGGCTGGAAACAAAATAACTACTTTGCAGATCAAATATAACCCAAGTTACCAAAGAGGACAAAGAAAGATGAATATACCCTTCTTTTTGTTTTTTTTTATAATAGAAAAGGAGTGTTAAAAAAGGCACAATACATGACAAATTCTTACCTCAAAGGTGCACTAAAAGCTGATTCACTTTTTATATCATCTTTATACTACAAAAATATCACTTTTTGATCAATCTTATCATATACTCAGAAAAGGATAAGGAATTTGTGTACAAATCTTAATTTGTGAATTTATTATTTACAAATTGAAAAATGTCACTAATTATTATAAATGAAAAATGTCACTAATTGAAAAATGTCACTAATTCTTATAAATGTCCTATGATAATTAATAGTATTTTTTTATTAAATATTATTAAAAAATATCATTAATTATTAATTTTTAGTGACAAATTGAAAATTGTCACAAAAAGTCACTAATTATAAGTTTTAGTGATAGTTTAAAAAAATCGTTAAAAAAATGTCACTAATTTTTAGTTTGGGTAAATTACACTTACACCCCCTGAGATTTGAGTTTAATACATATCACCCCCTGACATTTGAAAAATTACACTAACCCCTCTGTCATTGTAATTATTTAGACGGAATGAAGACATTGAACTCATGCACTCTCTCTTTTTTTGTTTTGCTTTGCTTTCTCTTTTTTTTTCCCCCTTTCCTTTCCTTTTTTTTTTTTTATATGTAATTTTCTCTATTTTTCTACTAGGAGTTATTACCTTTTATATACGTAGGAGGGTTTGTGAAATGAGACTATTAACCACAGGGGTGAGAATGTAATTTTTAAAACGTTAGGGGGTGGGTAGTAATTGGACCAAACCTCAAGGGGTGTCAATGTAATTTACCCTTTTAGTTTTTAGCGACAATTTAAAAAATTAATCACAGAAAAACGTCACTAATTGTAAGTTTTAGTAATAATTTATAAAAATCGTAACAAAAAAGTCACTAATTATCAATTTTTAGCGACATATATAAAAAATCGTTACGAAAAATTATTTTTAATGACGATTTAGTATGACTAACTTTTAATAGGACTTAATGGGAATTAAGGGCTCATTTGGCAACCTTTAGTTTTAATCAAAAAATCAAAAAGTCACTATAAGTTGTTACATTACTCTCTCTACTTTTATGCACATATTTTCGTAAAAAGTCAAAAAATTACTAACATAGCTTATTTCCAAACGAAACTTAACTATTAGGACCTAGAAAAATGCTTCGGACCCCCACTGGGGGTCGACCCCCAGTGAGGTGGCATGCTATTATTGGACAAAAAAAAAACTGTTTTATTTATTTATTTTTTTTTGTTGAGTTTCAACCAGTGGGGGCGCGCCACCTCACTGGGGGTGCGACCTCCACTGGGGGTCTGCAGCAGGTTTGTAGGACCTATTTATAGTTTACCCAGATGATACCATTGAGTATAGAATTTTATAATGACTTTTAATTTTTAGTATTTCTTTCTCCCTTTGTTACTCACTGATTATATATGAAAAAATTACAATTTAGTGCCCTCTTTACAAAATAGTTACATATTAGTGAAATAATTTAACACTGTAATTATTAATATTTGTAAAATTTACTGGTGATCTTAATTTTTTTTTAAAAGCATACCTTGAATTGTAATTTCTTCAATATATATATAGAGAGAGAATATAATTTCTTCAATGTCGTGCAAGATTTATCTACAAATTTTAAAAAGAGGATTCGACATTCGGGAGGTGTGGTCCAATTAGAAATGGATAAGTAAAGATGGGCCTCCATCAGTCCAGGCTAGATCAAGAACCAAAAGCTTTAGTATCTAGCTCGGCCCCCATTTTGAGAATATGATGTCGTAGAAGATGATTTTAACTAGGAATCTGGTTTGTTTTCGTTAGTGCTGGTATGAAAAAAAATGATTCAATTAGAACATAAGTGCAAAAGGTGGGCAGGCCTAGCTCAATTAGAAATGGACAAGGGTGTTTCAGCAGCCCAGGCCAATCAGGACGGGCCTACATTAAAAATGCCAAAAACTTTTGTATTTAAGTCCTGCTCTAATTTTTTTTTTGGGCTTATTGAAGATGGAATCTAAAATAATATATGAAAAAAAAAATGATATGATTTAAATAAATTAATAAAATAATAAGCAATTAATTTATGGTATTGTCAAACCAAACCTACTTTTTTATTTATTTATAAAGGTTGGAACCAAGCCTAGTTAAGTGAACACAATTTAATCAATTTTTATTTTTTTTTTATTTTCTTTTCATTACAATTGACAATCACTTGCCATGTACTCTTATCGTTGTTCATCATCACCTCTCATATTTTGCAATCCATTGTCATTTCTTCATCTATTTTTCTGATTCACTGTTATTTTTCTACTTTTTTAATTCATATCATCCATCTTCTCTTCCTTTCTTAAATTAGCCAAATTCTTCTTGTTCCGTTAGTTAGAATTGATATTATTGTAAAATTTAATAGAAGTAATTAAAAAATTAAAAGTTTGATTGTTACTATTTTTTTTTATTTATTTAGAGTAATTACTCTTAATTTTTAAATTCTTAAAAAGTGAAACGAGGTCGGTTGAAGGAGATAGGGGAGGAGCTATTTGCACACACCCTTAACTCTCTCCACACACACTTAATGAGAGAGTGTGTTGGAGAGAGGTGTGTGTGGGGGATGTGTGAAGAGAGGAACATGTGTGTGTAAATAGATTCTCCCAGGAGATAGACGCAAGAAATATAAAAATACATAAACACCCTTCATTTTGAATATATTTTACTGTCCTGTTTGAGTAGGGGAGCCGCTAATTACGATTTTAATAAAGCCACCGACTCACTATTTCATTTTGCAAGCGGTGCAGTTGCTTCTGCTGAAAAATTAAAATAATAAAATTCATTTCACCCCAAGAACTAACAGTGCTATTGGGAAAAAAAACTTTGATTCTTACTTTTTATTTGAATTATTAATTTGTGCAAGAGAAAATAATAGAAGAAAAAAGTTCTTTAAAAAAAAAACCCAGAGATTTTAGACAGAGTTTCAGTCTTTTTGGTCATCACCCTTTTTTTGAGAGCTGATATAAGCGGTTGCCCACCTACCAAATATTTTTTGAACATCTCAAACTTTCAATGGCCAAATTCAATATACATATAAACATAAATAAATTAAACTAAAAAATAAAATAAAATAATATAATGACAAAGAAGTTTCAAGTTCTCTACAATCTTTACAGTCTCTGCTCCATCATTTTCTACATTCCAAACAACAAATGTCTCCCAACATTCCCAATTTCCCATAACTTTCTCAGAGATGCACTATGCTGCAGTATTTTGTTTCTTGGTAGGGAAGGAACTCTCTCTCTCTCTCTCTCCAACATTCAAACCAAGATTCAACCCACATGGAAAAAGGTACTAGAAAATAGTTATTATAAGTAAAGATGGTCAGCAATTGAAAAAAAAAAACCAATTTAGCACACACAGTACATTGATATATTATCCATACATGCATGCATGCCCCCCAAGTGACCGAAATTCAGCAGTGGATTGGATAATAAAAATAACAAATTTCAGGTCATTTTCCATTATGGGTTGTTTTCCATATTAGGTGTGTGTTTGTTTCTCAGACCACTAATAGGAAGAAGAGAGTATAAAGTCCCCACATCAACCGTCCACCTTATCCTGAAACGTTACTTGATTCTATTTTTTAGTCATTTTCCACACGCACTTTCTTCTGTTTTTCTCTATATATACATGTCTTTCCTCTCATTTCTTTCTACCCAAACATCTCTTTGTTCACAAGCTTTCTTGTTCAATTGCTCCTGTTTTCATTTTCTTAGTCCGTTCTTCTGATTTGTCAACTCTGTTCGTTTTCTCTGTTTTTCTCAGTCATGGCACCCCCAAATGATCCCACAAACTCAATATTTGGCGTCCTCGAAACCGACACTAAGAAAAACAGTTTTGATTTGTCTCATGGCAAGTTCTCTGTCAAAGGTGTACCATTGCTTTCTGAAGTTCCAAGCAATGTCTCTTTCAAACCCTTTTCTTCAATATGTAAATCCTCTGATGCTCCACTTCCCCTGTTCCAGCGCGTCCAATCAACATCCTTCAATGGTGGATTCCTCGGATTTAACAAGGAAGAGGAACCATCTGATAGGTTGATGAACTCATTAGGCAAGTTCAATGGGAGGGACTTTCTAAGTATTTTCAGGTTCAAAACATGGTGGTCTACCCAGTGGGTAGGGAATTCTGGGTCAGATTTACAAATGGAGACCCAATGGGTACTCTTAGATGTCCCTGAAATAAGGTCCTATGTCCTAATTTTACCCACCATCGAAGGCAAGTTTAGGTCTGCCCTTCATCCCGGCACTGATGATCATCTCATGATTTGCGCCGAAAGCGGTTCCACCCAGGTGAAAGCATCATCATTTGATGCTATTGCTTATGTTCATGTGTCTGAAAATCCATACAACATAATGAAAGAAGCTTATACTGCTCTCAGAGTTCATCTGAACACTTTCAAGCTCTTGGAAGAGAAATCAGCCCCACCTATCGTCGACAAGTTCGGTTGGTGCACGTGGGATGCATTCTACTTGTCGGTAGAACCAGCCGGAGTCTGGCTCGGAGTGAAGGAATTCGCCGATGGAGGAGTGTCACCGAGGTTCATGATCATCGACGATGGGTGGCAAAGCATCAATCTTGATAGCCAAGACCCACATAAAGATGCTAAAAATCTTGTTCTGGGTGGGACTCAAATGACTGCTAGGCTTCACAGGTTTGAGGAATGTGACAAGTTCAGAAACTACAAGGGTGGATCATTGTTGGGTCCTAACCCTCCTCCCTTTGATACCAAGAAGCCAAAGGTGCTGATTTCTAAAGCAATTGAGATCGAGCAAGCTGAGAAGGCTCGAGACAGGGCAGTTCAATCTGGGGTCACTGACTTGTCCCAATTCGAGTCAGAGATTGAGAGATTGAAGCAGAAATTGAACCAAATGTTTTGTGGAAACGAGGTAGAAGTTGGCTGTGGAAGCTGTTGTTGCAAAGCAGAAGCAAATTATGGGATGAAGGCTTTTACAAATGATTTGAAAACAAAATTCAAAGGTTTGGATGATGTTTATGTCTGGCACGCTCTTTGCGGCGCTTGGGGCGGTGTCAGGCCTGGAACAACTCACCTGAATTCCAAGGTAATCCCTTGTAAAGTCTCTCCCGGGCTTGATGGGACGATGACCGATCTTGCAGTGGTGAAAATCGTTGAAGGCAGCATTGGGCTTGTTCATCCTGATCAAGCAGATGATTTTTATGAGTCGATGCACTCTTACCTTTCGAAAGTTGGAATTAGTGGAGTTAAAGTGGATGTTATTCATGTAAGTTTCCTAATCTCACCATTTCTCTTGTATATTTGTGTTTTACTGCACAACTAACTAATTTTTTTTAATAATTTTTTTGGTTTTTGATTCAGACACTTGAATATCTGAGTGAGGAATATGGAGGCCGGGTTGAGCTTGCCAAGGCATACTACAAGGGGCTTTCAAAATCGCTTTCAAAGAATTTCAATGGAACTGGACTCATTGCTAGTATGCAACAATGCAATGATTTCTTTTTCCTCGGAACCGAGCAGATATCCATTGGAAGAGTTGGTATGAATCACGTATTCTGTGCATATTTCTCTAATTTTTTTTCCCGTGCATGTAGGATTTGATGGTAGTTCTAGTTCTAATTTAGTTAGTTTTGGTGATGCATACAGGAGATGATTTTTGGTTCCAAGATCCAAATGGTGACCCGAATGGGGTGTATTGGCTACAGGGGGTACATATGATACACTGTGCCTACAACAGCATGTGGATGGGTCAGATCATACAGCCTGACTGGGATATGTTTCAGTCTGATCATCTGTGTGCCAAATTTCATGCAGGATCAAGGGCCATCTGTGGAGGACCAGTGTATGTGAGTGACTCCTTGGGTGGTCATGATTTTGATCTTCTCAACAAGCTTGTATTTCCAGATGGTACCATTCCCAAGTGCCACCATTTTGCACTCCCGACAAGAGATTGCCTCTTCAAGAACCCGCTTTTTGACAACAAAACCGTTCTCAAGATTTGGAACTTCAACAAGGTACATCCCACCTCATCACTTTGGCCAAATTCTAGAAATGCAAAATTTGATTATAAAATTAGATACAAAATTAATATGGATGGGGTGGTTTGAAATGTTCTAAATAAGTGCACTTTTTGACTTTTTATATATAAAAATAAAAATAAAAATGTAGAAAAGTAGAGAAAATAGTTAGAAAAGTAGAGAGGAGATATTGATAGATGTTGATTGATATGGTCCAAATAAGTATATGTAGGTAAAAAAAGTACACTTTTTTAGTTTACTCCAAACACCCATATAGTTTTTCAAAAATAAGCTCATCGACAAATCTTGTTAAATTTTATTCAGATTTCCATGATTATGGTCCAAGGTACAATTTAATTGAGAATTTAACTTCGGTTATCCCATCTGTTGACACAATCATTTTATCTACAATTTCTCAGTATGGAGGAGTGATTGGTGCATTCAATTGCCAAGGAGCTGGATGGGACTCCAAGGAACAAAGGATCAAAGGCTACTCACACTGCTACAACCCTATGTCTGGTTCAGTCCACGTCACCGACATCGAATGGGACCAAAAGCTCCAAGCAACCACAATGGGTGAAGCTGAGGAATATGCAGTCTATCTCAACCAGTCTGAGAAACTAGTCTTAGCAACACCCAACTCTGATTCAATTCACATTACACTCAAACCATCTTCCTTTGAGATCTTCAGCTTTGTGCCCATCAAGAAACTTGTCTTGGCCACCAAATTTGCACCCATTGGGCTAACCAACATGTTCAACAGTGGTGGGACCATACAGAGCTTGGACTACGGTGCGACCAGTGCGAAAATTGAAGTTAAGGGAGGTGGGAATTTCTTGGCTTTCTCAAGTGGGAAACCAAAGAAGTGTTGTTTGAATGGTGGTGATGTTGGTTTTGAGTGGTCTGCTGATGGAAGACTGACCTTGAATCTTCCTTGGATTGAAGAGGCCGCTGGCATTTCTGAACTCATTTTTCTCTTTTGAATGTGAGCATCCTATCTATTTATATGTGTGTTAATCTATTGTGGTGTTGTTAAATAAACCCAAATGCAGCAATGGGATAATTTATTGTTTTATATTTGGTCTCAAAGTGTTTAAATATTGGTTCGTCTCTTTGTTTTTGCTTTGTGAATATTCATGTAGGATTGTTAAGTTTGGGGAAAAAATATAGAACATTACCTACAACATAATAAAGTAATCTCTCAGAATATATGGACATATATATGACCTTTGACTATAAGAGAAAAGGTGATATTATGGAGGAATTTTCAGGTACCACTCCTTATTCAAAGTATAATTCATAGATTAGCAGCAATTCTCAATTATCACTTTTTTTTTTTGGATACATTGGAGAGAAAGGGGGAAGTTGAAGACCTTGACCTAATGAAGTACAGAATATCTAGTCATTAGTTAACTCGAGTGCTTAATTCTCATTTTCATCAAATTACGTGTCAAAATGACTAAATTTTGAGTAATATACATTACACTAAATTTAAATATACACAATACATTTATATTGAGTAAAATTCTCAGAACAAAATTGTTACGGCATAGCATTTATGTTGGGAATATTCAGACCTTTCACACGCAGAAATGTGCAGTGGCTGAAAGATTGTGCTGATCACCTAAAGCTAAACTAGCTAAAGTTTTTTATTAAATTAATTAGAAAACATTGGCTCAGTACTACTTTTGGAAGCAAAGAAAACTGGTGAAGCTTCTTTACTTTGGATGATATAATTAATAAAATAATTAACAACACTCAGGGGATCCCCCCAAACCAAACACACGCCAATTGAATGAAAAATACTCATGGAACTCCTAGTAGTTTCCACACACTTTTTGTTTATTTATTTATAATATGTAGTGCCTAAAAAATAACTAGTTAACAATTGTGGGCCTACCCAAGTTTCAAATCCAAGCTTTATAAATTCATACAAATTTTGTCTATCAAACCAATGTGGGACAAAGCTTAACTCAAACATTTATGGAAATTTCACCAAAACACTATTTTCATGGAGCTCACTTTGGTTTCAATTTTCCATTCACCCGATAATGGTTTAGAGCAACCAAATATACTACGTGAATTACAACGCGGCATAAACGCATTACTACTTAGACCCGCCAACTTTGGCGTATGGGTCCCACCTAAAAATTAGACCAAAGTTGAGGAAAAATTCTATTTTTCCAAAACTTCCAAAACTATTTCTTACAATCCCCCACATAAATGGAATTTGATGATAACGGAAATATAACAATATGCAGAACTTGTCGAAAGAGTATAAATCGAGAATATCTTGCATCAGGATAGGTAGCTTTTAGTTTTAAACCTTTCCTAGTGATAACATATCGGACTTACTAGTTAACCAATGGACATGATGCTTGTTCAGCCGTTTGTGTAAGCCAAGACAATTGATTTTACACAAAACATCTTCTGACACATCATGGTTCTCACGGTTGTGTTCATTTTGAACTTGAACGCTCTTGGTTGTTCATGAGTGCTTCTAGAGAATTTAGCCTCTTCATTCTCATAGAACCGGCCCCAATTCGACACTCATATCTGTGATTCTTATTGTGAGTATCTTTTATACTCGTCTTGATTTTTATGCCTAATCAAGATATAAGTAATTATTAAAAGCAAAGCTTATCCTTAATTCCCTACATACAACACATGTTGCAGATATCACTCTCACCATAGGAATGGATAAGGAATTTAATCCCTTACTGATTTCTGATGAGCCACACATAACTTAGTTGTCCCTTTGAACTTAGTTCTTGGGATCTCCAGTCATATAAGTAGGGCTACTATTATGATGACTCTTATGTAAATGGCTTTAATCGCATCCCCTTCGATAAACTATACACTTACTCTTTAGTCAAACCTTTTGTTAACGGATCCGCAATATTCTCTTTAAATTTTATATAATCTATTGAGATTATTCCATTTTAGAGCAATTGCCTTGCGGTATTATGTCGACGATGAATATGTCGTGACTTACCATTATACATATGACTCTGTGTCATGTCTATAGCAGATTGACTATCACAATGAATACAAATAGCTGGCATAGGTTTTGGCCACATTGGAATGTCTTCTAAAAAGTGGCGAAGCCATTATGCTTCTTCTCCTGCTTTGTCTAAAGCAATGAACTGAAATTCCGTTATGGATCGTGCGATGCATGTTTGTTTTGTAGATTTCCAACAAACAGCAGCGTCACCCAAAGTAAAGACATATCCACTAATGGATTTTGAATCTTTAGTATCCGATATCCAATTTGCATCACAATAACCTTCTAGTACTGCAGGATATTGAGTAAAGTTCAAACCATGATCACGGGTAAATCTTAGATATTTAAGAACCCGAATGATCGCTTTCAAATGGTTTTCTTCGGGGTTATTAGTGTACCTACTCAATTTACTGACAGAATAAGCTATATCAGGACAAGTGTAATTCATTAAATACATTAAGCTTCCAATGATTTGAGAGTATTTTAGTTGAGACACCACATTACCTTTACTTTTCGATAAATAAAGGCTGATGTCTATGGGTTTTCTTGTTACATTCATATCATCCTTGATATATTTACCAAGAATTTTCTCAATATAATGAGATTGAGATAATGTATATCCATCAGACGTTTTAGTAATTTTTATTCCTAATATTACATCTACGACCCCCATATCTTTCATATCAAATCTTTTCTTAAACATTTGCTCAGTTGATTTGATCATGTTTTGACTGCTTCCAAAGATAAGTATGTCATCCACATAAATATAAACGATGACATAACCTTTTTCAATGTTTTTAACATAGACACATTTGTCACATTCGTTTATCTTAAACCCATTAGTAAGCATAGCATGATCAAATTTTTTATGCCATTGCTTAGGAGCTTGTTTTAATCCATAAAGAGATTTTACAAGTCGACAAACTTTCTTTTCTTGCCTTGGCACTACAACCCTTCGGTTGCTCCATATAGATCTCTTCATTTAAATCACCATTTAAAAAATCTGTCTTAACATCCATTTGATGTATCTCTAGATTATACAACGCTACTATAGCACTAAGCATGCGGATGGACGTTATTCTTGTCACAGGGGAATGTGTCAAAATAGTCCAGACCTTTTTTTTGTCTGTAACTTTTAACCACAAGTCTTGTTTTATACTTTTCTATTGAACCATCTGCTTTCATTTTTCTCTTAAATATCCATTTATATTCAAGAGGTTTCGAACCAGGTGGAAGATCCACAAATTCCCAAGTATGATTTTGCATAATAGATTCAATTTCATTATTAATAGCATTTTTCTACAAAGGTGTTTCAGGACTTGTCATTACTTCTTTAAAGCTTTGAGGTTCATTTTCTAATAGGTATGTCAGAAAATCTAGACTAAAGGATTTTGATATTCTCGCTCTCTTACTTCGTCTTGGATCATCATCAGTTAAATCCTGTTAGTTGAGACCATTACTAATCTCTTGCATTTAATTGTCATTAGTCTCTTGACTTTGTGTACAATAGCCAAGTTTGGCATAACCTAAATAATACAAAAACTCAAAAAGTCACTCTCCTATTTAAGTCACATTATCTTATTTAAATCACATCACCTCTCTAACACATCACATCAAATCCAACCCAAACCCAACCCATATAAGCCAATAAGTCAAAAAGTGCACTTTTTTAGAATATCCCAAACCAACCCTTAATTCCTGTCCTTTCTTGTAAGGAAAAACATGTTCAAAAAACATAGCATTCCTTAACTCTATAATAGTATTCACATTTATATCAAGTATTTCTGATTTATAAGTCAAAAACTGATATGCACTACTATTTTGAGCATAACCAATAAATACACAATCCATAGTTTTTGGTCCTACCTTAGTCTTTTTTGGAAAAAGAACTTCTACTTTTGCCAAACACCCTTACACTTTTAAGTATTTGTAGGAAGGTGGTCGACCTTTCCACAATTCATAAGGAGTGCTATTCGTTTTCTTGTGGGGTAATCTGTTAAGAACATAATTAGCAAACAATATTGCTTCCTTCCCCTCCCCCCTAGGCAAGTTCTGCGGTAAGCTTGAACTTAGTAACATGGCATTCATCATTACTTTAAGAGTTTCATTCTTTCTTTCAGCAATTCCATTTTGCTGTGGAGAATATGATGCTGTAGTTTGGTGAATAATGCCATGTTGTGCACAAAATTCATTTAAAGGTACATCATATTCACCACTTTTATTACTTCTAACCATTTTAATGGTTTTACCAAGTTGATTTTCAACTTTAGTTTTGTAGAGTTTAAATATTTCCAAAGTTTCATCTTTACTTCTAAGTAAATATACATAACAATATCTTGTGCAATCATCAATAAATGTTAAGAAATACTTTTTGCCTCCTCTAATTTGAACAAATTTAAGATCACATACATCAATATGAATTAATTCTAGAGGTTCAGTTTTTCTTTCAACCAATTTAAATGGAACCTTAGTTAGTTTCGCTTCTACACAAATCTCACATTTATGATTAGGATCAATTTCAAACTTTGGTATATAATCCAAATCAATTAATTTACGTAAAGTATCAAAATTTACGTGTCCTAATCTACCATGCCATAAATTTGACTCAAGAATATAAGCAAAAGATGTGTTATTCTTATTAATAGAAAGTTTTGGTACAACAGTCTTACATTCAACTTGAAGAGACCATCACTCATGTATCCCTTACCAATATACATACCACTCTTTGTTAATACAAATTTATCAGACTCAAATACAAGCCTGAAATCATTTTTACTTAACAAATAACCACAAACTAAATTCTTTCGGATGTCTAGTACATGCAGCACGTTGTTGAGGGTAAGTTATTTCCCTGATGTCATCTTCAAGATCACCTTTCCTTGTCCAGCCACAGTACAAGTAGAAAAATTTCTCATGAAAAGTTGTTCACCATTTACAGCCTCATTATACGTAGTGAACATCTTCTTGTCCATACAAATATGCTTAATTCTCGAGTGCTTAATTCTCATTTTCATCAAATTACATGTTAAAATGAATAAATTTTGAGAGTAATTTACATTACACTAAATTTAAATATACACAATACATTTATATTGAGGAAAATTCTTAGAACAAAATTGTTAAGGCATAGCATTTATATTGGGAATATTCAGACCTTTCACACGCAGAAATGTGCAGTGTCTGAAAGATTGTGCTAATCACCTAAAGCTAAACTAGCTAAAGTTTTATTAAATGAATTAAAAAACATTGGCTCAGTGCTACTTTTGGAAGCAAAGAAAACTGGTGAAGCTTCTTTACTTTGGATGATATAATTAATAAAATAATTAACAACACTCAGGGACCCCCCTCCAAAACCAAACGCACACCAATTGAATGAAAAATAAACGCACACCAATTGAATGAAAAATACTCATGGACAGGGACGAATTTTTCTGAATGCAAAATTTAAATGAGGGACTGTCTATTTATAGATGGAATAGTGACTGTTCAGATTTGAATGAACATATATGGCATTGTTTGGGTTTTAAATTTTGAATAGATTTAAATCTGTGCGAACAGATGTAATTAAATTCAAATGTTTTTGGCCCGTCCAAGCCTAGCCCAGCTTGCCCAACCATTGACGGTTGCGACGCGCGCGCGTGTTCATTTTGGGTCCAATGGTCTAGCCCACTTTGTCCATAACCTCCCCCTCTACAAAACTTGAGTGCCTCATGGGGCTTACCCCAAGTTCCAAACTCAAGCTTTATAAACCTATACAAAGTTTGTCCGCCAAATCAATGTGGAACAAAGCTTAACTCAAACCTTTATGGAAATTCCACCAAAATACCATTTTCATAGAGCTCACTTTGATTTCAATTTCTCATTCACCCGATAATAGTTTGAAGCAACCAAATATACTATGTGAATCACAACGCGGCATAAAACGCGTTACCACTTAGACCCGCCAACTTAGGCATATGGGTCCCACCTAAAAATTAGACCAAAGTTTAGGAACAATTATGGCTCTGTTTGGTTGTATTTTCAAATTATAATTCTACCCACACATTCTAATACCATGTTTGGATAGGATTTTCAAATCATATTTCTACACTAAACAGAAAACTTTGCAGAAAACACTCTGTGTCAGGCGAGATGTTTTTTTTAAAATTTGGCTTAACCGGTCGTTCCATCGGATGTCCGGCCGGTCATCCCACCAATTGACCTGTCAGACGTCCTAAACAGTGCGATTTTTTTTTTTTACAATTGGCGCTATTGTTTTTTTTATTATTTATATTTTTAATAAAACAATAATTTTAGAATTTTTAAAAAAAATTTATAAGCTTTTCATAGATTTTGTGAATTGTGTGTTTGGTTATAAGTTGTACGTTTTTGTATCAAATATCATATCACATCAAAAATTTCCCACTCAATTCAAAACTCTTTTCAAAACTCATTTACCAAACAAATTTTCTATACTCAAATCATAATTCCAAAACTCATAAACTCAAAATACAACTCATATTCTCAAATTATAGTTAGAAAACTCTACCAAACGCAACTTAAGTTTTTCCAAAACTTCTAAAACCATTTCTTACAGTAATTTTCTTTTAATTTTATTTATCAAGCTGCTATTTCTTAAACTAATTCTGAATAATAATAATAATAAAAGTATTGCCCTCGTTTTCAATGAAAAAGCATATAATTGTAATAACTTGAAGGGAAATTTTACTATACACACTCCTACTATATGCATCTCTAAATTATGACTTTTTATTTATTTATTTATTTATAGTTATGACCGAGAAAGTATAAAATTATGTTATTTTCTTTTTTAATTTAAGGGATGTAACATAGTCTTTTCTTTTTTTTTTGAAAATTTTAATAAGTTATTTTTGAATTTTCAAAAAAATTTACAAATAAAAATGAAAAATGATAAGTGTGTGAGTGATTTTCCGATCACACTGCCCGTTTAGTAATTCAGCTGTAGAACACTGGCAGAATAGATGGCATCCTGCTGTCCTGCACAGAAAGAGAAGGCTCCGGCGGTGGTTCTTCCACCCGGGGGCTCTCCGACGATCAAGTCAGTATATCTCTCAAAGATAATTAAGTGCTAAACTCCCTACTCAAAGCATAAAATTGCGTACCTTATATCCACGGGGGGCCTTTCTTTTATAGTTTACTCAATCCTAGTCCCACTAGAAGCCTGGCTTCTATGGACTCCAATTCAGTGCTTACTTTGGATTTCTCAAGAGATAAGGATAAACTCCCTAAGAGTATTACCCTTATCCATCCTGAAGTCTTTCTTCATCCTAGGACTGTTGTCTCTTATCCGCTTATCTCGGATTCCGGTGTTCTTGCAGATAACCTCGGCAACTCTGATATCACCTCGGCATAACTACCACGACACGTGTCACCTCGGCTGACACGTCGGCGTCACCTTGCCACGTGTTGGTACTCTGAAAATATATCCCCAGAACTGCCCCTTAGGTTCTATTACCTCGGCATTCTGAGGTGATGGAACCTATATCGTTCCTCTTTCCAGTACATCGGCATAAGAACTCTTCAGCCGAGATCGTTCATTTCAGGCCGACATGTCTTCTTCTAAGAACAAGAATTCTAATGAACTCTTTTACGCGCATGAGCTGTCATGCATCACTTTTTCAACCATTCTACTTACATGTTTCTCCTTCATTGGTTCGTGTCTGTGACGCGCTTGTAAGCCGTCTTGCATCTGTTTGCGCCGTCTGACGCATGCGATATTCCAGGCGTATTAAATGCACTACTTTTGCCACCGTTTCAAGTTTTTGACAAAACTTGTTTTCCCTCTTTTTGCCTCTTCACTTTGCGTTTTGATTTACCTGCTTTCTCTCTCTCTAAATTCTTTCTCTTGAATCCGCCATTGCTCAGGCTTCAAGCTCTGCAACTTCATTCGTCTTTCTGGTGAAAGCTCTCGCTACTCTGTCACTTCTGTAACCGTCGTCTGTCTTCGGCGAACTTTATTTCGGCCTTACTTTGCCTGGTAAGCCTCTGTTCCTTTCTTTCTCAATTCTTCTATGTTTTTTGCTTACTTGCTGTCATTACTGCTTTGTTCAAACCTTCGATTTGCTGAACTATTCACCTGGATGTGTCTATTAAATGATCTTGCTCATGTCTTGAACATTTGCACTGTTTCACCACTTTCTTGCCATTATTCTTGACCCTGTATTTCTCGTATTCTTTATGCTTTTGAGAACCCTACCTCTGTTCTTGATTCTGAAACTTCATTCTTTGTTTCTTGTTTTCTGTGTTTCCTTCCAGATCTGTGCCCCCAATCTTTATTTCCATAGATTTAGGTTTGGGATTTGTCTGTAGACTTTACCAATCCTTAGGAAAAACTGAAACAACCCTTACCAGTATTTACCTAGGTTTTTACCGAGGTCCAAAAAACCCTTTAAGATCATCCCCTTTCTGACATCGAAAACCTTTACGCCGACATCATGGGCATGTGGAAACATAGAGTAGATACCCCAACCAAACTTGAGTACTTTAGGGAAGAATTCTCCATTCCTGCCGATGTCCATCTGAGACTGGCTGGGGATGATGACTCCATTATGCCCACAGACGATTCGATGCCCTTTCCCATTATAGCTTTTACCGAATGTGAACTCCGGCTTCCACTTAATCTCCTTTTTCGTGAAGTTCTCCACTACTATAAGTTGAACCCCATGCAACTTACCATTAACTCCTATCGAGTGATTAATGGTATTATAGCCTTAGCTGAATAGGAAGATGCTAGGATCACCTTAGCTGATATCCAATACTGTTATACAATGTGTGCCCTCAATTTGAAAGAAAAAGGCTATGTCTATTACCTTAAGCCAAGGTCTACAGAATTCAAAATTGTAGCCGACCTCCCAGACTCTAACAAGGAGCTGGGGATGACTATGTTATTGCTTCGGGAAATTGGGAGTTCGGCTCAGACGAGGATGCCCATCTCTACCCTCTTCCTCGATCAGTTAAAGAGGGCAAGGGTAAGAGCCCAGTGTCAATACCTGTTTGTTTCTTTTCAAGTCATCAATATTTTGTCTGTTTCTAATGTCTGTTCTTCTTGCAGATGTTCATAAGCCACCTAAAAGCTTTCGCCAATCCTACGTCCCCAGCAAGGATTTGAAGAAACTTTTAGACTTGCCAGTCCAGAAAAGGAAAGCGCCTTTGCTCCTTAACTTCATTCCAACATACAAGTCGATTTTGCCTGACGTCCCTAAAAGGAAGAAGAGAAGCCTTTCTCCACCTTCTGCCACAACCCAAACTGTGTCTGTATCTCGAACAGATCAAGGATCAACATCGGATCCAGCTGATCAGCCATCAACTTCGGCTCCATACTTGATTCTAATACCTGAACGGAAAAGGCGGCGCAGACTAGTCCGAACTGCTGAGATGGGTTGCCCGAAACCTGTTGCCGAAGATCTCTTAGCCGACCTCCCTACCGATGTTGACGCTCAACCATCGCCAACCATGCCCCCACCGAAGCCGAAAAGAACTAAGAAAACTCAGCCAAAGGCTAAAGTAACTCAGGTTGAATCTGAGGATACTTTACCTATCTCCAAACTGGCTGAGAGCGACAAGTCTCAACCCTCTGCTGGGAAGAGGCGTGCAGAAACCCAGCCATCAGAATCCACAAAATCAAAGAAGCCGAGGTCATCGTCTGCGATGACCTCGGGGTTAAAAATACCAAAAGTCCCCTGAACACCTGAGATCACTTTGGAGAATAAGCCTGTCCTGGCTAGTGATAGTGCCGATGACATCAATGTCGGCGTTGTCCTTAGTATGGCTCTACTTCTCCCAAGTGATCTAGAGAAGAACGCCTGTAGACGTCCCCGAACGCCCCGGGAGGGTTAGGTCCCGTTCCGTTCATTTGGGTTCACTACAGTTCGAACTCCCTTTTTGTTTGTCGCGGTTCTAAATCTGAACCAAAGAGTCCAACTCTGGCAAATTGTTTTTGAGAAAAATAGATTTTTGAAAAGAAGTGCCAAACATGGACTGCTTTGCCAGATTACAGAGTCGCCACCTAAAATATTTTAAAATGGGAAATTTAGGAAACCCTGACTCGGTGCCGAAGGCCACATGTCCGTCATCACCAAAGTGATCTTGGCTCGGGAGCTTGGGTACGATCGGGGAAGGTCAGCTATGAGCACCCCCTTTCGCCCGGTCCGAAGACCGGCCTCTACTAACCGTGATATCCGATTTTGAAAACGTTACGTGTTCTTATCCCAATTATTAACCTAGAATTACTATGTTATGCGCACAGCAAACAAGTATAGACTAGATCGCCTAATTTGGAAATAAACATTGCATATCCGTTTTTTTGGAAAACAGTTTGAAATTGCTACTCGCGAGTAGGCTAAAACACGGATTTCAATGAGTATTCCCAACTCAAGTAATCCAACCTCCACCCACAGGCATTCAAGCAGTTTATCACATAAGCACTTAGCCGCATGGCAGGCATACTGTCATGGCAAACGTTCACACGCATGCGACATGCTAAAGCATAAAAACTTACATCGTACTTCGTGCCCAAAACAAGAGACTGGTTAGCAAAACATGCATGACCTAGTTCATGTTAAGTGGCTAATGCAACACAGACATAGATGCAATCTAGAGTAGGCTCGGCTAACCTAAACATGGCATATGAAATGCGCGAGTAGCACGTATTCAATTTGGAAATCGAAAGTGCGATGCAGTTTGTATGATGTACCGAGCCCGGTGCATGTTTAGACAAATGCATGGATGCACGCATGCATTGCATAAGGTATGCTAATTTGAATGTGCCCTAATCTACCATCATAAGCAGGTAAATAAAAGGGAGAAAGAAGTGGGGGTTGGAAGACATACAAACCACTCACCCACACTTATTACAAACACGCCCTCACTCGGAGGGACCGAAAGAATATACAATTTAATTAACTACGCAAGCTAATTAATTATTACAAATTAACTAAATTAATCAGATAAATTAATTAATCTAATTAAACAGTAAATCGCCTCGGGATGAGGGCCAAATACAGCATGCGCTCGAGACTGGCTCGGAACCGCACTGCCATGCACGGATTGCCTCTGTTTCCTCTGCTCTCCTCCTCAGAAAATTGCCAAAGTCCCAGGAGTGCCTCTTAGGGCACTGGGGAGTACCACCGGCTGGGGCAGAGCACCACCGGCTGAAGGAGGAGGCCACCGGCACTGAATTGTTCCATCGGCTGGGAAAACACTGCCGGTCGGCACTAAAAAGTGCCGGTCGGCACAAAATGTTCTGCAAATCCTGCAACTCACAGCAGCAGAGGACAAACTATGCATGGCAAGGTAATTCAAAGCATGTATGCACAAACACATCCCACATCATGTTAATGACTCAATGGGGTATGTGCCTCGATCCTCGGACCACCAATCGCGCATTTTCATGCATGATGGCCCTAAGAATCAAGAATGCAACTTTACTATAAAATGCATGCAAACCAAATAATCAAACAAGGGTGCAAACCTCCATCAAACTCACTTAAAGGGGCTTGGCATGCATGTCAATATGATGAAGCCCTAAGCATGGCAAACTAGTATGCAATATGGACAATGCAAGGTGCTCATGCAAGCATACAAACAAGCATATGAAGCAAGCATGCAAACCAATGGAATAATGGATTTAGACATGAGTTAGGCAACTCAAAAAGACCTAAAACCAGTGACTAAAGTGCCTAGAAATGGAGACTAGACACGCACCCGCATGCACATGTTAAGGTACCCACTCCAAGGCACAAACAAAACGACATTCAAGCACACTTGAGATGATTCAAACATGGACTATTAGCATGCATTAAAAGCTCTCAAATTCATTTCAAACATGATGCCAAATCATGCAACAAATCAAATCAAACAAAGCATGCAAATAGCCTAGGCTTAAGGCAAGCTAATAGGGCATTTAACCACACTTTGCACAAACATACATGGCATGCACTAATCAACCTAAAACAGGTTTCTAGCATGTCAAAACAAAGCCAAATGGCTACTTAGATGGCATCTAAGAGTCATTAAATCAAAGGCATGCATTGAAGCCAAAACAAGGGGCATACAACACATGCTCCTAAAGCATTAACAAGGCCACTAAGGCAAGCATACAAGCACACCAAGGGGACTGAAATTGCATGTCAAGTGGCCCCAAACCACCAAAATAATGCAAACAACACATGCTACACATGCACACACTTGAGACCAACAAGCCACCATACAAAGGAGCTATATTAAGCATGCTAAAATCAAACCAAATAACTATGGTCAGACCTAAAACATGTTAAAATAAGCACAAAAGCTTCATGAATCAAGGCCTAAAACATGCTAAAAATGAAGGCATACAACCTAGTGCATGTTAAGGCATAACAAGGCATTACATGATAACTATGCTAAGCATGCATAAGAGACCAAAACCAACTTGAAATCATGTTATAACATGGAAATATAAGCATGGAAAACAAGTCAAACATGCTCAACACACACTCAAGCATGAAGCTCCATAAGGAAGCAAAGTTTGCCCTTTTCAAGGACACCAAGGAGAGGGGGTGACCCTCCCCTTTCTTGAGACTTCAAGGCATGCTCTTCACCACTGAAATCCCTCAAGATTTCAGTGATGAAGAGATCCTATCACCAAAATCTCGGATCTCTCACAAAATAGCACAAAAAGTGACCTTTTCAAGGCCTAAGGGTGGTCAAACCTACCCAAACCACTAACACTCTTAATATACAACAAAGAGGGTTAAAATCAGAACTTTTTTGTGCCAAACACTAAGCTCAAAAAAATGTTTTAAACCAAGTAAAAACAAGGTACAAGAATGGGGTAAAAAGGGAGTTAAGTTCTTACCCTTGTAGCCTTCTTCAACAAAGATGGTGTGATGGCTTCTTTGAGCTTCAAACCAACCAAGAATCACCAAAAACCAACCTCTAGAACCTCTGTCCCAAGAGAAAGGTGAAACACTAGGTGCTAGTGTGCAAAAGTAAGGCACAAAACACCTAGTTTAACAAGAGAAGGATAGATATAGGATAGATATGTATTCTCTAACCTAAACCAGAGCTTCCTCTCTGTCTATAATGGCTGAAAACCTCTCAAGAAATCCAACCCTAAGCCAAGAAGAAGAGCCTTCCTCTTATAGAACTTGTAAGACTTACAAGCTAAGCAACCAAGGGCTCATCCCTCCATACACGTGTATGGAGGGGAAGCCAATGGCACACAGCTGTCTGAAAATATCTCAGAAAGCAAGTGCACAGTGTCCGGCCGGCAAAAAATGTCATTTTGACAAAATTGAGTGCCGACCGGCACAAAAGAATGCCGACCGGCACAATATAGTGCCGATGGAAACTCTAGCCAGCCGGTGGCCTCTAGCCCCAGCCGGTGGTGTGTAGGGATGCCTCACAAAGCATTCCCTGCCCTTTCACGGCAAAACACAAGTGTTTGGTGCAAAACCAAACACAAACGGTCGAGTCCGGAGGTCCTGAGGCACGGCGCGCGAGCCGAGAACTCCGGGAACTCCAAACGAACACAAACATGGATAATCACTGAGTGTTCCAACGGTGACGTCCAAGTCTCGAGGACGGTCAAAAATGGGGTGTCTACAACGCCGAGATGAGCGAGTACGAAAATTATGCTCTGATGCTTCAACGCTGTGTTCAAGTAAGTTTCTTCACTTGGTAACCCGTTTTTCTCTCTCTTTCATACTTGTAAACTTTGTAATAACTTTTGCTTTATGCTTTTTTAGGCTGTTCAGCATGCCCATTCCTTCTCCATACAATCTTTTGAGAATAGGGAGAAGTTGTCCGACATGAAGAGGAGTTAACTGCCCTTCAAAAAACCACAAAAGTCTTCAATCAAAAAATGAAGAAGTTGGAGGACCAGGCCGAGGCTGCCCTTAAAGCCCAAACTGAGGCCGAAGAGAAGGCTGATGCTGCTGAAGCTATTAAGAAGGTTGCCGAATCGCAGAGGAGAGAGGCCGAGGCAAAAACGGCCCAAGCCGAAAAGGAGCTTCAGGAGGCCCTGGCCACTAAAAATGCCGAAATCAATGCGGCCAACGAAAAGGCTTACGTTCAGGGTATGGCCGACGTCACTGAGGAATATAAACTACAAGTTAGGCAGGCATGCAACAGGGGCTTCTCCCTTGGTTGGATGTCCCTGATAAAAAAACTTGATTTCCCTGCCGATTCACCCTTCCGCAATGCCGATGCTATCCCTCTTCCATTCCCACCACCTCCACCTCCAAGTCAACCTGAGGATGCTTCTGTATCTGAGGATGAAGATGGAGATGAGGACGAGGATGAGGCTTTAGTAAGGAAATCCAAGGATGCTGCTGGGCCAAGTCCCTTCCTTCAACTGAGCAATCATGGACTTAACTCAAGATGAAGTGGGTGATGAGGTTGCCAAGGAAACTACTCCTGAGTAGGCTTCGTCCGACGTTCCTCAAGTTGACAAGAGTATTGACGAAACTCTTGCCGAGATTGATGCAGAACTTGCAACGGAGAAGTCGGCCGAAGTAGTTCTTCAAGAATCTGCCGAGGTCCAAACCCAAATTGCTCCTGAAGCTGAGGAATCATAATTTTGATGTCTTTTGTACTTTTTTGTTTCTTGGGCAGTATAAGCTTCTTTATGTGGCCGATGTGCCTCCTGTTTTTTGTTGAATGCTTTAATATAACTATCTTTCTTCGAATGCCTGCACTCTCTTGTCTTTTCTTTGACTGTCTCTGCATGATTCTATACTTAGAATATTTTGTATGTCTTTCATACTTTGCCTCCTTTGTGCAATTTTCTCGGGGTTACATACCTCGGGTATAATAATTGATGATTTACCTCAGCAAGAACTTGACCTGTAAATTTTGCATAAATTTCAACAAGTGTAAAACATATACTGTTTTAAGTTTAACTTACTTTTCTCAAGTCTCAACGACTGTAAAACAATGATCTTAGCTTTCACCTTCAAATTTCAACAAGTGAAGATAAGGAATAACCTCGGCTTAACTTCAACTTGTAAATTGCTACAAATTTCAACAAGTGAAGATAAGGAATAATCTCGGCTTAACTTCAACTTGTAAATTGTTACAAATTTCAACAAGTGAAGATAAGGAATAATCTTAGCTTAACTTCAACTTGTAAATTGCTACAAATTTCAACAAGTGAAGATAAGGAATAACCTCGGCTTAACTTCAACTTGTAAATTGCTACAAATTTCAACAAGTGAAGATAAGAAATAATCTCGGCTTAACTTCAACTTGTAAATTGCTACAAATTTCAACAAGTGTTAAGTGTCTTTGTATTCTTTCCGCCCCCAATGTGAACCTGAGTTCCACTTGGTTCTCATTATTCATGTCTTCCAGAAACAATATTTTGTATCTTTATCCGTCACATGTGTTCAAGAATTCTGAAAATTTTTATTGATGACATCGTCAAAAACAATGCATATCTAATGATAGAAAAATTTCAAATTACAAGTGTTTCAGGGTCTAGGCAATGCTTTGCCCTCATTGTCTTCAAGCCGATACGCTCCATTGCCTAATACCAAAGTGATTCTGTAGGGTCCTTCCCAGTTTGGGCCAAGCTTGCCCTCTCTGGGATCCTTCTTGTTGCCGACGACTTTTCTGAAGACTAGGTCGCTGTAACAAGCCCGCGGGGGACCTCGCTACAGCTCGGACTCGATTCGTGTCACGGTTCTTAATCTTGAACCAAAGAGTCCAAATCCGGCAAATCATTTTGGAAAACAGATTTTTGAAAAGAAGTGCCAAACATGGACTGCTTTGCCAGATACAGAGTCGCCACCTAAAATATTTTTTTTTGGGAAATTTAGGAAACCCTGACTCGGTGCCAAAGGCCACGTGTCCGTCATCACCAATTGCCTCGGCTCGGGAACTTGGGTACGATTGGGGAAGGTCACTTCGTGAGCACCCCCGCTCGCCCGGTCAAAGACCGGCCTCTACTAACCATGATATCTTACTTTGAAAACATTGTATGTTCTTATTCTGGTTATTAGCCTAGATTATTATGTGATGCTCGCAGCAAATAAGTATAGACTGAGTCGCCTGAATTGGAACAAAATTTCATGTTTGTTTGTTTGAAAATGGTTTGATGGTGCTACCCGCAGGTAGGCTAAGACGTGGATTTGCCACCCTCGGGTGGGCTTAGAAAACATGATTTCGCCACTATCTAGTGGGCTTAAAACAAACGTTTGATGAATTGTCCAATCCAAGTAACTCAGCCTCCACCCGCAGGCATTCAAGGCAGTTATATCACATAAGCATATAGCCTCATGGCAAGCATGCTATTCATGGCAGCACTCACACGCATGCAAGGATGCTAAAGCATAAAACTCACCGAGTACTCCAAGTCAAAACAGAAAACCGATTAGAAATCATGCATGATCCTAAATACACAGAATTTGCCTAATGCAACACATGCAATAATGCAACTATAGCAGGCTCGGCTATTCTAAACATGGCATGTGGAATGCTACAGCTAACATGTATTCAATTTGGAATTGAAATACAAATGCAGTTTGTATGATGCGCCGAGCCCGGTGCGTGCAAAACAGATGAATGATGCAAACATGCTGTCATACTGTATGCTAATTGAAATATGCCCTATATCTAACCATCATAAGCGGGTAAATAAAAGGGAAGAAAGACGTGGGGTTGGAAGACATACATCACACACACGCACACTTATTATAGTTATGCCCTCGCGCAGAGGGTCCGAATAAATAATACAGTCTGAAATGAAAGAATATCACAGTCCGAATATACAGTCCGAATAATATACAAATTCCTAATTAATTAACAAATTAACTAAGAAAGCTGTAAACTGGCATGCAAGCCAGGGGCTGCCTTGATTCTGATGAATGATGTATGCTGGGCTGCCTTGCGCGGAAATCCACTGGGATGCCCCGATTAGCCTCCGTTTGTAATGTTCCTCGAAATGCGTGCCAGACTCCGAAAAGTTGCTGATTCTTGATATGCCTTGAAGACTACACTTTTGCTACCTCTTGGCTTGATGAAAGTTGCTTCTAAGCCTCTGAAGAACCCCTCCTTGCTGCTGGAAATGGAGTGGTGATGGTGATGCTTGATGATGATGAAGAAATGGAAGCAAACTTGAAGATTTTAGAGAGATAGAGATGGAGGTGTGTATGTTGCTCAAGCCAATTTTTTCTAACCCTAGGGACAGAGCTGGGAGGCTCCTTATATGGACAAAAGGAGGGGTGTAAAGGTGGAGGGAAATGCACCCAAGCTTTCCCTCCTAAAATATCCCCCGATACAGATATTTTTCTGGGAGAAACAGCTATACAGCTGTAAAGTATGCACTGAGGGAAGCATGGCCGGCTAGGCACTTTTTCTGCAGGTGGCCGGCCGGCCACCCCCCATGGCCTGCCGGCCAAGGGGTAAAAATGAAACAAAGATTTGCTGGCCGGCCACCACACAATGGTGGCCTCCCATGTGTGTACAACAAGGCCCTATGGTTGGAAATTGGCAACTCTGAAACAGGAGAAACAACAAGCCACTTTTCAAAGAGGGTTCAAAATGGAAAAAACAATTACTGGCCGGCCATGTGTTTTTAGGGTCCTCCCATGTGTGTACAACACAAATATGTGGTTTTGGCTCGAAGAAAATGCCCCTAGGGTGTTCAACATTAGCCCGGAAGTGAGAAAAACGGGCGCCGGGGGGCGCCGGAAGAGCATAACAGGTTGTTTAGACAATTGCTAGCCTCCCACCCTCCAGTGATCTTCCTGATGATAAAACAGAGGTACCTGCCAAAAATAAACGAAAACCGATGCAAAACGAATGCTCGGGGACCAAAACACGCAGTTTGGGTTCCCGAAAATAGGCCGTTAAGCACCGAAAGTGGCATTCGGCCACGAAGTGGGTATCTAAGACCCCAGTGTCCCTCAAAAGGGAGTAATGAATGCATGCCAAAAATTGGAGGAATCGGAGATGGGGGCGTCCCGAACCGAGGCACACGCCTGACGGCTTCGAAAACCGGGAACCGGCTCCGAAACGGGCAAAATGGCCTACGGCCACGAAAAGTAGCCTACGGCCATTGAGAGATGGTCTACGGACCTCTCCCTCCCCTCAGGAAAGAAAATAGAGAAAACCGAGTCTGGTTCGCAAATCGAGCAAGGCACAGAAGAGTTCGGAAGTCCGGAGGCAGGACGCACGGCCGCGACTCTGAGACTTCTGAACGAGCACAATATGCAACATCACCGAGCGCTCAATCGGTGACGTCTGAGTCTTAAGGTCGGTCAAAAATGGGGTGTCTACAGTTGCCCCTCTTTGACAGAACTCGGAAGTCACAAGTGACGGGAGTGAATGTCAAAGCCCAGAGACGACCCATTTTTGACAAGGCCGAAGACTTAGACAATCATACAAGATGAACAGAGATATGCGCCCGCAGGCGTACCCGCAGGCAGGGGGGGCAAAATGCAAAGAGACATGCACAGAGCCAAACGATCATGCAAATGCAGCAAGCTGTAATGAAGCAAGTATTCGCAAATAGATGCAACAGTTTTAAGCGAGAATGCAAAGCAACAACTACATTTCATGTAGTTAGGAATGCGGAGAATCATTCAACTCTCGTCGCGTCTCACACGGAGAAGATACGATACCTGCGCGATTCGTCTGGTCGCACCAGCCTCAAATGAACCGTACATACAATATCGTGCCTGTAAAAGAGAGAAATTCAACAAGAACAATATGCTGACAACATATATTCAAAGTGATTCCTGTGGTTCCGAAAGTTTGACACACGCAGTGCCGGCGAGTGAACGCATCGCAATGCGAGAAAGGAATACGCGTGACAATGCACACTCAAGCACAGAGCTATGGTACACCAAGAAAACATGCACGACAATGCAAAATGTTCATGAGAATGCAAGTTATGTGCACAATAACGCAAAACGAGCATAAACCAGGATGCCCGTTTGTTGCGAAATAACGGGTAAGAAAACACGCATTTCGGTGAAGGCAACTTGATCGCGACCTCCGACTCACCTCCCGGAGAGGTTACAACATGTTCAAAAAGGATACACCTTGATTTTGATGAGTGATGATGAGACACATGTCAGAAATTGCAGCTGAAGTTCCGGCGGAGCAATTTTCGCGACCGGAAGTGCACTTTTCTTGAACTTTTTCAGGTCCCGGGGACCCCAATCTTCCTCAAAATTTGCAGGGAGCTAGGTGGGGAGGTGGGGGAGATGGCCGGCCAGGTGGTTGCCCAAGGGGAGGCCACCGGCCATGTTTCAAAAAGCAAATGGCCGGCCAGCCAGAAAAGGTGGCCAACCGGCCACCTGCCCAAAAGTAGGGGCAATTTCGTCTTTTGCCTCATTTCTATATATATCCTCATCCATTCAATGTGAAATCACTCCCACAGCCGTGGAAACTTCTTCTCTTGTCTCCCAAACCATTTTTTCTTTCAGATCTGCACTTTATACGCGCTTTTCAGCCTCCCACGCAAGTTGTTTTCGCGAAATCTTTCAATTTTAAGCACTTTGAGGCGACTAAATTTTGATTTCGGAGCTTCTTTTCTCATTTTCACCACTTGAGGTAAGTTTGTCTCAATATTTGGAAGATTTTCTCGGGAGTTGACTTTTGTTGACTTTTTCCATTTCCTGGGAGTTGACTTTTGTTGACTTTTTCCAATTTTGGCTCATTTTGGCTCATTTTTGCTCCTTTTTGCAGATTTCTTGAAATGACGGGTGACTACCCTCATGGCGGAGGTCCTCCAGGTGCCGGAGATGATTTTGATATTATGGCACTGCCCCCGAGAGTTCGTCCTTTTATTCCCGGGAGGTACGCCCCGCCGGTACATGTGCTTCCGCGGGCCGTTTTCCGTCATTTCACCGAGTTGAATGACCGGGCGCCTGGGGATTTACTTCTGCGAGAGCCGGAGCAGCACCTCTCTCACGAGGCACGAGAGGTATTTTACTTTATTTCCTGCGCTTTTCGTGCATTTTGTAGCTTTGCCATGCTTGAACACACAGTATTAGCTTGTGACATAGTACTTTGTTTGCACTCTGAACATGTGGCTTAAACACTTGATTTGCTGAACACACGGCTCATTGACTGCTTGTGAACGCACGGTACACATTAGTTAAGAATCGAACACACGGCTCAAACACTGATTTTTCGAACACACAGCCCGAATTTGAAGGTGAACACACGGCGCACACTGACTAGAGTNTCTTCAGCCATTCTCTGATTCCTGTGCTGTGTAAAAAAAATGAGAAAACAAAAGCGAAAATAAAAGCTTCATTTTGAACATGACGATAATTTTAACACCTCTGGAATTTATTCTAAGCTCTTACCATCATCACTACACAGTGCATGTTTACAGAAACATCCAAACCCATTCCAACAGATAAAACTTGAAAGCTGACCTACCACTTTGCATGTATCAAATCATGCTGATAGCATGTTCATCTAGGTATTGGAAGTTGGTTTCAAACGGTAATTATCACACTAAATAAAAGAGAATCAGGATGTATTTGCAAGAGTGCACTCGCACACACACAACCATGCTTCAAACTTTTACTATTTCACTTGGAGAAAAAAGGAATCAAAAAATCCAAGTTAAGGCTCCTTGTGCTATAGTGCCTTGGCACTATCCAATTACATCCCAGAGTACAGTTACCAAAATACTGCCAGGAATTTCCACTTGCTGATATCCTACAAACAGTCACTTCCCCGCAATGATGCTATCACAGCCACCATTGCAGTTGTAGGCTGGCCAATCATCCCTCGAGCGTTATGCACCATAACAAGTAACCAGACCTTGCAACCCATGCAAGTCCTAGGTTATTTCAACAACTAGGTCATGAATTCTTAGCCATGCTTGACAGATACACACACAGCATATATGCTGACATAATTTCATAGCACAGTCAATCCTTAGTGTTTATTTTATACATTAGTTTTTAGATAAGTAACTCGGTGTTATTGCCATGTCTTGTGAACTGTTGGACAAGTAGTGATTGCAGCACATACTCATACACAATGAGCCTGACTCATACCAACAAAATAGTGTGGGACCCAACTAAGTACGGTAGGGCTCATTTTTGATTTGCATTGCCATCATGTTCCACCATAACATGGCATGCCTTACTTGATTGAGTGCCTTTCCAACAGTGCTAAATCTATCCATTCTTTCCTTTAGAAGCCATGCACCAAGTGTCTTTTGAACTTGCCAAATCATTTCTTGGTAGTGGCATGCTGGCTATGCCACCATCAAGAAGCTGCATCCTCAAGAAAAAAGATTTTGTGTTCATTGATAAAATGCAATTTTGTTTAGTTCAAAGCCTTTGATAAACTGGCAGAAAACATCCAGTATGTTCAAGTCAATTAGATTAATTCATTTCTTTAAACGGTCTATAAAACTAAAATTTTGAAACTCCACCTTATATGGGCCAATGCTACATCTTTCAGCATGTTAAATTAAATCAGTGTTGCTGCCTATTCCTAAGCTTGCTGCCAAGGCATGACCATGGCCATCAAAATCAAATCAAGCCAACCTTGCTGCAAGTGTCAGCATTGCATGAGAATGTTGCACATTGCACCCAGTGTTTGGTATTATAATTTGAAAGAGGCATATCAAGTGTTTCCAGCAAAGTCATACCCCATTAAGGGTCCAACATTTGGTCACAAAATATTAGGTTTTTTTCAAACCCATGTCCATGCATCATTAGAAAGTTGGTATATTTTGATAGATTGCTGATGTAATTAAACTAGAAACACAGAAGTAGAAAATTAAACACTGTCAAACCTGTCCAAAAAAATCCAAGTAGTATATGGTGGTATCTTATCAATATGTGGAAGCTTCACACTTGTTGAGAATACAACTTCATGAATGATAGTGTAGTCTTTGTCCCCTGATCCTTGAGCAAATCCACTAAACTTGCAGGGAGGAGTTTTAATTCTTGAAGAAAGCATTTTGCCTTGACCATTGGCCTCCATAACTGAAACATCATTTCTTGATGTTGCCACTGACAAAAACAGAGATACATGACCTTCTAGATTCTTTCTGTTCTCTTCAAGTTTTTCCTGTGGAAGAAATAAGAATGAGTTATTTGCTCAGTCACTACCATTAGGAATGAATAATGCTTCTCCTCTCATTCGATAGGCATTGATTTACAAATGAAACCGAAGGCACCAGCTAGATTAGTGTGAAAAGGCACTTGTCAGCCATGCCGGAATGCTTGGGATCAAATCCCACCTTCATCCCAGTTTCCCCTCCCATCCTCCACCCCCCAAAAAAATATAAATTAATAAGCAGATCAAGTTATGTAAGAAACCAAATCCAAGTCTACAGTTCCTCCTAAACTAGTTTTATATGATAACTCAAATGTCATATAAGGCATCACAGGCACATTAAAATATCAACCAAAAACTTTATTTTCTTTTTTCTTTCAAACTCTTTCACAGCCACATTAAAATTTTCCACAGCAAAAACTTTATTTTCTTTTCCTTTTCTTTTCTTTTTTTCTTTCAAACTCTTTGAAAAACATTATCAGGTAGGCAATTGATGCATTGAACCAAACTCTTTTAACTGTAAAATGCTAAACCTTAAATCTATAAAAAGAAGAAAGAAAGAAAAAAAAGGAAGAAAGAATGAAGGTATCTTAATTTTCAACTTTTGAATACAACAAAGAATTGTTAAACCATATTAACAGACATAAGCAACTTACTCTAACTGAAACAACTCTGTCTGCTTGAATCTGCTTTTTTAGTAGTTGTATTTTATGCGTTAAAGTCCCAAAAACATCACTTGCCTGTTCTGCTTGCAATTTCTGTCAACGTAATAAAGTACAGATAATGATAACATCCATAGCTGCTGTATTCCAGAGCGTTTTCCAATAAAGAAAGTGGAAATGCATTCAGTAGAAAATATTCGTCACATAAAAGAAAAAAAACTTATAGTTCGAGGGCCAATCAAGTGATCTTTCAAGCTCCATTTGATAAGTGAACTAAAAGAAAAGAACAGAGACGGAAAAAAAAAATAAAAATGAAAACATATTTTATTCCTGAGAACATATCCTATTATTTTTTTAGATGACTCATCAAATGGAAGCAATTCTGCTACTAACTGCTGAGTTTCACTTAACTCAATCGAGAACCAGAAACAAACACATTTCAAAGAATCCACGGATAAAAGAAAAACAGTAGTAGCTTATGGTCAAACAATATATATTTAGTACACAATGCCATTCCCTACTACAGTTTCTAAAATTAAATCTTTCCAACGCTATGTCAAATCTCATAATGATACAAGTGAAGTCCTCTATAATACCAATCGGTTTTAGGCAAGGTATGAGAGGTAGGTTATCATTGATTCAAGTTGCAACCTCATCATGATGGACTGTTGGATACACAATGTGTGAGGTTTCAATTAAACATTAAATTGACATAATCTTCATTATTATTTCAACCATGCTACATACCTCTAAAAAAGGTAACTCTAAACCACCTCTAATGAGGTGGAAAAGGGAAAAAAAAAAAAAAAAAAAAAAATTCAAGACACCTGATTGGCTGTGGCAGTGGGGGACCCACTGCTACATCTCCCAATCATTTTCTTATTATTTTTCTTTACTCAATGTTTCTCAACAACCAAACAGAGGTAAAAACCAGAACAAAAAGATTCTTGCAATAAAACCCTAGCCACCGGTGAATTGGCTAATTTTGGAAATAATTCAAGAATTCGCGAATTTCAGTCTCGAGTTGCAATCTTTGATCTAATCCAACGAATTAAAGGATAAGATCTTACGAAACAATCTGTCTATAACCATAACTGGATTACGATAAAGACCTACATCGAATGAGAATTACGAATTAAAAAAAGAAAAAAGAAAAAAGAAAAAAAAAAGAAGAGTAGTTCTCACATTGATCAATGAGAGTAAACAACCGATTCAATAGTAGCGTAAAGAATTGAAGATCGAAAGATAGAGAAAGTGAGAAACTGACTCTGAGTTTAGATGAACAGTCGGTTGATTTAGAGACCATGATCGCTCTGCCCCTAAATTCAATTCAATCGCGAGAAATAACAGAGAGATAGAAAGATGGGGAAGACTTAAATGAGGAGAAGACAAGAGAAGAGGAGGAGAGCCAAGTCAGGCAGACGTACGTGGGCTGGCGCTTACGTGTCTTGAAGGCAGAGAGTGGAACTGGGAGTGTAATCTGGTGCTATTGAGTCCACGAATGATTAGACCGCATTGCTTTCTTTGATTTTGGGGTTGTGTTGGAAAAGGAAAGGGAAATATCGATTGTCGGCTACAATCAATGGCGGTGGTCCACGTGTCTATTCCGCGTGTCAGAATCAAAACAGCGAATGCACTGTTATTGCGGTGGTCTCGATATCACCTAATTTTCAGCGTCGTAGGTTCGGCTAGGCATCCAAATCTTCTATATATTATATCTAATCTAATAAATTAACGGCGAGATTGCGCCTCCCTCCCTCTCTCTACCATTTCAAATTTTTATTTTTTTATTGAATAATGATAGATTCCTAAAAGAATAATATTAGAGATTTCAAAAATTCTATTAAAAGTTTTATTAAATGTTAATATGTAAGTTTCACATTTATATAAAATATTTGATAAAATTTTTGATAAAATTTTTAGGGTCTTTAGTATTTTGTACCCTAAGGTCATGTTTGATTCACAAGACTAATAGTGAAGTATTAATAATCCTATTAGGTCATGTTTGATTCACAAGATTAATAGTGAAGTATTAATAATCCTATTAAATTAGTGTGGTATTCACTATCCAATTGGATTAATATTCATAGGATTAATAATCCCATCCCTATCCCATTACTAATAAGGAAAATGTCTCGTAGCTCAAATTTTGTGGCTCAAATAGTCAAAACGACGTCGTTTTAGCCATTTTTATGTTGTTCTGTACTCAAAACGACGTCGTTTTGGCCAGTTGAGCTACTTTTGAGCCACAAAATTTGAGCTACGTAGCATTGCCGTACTAATAATCTTACAAATTTGTTGGATTAATTATTCATTGGATTAATAATCCTAAACCAAAATATTAAAACAAACATAGGATAATTGGACCCACGGATTAATAATCCCAATCCCATACTCTAATCCACCCAATCAAACATGTCATTAAATTAGTGTGGTATTCACTATCCAATTAAATTAATATCCATTCGATTAATAATCTCACCCCTATCCCATTACTAATAATCCTATAAATTTGTTGGATTAATTATCCATAGAATTAATAATCCTAAACCAAAATTTTAAAATAAACATAGGATAATTGGGCCCACGGATTAATAATTCTAATCCCATCCTCTAATCCACCCAATCAAACATGCCCTAAATACTCTATCATGTTTTACGAAATCTTTCACATGGTATGAGACCCGTACACATGTAAATTTGTATAGACCCCATACCTATATAAAAGATTTAATAAAACATTTAATAAATTATTTGAGACTCAAAACATTTTCTTTTTTTATTTTCTTGTCACGAACTTAATTTGATATAGAGTATTTTAATCCTTTCCTCTTCTTCTTCTTCATTTTTTTTTATATAATATTTTTTCAAAAGTTCTCAACTCAAACATTTTTTAATTATTTTTTATAAAAGAAAACTTTTTTAATCCTTTTTCTCTTAAAAAAAAAGATTTTAATAAAAATATAAACTTTAAAAGATTTGCTTAGTTTGATTCTGAATTTAGTTCTCCTTGATTTGATTTGATGAAATATTAAATTAATTTTTTTAATAAATTTAAATTTAATAAAAAAATAAACGAAAGATTGGAGATGTCTTTAAAAGGAAAAAAATAAATAGAATCTCTCCCACTAAATTATTATTTTTTTTCCTATCTAGGATAAAATAATAATTTCATGTCACTGTTAATCATTTTTCTAAGTTCAATCATGATAAGCTATATAACAAGATATGATTATTGCATCTAAGAACAAATATATATGGCAGTTTAAAATTGAATTGACATATAAACGTGTCAGATTTAAATTTATTTTGAAATTCATTAAAAATTTTAACTAAATTTTGAATCCTTTACTTCTTGATTTAATCCTACAAGTATATGTTTTAGAGCATAATCAGTATCACGGTTATAGAAATTAAAATAACTAAACAAAAAAATTTATCTAACTGTTATCTGAAATTATTCACATACAAGTGTATTAACATTTATCAATGTGTTCAAAATTTCAAACCATGTGTAATCCATTCTACAAAATTGATTCATTGACCCATGTTGCAATGCAACAAAACAATCTCCATGTATATCCATTTGTGTGAATTTCACTTAGAACACACACAAATAGATTGTTTTGTGACATGACTATGTCAATATGGGGACATGAAATATTTCGAGGCATTAACCCCTATGTGAACTTCCAAGAGGAAAGAGAATGAAGTGGAGTTCCCTTCCACCCCATAATCAAGCACTTCCCATTCTTATCAAGATGGCAAGCACTCTTGCAAACAAACTGGTTAAACACCAATCTAGCTTGATACAGTGATGACTCACTGAGTTCAACTTCCACCATTCCAAACCTTGCAAAGAATGCTCTCCACACATCAATTTTCACACTTCTGTCGATCCTTTCCCCGCCATCCACTGCAACCAAACTTCGAATCCCATCGCGAAAATAAATCCCTTCCAGCACCATTCTGTACTTGTTGTCTTGCTGCATGCAGGCTTCGAAGCAATCGAAATACGCACTGTAAGAGAACAGTGCCTCTATGAAGCGCTTCACAAACGAAGGAGAATTAGTACTTAATTCTACTTCATTGACCACCATTATGGCTGGTTTGAGCATTTTGATTGCTGTCATTAGTCCATCTAAACAATCAGGCCTTGAGAGCATTGACCTCAGTACTGTTGGGGAATAAACAGCCACGGTTTCATCGGCTTCTATGTTGACTAGTTCTGCCCTAAAATCTTTCATGTCTGACAAAAAAATAGGGGTGATCGAAAAGGGCAAGTTTAAGGATTGCGCGAAGCTTTCCAACCTCTTGCAGGTTCCCACTATGTCCTGCATGTTTATTGTTTCAAAAGCAGTAATCTTGAGAAGCCTAATTGGGCATTTGTCTCGCTCTGAAAGAGCTTGCATCAAGATTATCCAATGAATTCCACTCCTGATTTGGAGATCAATCAAATGGACCTTGGTTGCCGATGAGATGTTCTCTAATATTGCTTGCATTCCTGCACATTGAATCGCTTGCAAGAACGGTATTGCTTGGTGGTGTGCTAAGAATGCAAAGCTAGAACCCAATACCAGACTCTTCCCAAAAATTCCTCCTCCTTCCGCCCTTTTCAACGTGACCCTTCCTGTTTCTCTGTCAATCCTCTCCCGAAGAGCTTCAGAAAAATAGTACACGATTCTCTGCACAGGATTGCCCGTCTCAGATGACATCCATTCACACTGGGAAAGTAATCTGCTTGCTCGGTCATATTGCTGATAACCCAGCTTATCTGCCGCAGAAAGAAGAAGTTGGACAAGCTCTACGTCTTTTGTTTCGTCCATGGATAGACCCATCATAGCACAACCATAAGGGTGCATAGAAGTGGAGAAATCGCAGACTCTTTGTGTCGAAAACTGGACATACCTTTCTCCAGCCACCCTCATGATCTCCTCCGTTGACAATTTCCAGCCGTACATTTGAGCCTGGTTGCTTAGATTGCCCACACTTACCTCTCTTGCCTTGTTGGATCTGCTTCCATAGTTGCTGAACAGCTCAAAAGGTGTCACAAAAAATGAATATGGTTGTTCCTTCTTTGCCTCACCAATTTCTGAGCACTGGACGTCGGTCATCTCTTGCTCTGTGGCTGCTGGAATTGGCTGAAGTGGCATGGGAGTGCCACTGAGGTGGAAGGTGTTTGGCACCCCATAATTCGAGATGGGTTGCTGATAATCTTCGAACAATTGGGCTCTTTTCTCGGAGATTTTCTCTTGATGAAAGTTGTATTGTTCAGGAGGAAAAGAACCAATTTCTGTCCAATCTCCCATGTCGACTGAATGATCTTGTTTGACTACTTGCTCTTTTACAAGCCCTTTAAAAGGACCATAACCACCTTCAATTTCATTGAAATTGGTTAAAGTTGATGAGTAGAAGGCGTTTGTCATTTCAACACAGACGTAACCAGCAACAACCTCGTCTCCAATCAAACAATCGACCTGGTCCATTTTAAATCTAAAATTGATTATATGGAGGTCAGGTTTCTATGTCATCGTTTCATTAGAATAATTCAAAGAAATAGTCGCTGAAAGCTCTTGCAATAAACAAACAAATGAATAACAGCAATCCTATCAATGTTGATGTTGAAATTTCACAGGTAAATGACTCACCCAGCCATCATAAATGAAAATCAGCGCTGTAAGAATAAAAGGGGAAACCTAATCGGGCTTAAAATTTACTCTTGAAAATCAACTTGTAAGAGGAGGGTGTCTAAGAGACTTATATGTACATGGTCAAAACCTATGTTAACTAATGTAGGATCGTAACATTAACTAACAAAATTGAAAATTCAATTTAGGCACCGTTTGGGAAGCCAAAAAGCCGGCTTTTTGGCTATTTTAGCCACAAAAGACAAAATAGGCTTTTTTAGCCACAAAAAACAAAAGATCACATCCAATCCATAATCATTACACTCCTCTCTCACAAAAAAAGTCAAAAAAGCCAAAAAGTCAAAAAGCCCTTCCCAAACCAAACTTTTAAGCCCAGGCTAAAATAGCTAAAAAAGCCAAAAAACCAAAAAGCCAACCCACTTCCCAAACGGAGGCTAAATTTTCGCCCAATTCCAATCATACCCCTAATGACAAGGCTGTTAAACAGTTGATCATGAACATGCATTACAAGGATGATGATTAAAATATAAATTGGTGATGTTAACATTCCTAGAACAAGGAGAATGATCCAAAGATAGATGCTCGACATGACCGAGTCATAATTTCAAAGGTATTCGATTTTAAATTCATAAGAAGTTCAGCCAAAACAAAATGGACAAAGCGGAGGGCACAAATCGAAGAATCTATATAAGATGAAGGGAAAGCTTATGATACACATCCACATGCACCTTATAATAAATAAAAATAATATAATTTTATATTTTTTTAATTACAATTATAATAAAAAAATCATAACCAAACACACATGAGTTATAACTAAAATATTGTCATAATTAAACAAAAAAAATTAGTCATAACTAAAAAAGAAAATGACATAATTAGGAGTGCATATGATATAATCCTTTGTGTATAGTAAAATTTGCCTAGATGAAACATATGAAACAGGGAAAACTATTAGGTACTTTCGAAGTACCACGTGTTTAAACTCCTTCACTAATTATCATTCATCATACTTCTTACGTTCTTCAATCACTCAATACAAAATTATAATACCTCATATTTTTCACTAAACATAATATCATGTAATATCACGTGATCGTACGCCGAGAGTACTCAATAATCACCAATGAAGGAGACAATGAAAAGTCTTAATTGGAAAGGAAAGATCATGACTCAGAGACAGGTGAGATCAAATGGCGATAAATAAATTTGCATGTGGTGACAAATTCTAACTATTATGGAATCGAATCATTTCGCATCAAATGGTGATATTTCAAATTCTCTGTAACATGGTAACAATTACTAGATAATAATTATCAAATAGAATGAATATACAAACGACAGAAATACGATTAAAACCTTAGAAAAATCAGGGTTTCAATTGTTTCGAAAAATTTGATTAGAAGAGGTTAGTACCTCGAGAGGGAGCCTCATGAAAATCACCGGAAGTTTAGTCCCTTCACCATGTTCTTTGTGTTGTGCTTCTCTAACGCGATGGCATACGTTAATTCCACCATCGCGTTAACGTTAGGACCGGTGATAAAGTAATGTCAATAATTAAAAATAAATTATAATTGTTTAAATTGATAGTTTAGGAATAAAATCACACAAGTGTAATAGTTTGGTGGTGCAAAACAAATTTGTTATTATGATATTTTATTATTGAAAATATTATTGTATATCATTTTTTGATAATTGAGTATCCTGACTAACTTGTGCGCATCTTAATTAATTTTAAAATTTTAAAATTAATGACTAAGCAAACTTTCAATGACTTATTAGAGTGACTCGAACTTAAAATCTTAAACCGTATTTTCAAATCTTTATTGCTTAATCAACCCTTTAAAACTAGCACTTACAGATGAGTTGAGCCAAATTTGTCAATTAACCTGTTAAAGGTCACCTAACAAGCTCTCCTATTAGGTCATCAAATTTGAAAGTAAGTCAATTAAATCTAATTGTATATATAAAGAAAAAAAATAGGAGGAGAATCAAATTGCAATTTACACAAATCACATAAATCAACGAGTAGGATGAAAAATTGTAGAGCATAAACAATTGTAGTCTTTGTTAAAAAAATTAGCTTGTTTGGTTCCAGTTTTCAAAAAATAGTTTTCAGAAAATTCTATTTTTTTATTTTTCGTATTTTAATGTTTTCAATGATTTTTTTTAATATTTTAAACATTTTTTAAAAATTTTTTAGACACACCTAACATAAATACACTTAAAAAATATAATATTTGTGAAAAAAATCTTTAAAAAATACACTAAATACCAAAAAATACAAAAAAAAAATACAAAAATTAATTACATTTTTGTATTTTTGTGTATTTATTAATTTTTTAAAATATTTTTTCACAAATATTTTACTATTTTAGATACATCTAAGTAAGGTGCATCTAAAAAAGTAAAAAATTACTTAAAATTTAAAAAATATTCACTAAAAATAAAAAAACACAAAAAATAAAAAACTCAATTTTTAAAAAACTGAATTCAAAAAACTAAAACCAAATACACTGAATAAAATTGTAGACTCGTTAGTCCCTGGCCGGCTATCTACCCGTCCAACCCATTTAGACCAAGCCCATTAATCAGAACTTGAACTTCCTTTTTGTAAGGCCCAACTAGAACCCAATTTCTCAAATAAAAAAAAAAAATTGGGCTAAATATGCAAACACATTTAAACTTGGTTTTAACGGGCTAAACAGAACCGGCCCGATATCAACCTTCTCTCTCTCTCTTTCTCTCTTGATGGTTGCGCGCTATTTTTTTTTATAGGTATAACTGAAATAAAAAGGATAACACAGGCGTAGGCCCTTTCACAAGACATGTTGTAGACACCCCATTTTTGACCGACCTTAAGACTCAGACGTCATCGATTGAGCACTCAGCGATTGTGCATGTTGTGCTCGTTTCGAGTTTCCGGAGTTTTCGGCTGAGTGCCTTACCTCCGGACCTCTGAACTCTTTTTGCTTTGACTCGGTTTGTGGACCGAACCTTGTTTTCTCTTCCCTGGAGGGAGAGAGAGGTCTCGTAGATCATTCTTTTTGCGATTGTAGACCACTTTTCTCGCTTGGAGACTAGTTTCCGGTTTTCGGAGCCTTCGGCCGCGCGCCTTGTCTCGGGACTGCTTAACGTTCTCCGTTTGGCTTGGTTTTCGAACCATGCCTCGTTGCCTTGGCCTAAAGGGCCACTGTGGTCTGGGAGACCACTTTTGTGGTCGTAAACCACTTTTGGTGCTCGTAGACTAGTTTTCGGGTCTCTCGGCTGCGTGCCTTGTCTCCCGGACTTTCGTCTTGCATCCTTTTTGGTTTGTTTTTGATACAAACATTGTTTTCCTTGTTTGGAAGGTGGTATAAGGGTGGGAGACCAGTTCTTCCCCTTGAAGACCACTTTTCTTCTCGCCAGCCAGTTTTCTAGACGGCCAACTGGCTTTCTTGGTCTTTGGACCACCTTTTCTTGTCTGCCACCACACCATTGCCTTGCTTTCATGTGCCAGACCACCTTTCCACAGTAGCTGACCACTTTTTGTCCTGGCCGACCACTTCCACTGGTCGGCCGACCAGTGTAAGTAGCTGGCCGACCACTTCAAGTGGTTGGCAGCTTTCCAGCTCATTCCTGGAGATATTTTCTTTACAGTTGTAACAGTTGGAGGGCTCAAAAACCATCCTCCATACACGTATATGGAGGGATGGTCTTAGACCCTAAGCTTGTCCAACAAGCTTACACTTTTGTTCTCTATAAGAGAGAACCTCCCCCCTCTTCCTCCAGGTTCAGATTTTTGTGCTTGAGTGATACATACACATCTTTGTCTCTATATTGCTCCTGTTCTTCATTTTTGTGCTTGAAAGTGACTTTTCTTCACACTTTTTCATACAAACACATACTCAAACACCTTATTCTTGTTGCTGAGGCTTCTTGAAGTTGTTTTTGAAGTTTTTGGACTGGATTTGGTTAGAAAATATTGCTGGAGTTGTAGCTTCAAAGTGGTTCTTCAAGGGTGAGTCAACTAGCCCTTTAAACCTTGTTTTTGATTAAGCTTTTGGACCCACTTGCATGGTGTTTTAGGCTTAACTTCCTACTGCAAAAAGTTCTGATTTTTAGTCCTTAGCATGTTTGTTTAAGGTCACTTTTGTGTTGGGGGTAGTCTACCCTCTCCTAGGCCTTGTTTGGCCTTGTTCTTGTGCCATCTTTTTAAGATATTGGGATCACCTTGTTTTGGCCTTCTCACCACTGAAACTTAGAGGAATTTCAGTGGTGGAAATGGTGTTTTAAGGTCCCAAATAGGAGAGGGTCATCCCCTCTCCTTGTGTTCTTGAATATTTGCTTTATTTGTCTCATGTTTGAGCATGTTTATTAAGCTTATGTTGGCCATATCTTAGCATGTATTTGGGATTATTTCAGCATGGTATACCACTGTTTTGACTTGATTTTGTCACCTTATGCATGCCTCATACACTTGTAGTGTAAATCTTACAAACTAGCTTTGTGTGCCTCATGTTTGAGCATGACTTTCTAGCTTGTTTTGAGTCCATCTCAGCATGTTTTGGTGTTGTTTTTCCATGAAATACCTCTGTTAAGGTTTGGTTTGATAGCCCCTTGCATGCTTTATGCACTTGTAGTGCAATTCCATGAATTAGCCTAATGTGTATCATGCTTTAGACCATCATTCTAACATAATTTTGGCTTAACTTTAAGAAGCTTTTGTCCATGTTTTAGCATGCTCTAGCTCTTATTTGTGTTGTCTTGGTCATGCATGCCATGCTTTGTATAGATATAATGCATTTTAGCTTGTTAGCTTTGTGTATCGGTCTACTAGCATGCATTGCTTGGCCTATTTGAATGATTTGGCATTATTTGCTATGAGATTTCAGTGCATGTTTCATGATCATGCACTCACATCTTTCACTTATTCCATGCTTTGAAGGGTTGGTCCTTTATGCCTTAAACATGAGCCATTGCGTATGCCTTCATGCCTAAGCTTGCGAGCTATCATTTCAGTGGGTTTTTGGGGTTATTTTGCCATGATATAACTCTGATTTTTATTGGTGAAGCCATCCCATGCTTGGTCTTGGTAGGTGTAGTGTAATCCTACCTTTTGTCCTTGCATGATCCATGTTTTTGGCCCTTTATGTTGGCTTGTTTTGGCTTCCTTCCATACATGTTTTAGACTTATTTTGGCATGTTCTAGGACTGTTTTGGGTTGCCTTGGCCATGTGCTTCATGTTTTGCTAGCTTCAAGCTTTGGGCACCGTAGCATGCCTCATTTGTGTTGTTTGGATGATTTGGCATCATTTAACATGATACTTCAGAGCTCATAGCATTGCTATGTTCCCATTTCTTTCACTCTTTAAGTGCCTTTGAGTGTTATGCATTGTTGCCTTGTTTGTGGTCTAGCTTGTATGCTTGCATACCTAGACTTTTGAGCTCCCATCTTAGCATGTTTTGGTCTTTGTTTTGACCTATTTGAGCTCTGCCCATGGTTAGTTCATGCATTTGTGCCATGTGTTGCATGTCCCTTTGTATAGTTCTCTTTGCTAGCTCTAATGCTTAAGGACCTTTGCATGCTATACTTGTATTGTTTGGGTGATTTGGCATCATTTCATACCTTATTTCAGTGCACTTAGTGTTATTACACTTCCACAATTTTCACTCTTTGAGCACTCTTGAGAGTTGTGCTCTTATGCTTGGTCAATGGGCCTTTGCATTGTGCATGCATTTACTTTGTACTTCATGCCTTAGTTTCATCATTATGGTCACTGATTTAGGCATGAATGAGGTCTGTCTATTTTGGTTTAAGTCCATCAAGCACGTTATGTGAATGTTGTTACATTGCATCATGTTGTTGCATGCTTATGTTGCCTTGCATTGTGTATGTATGCATTAGCATTGTTTGCATGTCATTAGCTTTGTTAAGTTGATCATGTCACATAGCATTGTGTATGCTCATGTTACATTGCATTGTATATGCCATGTTATTCTTTGCATTGTGTATGCCATGTAGTTGCATTGCATGTTTGCATGCTTAAGTTGCATTGCATATTGCATGCTTATGTTGCCTTGCATTGTGTATGTATGCATTAGCATTGTTTGCATGTCATTAGCTTTGTTAAGTTGATCATGTCACATAGCATTGTGTATGCTCATGTTACATTGCATTGTATATGTCATGTTATTCTTTGCATTGTGTATGCCATGTAGTTGCATTGCATGTTTGCATGCTTGAGTTGCTTGCATTGTGCTTGGATTAGGTGTTAGTCCGAACACGAGAAACGAGAGACATTTCATACTTGAAGTGATGAAATGTGCCTCAATTCTCGATCACTGACTGTAGACACCCCATTTTTGACCGACCTTAAGACTCAGACGTCATCGATTGAGCGCTCGGTGATTGTGTATGTTGCGCTCATTTCGAGTTTCCGGAATTTCGACTGGGTGCCTTGCCTTTGGGCCTTTGAACTCTTTGTGCTTTGGCTCGGTTTGTGGACCGAACCTTGTTTCTCTTCCCTGGAGGGAGAGAGTGGTCTGGTAGACCATCTCTTTGTGGTTGTAGACCACTTTTCGCGCTTGGAGACTAGTTTCGGTTTTCGGAGCCTTCGGCCGCGCGCCTTGACTCGGGACCACTTAACGTGCTCTGTTTGGCGTGGTTTTTGAACCACACCTTGTTGCCTCTGCCTAGAGGGACACTGTGGCCCGAGAGACCACTTTTGTGGTCGCAGACCACTTGTGATGCCCGTAGACTAGTTTTCGAGGTTTTTGGCCGCGTGCCTTGCCTTCCGAACTTTCGTCTTGCATCTGTTTTGGTTTGTTTTTGGTACAAACCTTGTTGTCCTTGTTTGGAAAGTGGTACAAGGGTGGGAGACTAGTTCTTCCGCTTGGAGACCACTTTTCCTCCCGCCAGCCAGTTTTCTGGTCGGCCAACTGGTTTTCTTGGTCTTTGAGCCACATTTTCTAGTCGGCCACCCCCACCACTAGCTTGTTTTCAGTGTGCTGATCATCTCCCACCATGGCCAACCACTTGTTGTCTTGGGAGACCACTTGTGGTGGTCGGCCGACCACTTTAAGTAGCTAGCCGACCACTTCAAGTGGTCGGCTGCTTTTTGTCACCTTTTTGGAGATATTTTCCTCCAGCTGGCACAGCTAGAGGGCACTGAAACCATCCTCCATACACGTGTATGGAGGGATGGCCTTGGACCCTTAGCTTCTCCAAGAAGCTTGAGCTTTTGTTCTCTAGAAGAGAGAACCTCCTCCTCTCTCCTCTAGGTTCAGAAAAATTGCCTTAAGAGATATATATACACTTTTGTATCTATCTTGCTCTTGTTCTTCATTTTTATGTTCAAAAGTGCTTATTCTTCACACTTTAACACACAAACACACACTTAAACACCATACTCTTGGAGCTGAGATCCTTTGAGGTTGGTTTTGGAGTTCTTGGACTGGTTTGAGCTCAAAGAAGCTGCTGGAGTTGTAGCTTTGAAGGTGGTCTTCAAAGGTGAGCTTTTAACCTTTTAAACCCCCATTTTTGCCTAAGCTTTTAGCCCTACTTGCATGCTGTTTTAAGCTTAACTCTTAACTACAAAAAGTTCTGATTTTGCATGCTTAAGATATGTGTTTAAGGTCACTTTTGTGTTGGGGGTGGTCTACCCCCTCTTAGGCCTTGTTAGGCCTTGTTTTGAGCCATCCCTTTTGGCTCTTGTTCTAGCCTTTGCATGACCTTTCTACCACTGAAATCCAAAGGATTTTCAGTGGTGGAAAGGTGGTTTTGGGGTCCCAAATAGGAGAGGGTCATCCCCTCTCCTTGTGTTTTGATTACTTGCTTCATTTGCCTCATGTTTGAACATGTTTGTTAAGCTTGTGTTGGCTTGTTCTTAGCATGTATTTGGGGTTATTTCAGCATGCCTCAGATATGTTTTGACTTGGTTTGGTCATTTCATACATGCCTTATTGTAATGACCCTCACCACTGTTTACCGAATAACCACTGATTACCGTTAAACTGAACTGATTATGACTGATAGTTGAGCTGGATAAAATACTGAATTGACTGACTGAAAACTGGAACTGGATTGATTGAATATATATATGTTAATTTTCATTTTATCTGTTTGTTATCTGTTTGATTATTTAAATATCTGTTTAGTCTGTTTTGTTTAAACTGGAAATTGAAGGCCTTATCGGCGGCCGAACCGAAAATCGTTTAGTGTTTTATGATCGCCATAATTTATGCGATTTTATGGTATATTTCTTGAAAAACTGATTAGGTATGATTATTAGATTAAATATTGATAAAATGCTAAGTTGGCCTTATTTACTAAATTGCCACCCTTAGTGGACCATTTAGAATATTATATTGAGCCTTATTGCATGTTGATCAAAACATTTCCTCAGCCATTCTCCTTGCCTTTGCCGACTAGAGAGAGAGAGAGTTAAGGGAGAGAGAGGAATTTATCTTGCTTTGGCTTGAGAACTTGAAGAAATTGAAGGGTAGTTGCTAATTGAGTTCATAAACCTTGAATACAAGACTTAGGTAAGGATTTTACCTTCTTAATGTTGTGGTTAAGCTAATTCTTGCATGATTCATGCTTCATTGTAGAGTTAAGTCATGTTTTAAGTTCAAACATGTTGAATTATAGCTCAATTGTTGCATGCATGGCTATATTGTTGCATTTTGAGGTTGATTTCATGGGAATTGGTACATGCATGCCCATATTGTTGTTAAGGACCATGTTTTCATCTTGAACTTGAAGGCATGAGCCCATTTATGCATAAAAAGGAAGCTTTGATTTGATTTAATCACTTGCATGTCATTTTGTAGCATGTTCATGCATGTTCATGAAATTGGGTTTGAAAACGAGGATTAATTGGAACACCCTTGGGCCTTGATTTCTCAAATTGACCTTTGTAACATATTGTTTTATGAGTTTACTTATGTTTTCCAGAAAATTGGCCCAAGAGGATTGAAATTTTAGCATTTAAACTTGATTTTTGAGCTTAGGACTCAAATCTAGAATTTCTAGATTTTGGTCGTCCGCTCGAGCGGGGGAAGTGCCGCTCGAGCGGGGAAATCGAGCTCCCAGCATCTTGCACTGTAGAACAGTCCGCTCGAGCGAGGGATCTAACGCTCGAGCGGGGGACTGGGTGACACGCTCGAGCGGGTATCGAGCGGAGATTTCACCTATCCAGTACTTTTTGGTCCGCTCGAGCGGGAAAGTTGACGCTCGAGCGTGTCCTTTTGTTGCATGTCCGCTTGAGCGAGGAAACCTGCGCTCGAGCGGGGATCTGTTTTTCTGAAAATTTTGTAAAGTGTTCAAAGTGCATCTTTGCATCCTCTTTCCATCCCAGGCATTCCTAGGGCATATTTAAGGCACCTTAAAGAGGATATAGATGTAGAACACACCGAGGCAAATTAGGGATTAAGTTATTATCTTTCCTAACTGTGTAGCTTAGTGTGTGTTCAATCTGTAAACTGTGTAGGGTTGACTTTCCGAGGAGAGACTTTCCGAGGAGACGCTCTAGTTCACTGTAGCCCAGAACTCTGTGAGTAACAATTGTGTAAAGATATGTTCAAATGATTATCTTTCAAATACTGAACTGAACTGTTTACTGAACTGATATTGATTACTGAATGAATGTATGTCCTTTATTTCTGAACTGTACTGTGGCATTGTAAACAAGCCCGTGGGGACCTCGCTACAGCTCGGACTCGATTTGTTGTCACGGTTCTTAATCTTGAACCAAAGAGTCCAAATCCGGCAAATCGATTTGGAAAAACAGATTTTTTGAAAGAAGTGCCAAACATGGAATGCTTTGCCAGATACAGAGTCGCCACCTAAATGTTTTTTTTATGGGAAATTTAGAAAACCCTGACTCGGTGCCAAAGGCCACGTGTCCGTCATCACCAAAGTTGCCTCGGCTCGGGAACTTGGGTACGATTGGGGAAGGTCACTTCGTGAGCACCCCCGCTCGCCCGGTCAAAGACCGGCCTCTACTAACCATGATATCTATTTTTGAAAACAGTGTGTGTTCTTATTCCGGTTATTAGCCTAGGTTACTATGTGATGCTCGCAGCAAACAAGTATAGACTGAGCCGCCTGAATTGGAACAAGACATTTCATGTTTGTTTGTTTGAAAATGGTTTGAAGATGCTACTCGCAGGTAGGCTAAGACGCGGATTTGCCACCCTCAGGTGGGCTTAGAAAACATGATTTTGCCACTATCTAGTGGGCTTTAAAACAAACAGTCAACGCATTGTCCCAATTCAAGTAACACAACCTCCACCCACAGGCATTCAAGGCAGTTATATCACATAAGCAAATAGCCTCATGGTAAGCATGCTATCATGGCAACACTCACACGCATGCAAGGATGCTAAAGCATAAAACTCACCGAGTACTCCGAGCCAAAAACAGAAACCAATTAGAAATCATGCATGATCCTAATTATATAGAAATGCCTAATGCAACACATGCAAAAATGCAACTATAGCAGGCTCGGCTATTCTAAACATAGCATATGGAATGCTACAGCTAACATGTATTCAACTTGGAATTGAAATACAGATGCAGTTTGTATGATGCGCCGAGCCCGGTGCGTGCAAAACAGATGAATGATGCAAACATGCTGTCATACTGTATGCTAATTGAAATATGCCCTATATCTAACCATCATAAGCGGGTAAATAAAAGGGAGAAAGACGTGGGGTTGGAAGACATACATCACACTCACCCACACTTATTACAATTATGCCCTCGCGCAGAGGGTCCGAAAGAATAATACAGTCCGAATAAAAGAATAATACAGTCCGAAATAAACAGTCTGAATAATATACAAATTCCTAATTAATTAACAAATTAAACTAAGAAAGCTATAAACTGGCATGCAAGCCAGGGGCTGCCTCGATTCTGATGAATGATGTATGCTGGACTGCCTTTGTGCGGAAATCCACTGGGATGCCCCGATTAGCCTCTGTTTGCAATGTTCCTCGAAATGCGCGCCCGACTCCGAAAAGTTACTGATTCTTGGTATGCTGCAACGGAGAGCAGGAAAGGGGCATAGCAATGTATTTCACAGATATATATGCATGCCTCGATCCTCGTGCCACCAATCGCGCATCTCGATGCATGATGGCCGAGGAATCGGATTGCACAACTCAATATAAGAAGAATGCAGATGAATGCTACAACAAAACCTAACTCCATCATGGGTAATCCGGAGTGTCAGTGACTTGGGAATTGAGACCCGTTCCGTCACTCGGAGTACGAAACGTGCCTCGTTTCCCGTGCCCGGGCTAACTCCTATCCCGGACACGATGCAATATGCATGATATGCATGAAATGTAGCTAAAATACAATCCCAGCATGCACAATGCTATGAAGATGAGATGCCTCGAAATGCGTGCACACGGGTACGCAAACCGAGGCGATGACCCTAAGGCATGAAATGGCATGAAATGATATACAACGAGACTAAAATGAGATGTCTCGAAATGCGTGCCCACGGGCACGCAAACTGAGAAAATGGCATACGGAATGCAACAGGACTAAAATGAGATATGCGATGCAATATGGGCTTACACCAACATGAGAGAGCCTCGGCCACACTCACACGGGAGGCCGTGAGATGAAAATGAGATGCCTCGAAATGCGTGCACACGGGCACGCAAACCGAGGCAATGGCATACACGATGCAATGAGACTAAAATGACATACAAAATGCAAAAATGGACTTACACTAACATGAATGAGCCTCAGCCACACTCACATAAGAGGCCGTCGGATAAAAATGAAGCGCCTCGAAATGCGCGCACACGGGCGCGCAAACCGAGGCGATGGCCGTAAGGCATGAAATGGCATGGAAATGATATGCAAACATGAAAATGGAATTTCAGCACTCACAAATGATGCAAAACAGTCCCGAAAGGTGGGGAAATGACACCAAATGCCCGGAATGGTCCCGAAATGCAATATTAAACACCTGAAATGGCCTATAGCTATGCAATGCATGCACAATTGGAAAATGACATGAAAAATAGCAGCAAGGAAGCCCCAAAATAGCATTATTTACAGTACAAAACATGGCGAAATAATGAGCATAGATAGGACAACAATAGCATGCAAAAATACGGGCCAAGAGAGGAGTATTGAAGTAAGTGATACATGCGATGCCCAAATGGAAAAGTACCCTTCTACAACACTGAAGAGGGACTAAAAATATGAACATTTATAGTAGATGACATCCCCCAACTCAGTATGCAAACATGCTAAAAATGTCATGCAAGATTGAGGATACATAGGGCTATAACATGAGGCACCCCAAACATTCATCAAACCAGCAAAGACCCTTAATGAAATATGTCAATAAGATCAAAATATGACTCTTTCCAGTTCTGATGATGGCCGAAAACAGAATCTAGATGAGCTTAAACAAGCATGCAAAGATGGGGGTCCAAGATGGATATAGTGACAAGTATAACATGGAGACCCCCAACAAGGTTGATCCCTTCTACAATGTTGTAGAGGGACACAAAATAAGCTTGCTCACAGTTCATGACATGCTCCAAAACAGACTACATGTAGGTCAAACAAATCATGCAATTTTACGGTAAATATGAGAAATTATGAAGAAAGTGCATGATAGAGAGGCCAAACAGGGTTGAGCCCTTCTTCAATGTTGAAGAGGGGCTCAAAATAGGCCCACTCACAGTTTACATTATGCTCGAAAACAGATCACTCATAGGCCAAAGAAATCATGCAAGATTAAGGCATACCAAGGGGTATTGAAACAAGTACAAGATAGTGATCTCAAATAGGGTTGAACCCTTCAACAAACATGTAAAATGGCTCAAAATAATGCCCCTTTCAGTTAGGGTCGGAGCTTAAAACAACAAGACAATAGGTTAGAAGAATGGTGCAAAAAAGAGCTACAAAAGGGGGAAATGGCAACTTACCCTTGTAGACAAGTCTTGGCTACCTTCTTGGACCAAATTTGCTGCCTCTTAGCTGCTGGAAATCAGCTCCAAGTGTTGGAATGGAGTGTGGGGGTCTTGTGCTAGGGGTTGATGTAGAAATGGTGCAAGAAAATGACTTTGGAGCTTGGAAATGGAGAGAAAATGGAAGGTGGAAGGTATGAAACTCTCCCAAAATGTGTCTAACAATGTCCAACCCCCATCCAAGAAGCCAAGCCTCTCCTTTATAGAGGAGAGGCATCAAAAATATCTCCAAGACCTCTCTAATCCTCCATACACGTGTATGGAGGATGGTCCAATTGGAAATCAGCTGGCACAGCTGGAATACACTGAGGGAGAGGAAAATGGCCGGCTAGAAAAGAAAAAGTCACTTTTTTGGTAAGTGGCCGGCCGGCTGGAAAAGGTGGCCGACCGGCCAGTCAATAGGAGAAAAATGGCCGGCCACCCCCTAGGATGAAGCCCCAGAAGTTAGCTTTCCAATGCCGCAAACCTTGCATTAAAATTCCTCCTGTAGAAAAAGTTATGCCAGTTTTCGTAAAGCCGCGCAGATTTTTCTCCTTCCCGGATCCACTTTCAAAGAGGTTTCAAAATGGACAAAAGAATTACTGGCCGGCCATGTGTTTTTAGGGTCCTCCCATGTGTGTACAACACAATATGTGGTTTTGGCTCGAAGAAAATGGCCCTAGGGTGTTCAACATTAGCCCGGAAGCGAGAAAAACGGGCGCTGGGGGGGCGCCGGAAGAGCATAACAGGTTGCTGAGACAATTGCTAGCCTCCCACCCTCCAGTGACCTTCTTATGATAAACAGAGGTACCTGCCAAAAATGAACAAAAACCGATGCAAAACGAATGCTCGGGGACCAAAACACGCAGTTCGGGGTCCCGAAAACCGGCCGTTAAGCACTGAAAGTGGTGTTTGGCCACGAAGTGGGTATCTAAGACCCCAGTGTCCCTTGAAAGGGGGTAAATGAGATGTATGCCAAAAACCGGAGGAATCGGAGATGGTTGGGTGGTCCCGAACCGAGGCACACGGCTGACGGCTCCGAAAACCGGGAACGGGCTCCGAAATGGGCAAAATGGCCTACGGCCATTGAGAGATGGTCTACTAGACCTCTCCCTCCCCTCAGGAAAGAAAACAGAGAAAATCGAGTCCGGTTCGCAAACCGAGGCAAGGCATAGAAGAGAGTTCGGAAGTCCGGAGGCAGGGCGCACGGCCGCGACTCTGAGACTTCTGAACGAGCACAATATGCAACATCACCGAGCGCTCAATCGGTGACGTCTGAGCCTTAAGGTCGGTCAAAAATGGGGTGTCTACAGGCATCCTTAGCACCTACTGTGTACTGTTACTGTTACAGAGATCTCCGTCGGTTCCCTCGTGGAACCACTACTGTTTACTGACTGATGGCCATCATTACTGTTCGGTCTTTGAGACCTACTGTTACTGTTATGCTAAAGGATGTACCACATATGACTGCTTACTGTACTGAACAACTGTTATACTGATTGAAATGAACTGTTTTCATTACTGTAAGGACATTCATTCTAAACCTCTTTACGCTTTATGTTATTCACTGGGCTTTAGCTCATTGCTCATATATATATGTAGGTGTATAGGCACCGGATCAAAGTTAGAAGCGTCGGGGTAGATTCCCAGTTTTGTCAAGCTAGCCTACGTGCCTCACTGCGAGGTTCCAAGCCTATCATGCTAAGGCTTAGGGGTGTTTTAGCATTCCCCCTTCTGTACTGTCTCACTGTTTTGTATAGACTGTTATTTGCTTTACTGTACTGTTATCAAGGGATCAGGTCCCTGCACTGAGTGACTGTAAATATTGGTATAGACTGTACTGTTTGACTGCATGAATGTATGAAAAATCTTTTTGGCATACAGACTGTCACAGCTCATTGGACATTATTCATTTACTGTATTGGCTTCCGCCAGGCCCTGTACTCTGTTTTACTGCATTACTGTTAAGCAGGCCTTCGGTAATCTCGGATTACTGGCCGGTTAGGGTACTAAACCCATAGGGCCGGGTTTGGGTCGTGACACTTATACACTTGTAGTGTATTCCTCATAAACTAGTCATGTATGCTTCATGAAGTAGCATGTCATTCTAGCTTATTTTGAGTCCATTTTAGCATGTTTTTAGTGTTTTTTTGCCATGCCTTAGGTCTGTTTTGGTTTGGTTTGATGGCCCTATGCATGCTCCATGCACTTGTAGTGCAATTCTATGAACTAGCCTAATGTGTGCCATGCTTTAGACTATCATTCTAGCATGTTTTTGGCTTAACTTTGAGAAGCTTTTGTCCATGTTTTAGCATGCTTTAGCTCGATTTGTGTTGTTTTGTCATGCATGACTTGCTTGTATAGCTATAATGCATTCTAGCTTGTTAGCTTTGTGTATCAAGTCCACTAGCATGCATTGCTTGGCCTATTTGAATGATTTGGCATCATTTCATATGTGATTTCAGTGTATATTTCATGGTCGCATTCACATCTTTTACTTATTCAATGCGTTGGAGGGTTTGCCTTTTTATGCCTTAACATGAACCATTGCGTATGCCTTCATGCCTAAGCTTGCGAGCTATCATTTCAATGTGTTTTTGGGGTTATTTTGCCATGATATAACTCTAATTTTTGTTGGCAAAGCCATCTCATGCTTGGTCTTGATAGGTGTAGTGTAATCCACCTTATTTGCCTTGTATGCATCATGTCTTATGCCCTTCAAGCTAGCATATTTTGGCTTCCTTCTATGCATGTTTTAGGCATTTTGACATGCTCTAGGACTGTTTTGGGTTGCCCTTGCCATATGCTTCATGTGTTTGCATAGCTATATTGTAAATGCCTATGGTAGTTTCAAGCTTTGAGCTTCATAGCATGCTTTATTTGTGTTGTGTACATGATTTAGCATCACTTACCCTGATATTTCAGAGCATATAGCATTTCCATGTTCCCACTTCATTCACCCTTTGAGTGCCTCTAAGGGTTGAGCATTTTGCCTTGTTTATGGCCTAGCTTGTTGCTTGCATGCCTAGACCTTTGGGCCCCCATCTCAGCATGTTTTGGTCTTGTTTAGACTAATTAAGCTCTGTCCATGATTGGTTCAATCATTTGTGCCATGTTTGCATGCCCCTTGTGTAGTCCCTTTAATGGCTTTGTGCCTTAGGCCTTCTTGCATGCTTTACTTGTGTTGTTTGAATGATTTGGCATCATTTCACACTTGATTTCAGAGCCTTTAGTGTTGTCACACTTCCATGTTTATCGCTTCTTCATCATGCTTGAGAGTTGTGTTCTTAGGCCTAGTCGATAGGGCATTGCATTGAGCATGCTTGTTTTGATCTTCATGCCTTAGTTTCATCATTATGGCCACTGATTTGGGCATGACTGAGGTCTGTCCGTTTTGGTTTAAGTCCATTGAGCATGTTGGTTTTCATGTTGTTCACATTGTGCATGCCTATGTTATATTGCATTGAGTATGCTATATTGTTCATTGCATTGAGTATGCCATCTTCATGACATTGTGCATGCCATGTTGTTTGCATTGTGTATGCCATGTCGTTCTTAGTATTGTGCATTGTGCATGCCATTAGCCTTGTTAGGTTGTTCATGTTGCATTGCATATTTGCATGCTTAAGTTGCATTGTTGTTGTTGCATTTTGTTTGGAATAAGTGTTAGTCCAAACACAAGGAACGAGGGACGTTTCATATTTGAAGTGATGAAACGTGCCTCAATTCTTGGTTACCGACGCTCTTGATCTATCATGATAGAGTTCTAGGCCTTATGTGTTTATTTGTGCATTTATTTCATATTGAATTGTGCAACTTCGCCTCTCGGCCATCATGCATCGAGATGTGTGATTGGTGGCCCGAGGGTCGAGACTACACTCCTTTGAGCTTATGAAATGATGGGGAGGGTGGTTGTGCACACATATCTTGCAAATACTTTGCCATGCCCTTTCTTGCTCTCTGTTGTAGCAAACTGGAGTCTGGCAGCAACAACTGGTCGGCCAGCCAGAAAAACTAGCTGGCCGACCACTTTTTCTGGTTTTCAACAAAGAAAAGTGGTCGACAGGTGGCCTCTCCCATCAACAACTGGTCGACCACCCTTCCATAGGTTCCCATGGTGGAGTAGAAGCTTTCTGGAGCTTGGTGCAAAGTTTTGAGAACAAATGAAAACAGAGGCAAGTTGGGGCATCACGACAGATTTCCAAACGAGGCGACCGGGCATGCATGCACTCTTCTCCCCCTGGAGGCCTCATTGCTTTATTGTTTTACTTAGCTAATTTGCTTAGCTAGTTTATGTTTTGGTTTGTACCTAATAGTTAATGCGTTTAACTATTCAATTTGTGTTGTAATAGCTTAGTTAGTTAACTAGGATTAGTTAATTAGCTTGATCTGTAATAATTAGTTTAATTAGCTTAGATTAGCTAGTTAGCTTCTTATTCAGACCCTCCGTCGAGAGGGCCAACTGTTGTAATAAGCGTGCGCGTGTGTGATGCATGTCTTCCAACCCCTATTTCTTTCTCCCTTTTACTTAACCACTTACAATGGTTAGTTTTCGGGCATATTTCAATTAGCATACCTTATGCTTGCATGCGTGCATCCATTTATCTGTTTTGCATGCTCCGGGCTCGGCGTATCATACTAACTGCATTGCATTTCAATTCCAATTTGAATACATGTACCAAGTTGCATTTCACATGCCATTCTTAGAATAGCCGAGCCTAGCTAAGTTGCATTTTTGCATGTGTTGCATTAGCCATCTTAACATGAACTAGGATCATGCATGATTTCTAACTAGTTCTTTGTTTTGGCTCGGAGTACACTGTGAGTGTTTACGCTTTAGCATACTGCATGTGTGTTAATGTTTCCATGAAAGCATGCTTGCCATGAGGCTAACTGCTTATTTGATATAACTGCCTGAATGCCTGTGGGTGAAGGTTGGATTCCTTGAATTGGAACAGTTCATTGAAATCCCCGATTTAGCCTACTTGCGAGTAGCAAACTTCAAACTGTTTTCTAAAATGAACATGCAATGTTTTGTTCCAACTTAGGCGATCTAGTCTATACTTGTATGCTGCGCGCATCACATAGTAATTCTAGGTTAACAACTGGAATAAAAACACATATGTTTTCAAAAACAAAATATCATGCTTAGTACAAGCCGATCTTTTGATCGGCGAGCGGGGGTGCTCACTGCATGACCTTCCTCTCGTACCCAAGTTCCCGAGCCGAGGCAACTTTGGTGATGACGGACACGTGGCCTTAGGCACGAGTCAGGGTTTCCTAAATTTCCTCCAAAATAAAATATTTAGGTGGCGACTCTGTATCTGGCAAAGCAGTCCATGTTTGACACTTCTTTCTAAAAATCAATTTTCCAAAAACGATTTACCGGATTTGGACTCTTTGGAGATTAGATTTAGAACCGTGACATTGAGTCCGAACTGTAGTAGCTAGAGAACAAAACGGATTCGCGCCCTCGCGCGCAGAGCTCGCAGAGTTCTTGGGGCATGTCTACAGTTTCTGGCGACTCTGCTAGGGACTTAGAGAACTTGACTCGAACTCATGATATCTTGTTTTGATTACACTTACGTGTCTCTTTGCATTGCATTTGCATTGGTGCGCCTAGGACACCGTGTTTACAGTATGCTATTCCTGAACGGTTTGCTGGAGGCTTGCTTTGAGAAGCGTGCCATAAGGCTGACCGGTTGCGAGCTCTGCCACGACGGGAACACAAACCTCGGTTTTTACTGAGGCACCCTCTTTGACCATTCGACTTAGTACATATCGGAATCCATAGTGACCATTCCAAACTAGGACAGGTTGCTTACCCGATTGTAGGTTGTTTCGAAACCGTGTGTGCGTAGTGAAACCCTAGCTCCTGACAAAATAGGGTAGGGAAACCCTACCCCCAACATAGGGGTGTTTTGGCTCTCATTTGCTTGCTATGTGCTTTTAGAGTGTGCCTCTACAGGGAAAATGCATGTATCAGTTTGCAAGTCTGGGTATCAGGTCCAAGGGCATCAATATTTTGGGAATCAGTTCTACCTGAGGGTATCAGTTTACAGGCTGAATTTTGGACAGAGTTCAGTAGAGAGTACAGTTATTCAGCTATGCTCGTATCTGTTCCAGTGAAATTGGGCTGAGATGTTGCTTGTTTTGTCTTTTGCAAGGGTAGCTTTGGAACCATAGCTTCAGAAGGCTCCAATATCCCCCGAGTACATTGGACTTGTGCTGATAGACTTTGTCAAGTCAGAGATTCAGTTCAGAGCAGCCAGTGTTTTCCTTCGCTGAGGCAAGGCAGAGAAAGGCTAGTCAAGGCTCACCGGTTCATCTGATCCGTTAGTTACCAGTCACATCACCTCTGTTCAATTCAGCAGACTCATGATGACGCAGAGTTCAGAAGAAATTGTGATCATGGTAGCGGCATTAAACCAGGGAATCACCATACAGGGTGAGACCAACGCTGAAATGCAACGCCCATCTGGGGTGCCTATCACACATCCAGTCTTGGAACCCCAATCATTTCAAACCCGTGAGCCCACTACTTTTGAGCTGATGGGAATGATCGGCGATCTTCAGAGAACTGTAGCTGATCTAGCCTTTGGACTATCGGCTCCACCATCGACCACATCACATGCCGAAAATTTCATACCAGAAGACTCCCCACTCCTGGGGCGCAATTGTAATTGAAATCAGCCAACCTGAAGCCACCCCAGTTTGGGCAATGACATGTTAACAACAACAGGGCTTCGCTCTGATGTAGCAACCCAAACCTTTGACCAAGCTGAGGTGAGTGGAAAGAACAAGGTAGGGACAAGCATTGATCCCTATGAACACCTTCTGTGGGTTGTTGAGGCTTTGAAAGCCGAAGGACTAAACAAACAACAAGTGCTCGCAGTTGTTGCAAAAACTGTGGAGGACACTTTCTCCACTCAGAATGAGAGTAGTTTAAATCAAGGGGAAAACTGGGAGAAGGGCCATTGTACCAGAAACGATCCTTTGAGCTCTAAGTTTACACCCGGAAGAGATCAGAAAACCAAGCCAGCACCTGCTGACCCCTTTGCTGGTGTACCCAGCAAAAATCCACAAACCTCGAAGTATCTGCCCCGAGGTCGCAGGGTCTTCCATGCCCTTTATATGCCTTTGTCCAAGGCTCTTCAAATCCTTGTTGAAAAGGGCCATCTCAAACCCCTCGAGCCTCAGCCTCTCCCTAGTCGTCTTCCACCCGGTCATGATACTACCCAGTACTGTGCCTACCATCAACAAACTGGTCATAGCACCGACAATTGCTTCCATCTTTGCCACGAAGTACAGGATTTGTTTGACAACGAAGTCATCATTCCACCAAGCTCAGCGAAGTCTATCGTCATCGGATCAGTGAACTTGGGAGATAGTATGATGTGATCAGGGAATGAACCACTTGCGGGCGGCACTCAATATTACTCCAGATATGGCGTATGGCATGCACTATTTTGAGCATTTGCGAATGCTAGTTTTTGTGCTTTCTGACTTGGATATTGAGTCATTTTATTATGTTGCTCAGAGTCTGTCGCATTGTATATAGTCAGTCTTTTTGTACTGAGTCAGTCAGGTCTATCTTGTTGTATCGAGTCAGTCCTGTTTTGTAGGAGTCAAGTGGTTTTAGGGGTGTTACCTCGGATATCACTTGCTTGTTTTGTGTTTGTCTTTTACACTCTTTTGAGTCTGTTTCTGCTGTGGAGCCAGTTATGCCAGAAGTTATGAATGAAACAGCAATGATTTTCGCACTCTTGTGTTTGCTTTTGCCTTGTGCCAGTTGTGCCAGAAAGTTTGAATAAAATGGCAATGCTTTTCACCTGTCTTTTCTGTGCCTTGAAGTCATTGCATTTGACCTGAGTTTTTCAAAACTTTTTGAATATTGTGATGAAAACAAAGAGGAAGAAATTTCTCGGGATTGTAAAAATTTGGTCAACTGAGAGAAAAAGAGGCATGCTAAGCCCATAATGAATAAGATCATGCTTGTTAGTGTGAATATTGGACAAGGATCCTGGCTTGATCTAGATTGGTTCTACATTGTCTTCCGCGCGAGCGACTAGTCGCTTTCTTAAAAGATTTCAAAAAAATATTTGCGCGGTCCTGCGAAGACCTGTGTGGAATCGCTCTTGAGATTGTGTAGCCTAGGATCGCTCTCAGCCTCGAGACTCGACCCCCTTTTTTTTACTTTCAAACCTTGAACTTGGATTCAGAATGTTCAAAGGTCAATCATGATGTGAGACCTGTGTGGCCACATTTGAAGCAACCCATGAATTAGTGGCAACAAAGTCAGATCAACAAGGTTAGACGTCGTCAAAGGAAGCTTGCGAAGCTAGACAAGAAGCACCCCTCAGACTAGGGGCAAAAATGTCCGATGTGCTCGAAGAGCCAAAGATGGATCATTCTGTAAACCAATGAAGACTGGCAAGAATGCCAAATCCCAGAAGGGAGGAAAGAAGAAAGTATTGCTAAAGGACAATTGAGCTCCTATCCACAACACTGGGGGCAATTCAGCCCCCTATTGGATAGACTCCTACATCATCAGCGAACAACAGCCACTCTCCTGGATTTAGATGGCTTCGAGATCTTAAAACCATTTGACATGGACTAGCTACACTTTTACCCTTGAGAGGCTCGCTGGGCTGAAAACCCGAAAGGGCGACCCAGGCAAAAGTTAGAGTAAGAAAAAGAAGAAAAAGAACAAAAAAGAAAAAATGCAAAGAATGAAAAAAGAAAAAAGAGAAGAAACGAAAAGAAAAGATAAAAAAGAATGACAAGATGAAAAAAGAAATGAAAAGAATTGAAAAGAAAAGAAAAACACAGCTCGCAAGGTTGAAAACCCGGAAGGGCGGCCTTAGCAAAAGTTAGAGCGCAAAAGGAGAGGTTAATACCTGAGTGTACCTTAACCCCAAACTACGTAAGGCTTAATTCCCATGTTTGGGATACGTAGGCAACTTCATTCTGAAGTCCAGCCATAAACGCTTCCAAATCGACTGTGTCCATGTAATGGTTCTGATCATCGTTGTCTTCTTTGTATCCGAGAGTTCGGTTGTGATCGTCACCTTGAGACTGGTTACAGTGTGCTGTAGTACTATTCAAACAAGTGGCAACTTTCCGTTGCCATTCAGTGTGCTGCGGTGCTATTCAAACAAGGGGCAACTTTCCGTTGCCATGCAGTGCCATTTAGGCAAGGGGCAATTTTCCTTTGTTTTGGATTTGAGGTTGTACATCTCAAGAGTAAATTCCGTGTTGGTCGAGCAGTAGTCATTTTTGCAAAAATAGTTTTTGAGAATTTTTAATTGAGGTTGACTAATTGTCTCGAAAATTTATTCCATTCTTTCAAAAACTGGAGCATTTCTTGGACCCAAAAAAAGAAAATTTTCAGTGCTCATAGCTTGACTTGCATGATTTCAAATCAGAAAATCGAACAAGCATGTTAATCTAACTCTCATATTGATCAAAATTGTTTTAGAAAGCCAAAACAAAAAATGGTCAAAATGATAAACTAGGGGCACAGTTGAGTCAGGCTTCCTATCTTTGCCCCATTATCAACGTACTTGCCAGAAAGGGCACTCTAGCCTGCCAGAAAAGGGCACAACTGAAGTTAACAACAAAGGGCTGAGAGCTCTCACATCCTCCAAGCAACGAGGTATCAATCCAAGTGCGGAGCACGAACTGGAATGGATCAGGATATTCTACTCCCTCATTTGAATAGATCTGATCACGTCCAAACTCCCCAGCAGAGCATCGTTAACCGATGCTGCAGATTTGCTACATACCCAGTTGTAGCGCAACCCCTCTGTAATAACCCCGACCCGTAATTAGCTACTAATCAGTGATTAAAGATGCTAATTGAGTGGATCAAATGAATTATGGGATTAATATGTAAATTGCATGATATTTGGCCTTCTATCTGTTACTTATAAAATATCTATTTGGAATTCCACTTTAATATGTAATTGAAAGCCTTATCGGCATCCGAAACCGAAATTGGCTACACTGATATGTTATTGGAATTTTGAGAACCATATGGCAAGTTGTAGACACCCCATTTTTGACCGTCCTCAAGACTTGGACGTCACCGTTTGAACACTCGGTGATCATCCATGTTTGTGTTCGTTTGGAGCTCCCGGAGGTCTCGGCTACGCGCCCTGTCTCAGGATCTCCGAACTTGACCGTTTTGTGTCTGGTTTTGCACCAAACACTTGTGTTTTGCCTTGGAGGGGCAGGGAATGCCTTGTGAGGCCTCCCCACACACCACCGGCAGTGGCTAGAGGCCACCGGCTAGTTTTTGTTGCCACCGGTAATGTATGTGGCCGGTCGGCACTCTTTGTTGCCGGTCGGCAGTCATTTTTGTCAAAATGACATTTTTGGCTAGCCGACTACTGTTCATCTGCTTTTGCAATATTTTAAGGACAGCTGTGTGACATTTGGTTCCCTCCATACACGTGTATGGAGGGATGCTCTCCTTGTAAGCTTGTTGTATAAGCTTTACAAGTTGGTTGCCTATAAGAGAAGGGTCTCCTCTCTTGGCATGGGGTTAGAGATTTTTGGAGAGAAAAACACAGAGAGAAGCTCTGGTTTTAGGGTTAGGGTGATACATATCTCCTATATCTCTTTTTCTCTCTTTATGTTCTAGGTGTTTTAGTTCATATTATTGCACACAAAACACCTAGTGCTTCACCTTCCTTTGGCTACTGAGGTTCTAAGGCTTGTCCTTGCTTTTTTGACTGGATTGAAGCTTAAGGAGGTAACAAGATCACCATTGTTGAAGAAAGGCTTCAAGGGTAAGAAACTAGTTCTTTTTACCCATTTTTGTATCCTATTTCTACCTATCTTAGAGCTGTTTTGTGTTTAGTGTATAACATAAAAAAGTTCTGTTTTTAGGCCCTCTTGATTGTTTGTTAAGAGTGTTTTGTGGTTTGGGTGGTTTGACCACCCTTAGGCCTTGAAAGGCCCCTTTTTTTGTGCTTTTTGTGCAAGTTTCGAGACTTTGGTGTTGGGCCTCTTCACCACTGAAATCTTGAGGGATTTCAGTGGTGAAGATGGTGCCTTGAAGTCTCAAAAAGGGGAGGGCCACCCCCTCTCCTTGTTGTCCTTGAAAGGGCCCTTTTGGCCTCTTGGGGAGCATCTAGCTTAGGCTCTTGTTGATCATGCCATGGCTGTATTTTATGCTTATATTGCCATGATATAACTTTGTATTAAGTTAGTTTTGGTACACCATGCATGCCTTGCATACCAACCTTGTAATGCCTTGTTGTTGCCTTAATATGCCTTGGGTTGTAAACCATTATTCTAGCATGTTTTAGGCTTAGTCTTGTGAAGCTTTTGTGCTTGTTTTTCCATGTATGAGGTCTGCCCTAGGTTGTTTGGGTCGACCCTAGCATGCATTGTGTAGCCCCTTTGTATATTTGGGCTTGTTGGCCTTAAATGCATAAGTGTATACATGCATTGCTTGCATTATTTCAGTGGTTTGGAATCACTTAGCATGAAATTTCAGTCCATTCAACATGTTTGCATACTTGCCTTAGAGGCTTCTTTGTTGCTTTAAAAGCTTGGGTTGTATGCTACATGTTTTAGCCATTATGCATGCTATTGAATTTGAGCCACTTAGATGCCATCTAAGAGTCCCCTTTGCATGCTTAAGGACTGCCTTGAACTTGTTTTAAGCCTTCTTGGCCTTATGAGGCTTGGTTGGCTTAGCCATGGTTTAGGCCTCCTTGACTTGCTTCAAGTGCTTGGACCATGCTTGCATGCTTATGCTTGTCTCATTTGAGTTGGTTTGGCACCACATTTTGACATGATTTTCAGAGCTAATATCGCATGCTAATTGTCCATCATAGCCTCTTTTAAGTGTGCTTGAAAGTTGCTAGTTTAATGTTTAAGCTTTAGACCACTATATGTGCACATGTGCATGTGTGTTTAGCCTCCATTTTTGGGCATTTTGGCCACTGTTTTAGGCCTATTTAGAGCCGCCTAAATCATGTTTAAGTCCACCTTTTCATTAGCTTGCATGCCTAGGTTGCATTGCATCTTGCATGCATGCCTTGTTCCTTGATTTGGTGATAGGAATTGGGCCTTGTTTTGTTTGATTGGTTTGCATTTCATTTGACATGAAAGTGCACACTTGATTCTTTAGGCCATCATGCATGGAAATGCGTGATTGGTGGCCCGAGAATCGAGGCACATACCCCTTTGAGTCAAACATGATAGGGGGCATGATTGGTGCATACATTGTTTGAATTGTATTGCCATGCAAGTTTTGCCCTCTGCTGCTGTGAGTTGCAGGTTCTGCAGGCATTGTTTGCCGACCGGCAACATTTTTGCCGGCCGGCAGTAAGTCATCAGCCGATGGATTCATTTTGTGCCGATGGCCACATCCTATTGCCGGTGGTAATTCTACTCAGCCGGTGGTATCCCCAGTGTCCTGAGAGGCATTCCTGAGACTTTGGCAGTTTTCAGAGGAGCAAAGCAGGGAAAACAGAGGCAGACTATGCATGGCAGTGCGATTCCGAGCAAGTCCCGAGCATGCGCTGCATCTGACCCGCTTCCCGAGGGCTTTACTGTTTTAATTAGATTAATTAATTTGTTTAGTTAATTTAATTGATGTAATATTTAATTAGCTTGCGTAGTTAATTAATTTGTATTTTTTGGTCCCTCCGGCGAGGGCAAATCTGTAATAAGTGTGGGTGAGTGGTGTGCATGTCTTCCAACCCCCACTTCTTTCTTCCCTTTTATTTACCTGCTTACGATGGTAGATTAGGGCATTTATTAGCATACCTTATGCAATGCATGCGTGCATCCATGCATTTGTTTACATGCACCGGGCTCGGTACATCATACAAACTGCATTGTATTTCAATTCCAAATTGAATACGTTATTGTAGCATTTCACATGCCATTTTAGGGTTAGCCGAGCCTATCCTAATCACATTTGCTGTGTTGCATTAGTCACTTAACATGAACTAGGACATGCATGTTTGCTAACTAGTTTATTGTTTTGGCACGGAGTACAATGTAAGTATTTATGCTTTAGCATATCGCATGCGTGTGAATGCTAACGTGACAGTATGCTTACCATGTGGCTAAATGCTTATATGAGATAAACTGCCTGAATGCCTGTGGGTGGAGGTTGGATTGTTTGAGTTGGAAAAACTCGTTGAAATCCGTGTTTTAGCCTACTTGCGAGTAGCAAATTCCAAAGCACTTTCAAAACAAACGGATATGCAATGCTTGTTTCCAAATTAGGCAATCTAGTCTATACTTGTTTGCTGCGCGCATAACATAGTAATTCTAGGCTAATAACCGGAATAAGAACACATAACGTTTTCAAAAACGGATATCATGGTTAGTAGAGGCCGGTCTTCGGACCGGGCGAAAGGGGGTGCTCATAGCTGACCTTCCCCGATCGTACCCAAGCTCCCGAGCCAAGACAACTTTGGTGATGACGGACACGTGGCCTTCGGCACCGAGTCAGGGTTTCCTAAATTTCCCATTTTAAAAAATATTTAGGTGGCGACTCTGTATCTGGCAAAGCAGTCCATGTTTGGCACTTCTTTTCAAAATCTGTTTTTCTCAAAACGATTTGCCAGAGTTGGACTCTTTGGTTCAGATTAAGAACCGACACAAAGAGTCCGAACTGTAAGTGAGGTCCCTCGCGCTGTTACAGTTTCTGGCGACTCTGCTGGGGATTTTAGAGAGCTTGACTCGAACTCGTGATATCCTGTTTTGATTTCATTTATGTGTTTCTTTGCATTGCATGTGCATTGGTGCGCCTAGGACACCGTGTTGGCCATCTGCATTCCTGACGGTTTGCCGGAGGCTTGTCTTGTCAAGGCATGACCATAAGGCTGACCGGTTTGCTCTGCCAGTATGGGAACACAAACCCCGGTTTCACCGGGGCACCTTCTTTTGACCATTCGACCTAGTGCATATTCGGAATCCATAGTGACCATTCCAAACTAGGACAGGTTGCTTACCCGATATAGGTTGTTTGAAACCGCTGTGCGTAGTGAAACCCTAGCTCCTGACAAAATAGGACAGGGAAACCCTACCCCAACATAGGGGTGTTTTGGCTCTCTTTACTTGCTATATGCTTTTGGAGTGTATCTCTGCAGGGAACGCATATATCAGTTTGCAAGTTTGAGCATCAGGCCCGAGGGCACCAGTATCAGTGTTGTTGAGAATCAGTTATGTCTGCGGGTATCAGTTCAGTTTTGAACAGTGATTCTGGGGAACAGTGATCAGTAGTAGAGTGCAGTTGATCGGCTACACCCGTGTTTGATCTGTTTGGGGCTGAAATACTGCTTGTTTTCCGTTTCAGTTCAGAGATTCAGAAGTTGATCCAGAACAGCTAGTGTCTTCTCCTTGCTGAGGCAGGACTTAGCATGACGCAGAATTCAGAAGAGATCGTGGTCATGACGGCCGCGTTGGATCAAGGAATCACCCTACACAGTGAGACTACTGTTGATATGCCGCATCCACCCAGATCGCCGGTGCACACCCAGTTTGGGCCCCTCACTATATCAGGCTCGCGAGCCTACTACATTTGAACTAATGGGAATGATAGGTGATCTTCAAAGATCCGTGGCGGATCTCGCCTATGGAATGTCAGCTTCACCGCCAGCCGCACCGTATGCCGGAGCTTTGTACCCCAGGAGCCCCCGCTGTTGGGCGAATGTTATTGAACTCAGTCAACCGGAGATGGCCTCCAGTTATAACAATGACATGTCAACGTCAACCAAACCCTAGATCAGGCTGAGGCCAGAGAAAGGCAAGATGAAGGCAGATGCCGACCCTATCGAACAACTGCTGTGGGCAGTAGAGGCTTTGAAAGCCGGGGATGAACAAGCAACAGATATCTGCAGTTGTGACAAAAGCTGTGGAGGACGCTTTCCCCACTCCGCCTGAGGGCAGTTCCAGTCAATCAGAGAACCGGGATAGGCCCCGTCATGCCAAAACAGTTCTTCCCCTCCCAACCCTGCATCCGGAAAGGATCAGAAATCCAAGGCCGCACCCGCCGATCCGTTCGCTAGTGCATCTAGCAAGAGTGCTCAGGCTCCAAAGTACCTGCCCCGAGGGCGCAGGGTCTTCCATGCTCTCTACATGCCATTGTCCAAGGCACTTCAATGCCGAGAGGGCATCTTAAACCCCTGGAGCCCGCCCCTCCCGAAGAATCTCCCTGCTACACATGATCCTGCTCAGTACTGTGCGTACCACCAGCAGACAGGCCACCCTACCGACAATTGCTTCCGCCTCCGTCATGAGGTGCAGGATTTGATTGACAACGAGGTTATCCTCCCCCCACCTCAGCAAGTCCGTCACCACCCAGTTGTTGGATTTTGAGGACACAGATACTGCGAGTATGTAATCAGAAGTGAACCGCCTGCGGGCATGTATTTTTGGATGTGGCGTTGGCACGCATTTTTGATTTTTGTACACTGTTAAATTCTGACTTGGGTGTCGAGTCAGTCTTTTGTTTTGAGTCTGTCTCTTGTTTGAGTCAGTCTTTTTGCTTACAGGGTCTGTCTTGTTGTAATGAGTCAGTCCCTCTTGTATAGAATACCAGGTGATTCGGGGTTGTTGCCTCAAACACCGTTTTGTCTGTAATTACCTTTTGTTTTTGAGTCTGTCTCTGCCGAGGAGCCAGTTATACCAACAAATCTGAATGAAACAGCTGTGGCTATCATTTCTTGCTTTTAGAGTAGCCGTGCCAGAGGATGTGAATGGAACGACAGTACACCTACTCTCTTGTGCCTTAAACATCGTTGTAATGACCTAAGCTTTTCATAAAAACCCTTTTCGAACACTGCGGTGATAAAAACGAAGAGGAAGGAATTCCTCGGGTTTTGTAAAATTTTGATCATTTTGAGAGAAAGAGAGGCATGCTAAGCTTTTAATGAATGAAATCATGCTTGTCGGCGTGAGTACTGAGAAGGATCCTGGTTTGATCCAGACTGGTTCCACACTATCTTCAGCGCGAGCGATTTGTCGCTTTCTTAAAAACTTTCAAAAAAAAATGTTTTGCGCAGTCTTGAAGACCTGTGTGGAATCGCTCTTGAGATTGTGCAGCCCAGGATCGCTCTCAGCCTCAAGATTCAATTTATCTGTTGCAAACTGGAATCCGTTCAAAACGTTCAACAGTGCCATGAAACGCCTGTGTGGCCCATTTTGAGGCAGCCCTCGAGCAAGAGGCATCAAAGTCAGATCAAGGAGATCAGATCCCACCGGCAAGGCTCGTGAAGCAACCGTGATGGACTTTTCTGCAAATCAACAAACAGTCATTCTCCTGGACACAGAGAGGCTTCAATCTCAAAACCATTTGGCATGGGCTTGCTACACTTTTACCCTTTGAGAGGCTCGCTGGGCCGAAAACCCGGAAGGGCGACCCAGGCAAAAGTTAGAGCAAAGAAAAAAGAAAAAAAAGAAAAAAAAAAAAAAAGAAGAAAAAGAAAAAGAAAAAAAAAAAAAAATAGCAAAAGAAAAAAAAATGAAAATGCAAAAGAAAAGAAAAGAAAAGAAAAGAAAAAGAAAAAGAAAAACATAGCTCGCAAGGTCGAAAACCCGCATTGGGCACCTTGGCAAAAGTTAGAGCCTAAACAGTGAAGGTTAAAATACCCGAGTGTACCTTAACCGGAACTACGTAAGGCTTGATTCCCATGTTTGGGATACGTAGGCAACTTCATCTTGAAGTCCAGCCCCCAACGCTTCCATAGCGTCTCAGTCCATGTCATGGTTTTGATCACTGTGCCTCCGAATCCGATGTCTTCGACAGCAACCTGGAACTACGTGATTAACTTCCTCTTGAAGTCCAACCACCAACACCTTCCAGGTGACTGTGTCCATATATTGATTCAAACCGTCTTCGTCTCCTCGGAGTCGTCGTCACTCAAAGGACTGGCTTACAGCATGCCGCGGCATCATCCAAACAAGGGGCAACTTTCCGTTGCCAGCCATAGTGCCATAAGTTGCCCTGAGTTGCCGTCCAAACCAGGGGCAACTTTCCGTTGCCTTATCCCCCTTTAAGCAGGGGCAATTTCCATTGCCTCCGATCCGAGGTTGCGCATCTCGAGGGTAAGTTCCGTGCTCGTTGAGCATTGACTGTTTGCAAAAATAGTTTTTGAAAATTTTTACTGAAGTTGACTATTTTCTCGAAAACTATTTCATTTTCCAAAATTGGACCATATTTGGACCCAAAAAGGAGAATTTTCAGTGCTCACAGCCTGATTTGCATGATTTTCAAATCAAAAATCGAACAAGTGTGTTAATCCAACTCTCACTTTGATCAAAACTGTTTTAGAAAACAAAAAAATGGTCAAAGTGACGAACTAGGGGCACAATTGAGTCAGGTCTTCTGTCTTTCCCCCGTCAACATACTGCCAGAAAGGCACTCTATCCACCAGAAGAAATAGCCGTGAGCTAACAGTGTTGGGCGTGAACCCGACTTCCTATTCATCAATCACCCTGGGGAGGGATGAAAAATGAGAGAATAAAGAATAGAGAGGTGTAAGCAGAGAGAGAAGTAAGAAGAGGGTTTTGAGAGAAAAACCGAGCCTGAGGGCCGAGTGATGTGAGTATCACAAATCAGAAAGGGTGGGAATAATACCCGGAGGAATTGGCTCCTCGAGATTTGAGGTCTTTTTGTAAACATGTCCGTGTGTCGTGTCTTTTGATTTGTCGGTCTCGATTTTGGCTTTGAGTCTTTTCCGAGTGTGCTCGTTGTGTTCAGGTCGTGTGCCTTTTGTTTCTTGTTTGAGTCCCTCCGCTGTGTTCTGTGGTAGGCTCGATACCCCGGTTGAAAACCCTTCTTTATTTCAAAAAATCGTTTGTGCTCAGAATGCTGTGCCATTCTCTACATTCGTGCGAAGCAAGAGAAGAAAGGAAAATTTGGGACATCCGAGTGTGTTTCAACTGCAACCGTTCAGCTTTGTGGTCCGTCTTGTCAGATTGGGCTGTTTGTTCAGGGTTTGCTGTGTGCAGAATGAACCGAGTGCTGTGTTATGGGCTGTATGCAGATCAATCCCCAGTAGAGTATGGGCTGTATTTCAGTTTGAGTAGTGGTTTGTATGAGTTGTTTGCTGTTAGTTGGTTGGTTATGATTATCATAGTGCAAGTATTCAATTTTCAGACAACAGATCAATATCATTTACATTTGAGGTGTAATATGATGCAATACAGTGCAAGGTATGAAATGCAGATAAACACTCTTTTTCAGACAAAAAGTTTGTTTCATTTCATAATCTTTTCAAGTACATAAGTTTTGGAAACAAAATCTGCCTGCGGCAGTACAAAGTACCCTAACTACTAACAAAAGGGGAAAATGCAAAAAAAAAAAAAACAGCAAAAATCTGTATCAAATGTCAAAAATGGCCCGGGGCTATCAATCTGTCCTAGTCCTCTTCCTGGACGAAGGTCCAGGAGCATCATCACCAGGAGCATCACCAGGGGCATCGCCGTCTGAGCTCGAGTCCGAGCCATCACCGGTCTCCTCCGCCTCTGTCTCTGCCTCAGACTCGTCATCTGGAACTGGAGCCCGCGAGCTGCTCCCGACATGAGTGCGCCCCCCTCTGGTGCGGGGATATACTCTGCCATCCCGGTAGAAATGGGAGGTCCAGCTGGAGCGCCACCCACCGGAGGAATCTGGAAGGGAGGCTGAAAAAGCATGAAAGGCGAATGCATCAGAATACTGTGAGCAGTTTATCATGCAGAATACAGTGTATGAGTACAGTGTGTAATCGTGAGCAGTATATGCAGAATACAGTGTATGAGTACAGTGTGTGATGCCGTGAGCAGTGAATCAGTGCAGAATACAGTGTATGAGTACAGTGTGTGATGCCGTGAGCAGTGAATCAGTACAGAATGGTGTATGAGTACAGTGTATGTATGCTGTGAGCAGTGAATCAGTACAGGATGCGTGTAAGTATCGTGTATCAGATGCCGTGAGCAGTTTATCAGATGTTTGTTGTGCATCAGATTATGTAAAGCAGTTTGTGTATGGTTTGAGGCTGTGGTCAGAAAGAACATACCGGAATGCTGTAAAGGGCAGGAGGTCGAAGGTCCGCTGTAGCATCCCCATCATGGAGGCATTCATCTCCAATGACTGCCGGGTGTACTCGGAAGACGCCTGCGAAAGTATCAGATGCATCAGTATTCTGTGGAATATCAAATAAACTGAAATGAAATAACTGTACAAGAATGAAGTAATACATACCGGAGGCAAGTCGGGGACACCGACAAACTCGTGATCAGCCGGCGGAGGAGCAAAGGATCTGATAGGTCGCCCCACCCTGCCCTCGGAAAGTCAATGAAGCGGGCAGAGCAGGCCAACCGGTCCCTCGCCCTCGCTGGACTCCGCCCCTGCCACGGACTCGAGCTCGCCTCGACGCTCCCACTCCAGCCGCTGGCGCCGCTGGTCTCTCTCTCTCCGCTCGGCGACCGCCGCTCAGAGGTCGCATGATGAAGGCCCGGACGTACTCCGAGTAATCGCCCTCGCCTCTGAAATCATCTGCCTCCCAGCCAATAGTGTAGTCCGTCATCTGCTCGGCGGTGAATCTCTCGGTATCCCTCATATGCTCAGGAAGGTGCACCGGGACTGTCTGCTTCGGTAAACCCAGGGTCTGACGTAAGAAACGCTCACCCAGGTACCAAGCCCGACAGACCGGGCCTTCCAGAAGAATCCGAAAACGCGAGGTCTCATCGGCACCGGCAAACCGATCCCGCACCACGGCTGGCAAAGGAGCCCAAGGCTGCCAGGTGATCTGAAAATGCAATACAGTTTGTTATCTACTGTTATTGAAATATGCAGTGGACAGACGAAGCTTAAATGAATTGCAAGTAAAACATACCTCTGCGGGGGTGATGGTGTCGAAGAAGCGGCGGAAGAAGCTAAATGTCTCTCGCGGCCTCCGGGTGCATCTCCCATCGAAGCGACGCGAAAAAAGGACGACCAGAGGAGTCTCCGTCTCCGGTACAGGAGCAAGCCTGGGAAAGTAGGCATAAACCCACAACTGCAAGGTAAATACCAGTGCATTTATCAGATAAAGTAGAATATAGAGTAAAAGCAGAAATAGCAGAGCCGTGTGTTGTGCAGTGTATTGTGCAGAGTGTACAGTGTGAGCAGTGTACAGCCAGTGTAAAGCAGAGTATGTGTGTGCCGTGTGTATAGTATACAGCAAGTATAAAGCAGACTACAGTGTGTGCAGTGTACAGAGTACAGAAAATATAGAACATAAATGAAAGGTAGAAAAAGAAATGTACCTCCCAAACACGCCAGTAGCCCCCAAGCAACTGTCCGCTGCCGCGGGAAGCTGAGCTCATATATCCATAGAGAGTGGCCAGAGCGGCGCCACCCTAGTCATAATGTAAAATATCCCTGACATCCACCAGTGCGCTGAGCAGGCAGAGAGGCACTGTGTTCGCCCGGTCGGCGAAAATGGTAGTCCCAAATAGGAACATGAGGAAGCCGCGTGCGTATCTCTCCACGGCCACCTGAGTCATCGGGGCTGCATCGACAAGGAGGGGCTGGACCCTGAACTGCACCTCAAACCAGGAGTATCGGACGAAGCCGGGACGCGCAAGAGGCGGTGCCACGCTGAGCAAGTAGACCTGAGCCGCGGTCCACTCGTCCATATCAATGTCAAAGGGGATCGGATCACCCCCTACCCCGATACCTGTGAGCATCGAGAAATCGTAAGGGGTCATCGTCATGTCCCCTGCCGCGGAGAAATGGAATGAATCGGTGGTGTCCCACCACCTCTCCACCAGAGCAGCGAGGAGAGGTCTGCATGTAGTGAGCCTGGAGAGTCCTCTGCAGAATGCGCCAAAGCCGGCCTAGTCCACAATATGGCGAACTGCGTCGGGAAGCTCGGCGTACCACACACGAGCGACAGTGTTCCCATACCCGCGGATGGTATGGGAATCTCCCTGTTTTCAAACAAGTAGTTGCGAAGTAATATAAAATGTACAGTTTTGAAGAAACAGTGGTTCAGTGCAAATGTGGCATGCGTGCGTATTTTCAGATTCAAACAGATACCGGGTGCCGGTGTGCTTATAATGAACTACAATGTGTGATGCGTCAGCGTGTTTGAGTGGTCCAGTGCAAATTTGGCATGCGTGCATACTTTCAGATTCAAACAAATACCGGGTGCCGGTGTGCTTACAGTGAACTACAACGTGTGATGCGTCAGCATGTTTGAGTGGTTCAGTGCAAATGTGGCATGCGTGCATATTCTCAGATTCAAACAGGTATCGGGTGCCGGTGTTTGCAGTGGAATACGGTGTGTGCCGTGTATTGAGTGGTTCAAGGCTAGTGCAATGTGTGTGCACGTGTGAGTCTTAAACAGATATCAGTTGCGAGTTTGTTTGCGATCAACTACAATACACAGTGTATCAGAGCATCTGAGCTAAAGCAGTTAAAGAACAGAATCAGCTATGGCAGTTGACAGTTTAAAGCGTTCTACATTGCAGAAAATAAAACAGAGAAAGAAAGTTACCTCGGAAGCGCCGAAGGATAGGTGAGAGGCAGGCTCACGTAGCAGGAGCTCAGGATCCAATGCCATGTCGAAACTCCTGAACTGGCGTAGTCCGTCGGGTGGCAGAACATGAATCGCCGGCCGGTAGGTCGCCGGGTCGAACGGGCGCTCGCTCAAAGGTAGGAGCTCAACCCCGGGATCCATCTCGTGATCCGAGGGAGTCCCACCGCGCGGAATGTCCTTGGCCATGCCAAGAGTGATGAGAAAATGGTCGGAGAATGAAAATCGGGTCGGAATACGAAGAGTCAACCGAAAAGTCAACTCCCGGGAGGGTGGAAAATGGCCGGAAAGGTTGGGATATGAAAAGGCCCGGAAATGGAGAGGAAAGTGAGGGGAACAAACCCCAAAAAAGTGGAAATGGCAAGAGAGGCACCGAAACAAAGATTTGTTCGGTTGAAAATGTTCGAAACGCGAAGGGAATCGCGAATCCGACGACGAAACGGGCTTAGAACGCGAAGAAAACAAGGAAATGAGGAAGAAAAAAGACTCTAGAGAGAGAGAGAGGTCATTTTCGGCGAAGGATAATGAAAAGAATAGGGTTTGGAACCCTATTTTAAAACACCCATGGTGAAATGTCGAATCTGCCCCGATCCAGGAACTTTTTGCCAGTCGGCAACATTTTGTGCCGGCCGGCAGAATATTGTGCCGATGAAGCTATTTTGCAACCGGTGGACAGCCGGTGGCTTCCCCTCCCGGCCGGTGGTGTTCCCACAACCTTGTTTAGGCCATATGAGCAGTTTTTGGTCTTCATAGCTCAAGAAAGTGCAAGAAAGTGTATCTCCGACGCTCAACCGACCTCCGTTTTGACTCGGACCACGTCTTCTGTGCGTAGCACTCCAACTCATACAATGTTGTATCCTTTGGTATCCTTTTTGCCTTTTACAAGATTCAAAAGTTGCCCCGTGTGCGTTGAACGCGTTCATCGCACTATTTCGGTGCATTACATCGCGCTATCATGCGCCTCATAGTTGCATTGTTATGCACATACTACATGCGTTATAATACGCACCCCTTGCATTGTCATGCACATCTCTCATGCATTGTCATTGCATTTTTGTTACAAGCATTGTCATGCATTTCAAAAGACATGCGTTGTCACGCACTTTAGTTCATTCGCATTGTCATGCATCTTTCGATCTACATTTCAGTTCAGGCCTTGTGGCATGCGTGCCTCAATTTCCATGAGGCATGCGTGTCTCATTTGCACTGTTTTGCATTCCGTGTGGCATGCGTGTCACACTTGCATCATTTTGCATTCTTATGAGGCATGCGTGTCTCATTTGTTTCATTTGTTTCATTTGCATCATTTGCATCATTTTCCATTCTTATGAGGCATGCGTGTCTCATTTGTCTCATTCACTTTCATTTTACATTCCGTGTGGCATGCGTGTCACACTTGCATCGTTTATCATTTGCATTTGCATGTGTGCCTCATTTGCATTGGCACGTGTGCCTCATTCTCATCGGCACGTGTGCCTCATTTGCATTGGCACGTGTGCCTCATTCTCATTGGCACGTGTGCCTCATTTTGCATCGGCACGTGTGCCTCATTCTCATTGGCACGTGTGCCTCATTTTCATTGGCACGTGTGCCTCATTCTTATTGGCACGTGTGCCTCATTCTCATTGGCACGTGTGCCTCATTTGCATTGGCACGTGTGCCTCATTTTCATTGGCACGTGTGCCTCATTCTTATTGGCACGTGTGCCTCATTCTCATTGGCACGTGTGCCTCATTCTCATTGGCACGTGTGCCTCATTTGCATTGGCACGTGTGCCTCATTTTCATTGGCACGTGTGCCTCATTTGCATTGGCACGTGTGCCTCATTTTCATCGGCACGTGTGCCTCATTTTCATCGGCACGTGTGCCTCATTTGCATCGGCACGTGTGCCTCATTTGCATTGGCACGTGTGCCTCATTTGCATCGGCACGTGTGCCTCATTTGCATCGGCACGTGTGCCTCATTTGCAATGGCACGTGTGCCTCATTCTTATCGGCACGTGTGCCTCATTTGCATTGGCACGTGTGCCTCATTTGCATCGGCACGTGTGCCTCATTTGCAATGGCACGTGTGCCTCATTCTCATCGGCACGTGTGCCTCATTCGCATCAGCACATGTGCCTCATTTGCATCAGCACGTGTGCCTAATTTTCATCGGCACGTGTGCCTCATTTGCATCGGCACGTGTGCCTCATTTGCATGGGCACGTGTGCCTCATTTGCATGGGCACATGTGCCTCATTTGCATTGGCACGTGTGCCTCATTTGCAATGGCACGTGTGCCTCATTCTCATTGGCACGTGTGCCTCATTTGTATTGGCACGTGTGCCTCATTTGCATCGGCATGTGTGCCTCATTTTGCATCGGCACGTGTGCCTCATTTGCATCGGCACGTGTGCCTCATTTTGCATCGGCACGTGTGCCTCATTCTCATCGGCACGTGTGCCTCATTCTCATCGGCACGTGTGCCTCATTTGCATCGGCACGTGTGCCTCATTTGCATCGGCACGTGTGCCTCATTTTTATCGGCACGTGTGCCTCATTTGCATCGGCACGTGTGCCTCATTTGCATCGGCACGTGTGCCTCATTTGCATCGGCACGTGCCTCATCTTCATCGGCATGTGTGCCTCATTTCCATTGGCATGCGTGTCACATTTTTGTTGGCATGCGTGTCGTCATTCGCATTAGCATGCGTGCCTCATTTGCATTGTCATGCATGTTGCTAACGACATTGTACCTGTTGAGTTTGTTTTCTTTTCAGGCACGATATTGTATGTACGGTTTATTTGAGGCCGGTGCAACCGGACGAGCCGCACAGGTATTGTATCCTCCGCGTGAGACGTACAGAGAATTACATAATTCTCTTACATCCTTTCTGCATTGTAGTGTAGTCTGGTGTATGCTAGCTTAAAACTGTTGCATGTGTGCTTCGTTACAACTTTCTTTGCATGATCATAAATTATGCTTGGCTTCTTGCATTTTCAGTTGCATTTTGCCCCTGCCTTCGGGCGCATACCTTGTTTGTCTTGCATTTTTGTCCAAGTCTTCGGCCTTGTGAAAAATGGGTCGTCTCTGGGCTTTGACATTCACTCCCGTCATTGTTGTGACTTTCGAGTTCTGTCAAAGAGAGGCAACTGTAGACACCCCATTTTTGACCGTCCTCAAGACTTGGACGTCACCGTTTGAACACCCGGTGATCATTCATGTTTGTGTTCGTTTGGAGCTCCCGGAGGTCTCAGCTACGCGCCCTGCCTCAAGATCTCCGAACTCGACCGTTTTGTGTCTGGTTTTGCACCAAACACTTGTGTTTTGCTTTGGAGGGGCAGGGAATGCCTTGTGAGGCCTCCCCACACACCACCGGCAGTGGCTAGAGGCCACCGGCTGGTTTTTGTTGCCACCGGCAATGTATGTGGCCGGTCGGCACTCTTTGTTGCCGGTCGGCAGTCATTTTTGTCAAAATGACATTTTTGGCTAGCCGACTACTGTTCATCTGCTTTTGCAGATATTTTAAGACAGCTGTGTGGCATTTGGTTCCCCTCCATACACGTGTATGGAGGGATGCTCTCCTTGTAAGCTTGTTGTATAAGCTTTACAAGTTGGTTGCCTATAAGAGAAGGGTCTCCTCTCTTGGCATGGGGGTTAGAGATTTTTGGAGAGAAAAACACAGAGAGAAGCTCTGGTTTTAGGGTTAGGGTTGATACATATCTCCTATATCTCTTTTTCTCTCTTTATGTTCTAGGTGTTTTAGTTCATATTATTGCACACAAACACCTAGTGCTTCACCTTCCTTTGGCTACTGAGGTTCTAAGGGCTTGTCCTTGCTTTTTTTGACTGGATTGAAGCTTAAGGAGGCAACAAGATCACCATTGTTGAAGAAAGGCTTCAAGGGTAAGAAACTAGTTCTTTTTATCCCATTTTTGTATCCTATTTCTACCTATCTTAGAGCTATTTTTGTGTTTAGTGTATAACATAAAAAAGTTCTGTTTTTAGGCCCTCTTGATTGTTTGTTAAGAGTGTTTTGTGGTTTGGGTGTGTTTGACCACCCTTAGGCCTTGAAAGGCCCCCTTTTTTTGTGCTTTTTGTGCAAGTTTCGAGACTTTGGTGTGTGGGCCTCTTCACCACTGAAATCTTGAGGGATTTCAGTGGTGAAGATGGTGCCTTGAAGTCTCAAAAAGGGGAGGGCCACCCCCTCTCCTTGTTGTCCTTGAAAGGGCCACTTTTGGCCTCTTGGGGGAGCATCTAGCTTAGGCTCTTGTTGATCATGCCATGGCTGTATTTTATGCTTATATTGCCATGATATAACTTTGTATTAAGTTAGTTTTGGTACACCATGCATGCCTTGCATACCAACCTTGTAATGCCTTGTTGTTGCCTTAATATGCCTTGGGTTGTAAACCATTATTCTAGCATGTTTTAGGCTTAGTCTTGTGAAGCTTTTGTGCTTGTTTTTCCATGTATGAGGTCTGCCCTAGGTTGTTTGGGTCGACCCTAGCATGCATTGTGTAGCCCCTTTGTATATTTGGGCTTGTTGGCCTTAAATGCATAAGTGTATAACATGCATTGCTTGCATTATTTCAGTGGTTTGGAATCACTTAGCATGAAATTTCAGTCCATTCAACATGTTTGCATACTTGCCTTAGAGGCTTCTTTGTTGCTTTAAAAGCTTGGGTTGTATGCTACATGTTTTAGCCATTATGCATGCTATTGAATTTGAGCCACTTAGATGCCATCTAAGAGTCCCCTTTGCATGCTTAAGGACTGCCTTGAACTTGTTTTAAGCCTTCTTGGCCTTATGAGGCTTGGTTGGCTTAGCCATGGTTTAGGCCTCCTTGACTTGCTTCAAGTGCTTGGACCATGCTTGCATGCTTATGCTTGTCTCATTTGAGTTGGTTTGGCACCACATTTTGACATGATTTTCAGAGCTAATATCGCATGCTAATTGTCCATCATAGCCTCTTTTAAGTGTGCTTGAAAGTTGCTAGTTTAATGTTTAAGCTTTAGACCACTATATGTGCACATGTGCATGTGTGTTTAGCCTCCATTTTTGGGCATTTTGGCCACTGTTTTAGGCCTATTTAGAGCCGCCTAAATCATGTTTAAGTCCACCTTTTCATTAGCTTGCATGCCTAGGTTGCATTGCATCTTGCATGCATGCCTTGTTCCTTGATTTGGTGATAGGGATTGGGCCTTGTTTTGTTTGATTGGTTTGCATTTCATTTGACATGAAAGTGCACACTTGATTCTTTAGGCCATCATGCATGGAAATGCGTGATTGGTGGCCCGAGAATCGAGGCACATACCCCTTTGAGTCGCAAACATGATAGGGGGCATGATTGGTGCATACATTGTTTGAATTGTATTGCCATGCAAGTTTTGCCCTCTGCTGCTGTGAGTTGCAGGTTCTGCAGGCATTGTTTGCCGACCGGCAACATTTTCTGCCGGCCGGCAGTAAGTCATCAGCGATGGATTCATTTTGTGCCGATGGCCACATCCTATTGCCGGTGGTAATTATACTCAGCCGGTGGTATCCCTCAGTGTCCTGAGAGGCATTCCTGAGACTTTGGCAGTTTTCAGAGGAGCAAAGCAGGGAAAACAGAGGCAGACTATGCATGGCAGTGCGATTCCGAGCAAGTCCCGAGCATGCGCTGCATCTGACCCGCTTCCCGAGGGCTTTACTGTTTTAATTAGATTAATTAATTTGTTTAGTTAATTTAATTGATCTGTAATACTTAATTAGCTTGCGTAGTTAATTAGTCTGTAACATTTATTTGGTCCCTCGGGCGAGGGCAAATTTGTAATAAGTGTGGGTGAGTGGTGTGCATGTCTTCCAACCCCCACTTCTTTCTTCCCTTTTATTTACCTGCTTACGATGGTAGATTAGGGCATATTTAAATTAGCATACAGTATGATAGCATGCGTGCATCCATACATTTGTCTTACATGCACCGGGCTCGGTACATCATTCTAACTGCATCTGTATTTCAATTTCCAAATTGAATACGTGTTAGTTGTAGCATTTCACATGCCATTGTAGATTAGCCGAGCCTATCCTAATCACATTTTCCTTGTGTTGCATTAGTCATTTTAACATGAACTAGGACATGCATGTTTGCTAACTAGTTTATTTTTTTTTGGCACGGAGTACGATGTAAGTATTTTCGCTTTAGCATATCGCATGCGTGTGAATGTTGCCATGACAGTATGCTTACCATGTGGCTAAGTGCTTATATGAGATAAACTATTTGAATGCCTGTGGGTGAAGGTTGGATTGTTTGAGTTGGAAAAACTCGTTGAAATCCGTGTTTTAGCCTACTTGCGAGTAGCAAATTCCAAAGCGCTTTTCAAAACAAACGGATATGCAATGCTTGTTTCCAAATTAGGCAATCTAGTCTATACTTGTTTGCTGTGCGCATAACATAGTAATTCTAGGTTAATAACCGGAATAAGAACACATAACGTTTTCAAAATCGGATATCATGGTTAGTAGAGGCCGGTCTTCGGACCGGGCGAAAGGGGGTGCTCATAGCTGACCTTCCCCGATCGTACCCAAGCTCCCGAGCCAAGGCAACTTTGGTGATGACGGACACGTGGCCTTCGGCACCGAGTCAGGGTTTCCTAAATTTCCCATTTTAAAAAATATTTAGGTGGCGACTCTGTGTCTGGCAAAGCAGTCCATGTTTGGCACTTCTTTTCAAAATCTGTTTTTCTCAAAACGATTTGCCAGAGTTGGACTCTTTGGTTCAGATTTAGAACCGTGACACAAATTGAGTCCGAACTGTAACCCGTGAGTTTCCCTCGCGGGCGTGTTACACAAGTTTTATTAAAAATTGATTCTGAACGATTAATTAAGTCATGTTTGGTTAGCCTAATATTCTAATTAATGTGTTTTAGCACCATAAGCCATATATATGAGACATAAGCTCATTTTGAGCTCATTTTCTTTTATCCCTTGAGTGGAAAAATCTGGTGAAACATTTTAGAGAGAGAGGGAGCACAATTCTAGAGAGAGAAAGGAAGAGATTGAAGAAGCATTGAAGGTTTTGTGTTGAATTCGCCAAGATTGTGCTAGAACAAGAGTAATTCAAGACTCTAGGTAAGCTTTTGACTATTAATTCAAAGAGTTATGTGTTGTTGAGATGAATTCATAGAGTTGTTAGGACCATTGCATGTAATTTACATATGTTGGTCAAGAAGATGGAAGATTTAGAGTTAATTCATGCATGCATGTGCATTTTCTTACAAATTGAGCATGATTTCCGTGAATCCTCTCTTGCATGTTTGAAATTCATTTTCATTTGGGGAAATCAGCAAGTTTCAAGTTGTTTCATGGTGTTTGATCATGTTTTGAGAAGTTTGATACAAGAAAAATTCATGCATGTTGTGTTCATGAACATTCATCATGTTTTAAGTTGAAATTGTGAGTTTTTAACAAACTCTTGGGCCATGATTTTATGAAATGATCTTAAATTCTTCATGTTTTACAAGTTTACTATGTTATCTCTAGTTTTGGGGCTCAAGAGATGTGTTTTGGATGGTTGAATTTGAGTTTTAAGCTTGGGAGGTCAATCTGGACTTTCCAGAAGTTTGACCCATGCTCGAGCGGGGACTTTCACGCTCGAGCGTGAACCCTGAATTCATGCACCACGCTCGAACGGGGGTTGAGCGCTTGTCGAGCGTGAAAATCTTGCATCCAGTACTTTTTAGAGTTATAGTCCGCTCGAGCGGGGAAAGGAATGCTTGAGCGGAGATTCATTGTCTGCATGTCCGCTCGAGCGGGGAAACCCACGCTCGAGCGTAGACCTTATTTTCAGAAAATTTGACTAAGTGTTCCAATTCATGTTTTGGTATCCTCATTGCATCTTAGGCATTCCTAAGACCTAATTAAGCCATAGTAATGAGGTTATGGATTAGAAACACACTAAGAAAAGAATGTACTAAGTTTCGAGACTGCAAGTGTGTGTGTTTTAGGCAATGTGATAAGAAAGAATTAGAACCTATGTAATAAAAGCTAAGCCTTAATGGCCACTTGAATGTGTAATGATAATACATGCTTGTGTTATGTATTTTGTGATTGTAGGTCAAGACTCGAGGATTGATTGACCGCTTACTGGAACCACTATGAGTAACGTTATCGTAAAGATACGTTTATATGAATTATGTTCCAAATGAAATGTGATAAGCTATGTTTTCTGGAATGATATCTGTTTTTGTGAACGAATATTCCGTATTTGAAATCTATTATGGCATCCATAGATAGTCCCAAGTCATGGGGGACGGCATGAAAATGCGGGTCCATGACATTCATGTGTTTAGGAGATCTCGTTAGCCACTTCATTGTGGTGATATGTGTTTAATCGGTATCCGGAACCGATTACTCTAGTCGGAAGACGTTCTGTGATGTTCTATGGGATGTACCATTATTATGTTCTGTTCTGATATGAGGATGATTATGCTATGATCTGTTTTTAATTATGATATGTTCGGATTTCGTTTACTAACCCTTTTACCTTAATGTTATTCACTGGGCTTTAACTCACTGTTTGTATATATATATTATATATATGTACAGGTGAGCATTCTGGAGTTCGAGTCTGAAGGCTTTTGCCTAGATCTGTGTTCCGTTGTCAGCCAACCATTGTGCCTCACGTGGAGGTTTCCGAAGCGTCCTGTGATTAAGTTCTGTGGCTTCTGTTTATATAAGACTTGTTTTGATGTCGTTGGCTGTACTTAAAATACTGTAATGTGTGTGGGTATAATGTATGGTTGACTACCGGTTATGTATATAAAGTTTTAAATATTCTGTTTCATGTAAGTCAGCACAACTCATTGGACAACTATATTTATGTATTTACTTTTGCTAGCCCCTTAATCTTGTTAATCTGTTCAGAGGCCTTCGGTAATCCAAGGATTACTGGCCGGTTACGATGCTAAACCTATAGGGGCGGGTTTGGGTCGTGACACCCTCTATGGGAAAATTCACTACCTGTGCGCAGAAGAAGAAGAATCTAGCGGAATGCTAGGGGCAAGAACCCGCAACTTCTTGTTTATCCATCAACCACCCAGGGGAGGGATAAAAAATAAGAGATGGAAGAATAGAGAGATGTGCGCTGAGAGAAAATGTGAGGAAAGGGCTTTTTCAGAAAAACAGAGCCTGATGGCCGAGTGATGTGAGAATCACAAATGAGAAAGGGTGGGAAACACTACCTGAAGAAACTGGCTCCTCGTGAACTGTGAGGTCTCTTGCCATTAGAACACATCTGAGTGTTGTGTGTGTGTTTTGTTTGTCTCGATTCATGTTTTGAGTCATTTCAAGCGTCAGTAAATGTGTTTAGGTTGTTTACCTTTCTTTTCTTTGTTGAGTTATTTTGACTGTGGTCAGTCGCAGGCTTAATACCCGGTTGGAGACTCATTTCTCAATTCCAATTCTGAAAAATCATTTTGTGCTCAGAGTGCCGTGTTGTTCTCCACATTTTGTACAAAACAAGATTTGTTCTTTCATAAAACCGTAGGGTTCAACCCAGGTCATGTAAGAACAGTAGAACAAGGACCTATCTGAAGCTATGTGGGTTCCAGACTGCAAAGCAAAAGAAGGGAGGAAAATTGGAGTATCTGAGTTTGTTTCAACTTCTACAAGTTCCATCATTGCATCCCGTATGTTCAAAATGAGCTGCGTGCCCAAAATGAGCTGTGTGCCCAAGATGAGCTGTATGCCCGAATGAGCTGTGTGCCCAAATGAGCTGCGTGCCAAATTAGCAGAACGCTGTGTGCAAATTGTGTATGTCATGAACAAAGAGTAGTGTTATGAGCCGTGTGCAATTAAGCCGAATACTGTGTTATGAACTGTATGTTCAGATTGAACAGTGTGTTATGTTATGAGCTATGTGCAAAATAAACAGAATGCTACGTTATGAATTGCGTGTTCAGATTGAGCAAAAACTGCGTTATGAACTGTGTGTTCAGATTGAGCAAAACTGCGTTATGAACTGTGTGTTCAGATTGAGCAAAAACTGCATTATGAACTGTGTGTTCAGATTGAGCAAAAATTGCATTATGAATTGCGTGTTCAGATTGAGCAAAACCCTGCGTTATGAACTGGGTGTTCAGATTGAGCAAAACCCTGCGTTATGAACTGTATGTTCAGATTGAGCAAAAACTGCGTTATGAACTGTGTGTTCAAATTGAGCAAAAACTGCGTTATAAATTGGGTGTTCAGATTGAGCAAAAACTGCGTTATGAACTGCGTGTTCAGATTGAGCAAAATACTGCGTTATGAACTGCGTGTTCAGATTGAGCAAAATACTGCGTTATGAACTGCGTGTTCAGATTGAGCAAAAACTGCGTTATGAATTGCGTGTTCAGATTGAGCAAAATACTGCGTTATGAACTGGGTGTTCAGATTGAGCAAAATGCTGCGTTATGAACTATGTGTTCAGATTAAGCAAAATGCTGCGTTATAAACTGTGTGTTTAGATTGAGCAAAATACCGTGTTATGAACTGTGTGTTTAGATTAAACAGAATACTGTGTTATGAACTGTGTGTTCAGATTGAACAGTGTGTTATGTTATCAGCTGCGTGCCAAGTAAACAGAATACTGTGTTATGAGCTGTGTGTTCAGAATGAACAGTTTTGTGTATGAGCTGTGTGTTCAAATGAATAGAATGTTGTGATATGAGCTGTGTGCCAAGTGAGCAAGGGGTATCCTTTTTGAGTACGTTGCGACCATTCTGAGAGGTAAATCGGGAGTGGCGGTTGAATTCGTCCCAATTAAGGCTTGTATCTCCTTTTTCAACATTTTGCTTTAAATACGCTTTTGGAGTCACACCTCTCTCGCATTGTTATGCACACCATTCGTCGCATTGTTATGCATGTTTCTCTCGTATTGTCAGGCACACTTTATTTGCGTTGTCACGCACATTTTGCTCGCATTGTTTTGCACATTCCTTTTGCATTGTTATGCATTTCATCCACATTGTTATGCGCACATTTAGGTTGCATTGTCATGCACCCCTTCCACTCGCATTGTTATGTGTCACACTTAGGTTGCATTGTCATGTACCCCTTTTCCGCATTGTTATGCGCACACTTAGGTTGCATTGTCATGCACCTCTTTCACTCGCATTGTTATGCACACTCTTTACTTGCGTTGTCACACACGTTCTATTTGCATTGTCACGCACTTTTCGCTTGCATTGCTATGCATGTTTCCATCGGCATTGTGTATGCACACGTTTATCTCGCATTGGAATTGCTTCTTGATGTAATGTTGAACAGTGTTTCTAACTATATTGTACCTGTTAAGTTTCTTTCTTTTTCAGGCGCGATATTGTATGTACGGTTCATTTGAGGCTGGTGCGACTAGACGGTATTGTATTTACTCCGCGTGAGACACAGTGAGAATTGTATAATTTTCTTTCATCCTTTCTGCATGTAATGTAGTTTGGTTCGTGTTCGCTTGCTTAAACTGTTGCATTTATTGTGTATAATTGCTTCGTTACAGCTTTCTTTGCATGATCATAAGTTATGCTCGGCTTTGTGCATGTCATTTGCATCTTGCCCCTGCCTGCGGGCACATCTCTTTGTTATCTTGCCTGTTTGTCTAAGTTTTCGGCCTTGTCAAAAATGGGTCGTCTCTGGGCTTTGACATTCACTCCCGTCACTTATTACTTCCGAGTTTTGTCAAAGAGGGGCAACTATAGACACCCCATTTTTGATCGACCTTAAGACTCAGATGTCATCAATTGAGCACTCGGTAATTGTGCATGTTGCGCTCGTTTCGAGTTTCCGAAGTTTCGGCTGGGTGCCTTGCCTCCGGGCCTCTGAACTCTTTGTGCTTTGGCTCAGTTTGTGGACTGAACCTTGTTTCTCTTCCCTGGAGGGAGGGAGTGGTCTGGTAGACCATCTCTTTGTGGTCGTAGATCACTTTTCGCGCTTGGAGACTAGTTTCCGGTTTTCGGAGCCTTCGGCCGCGCGCCTTGACTCGGGACTATTTAACGTTCTCCGTTTGGCGTCGTTTTTGAACCACACCTTGTTGCCTCTGCCTAGAGGGACATTGTGGTCCGGGAGACCACTTTTGATGCCTGTAGACTAGTTTTCGAGGCTTTCGGCCGCGTGCCTTGCCTCCCGAACTTTCGTCTTGCATCCGTTTTGGTTTGTTTTTGGTACAAACCTTGTTGAGTTTCTTTCTTTTGCAGGCACGATATTGTATGTACGGTTCATTTGAAGCTGGCGCAACCAGACGAACCAGACGGTATTGTATGTACTCCGCGTGAGACGTAGCGAGAATTATATAATTCTCTTACATCCTTTCTGCATGTAATGTAGTTTGATTTGTATTCATTTGCTTAAACTGTTGCATTTATTGTGTATATTTGCTTCATTACAACTTTCTTTGCATGATCATAAGTTATGTTCGGCTTCGTGCATGTCCTTTGCATTTTGCCCTTGCCTGCGGGCACATTTCTTTGTTATCTTGCATGTTTGTCTAAGTCTTCGGCCTTGTCAAAAATTGGTCATCTCTGGGCTTTGACATTCACTCCCGTCACTTATGACTTCCGAGTTCTGTCAAAGAGGGGTAACTGTAGACACCCCATTTTTGACCGACCTTAAGACTCAGACGTCATCGATTGAGCGCTTGGTGATAGTGCATGTTGTGCTCGTTTCGAGGTTTCGGAGTTTTGGCCGAGAGCCTTGCCCCCGGGCCTCTGAATTCTTTGTGCTTCGGCTCGGTTTGTGGACTAGGCCTTGTTTCTCTTCCCTGGAGGGAGGGAGTGGTCTGGTAGACCATCTCTTTGTGGTCGTAGACCACTTTTTGTGGTCGTAGGCCACTTTTCTCGTTTGGAGACTAGTTTCCGGTTTTCGGAGCCTTCGGCCATGCGCCTTGTCTCGAGACTGCTTAACGTTCTCCGTTTGGCGTGGTTTTTGAACCACACCTTGTTTCCTTGGCCTAGAGGGCCCCTGTGGTTTGGGAGACCACTTTTGTGGTCGTAAACCACTTTGGTGCTCGACAACTAGTTTTCGAGGCTCCCGACTGCGCGCTTTGCCTGCTGAACTTTCGTCTTGCATCCGTTTTGGTTTGTTTTTGGTACAAACCTTGTTTTCCTTGTTTGGAAGGTGGTACAAGGGTGGGAGACCAGTATTTTCCCTTGGAGACCACTTTTCCTCCTGCCAGCTAGTTTTCTGGTCTTACAACTGGTCTCCCTGATCTTTGGACCATCAAAAGTGGTCGGCCACCACACCATTTGCTTGTTTTCATCCTCAGGACTCTCTCCCACCATGGCCGACCAGTTGTTGTTCTGGGAGACCATTTAAAGTGGTCGGCCGACCACTTTAAATAGCTGGCCAACCACTTTAAGTGGTCGGCTGCTTTTTGCCACTTTTTTGGAGATAGTTGGAGGGCACTGGGACCATCCTCCATACACGTGTATGGAGGGATGGCCTTGAGCTTAGCTTCTCCTAGAAGCTTTAGCTTTGTTCTCTATAAGAGGGAGGCTCTCCTCCTCCTCTAGGTTCAAAAAATTGCCTTAAGAGTTATACATATAGCTTTGTCTCTATATTACTCTTGTTCTGATTTTGTACCTTAAAGTGTAGTTTTGTCCTTACTTTAACACACAAACACACCACTCAAACACCATACTCTTGGAGCTGAGGTCCCTTGAGGTTGTTTTTGGAGTTCTTGACTGGTTTTAGCTTGAAAACCTGCTGGAGTTGCAGCTTTGAAGGTGGTCTTCAAGGGTGAGTTTTCTAACCCTTAAAACCCCATTCTTGCTTAAGCTTTTGGACCCTTTTGCATGCTGTTTTAAGCTTAATTTCCTACTGGAAAAAGTTCTAAATTTTGGTGTTTAAGATCTTTGTTTAAGATCACTTTTGTGTTTGGGGTTGTTTACCCCCTCTTAGGCCTTGTTTGGCCTTGCTTTTGTGCCTTCTTTTTAAGCTTTGGGACCACCTTGTTTTGGCCTTCTCACCACTAAAACTCAGAGGAATTTTAGTGGTGGGAAGGGTGTTTTGAGGTCCTAAAAAGGAGAGGGTCATCCCCTCTCCTTGTGTCTTCAATACTTGCTTCATTAGCCTCATGTGTGAGCATGTTTGTTAAGCTTATGTTGACCATATCTTAGCTTGCAATTGGGTTTATTTTAGCATGGCATGCCATTGTTTTTACTTGGTTTTGTCACTCCATGCATGCCTAATACACTTGTAGTGTAAATCACACAAATTAGTCTTGTATGCTTCATGAAGTAGCATGTCATTTTAGCTTGTTTTGAGTCTATTTAAGCATGTTTTTGGTGATGTTTTTCCATGTCATACCTCTGTTAGGGTTTGGTTTGGTCACCTCTTGCATGCTCCATGCACTTGTAGTGCATTTCCATGAATTAGCCTAACATACGTCATGTTTTAACATGTCATTCTAGCATGCTTTTGGCTTAACTTCAAGAAGCTTTTGTTCATGTTTTACCATGTTTAAGGTCTAATTTGTGTTGTCTTGGTCATGCATGCCATGCTTTGTATAGCTATAATGCATTCTAGCTTGTTAGCTTTGTGCATCAAGTCCACTAGCATGCTTTACCTGGACTATTTGAATGATTTGGCATCATTTATTATGTTATTTCAGTCCATGTTTCATGCTCATGCACTTGCATTTATCACTTATTCAATGTGTCGGAGGGTTTGCCCCTTTATGCCTTAACATGAATCATTGCGTATGCCTTCATGCCTTAGCTTGCGAGCCATCATTTCAATGTGTTTTTGGGGTTATCTTGCCATGATATAACTCTGATTTTTGTTGCTTAAGTCATTCCGTGCTTGGTCTTGATAGGTGTAGTGTAATCCACCTTATTTGCCTTGTATGCATCATGCCTTATGCCCTTCATGCTAGCTTGTTTTGGCTTCCTTCCATACATGTTTTAGTATCATTTTAACATGTTCTAGGACTGTTTTGGGTTGCCTTTGCCATATGCTTCATGCTTTGTATAGCTGTAGTGCAATTGGCCTTGCTAGCTTTGTGTTTTGTTGACTCATGCGTGCTATCTTTGAGCTATTTAGATAATTTGGCATCATTTAATATTTCATTTCAGAGCTTATAGCATTGCCATGTTCCCACTTCTTTCATGCTTTGAATGCCTTTAGGTGTTGTGCATTGTTGCCTAGTTTGTGGCTTAGCTTATATGCTTGCATGCCTAGGTCTTTGAGACTCCATCTTAGTATGTTTTGGTCATTGTTTTAACCTATTTCAGCTCTGTCCATGATTAGTTCATGCACTTGTGCCATATATTGTATGCCCCCTTTGTAGTCCTCTTTACTAGCTTCATGCTTTAGGACCTTCGCATGCTATACTTGTGTTGTTTGAATGATTTGGCACCATTTCTTACCTTATTTCAGTGCACTGGGTGTTGTTACACTTCCATGTTTGTCACTCTTTGAGCACTCTTGAGAGTTGTGCTCTTAGGCCTCTTTGATGGGCCATTGCATTGTGCATGCTTGTATGTGCTTCATGTGCCTCAATTTTATCACCATTGGCCACTGATTTGGGCATGACTGAGGTCTACCCCCTTTTGGTTTAAGTCCATTTAGCATGCTTATTTACATGTTGTTCGCATGCTTATTGTTCATTGCATTAAGTATGCCATCTTACATTGCATTATGCATGCCATGTGGTTATTTGCATTGTGTATGCCAAGTAGTTTCTTTGCATTGAGTATGTATGTCCATAACATTGCTAAGTTACCTTTATAGCATTGCATTGTGTATGCATGTGTTAGCATTGTTTGCATGCCATTTGCATTGGTAGTTTGATCATGTTGCATTGCATGTTGTTGCATGATTGTCCCTTGTATTATGTATGCCATGCTTTTGTTGCATTGTTGTTTGGAATAGGTGTTCGTCTAAACACGGGAAACGAGGGACGTTTCATACTTGAAGTGATGAAACGTGCCTCAATTCTCGGTCGCCGACACTCTTGATCAAGCATGATAGAGTTTTAGGCCTTATGTGTTTACTTGTGCATTCATTTTACATTGAATTGTGCAACTTCGCCTCTAGGCCATCATGCATTGAAATGCGCGATTGGTGGCCCAAGGGTCGAGAACCACACTCTCTTGAGCCTCTAGGCCATCTTGCAAATACATTGCCATGCCCTTTCTTGCTCTCTGTTGCAGCAAACTGGAATTCAGCAGCAACAACTGATTGGCCGACCAGTATTACTAGCTGACCGACCACTTTTTTTTGGTTTTCAGCACAGAAAGTGGTCGGCAGCCCTCCCACAGGTTCCCATGGTGGAGTTTAAGCTTTCTGGAGCTTTGTGCAGTGTTCCGGAAACAATTACAAATAGAGGCAAATTGGGGCATCGCGTTGGATTTCCGAACAAAGCAACCAAGCATGCATAAATTCCTCGCCTCGAGGCTCCTGCTTTATTGCTTTACTTAGCTAATGTGATTAGCTAGTTTATGCTTTGTTTTGTAACTTTAGTAGTTAATGCGTTTAGCTGCTTAATTGTTTTGTAATAATTAGTTAACTAGGATTAGTTAATTAGTTCGTTGTGTAATAATTAGTTTAATTAGCTTAGATTAGCTAGTTAGCTTCTTATTTAGACTCTCCCTCGAGAGGGCCAACTGTTGTAATAAGTGTGCGTGTGTGTGATGCATGTCTTCCAATCCCCATTTCTTTCTCCCTTTACTTAACCGCTTACAATGGTTAGTTTTAGGGCATATTTCATTTAGCATACCTTATGCTATGTATGTGTGTATCCATTTATCTGTATTGCATGCACCGGGCTTGGCGCATCATACGAACTGCATTGTATTTTAATTCCAATTTGAATACATGTACCAAGTTGCATTTTACATGCCATCTTAGAATAGCCGAGCCTATTTTAGTTGTATTCTCGCATGTGTTGCATTAGCCATCTTAAAATGAACTAGGATCATGCATGATTTCTAACTAGTTCTTTGTTTTGGGTCGGAGTACACTGTGAGTGTTTACACTTTAGCATACTGCATGTGTGTTATTGACTGTCATGTTAAGCATGCTTGCCATGAGATTAACTGCTCATTTGATATAACTGCATGAATGCTTGTGGGTGAAAGTTAGATTACTTGAATTGGAACAATTCATTGAAATCCGCGTTTTAGCCTACTTGCGAGTAGCACCTCTAAATCATTTTCACAAACGAACATGCAACGTTTTGTTCCAAATTAGGTGATCTAGTCTATACTTGTATGCTGTGCGCATCACGTAGTAAGATTAGCTAATTAACTGGAATAAGAGCACATGCGTTTTCAAAAACAAAATATCATGCTTAGTATAGGCCGATCTTTGATCGGGCGAGTGGGGGTGCTCATTGCATGACCTTCTCCTCTCGTACCCAAGTTCCCGAGCCGAGTCAACTTTGGTGATGACGGACACGTGGCCTTAGGCACGAGTCAGGGTTTTCTAAATTCCCCCAAAATAAAATATTTAGATGGCGACTCTGTATTTGGCAAAGCAGTCCATGTTTGACACTTCTTTATAAAAATCAGTTTTCCAAAACAATTTGCCAAATATGGACTCTTTGGTGATTTATCGGTCTCACATCACACATTGTGAGATTAGATTAAGGACCGTGACATTTGAGTCTGAACTGTAGTAGCTCAGAGAACGAGACGAGATTCGCGTCCCCCTTCGCGGGCGCGGATATCGGGGAGTTCCCGCGGGAGCGCGTCTACAGCCCTATGCATGCTCTATGCACTTGTAGTGCAATTCCATGAACTAGCCTAATGTGTGCCATGCTTTAGACTATCATTCTAGCATGTTTTTGGCTTAACATTGAGAAGCTTTTGTCCATGTTTTAGTATGCTTTAGTTCTGATTTGTGTTGTTTTGGTCATGCATGACTTGCTTTGTATAGCTATAATGCATTCTAGCTTGTTAGCTTTGTGTATCAAGTCCACTAGCATGCATTGCTTGGCCTATTTGAATGATTTGGCATCATTTCATATGTGATTTCAGTGCATATTTCATGGTCATGCATTCACATCTTTTACTTATTCAATGTGTTGGAGGGTTTGCCTTTTATGCCTTAACATGAACCATTGCGTATGCCTTCATGCCTAAGCTTGCGAGCTATCATTTCAATGTGTTTTTGGGGTTATTTTGCCATGATATAACTCTGATTTTTGTTGGCGAAGCCATCTCATGCTTGGTCTTGATAGGTGTAGTGTAATCCACCTTATTTGCCTTATATGCATCATGCCTTATGCCCTTCATGCTAGCATATTTTGGCTTTCTTCCATGCATGTTTTAGACTCATTTTAACATGCTCTAGGACTGTTTTGGGTTGCCTTGCCATATGCTTCATGCGTTTGCATAGCTATAGTGTAACATGCCTATGGTAGTTCAAGTTTTGAGCTTCATAGCATGCTTCATTTGTGTTGTGTACATGATTTAGCATCACTTACCCTGATATTTCAGAGCATATAGCATTGCCATGTTCCCACTTCATTCACCCTTTGAGTGCCTCTAAGGGTTGAGCATTGTTGCCTTATTTATGGCCTAGCTTGTATGCTTGCATGCCTAGACCTTTGGGCCCCCATCTCAGCATGTTTTGGTCTTTGTTTAGACCTAATTAAGCTCTGTCCATGATTGGTTCAATCATTTGTGCCATGTATTGCATGCCCCTTGTGTAGTCCCTTTAATGGCTTTGTGACTTAGGCCTTCTTGCATGCTTTATTTGTGTTGTTTGAATGATTTGGCATCATTTCACACTTGATTTTAAAGCCTTTAGTGTTGTCACACTTCCATGTTTATCGCTTCTTCATCATGCTTGAGAGTTGTGTTCTTAGGTCTAGTTGATAAGGCATTGCATTGAGCATGCTTGTTTTGATCTTCATGCCTTAGTTTCATCATTATGGCCACTGATTTGGGCATGACTGAGGTCTGTCCATTTTGGTTTAAGTCCATTGAGCATGTTGGTTTTCATGTTATTCGCATTGTGCATGCCTATGTTATATTGCATTGAGTATGCCATATTGTTCATTGCATTGAGTATGCCATCTTCATGACATTGTGCATGCCATGTTGTTTGCAATGTGTATGCCATGTTGTTCTTAGCATTGTGCATTGTGCATGCCATTAGCCTTATTAGGTTGTTCATGTTGCATTGCATGTTTGCATGCTTAAGTTGCATTGTTGTTGTTGCATTTTGTTTGGAATAAGTGTTAGTCTAAACACGAGGAACGAGGGACGTTTCATAACTTGAAGTGATGAAACGTGCCTCAATTCTCGGTCGCCGACGCTCTTGATCTATCATGATAGAGTTCTAGGCCTTATGTGTTTATTTGTGCATTCATTTCATATTGAATTGTGCAACTTCGCCTCTCGGCCATCATGTATCGAGATGCGTGATTGGTGGCCCGAGGGTCGAGACTACAGTCCCTTGAGCTTATGAAATGATGGGGAGGGTAGTTGTGCACACATATCTTGCAAATACTTTGCCATGCCCTTTCTTGCTCTCTGTTGCCGCAAACTGGAGTCTGGCAGCAACAACTGGTCGGCCAACCAGAAAACTAGCTGGCCGACCACTTTTTCTGGTTTTCAATAAAGAAAAGTGGTCGGTAGGTGGCCTCTCCCATCAACAACTGGTCGGCCACCCTTCCACAGGTTCCCATGGTGGAGTAAAAGCTTTCTGGAGCTTAGTGTAAAGTTCTGAGAACAAATGAAAATAGAGGCAAGTTGGGGCATCATGACGGATTTCCGAACGAAGCGACCGAGCATGCATGCACTCTTCTCCCCCTGGAGGCCTCATTGCTTTATTGTTTTACTTAGCTAATTTGCTTAGCTAGTTTACACTTTAGTTTGTACCTAATTAGTTAATGCGTTTAACTATTCAATTTGTGTTGTAATAGCTTAGTTAGTTAACTAGGATTAGTTAATTAGCTTGATCTGTAATAATTAGTTTAATTAGCTTAGATTAGCTAGTTAGCTTCTTATTCGGACCCTCCGTCGAGAGGGCCAACTGTTGTAATAAGCATGCGTGTGTGTGATGCTGTCATGACCCGAACCCGCCCCCGTGGGTTGAGGACATAACCGGCCAGTAATCATGAGATTATCTACGGCCTCAAACCAAACCAAATGCATGTTAACAGAGTTAATGGGGGCCAAACGGAAGCAGTGTAAAACTTTGCCCATAGAGCTGTGCTTACATGGCACATCACATCACATCACATCAAACCATACATATGCATATTAATAACTCACAAACAAAATATGTACTACACAAGGTTCTGTACATACAGGATCATATATGTCTAAGTCAACCCGAGAAAACTATATACAACATATTCAAAGACTTCGCCCACATGACAAAATAAAACAGAATGACAAAAAGGTGAAGACGGGTCTTGTGCGTGAGACGCAAGGGCTGACTCTTCAAAACCTGTGTTGTTCCTTACAGACTTCACTGGGGCTGGGTTTGGACTTCTCTTGGCTCACCTACAAACACATGAATGAGCGTGAGCAAAAGCCCAGTGAATAATATCAAACAAAGGAGTTATACAAAAGGTATGTAGAACAACATGCTTCAAACGGCCTTGGGCCCAATTCATATTTTTATTTATGTCAAACTGGCCCTTGGCCCTTTCACTTATTCGTATCAAACTGGCCTCTGGCCCATTCATTCACTCGTGTCAAAACGGCCTTTGGCCCATTCACTCGTGTCAAAACGGCCTTTGGCCCATTCACTCATGTTAAAACGGCCTCTGGCCCATTCATTCATGTCAAAACGGCCTCTGGCCCATGCATTCATTCTTGTCAAAACGGCCTCTGGCCCATTCATTCATGTCAAAACAGCCTCTGGCCCATGCATTCATTCTTGTCAAAACGGCCTCTGGCCCATTCACTTGGCATAGCAACATTGTCCACCAATCGAATCAACGAACTTATAAAACTTACATAGAAGTAAGTAATTTGGACAACACCATATTTCAAATATCTTTGTTAAGATATTACTCACAGTGATCGGTTGGTTGGTTTGCCCTGGAGCTCGACCTTACACATTCCATGAACATAAAAGGGTCACAAACAATTCAATCCGTTCTAAATTCACATTTTCCTCTTTAGGCTTCATTCTTATCTCTTTAACTCAAGTACAATGCTCCATGCATGCCTAAGAGTACTTAGAAGTGAAAGAGGATGGAAAACGAAACTCAGAATGCCTTTACAAAATTTCAGAAAACAGGGTCCCCGCTCGAGCGTGGAATTCACTGCTCGAGCGGACCCATGAGGTCTGCAAAAGTACTGGATGCATCAAAATTACGCTCGAGCGTGAAGTCTAGCGCTCGAGCTGAAGGTCTGTCTACATAGCTCCCCGCTCGAGCGTTAACTTCCACACTCGAGCGGACATCCAAGTCTGCAAAAATACTGGGAGCACGAAATTCACGCTCGAGCAGCGGTTTCCCCCGCTCGAGCGGACATCAAATTTTCTGGGTTTTCCAGAACATGTTCTTGAGCTCCAATTCGACATTCAATGGTTCTAGATGCATGCTTTTGGCTCAAACTTCACATAATCATATACTGACATGGTACCAACACCAAATTACAACACAATGGAGCTCAATTTCACAAATTAATCACATGCATGTCTGTAGACACCCCATTTTTGACCGCCCTCAAGACTTGGGCATTACTGATGGTTTGCTCGGTGTTGAGAGGTGTGCAAGGCACAGGTTCAATTTCTTCGGCAAGGAGAGAGGCAAATCTCAACTTCACACCCCGTTTTGGACCACAATTATTTTGGATGGTTTTTAGACTTTAAAAACCTCTCTTTCAAAACATTTTTTTGAAATAAAATTCCCACGATGTTCCGACGCTCGCATTTCGGTAATGTTGCGCTTTTCGGTAACTGAGCAAGGACAAAGTGGAGATGAATGAAAGAGAGATGAATATTTGAAAAATCTTTCAAAACACCTTACTTAAGGGTTTGAAGTTGAAGAAAAGAGGAGAAGAGGGGAAAACCAAGTTGGAGAAGAAGATAGGCAAGAATCGCTAAGAGAGGGATGAGCAGTCCTCGCTAAATCGAGCTTATTTGTCTATACACTTGGAGTTAAGTTATGAGGCTACCACCATTGGAAAGAAAACTTCCGGGGCTTTCATTTTTCATACAAGAATCTCTTAAACCCGAGTCCGGATGGCGGAGATATGATTGGTTGAAGTTGGGCATCATCCCGGTTGGACCGAAACTGAGCAACCTTCACTAAAACAAACATAACTTTCTCCACAGGAGGAATTTTAATGCAAGGTTTGCGGCATTGGAAAGCTTACTTCCGGGGCTTCAATTTTGACACAAGAATGACTTAAAAAGGAGTTCATATGAAGAAGTTATGCCCATTTGAAGTTGGACCTGCAGAGCAGATTTTTCCTGCCGACCGGCCAAATAGAGTGCCGACCGGCCAGAAAAGAAGAGTGCCGACCGGCCAAGTAGAGTGCCGACCGGTCAGAAAAGAGTGCCGACCGACCATTTTTGCTAGACGACGACCTTCCGGTGTATTCTACAGATTGAATGGATGCCAGCTGTGCCAGCTGGAATACACAGATTCCGCTCCCCATGCACGTATGTGGCTGTTTTGCACCCTTTGCACCCCTTTGACCCCTCTTTTGTGCACCCTTTGCTCATGGCTTCTTGAGGAAGCCTTGACCCCTTGTCTTGGCTTCCTCAAGAAGCCTACCAGCTGTCCAAGCTTCTCCAATAAGCCTTGACCTCCCCTTAGATCCCTTTGACCCTTTGAAGCTTGTTGGAGAAGCTTAGCATTGCCTATATAAGAGAGGTCCCTCCTCCATTGTTTAAGGTTGGATGTTTTAAGCAAAAAACCAGAGATATACCATATATATCTGATATACATACACACAACCCTCCATCTCTCTCCATATCTCTCTCATTCAACCATCAAATACCCTTGTTCTTGGGCCCTTTCTTCACCAATCCATAGCACCACCACCACTACTCATCACAGCCTTGGAGAAGTTTTTCAGAGGCCAAAGGTGCTGCAACTCAAGCCAAGAAGCAACAAAAGGGGTAGTCTTCAAGGGTAAGATCATTTTCCCTCTTTTGTAGCACATTCTTGTCACATTTTTCTACCCTATTTTCTTACTGTTTTGGGCTCCGACCCTAACTGAAAGGGGCATTCTTTTGAGCCATTCTTCATGTTTTTAAGGGCTCAACCCTGTTTGAGCCCTCCATAGTGCACTTGCTTCAATACTCCTTGTATGCCACATTTTTGCATGAAATTTCTAGCCTATGTGCGATCTGTTTTTGAGCATAATGTAAAATGTAAGTAGGCTCATTTTGAGCCCTTCTTCAACATTGAAGAAGGGTTCAACCCTGTTTGGGACCCCTATCTTGCACTTGCTTCATAATCTCTTCTATTTACCGTAATTTTGCATGCTTTGTTAGCCTATCTTTCTTCTGTTTTTGGGCCATCATCAGAACTGTAAGGGGTCATATTTTGACCCCCTGGACATATTTCATTAAGGGTCTTTGGCTGTTTGATGCATGTTTTGTATACTTCATGTTATAGCCCTCTTGTGGCCTTAATCTTGCATTGCATTTTGAGCATGTTTGCATATTGATTTGGGGGCTGTCATCTACTGTGAGTAGTCATATTTTTGGTCTCTCATCAGTGTTGTAGAAGGGACTTTTCCTGTTTGGGCTTTTCATCATACACTTGCCATGTAAATCATGCTAGCTAGTCAAAATCACATGCTAATTTAGCCAAGCATGCTAGCTTATTTTGGCTACATTTCATACATTTTTAGCATTATTTTGGGCTGCATGAGGACTGTTTGTGGCTGTCTTCTTCATTTGAGCATCGCTTTGCATGCTTATAGTGTATTGCATCTCACTAGCTTTAGTGCTTAAGTCCTTAACAATGCATTACATAAATGTTTGCATGCTTTGGAGTCATTTTGGAGTCATTGGGCATGCCATTTCAGATCTGAAACATGCACCATTATATGCTATGTTTCATCATTTGCCATACCTTGTTAGAGTTGCATGTTGTATCTGAGGATAGATCCATGCATTGGACATGTTTGTGTGCATTTCGGTTACCTCATTTCATTTAATGGCCGCTGGTTTTGGCATGCTTGCAAGCTACCCATGTTAGTTTAAGTCCATCGTTGCATGTTGCTGTATGCCATGTTTGTTTACATGTTTAGGTTGCGCGCCTAGTATACATTGCTCATTTGGATGTTCATGTTGCATCTTAGCCTCCATGCCTAGGTTGCATTTCATTAAGCATGCATCCCTTGCCTCTTGATCAATTATGACAGAGGTTGGGGCCCTTTGGTGTGTTTTATGCTTGCATTTTATTTGATATCAAAGTTGCTAACTTGGCTTTTGGGCCATCATGCATTGAATCGTGATTGATGCCCGGGGGTCGAGGGCCATGCTCCCTTGAGTCCATTGCATGCATAGGAGTGTGTCCGTGCATACATTTGCTTGGAATTCCATGCCATACACTGTCTGTCCTTGTTGCTGTCAGAACTGTCTTCTGCAGGGAGTTTTTTGCGATCGCAGTATAGAGTGCCGACCGGCCATTGATGGACGCCGATAGCTTTATCTCCAGCCGATGAACATTGTACACGGCCGGTGGACATTCTATTCAGCCGATGGTATTCTACAGTGTGCAAGGAACGTGTCCCAGGACTTTGGCAGTCTTTGGAGCATGGACAGTGAAAACAGAGCAGCAGTGGTATGATGTGGATTTTCCGGGCAAGACGGATCGAGCATGCATCATGCGCGCATCCGAGGCGGGGCTGCGGCCATCTTCTCTCTGCATTTATTTTGATTAGATTAGAAATTATGTAATATTAATTTAGCGATTTGTTATTCGCACTGTATATTCTTTGGTCCCTCTGTTGAGGCATATTTGTAATAAGTGTGGGTGAGTGTGTGTATGTCTTCCAACCCCCACTTCTTTCTTCCCTTTTATTTACCTGCTTATGATGGTAGATTAGGGCACGCCTATTTTAGCATACCTTATGCAATGCATGCGTGCATCCATGCATTTGTCTAAACATGCACCGGGCTCGGTACATCATACAAACTGCATCGTACTTTCAATTCCCAAATTGAATACGTGATAGTTGTAGCATTCATGTGCCATTTTTAGGGTTAGCCGAGCCTACTCTAAATCGCATCCTTTGCCTGTGTTGCATTAGCCACTTAACATGAGCTAGGACATGCATGTCTGCTAACTAGTTTCTTGTTTTGGCACGGAGTACGATGTAAGTATTTTACGCTTTAGCATACTACATGCGTGTGAATGTTGCCATCACAGTATGCTTACCATGCGCTAAGTGCTTATGTGAGATAAACTGTTTGAATGCCTGTGGGTGGAGGTTGGGTTGCTTGAGTTGGAAAACTCATTGAAATCCGTATTTTAGCCTACTTGCGAGTAGCAAAACCCGAAACGCTTTCAAAAACAAACGGATATGCAATGATTATTTCCGAATTAGGCAATCTATCTATACTTGTTTTGCTGTGCGCATAACGTAGTAAACCTAGGCTATTAACCGGTATAAGAGCATGTAATATTTTCAAAATCGGATATCACGGTTAGTAGAGGCCTGTCTTCGAACCGGGCGAAAGGGGTGCTCATAGCTGACCTTCCCGATCGTACCCAAGCTCCCGAGCCAAAGACATTTGGTGACGGACACGTGGCCTTCGGCACCGAGTCAGGGTTTCCTAAATTCCCCCATAAAAAATATTTAGTGGCGACTCTGTAATCTGGCAAAGCAGTCCATGTTTGGCACTACTTTTCAAAAATCTGTTTTTCTTTCAAAACGATTTGCCAGAGTTGGACTCTTTGGTTCAGATTAAGAACCGTGACACGAATTGAGTCCGAACTGTAACCCGTTGATCCCCTCGCGGGCATGTTACAATGTCCCAATCTACACCAAATTCACTTCCAACATAACAATTCATGCATTCAAACTCGTATTCTTATAATTTGTACATGTATGTGAGATATACTCATTGTTTCCAACTTAATTGGCAAAGAGATGATCGAATACATGGACCTCAATCAAAATCAACATGGATTACATACTTTATGCCCAAACATGGAAATTCATAGCAATTTCCTACATGCATGCATATTTGACCTTCAATTCAAAAAATAACCAATTTCATCATACTCAATTAAATTCATGTTCTTGACCATTAATCAAACTTAACTCACAAAATTACAAATTAAAGTTCATGAATTCACTTACTTAAAGGCTCAAATCTTCCCAAATTATGGTCAAATCTAGAGTTGGCCTTCCAATCTTCACAAACTTGAGCTAAACACCCAACTCTCCTTCTTCCTCTCTCTCTAGCCGACCCTCTCTCTATTCTTAGAGTTAAAATCAACCACAATGGATAAAAGAGAGGAATTGAACACATAGTGGCCCTCTTATAGCCCCACTAGATCACATTATTTTAATATCAAACAATTGAGCACTTAATTAATCGTTCTGAATCTAATTATTTTGATCCAAATCAAATTTTCAATTAAACTTCACCGTAGGCTCTAAAAGTTATGCCAATCACAATGGCGCAACCAATTTCGATTTCGGTGGCCGATAGGGCCTTCAATTTAATTTCCAAAGCAGACAATCAAACAGATATTCATACGGTGAACAGATAGAAATTCAAAACCACATATTTTCACATAATGGCACACAAAATCATATCAAACACATAATCATATTCATGTTAAGGACCAATTAGCATACTACAGAACAAGGATATTACAGATGCATGTCTTTCAACCCCCATTTCTTTTCTTCCTTTCACTTAACCGCTTAAGATGGTTAGTTTTAGGGTATATTTCAATTAGCATACCTTATGCTTTCATGTGTGCATCCATTCATCTGTTTTGCATGCACCGGGCTCGGCGCATCATACTAACTGCATTGTATTTTCAATTCCAATTTGAATACATGTACCAAGTTGCATTTCACATGCCATTCTTAGAATAGCCGAGTCTAGCTGAGTTACATTTCTGCATGTGTTGCATTAGCCATCTTAACATGAACTAGGATCATGTGTGATTTCAAACTAGTTCTTTGTTTTGGCTCGGAGTACACTGTGAGTGTTTATGCTTTAGCATACTGCATGTGTGTTAATATTGCCATGAAAACATGCTTGCCATGAGGCTAACTGCTTATTTGATATAACTACCTGAATGCCTGTGGGTGAAGGTTGGATTGCTTGAATTGGAACAATTCATTGAAATTTCCGATTTAGCCTACTTGCGAGTAGCAAACTTCAAACTGTTTTCTAAAATGAACATGCAATGTTTTGTTCCAACTTAGGCGATCTAGTCTGTACTTGTATGTTGCGTGCATCATATAGTAATTCTAGGTTAATAACCGGAATAAGAACACATGTGTTTTCAAAAACAAATATCATGCTTAGTACAGGCCGATCTTTGATGGGGCAAGCGGGGGTGCTCATTGCATGACCTTCCCCTCTCGTACCCAAGTTCCTGAGCCGAGGCAACTTTGATGATGACGGACACATGGCCTTAGGCACGAGTCAAGGTTTCCTAAATTTTCCCCAAAATAAAATATTTAGGTGGCAACTCTGTATCTGGGAAAGCAGTCCATGTTTGGCACTTCTTTCTAAAAATCAATTTTTCAAAAATGATTTGCCGGATTTGGACTCTTTGGTGAATTATCGGTCTCACATTGCACTTTGTGAGATTAGATTCAGAACGTGACATTGAGTCTGAACTGTAGTAGCTAGAGAACAAAACGGATTCGCGCCCTCGCGCGCAGAGCTCGCAGAGTTCTCAGGGCACGTCTACACCGACCCTCTTGATGATACATGATAGAGGTCAAGGCTTTATGTGTTTATGTGTATTGAATTGTGCAATCTTGGCTTCTTGGCGATCATGCATCGAGATGCGTGATTGGTGGCCCGAGGGTCGAGAACTAAACTCCCCTTGAGATCATGAAATGATAGGGAGGGTGGTTGTGCACACATACCTTGCAAATACATTGACATGCCTTTTCTTGCTTTCTGTTACAGCAAATTAGAGAAGTGCAGCAAAAACTGGTCGGCCAACCAGAAAAACTAGCTGGCCGACCACTTTTTCTAGTCTGCAACAATAGAAAGTGGTCGGCCAGTGGCTGGGAACACCCTTAGGTGGTCGGCAGCCCTCCCACAGGTCCCTAAGGTGAGTTAAAAGCTTTCTGGAGCTTGGTGCAAGGTTTTGAGAACAATTGCAAATAGAGGCAAGTTGGGGCATCGCGACGGATTTCCGAACGAGGCGACCGAGCATGCATGAACTCCTCATCCCGAGGACCTCTCTTTAATGCTTTCCTGAGCTAGTTTATGCTTTGGTTCTGTATTTAAGTAATTAATGCGTTTAGTTGCTTATTCGTGTTGTAATAACTAGTTAGTTAACTAGGATTAGTTAATTAGCTTCGTTGTGTAATAATTAGCTTAATTAGCTTAGATTAGCTAGCTAGCTTCTTATTCGGACCCTTCGTCGAGAGGGCCAATTGTTGTAATAAGCGTGCGTGTGTGTGATGCATGTCTTCCAACCTCCATTTCTTTCTCTCTTTTACTTAACCGCTTATGATGGTTAGTTTTAGGGCATGTTTCAATTAGCATCTTTATGCTTCGCATGCGTGCATCCATTCATCTGTCTTGCATGCACTGGGCTCAGTGCATCATACTAACTGTATTGTATTTCAATACCAATTTGAATACATGTATCAAGTTGCATTTCACATGACATTCTAGAATAGCCGAGCCTATCTTAGTTGCATTTTTTGCATGTGTTGCATTAGCCATCTTAACACGAACTAGGATCATACATGATTTCTAACTAGTTCTCTGTTTTGGCTTGGAGTACACTGTGAGTGTTTATGCTTTAGCATCCGTGCATGTGTGTAAGTATTGCCATGTTTAGCATGTTTTCCATGAGGCTAACTGCTTAAATGCCTGTGGGTAAAGGTTGGATTGCTTGAATTGGAACAATTCATCAAAATCTACGTCTTAGCCTACTTGCGAGTAGCAAACTTCAAATCATTTTCACAAACGAACATGTAATGTTTTGTTCCAACTTAGGCGATCTAGTCTATACTTGTATGCTGTGCGCATCACATAGTAATTCTAGGTTAATAACCGAAATAAAAACACATGTGTTTTCAAAACAATATCATGTTAGTAAAGGCCGATCTTTGATCGGGCGAGCGGGGGTGCTCATTGCATGACCTTCCCTTCTCGTACCCAAGTTCCCGAGCCAAGCAACTTTGGTGATAACGGATACGTGGCCTTAGGCACGATCAGGTTTCCTAAATTCCCCCAAAACAAAATATTTATGGCGCTCTCTATCTGGCAAACCAATCCATGTTTGGCACTTTTTTATAAAAATCAGTTTTCTAAAACGATTTGCCGGATTTGGACTCTTTGGTGATTTATCGGTCTCACATTGCACTTTGTGAGATTAGATTCAGAACCGTGACACGAGTCCGAACTGTAGTAGCTAAGAACAAAACGAATTCGCACCCTCGCGCGCAGAGCCGGGAGTTCTCCGGGCGGTCTACACATGCCAATCATGTCAGCTATAAGAAATTCCCTAATAACAACAGGTGGTTCATTAACTGCTAAGATCTCCTCAGGTTGATCAGCACCAAATTTGGCCAGGGTATCAGCACATAGATTTCCTTCTTTATACACATGTTGCACAGTGCATTCACAACCTCTCATGATGATTCGAGCATCCTCCACCAACCCTTTGAATGGGCATTTAGCATCCGGTTTCTCTTCCAGCAGCTTCATTGCTTGTTCGTAGTCTGTCTCAATGGTCACTTTGTTCATCTCCTTTTGAAGAATCACTGTTAGCCCTTTGTAGATAGCCCATAGTTCAGCCTCCAAGCTTGTGCCAATGTGAAGCTTCCCATAATAACCACACATCCATGCTCCCCTTTCATCACGAATCAGACCTCCAAAACCATCTTCACCTCCCAGTCTTCTACAGCCATCTGTGTTTAACTTTAGCCTACTTGCAATTGGGAAAGACCATGTTATGAGTCTAAAAGCAGGTTTAGGGTTAACAATTGACATAACAAAAGCTTAGTGAATTTCATTGGAGTAATCCATAATGAACCTGCCATTATCAAGATTATTAGTCACAATATTGTTAAAAACTTTGTTGTTCCTATTCTTCCAAATTGCCCAGAGAGTAACAATAAACACAGTATAGACTGTAAGATTTGCATTAAAATGATTTTTGTTTTTAGAATTGCATAAAATCCAGTCCCTCCAAGGCTTGCTACTCATTACCATTGCCTTCCAAAAATAACAAACCACACTTCTTTTGCTTTATAGCAGTCTTTCAGGAGATGATTCATATCCTCCTCTTTATAGCAATTGGGGCAAGTAGGCTCCACAGTCAAGCCCCTTTTCATACGAAGCTTATTTGTGAGGAGTTTCCCATGGATACAACACCACAAGAACCCTTTCAATTTCTGGGGAATCCTTAACTTCCAGAGCCATTGCCAATCCTCTACTTGGGGCTGATTATCACTCACCAGAACATAGGCACTAACAGTTGAGAAAATCCCATTTGCTGAGCCTTTCCAGTTAGGCTTATCAGGCTCAAGAGAGTTTGGGGAAGGGCTGTCCAGAATAATTTCAAAAATTTCAGGAGGCAACATATCACAGATAACAGCTTCATTCCAAGTTCCTTGCTTAGTCAACAAGGTATTCACATTAACGACATCACTCTCCCTAAGGGAGCAGATTGTGAGCTACTGAGGGTTAGCTCCTCAAAGGGCTTGCCTCCACACCACCAGTCCTTCCAAATATTGACTGTGGCACCATTTCCAATTGTCCATTAACCCATTTTCTCAAGATGGCTTTAGAGTTAAGAATGCCTTTCCAAGTATGAGATGCTCTTCTATATCTAGAGCAATCTTGAAGACAATTGTTCCTCAAATACTTACTTTTAAGGACCCCTTTCCAAAGACCATCCTTATTACCAATCAATTTCCAGCCAAGTTTAGACAACAAGGCAAGATTTTGATCCTTGGCTTTCTTGATGCCAAGCCCACCATTCTTTTTCTACTGACAAACATTATCCCACTTAACCAAATGAATTTTCTTCTTCTCTGGGGTATCACCCCAAAGAAAATTTCTATTCATTTTGTCAATATCATTACAGACCTTTTTAGGAATAGCCACAGTTTGCATAGTATAATTAGGAAGAGCAGAGCTAACAAAATTGGATTAAAGTAGTTCTACCAGCTAGTGATAAAACACTAGTTTTCCACCCGGGAAGCTTCATTTTCATTTTATCCAGAATACCATTGTAGTGTTTCCAACTCACTCTGCCATGAATGAGAGGAACCCCCAAATATTTCCCTAACTCAGAGGTTAAAGGAATACCACATTTGGCACTCAGATCTTTAGCCTTGTTTCTATCAACATTAGGTGAAACAAATATCTTGGACTTAAGGGCATTAATCTTAAGTCTAGATATGTCATAAGACTCAATCATGATCCTTATCATAGTATTGCAATGGGCCATGTTAGCCTTAGCAAACAACATCAGATCATCAGCAAAGAACAGATGAGTGAGACCAGGGCCATTCTTGGAGGTCTTAATACCTTGCCAATGTTTACCTTTAGAAGAGGTAGTGATCATACTAGAGAGTCTTTCCATGCACAAAACAAAAAGATAAGGGGAAATGGGGTCTCCTTGCCTCAAACCTCTGTTGGGTTTGAATTCCTGAAGAGGTTAACCATTCCAAAGAATGGAAGTTTGCATAGAGGTCACACAACTCATGATGAGCTCAATAAGATTGGGCTCAAAATTGAACTCCACCAAGTTTTGTTCTAAGAATTCCTAGGAGACAAAATCATAGGCTTTTTCAAGGTCAATTTACAGAATCATCCCTCCACTCATGCCTTTTCTTTGGTTCAAGGTATGGATAATTTCTTGAGTAATGATAATATTATCACTAGTGGTTCTCCCAAGGACAAAACTACTTTGGTAAGGGCTGACAATTTTTTATAAGAGGGGTCTGATTCTACTAACAATGATTTGGCGATAATTTTGTAAGTCACATTGCCAAGACTAATAGGTCTAAATTATTTAATAGTCTCAGGGTTCTCAATTTTGGGAATTAGGGCCACAAGAGTTCTATTAATTTTAGGAGGGATACACTTGTTGGAGAAACAATTTTGAACAAACTCATAAAGAAGCATGCCCAACAATGGGCCAATAAGTGTGGTAAAAAATAACTTGAAAGCCATCTCTCCCAGGTGCCTTGAAAGCCTTGATATGTTTAACAATCTGCCAGATTTCCTCATTAGTCACAGACTTAATGAGTGAATTATTATCAATAACATCAACTTTACAAGCAATAAGATTAGTCCAATGAGACAAATCAAGGTAGAAGAAAAACAAAAAAGGTTCTTGAAATAATCAACAACCAGAGTTTTTAAGCTCTCAGTTTGATCAATCCAAGTCCCTTCATCATTTCTGAGCATGACAATCTTACACCTCCTCCTCTTAGCTAAAGCAGACAGATGGAAGAATTTAGTGTTTCTCTACCCTTGGGTAATCCACTTAGACCTAGATTTTTGGAACCAAAGGAGCTCCTCTTGGTACAAGATTTTATTATATTGTTCCACCAAATCCAACTCTAAGATATGGAGGTTATGAGAAAAGTTACACAGTTGGGATTTTTGAATTCCCTCAATTCTACCAAGTAACCATCTTTTTCTCCTGAAAATGTTACCAAACACCTCTTTGTTCCACATAGTGATTTTGCTAGTGAGATTGCCAAGCTTATCTAGCAAAGCGAAGAGGGGTACTTCCAGTTAGTTTCCACCACTGACTAGAACTCTTCATGAGAGATCCAAGAAGCTTCAAATTTAAAGGGTTTACAAACAGGGTTAAAAGAGTGCTTACCTTAGGTGAAGATCATCAAAGGAGAGTGGTCAGAATAAGTGTGAGGGAGATTCTGGACCAAACCATCAGGGAAGCTTGTCCTCCACTCAGTGTTGCACATAGCTCTATCAAGTCTCACCATAGTATTAGCCCACTCCTTTCTATTATTGGACCAAGTAAATCTGGGACCAGTGCATCCCAAATCTATCAGGTTACGGTTGTTCACTCTCTCAGCAAATTTCCTTGTTCTCTCTGTTGACTCTTGACTTTGGTTTTGACTTCCAAACATGGTTCGTTTTTCATCTAGAGGTGCAAAATCATTAAAGTCCCCAGCTAAAAGCCAAGGATCAGTGACTGTTTGGGAAGTTCTTTCCAAGTTATCCCACAGCTCATCCATTTTCTGGCTAATAAGACTTACCTATATAGTAAGTAAAAGCCAATCAGGGTAATCTTGCCTCGAAATGGTGGCAGTGATCAACTGGGAACTGGCCTCAAAGACTCTCACATTCACTAGATTGGGGTTCCAAACTAATCAAATACCCCTATTCTCGATGGGATCCATGAAAGAGGCAGTAAAACCCATCCTATTAAAAAACATACGCATAGAGTTGAACTCTACCTTGGTTTCCATAACGATAAGCATATCAGGGTTGTTGATTTGGACTAACTCCCTTATATTCCTACAAAACTTCCTGTTACATGCACCTCTACAATTCCAAACCAGTAAATTCATAGATGATTGATTAAGGGCAGGGAGAGTGTTTGGTTAGATGTACCCAGAATACCCTTAGCTTTACTCTGGTTGTCCTTCATTGACAATGCTGGTGTTAATGCTATAAAGTGCCACTCCTGGATTGCTTTGATCTGTCTCCACGGTTGAACTCTCAGCTTTGCTCCCTCTATCTACCATTCTAAGGTTGTCACGCCCCCAAAAAAATTGCAATAACCCATCATCAAATACTAGTACAAGGTGATATAAATAAAATAAGAAGCTTTCATTCATCAGAGTTAAATTACAAAAGGTAATAGATGCGATATACATTCATAAGCTGTCACGACCCGAACCCGGCCCTATAGTTTAGTGCCTAACGGCCAGTAATCCTTGGATTACCGAAGGCTTCTTAACATAATAGCATATAAATAGGGGTTGCAGAAGCAAATATGAAATATATAGTCCAACGAGCTGTGAAGACATACATGGGACTAATAATTTTGAACTTTCATAACCATACGTGTGATCAAAACAAAATGCAACAATTAAGTCACTTTATGTATACACAACAGAAAACTTGTTCGCAAATAAAAAGGAACAAAAACTTTTACATCCCCAATACACATGCACGAGGCTTGACTCAAACCGGAACCTCCTTGGGAGGCACAAAGGCTAGCTGACAAAAACTAAAACTCTAGGTCCTTAACTCTGAGCCTGGTCACATGCCTGATCACCTACATACGTAATATAAATAGTGAGCGGAAGTCCAGTGAATAATAACAGAGTTAAGGGTTAAATGAATGACGTCCTATAATTAAATTCGTACATAGAACCAATTCATATTCATGTTCTCATTCATTGCGTATACAAAATTCAGAACTCATGTTTGATCATTCATAATTCATCCATTAGCACTAACTAATCATAGACAGAACATCACAGATCATACTTGTCAGTTCCATAGAGGAACCTTCGGCCGATACGGATAACTTGCTAGTTCCATAAAGGAACCTCCAGCTGGGTACAGATAACTTGCCAGTTCCATTAAGGAACCTCCGGACTGGGTACGGATAACTTGTTAGTTCCATAAAGGAACCTCAGCCGGGTATAGATAACTTGCCAGTTCCATTAAGGAACCTCTGGTTTGGGTACAGATAGCATACTTGAATCTTAACATTAATGTCATAAATGTTTGCCAAAGGTGGATAATCATTCATAGTGTGAACATCGCATTTCATATACAGAAAATAATTTAATTTGAACATAGCTTTACTAAGTCATTACTCACAGATAACCGGTGGCTCCAGATAGACGAGTAAAGTAGGCAATTCACTTAACTTGAGGTGCGTGGCCTACATAACATGACAGATACATATATTGGAACACACGCTCAGTTTGTACACAACTTATTTCATTTGTTCTTAGTGTGTTTCTAGTCTTTATTCAAATTCATACCCAGGCGGTGAAGTCGGCAATCAGGTCGTTGAGTAGTCGAGCCAGTCGAACTCAAACGGGTTTGAGGGTCACTTAGGGGAGGAAGTTGACGCAGCTCTTAATTTGGCATTTGAAGAAGTCGACTTCGACCTCACATCTACCTCAGGGTGAATTGAAACATCTTCTTTAGAAGATGACATTTTCACCGATCTAGGAGACCTACTCGGCACAAATCCTAAGAACATGGCTGGAGAATCGCTCACATAGATGGCTAGAAAGAAAATGCCAAAAAGATGGCAGCCCGAAGGAGGGTCGAAGCTGCTAGATCAGTACCCCCACCGTCTGTTCTGTTGAGGAAGTGAAGCGAGAAACTGTTGTGGTCGACTCGGTCATTGAACAACAATCGGGTGATTTAGGCGTCAAACAAAGGGGGGAGAAACGCCCCACCGAGATAGAGGTCGAGTTTTCTGAAGAGTTAACCGATAAACAGCCTCAAATAGAAGAGTCTCAAGACTTGGCAACACCGTTTATCATCCAACCTAGAATGAAGAATGCATCGGTTTCTTCCGATGCGTCAGCTATGAAAGATTCCGTCGTGGCCATAAGCGTGGCTTTGTCGATTTCTTTGCCAATGGACAAGGCTGCGTTCCGTGCAGAACAGGACATGGTTTCAATAGCATTAGCTGCGCAGTCAGCGATATTGGTACGTAATTGGCAAACTCCATACTTTCTTTTGTATGCCGACTAACTTGCCCATGTTTTGTTTTAGGCGGTGGGTAGAATCGCAGAAATCGGCCGCTGTCACTATGACGTCGTCGAGCAAATTGGCATACTTAAAGCCGAGATTGAAATTGAAAAGGGAAAAACTAAAGAGGCACTAGTCGAGCTGGCAGTGGCATCTTTAGAGCCGAGTCTGAGGCTAAAAAGACGGAAGAGGAGCGAGCAAGGGCCAACACTGAAGAAGAAAAGGCCAGACGCGCCGATTTATTCTTGGTGGCCGCTGAGAAAAGGGCAATATGAGTGATGATGCGCTCAAATTGGCCAAAGAGGCGATCGCGAAGCTAGAGGTTGATTTGGAAGAATCAAAGAAGGCAAAAGAACTCGCCGACTCAGAGATTTCCAAGGTGTTCGATACCGGAGAGAATGTGGCCACGGAGAAGTACGTGGAGGAGGTATTGAAGTTTGAGAATCGAGACTTCAAACACGGTTGGCTTAAAGTCCTAGCGGCCGCTAATGTGACATTGGAGCAGCTGATTGCATATGAGCAACTGGAGGTTGAGCCGTTGGAGTTTGACCCTGAAGAATAAATAGTGTTAGTGTAATTTTGCTTTATTGTAGGTATCTTCTGTATGTAGTTTTTGTAGGTTTTTGCTCATTTTGTTTACAATTCATTCATAGGGCAGTTTTCATGTATAAAGTGACGATTGTTTGTATTCAGTTTATTAATGAAAATTGCCCTTTTGTCTTTATTCTGTATTTGCTAATTTAAATTAGTGGCTAAGTAGGACAATGTAGCATAATTCGGCACTAAATCTACCTTTGCCCCATTTGGACATATCGTTCCAGAGCCGAATAAAACATATGGCCCAACGCTAGGCTCGTCAGGCCAAGTAGGGTAGTGTATCGTGATTCGGCTATATCATAAGTTGCCGAATAGATTCATACATCTGCCCTTGCCCTATTTGGACGTGTCGTTCTAGAGCTAAATAAAACATATGCCCAACGCCAAGTTCATCTGGCCAAGTGGGGTAGTGTATCGTGATTCGGCTATATCATAAGTTACTGAATAGATTCGTATATCTGCCTTTGCCCCATTTGGACATGTCATTTCAGAGCCAAATAAAACATATTGCCCAACGCCAAGCTCATCTGGCCAAGTGGGGCAATGTATCATGATTCGGCTATATCATAAGTTGCCGAATAGATTCGTATATCTGCCCTTACCTTATTTGGACATGTCATTCCAAAGCCGACTACAGACGTGGGGTTAGCTGTAGGGCACATCGGAAATGGTGCATTCGTAATTAATGAATGAGGTATCTAGTATTTAAGAGGTCCCACGCATCATGGAACAGATCTGGCACAAATGATGAAAGGAGTAGTCGATAATTTGAGAACGAACAGAAACTTAAGTGTGGATGGTGATCGTGAGCGGGCCCATAGATGTCTTAAGATTATTTTTCAACAATAAAAGAGAAAGAAAGAGCTTAGCAGAGTTGAACGTTGAAATGCATCGCGCTACTGGAGGCAAAGCTTAGAGAATAGGAAACGTAATAGCAGAGGGGAGAGAGAGACGTTGGTCGCCCAACGTCGGAGTAGGTCCCCCATAAGAGTTGAAGTAGCAAAGTCCCCCTAGAAATGGGGTGTAGCAACGAGGGGGCTCGAAGATCGCGAGTGGGCATGCCGTTGCACGAAGTGAGCCGAGCAAACCGCTGCACCCGCTGTGCTTTTCGGTCTTTATTGGGGCAAACCAATGACTGAAATGGACTTAATAACCCGTGATCCTAACATGGCGGTGGAATTCATGCGGCAAATATTCCCGCCAGAGGTGTAGCAGTCGCTTGTCGGCCGAGGTGATTACGAGGTTTTCAGGGAAGGTATACATGGGGCGATTCGAGGACTTTACAACGTGTATGAAGTCAGCATGCGCCTGTGCGCGATGTAAAGAGAGCTCAAGCAGAAGGTCGAGCGCATTGGATTTGGAACGCCGCACGAAGAAGACAGAGAGTGAGCTAAAAAAGGCCAAGGCAACTGAGACACAGTCGACGTGTGCCACAAATCTAGTTATCATGGATAGAGTCAACCAGCGCTTGTTGGATCATGCTATGGCCGATAAGGAAACAGTAAACATGTTCGCCAAAGAGGCTATAAGAACTTGGTCCTATGAAGAAGGCTTTTTTGATGGCCGAAAATCGGCATTGAAAAGACTAAGGAAAAATTGGCAGAAGACGTTTGTCGATGCGAGAACCGCAACTTCAAGCACGATGGGTTAGGGCTTTACGAGTCGCGAGCATCGACTCAGCATCTCTGTTATACAAAGAGTACAAGTTTCCCTTCGAGGCTTTTAATGCTGAGAAGACAGACAACGAAGAGGAAGGCGTTGAACCGAAGAAAGCCTAAATATTGTACTTTATATTCTAGTAGGACTCATATACTGGCAGGAGGAGGTTACATTAGTTGAAATAAATATTCATTGTTTTTGCGTCTTATCAATCAGTGCATTTTTGTGTTCCAATGCTATTCTATTGTCCTTAGCTTATATCTTTTGAACCGTGTGTTTATTAGCTCTCGTAAATTGACTGCTCTGTTTAGGCAATGTATTTATTTGAAAAACCCTTTCAGCTGTGAACATGCACGAAAGGCGCTCCGAATCCGGAGTCTTATTTACAACCAATCGTAATATCCACGAAGGGCGCTTCGAATTCAGAGGCTTATTCAACCCAAACATGAACATGCACAAAGGGTGCTCCGAATCCGGAGTCTTGTGGCCAATCGTGATATCCACGAAGGGCGCTCCAATTCGGAGGCTTATTCGGTCCAAATGTGAACATGCACGAAAGGCACTCCAAATCTGAAGTCTTGTGGTCAATCGTGATATCCACGAAGGGCACTCCGAATTCAGAGGATTATTCGGCCCAAACATGAACATGCACAAAGAGCGCTCTGAATCTGGAGTTTTATGCCCAATCGTGATATCCACGAAGGGCGCTATGAATTCGGAGGCTTATTCGCCCCAAACGTAAACATGCACGAAGGGCGCTCCGAATTCAGAGTTTTGCGGCCAATCATGATATCCATGAAAGGCACTCCGAATTCGGAGGCTTATTCGGTCCAAATGTGAGCATGCACGAAGGGTGCTCCGAATCTGAAGTCTTATTTATCATTAACCATTTTTGACGAGACGGCTATAAAAAAGGCATATTACATTGCGGAATATGTAGATGCGTACATGTTAGCATAGCAGCAAAAATAAAAAATGAACTGGCATGTTGTACAAGTTGGCTTAATGATAAAATTTACGCAAGTGGGTTGAATTCCAGGGGCGTGGTGAACTTCTGCCAGCCATGTCTGAAAGTTGATACGCCTCTGCTCCGGCAATCAAATCAATCTGGTAAGGGCCGTCCCAGTTGGGGCCCAGTTTACCGTCTGCCGGATTCTTAGTAGTAGGAAGCACTTTCTTGAGGACTAGTTCTCCAGGTGTATAACGACGCAATTACACACGCTAGTTATACGACTTGGTGAGCTGCTGCTAATATCGTACCATGCATGCAAGAGCACGATCTTGGCGCTCTTCAATCAAAGTCAGATTTAAGGCCAACATCATGTCATTATGCCCCATGTCAAAAACCTTGGATTTTAGTGTGGGCAGGCCGATTTCAAGAGGGATAATAGCCTGTGTCCCAAAGCACAAAGCGAACGGTGTTTCTTTAGTAGACCGCCTCAGAGTGGTGCGATGATCTCACAATACGCAGGGCAACTCTTCAACCCATTTGCCCTTGGCCTTTTCCAATCGTTTCTTGATGTCGTCTAGGATCACTTTGTTGGAAGCCTCAACCTGACCGTTGCTTTGCGGGTACGCCGGCGAAGAAAAGTAAGGCCAGATACCTTATGTATTACATAACTCCCGATAGACGCCACAATCAAATTGGGTGCCGTTGTCGGATACAAGTGCTCTCGGTATGCCGAATCGAGTTATAATGTTTTTTCATACAAAGTGTTTAACATCGACATCTCGAATATGTGTTAATGCCTCTACTTCGACCCACTGTGTAAAATAGTTTGTTGCAAAGATCAGGAATAGTTTGTTTCCCAGAGCCCGCGGTAATGGTCCGACGATGTCAAGTCTCCATTAAGCAAACGGCCAAGGACTAGTAATGGAATTTAATTCTTCGGCAGACAGATGAGTTAATGGGGAAAACTTTTGGTATTGTTCGCATTTCTTCACGTAGTTCTCGGCATCAGTACGCATGGTCGGCCAATAATACCCCTGTGTTACGGCTCGGTGGGCCAATGAGTGTCCTCCAGAGTAGGCACTGCAACTACCTTCATGTATTTCGGCCAAGAATTCCTTAACCTTGTCTAGATGAACACATTCCAAATATGGCCCAGAGAGAGAATTTTCGTAAAGCTTTCCCTGGTGATCTAGATAATAACGCAGGGCTTTATTCCGTAATTTGTGGGCTTCTTTCTTATAAATTGGGAGTTGTTCTGAGGAAAGAAATACGGCGATAGGGTCCATCCAACTCGGTCTTGGCTCAATGATGTTAATCTGAACTAGTTCAAAAGAAATGATGCTCAGCTCTGAGATAAACCCTACTTCGATTGTTCGTTTGACTTCTGAGTTAACAGCGGAAGCTAGGCAAGCAAGGGCATCCGCATGCATGTTCTGATCCCGGGTTATCTGATTCAATTCGTGGTGGTCAAATTCTGTGAGCAAGGAATTTGCCATTTTTCATGTAGGCTACCATGCGATAATTTTTAGTCCCATATTCCCCTTTCAACTAGTTGATGACTAACTTTGAGTCACAGAAAACATGTAACCGCTGTGCGCCAAGATGAAGTGAGTTACGAAGGCCAGTTAGCAATGCTTCGTATTTGGCCTCGTTATTTGATGCATCGAAGCCCAGTTTGATTGCCTGCTCGATTATTGCCTATTCGGGGCTCATGATTACTATGCGTACCCCACTGCCACGTTGGTTAGATGATCCGTCAATATACATTTTCCAAATGTCTCCAACATATATTTGCCAGTCGGGTTTAGGTTGAAGGTGGGCTTGATCGAACTTGAAGTCAGCATGGCATCCCGTGAACTCGGCTACAAAGTCGGTGAGCACCTGCCCCTTAGTGGCCGTTCTGGGCAAGAACTAGATATCATACTGGCCGAGTTCCAAAGCCCATTTAGAGACTCGCCCTGATGCTTCCGCGCTACAAAGCATTAATCAGAGAGGATAGTCCGTTAATACCTCTATGGCATGAGCTTGAAAATAATGCATCAACTTTCTTGCAGCCGCTACGAGAGCAAGGATGAGCTTTTCCAGTGGTAAGTATCGTGTTTAGGCGTCGACCATTGCCTTGCTTACATAGTAAATTGGTTGCTGCTCCCCGAGTTCTTCCTTTAGTAACACGACGCTGACTGCCCGGTCGGATATTGCTAGATATAAGATAAGCGGATCGCCTGGCGATGGGGTTGCCAAGAGTGGCGCTGAACAGTAGGGCTGTGCAGCGGATCCACCGACCCGCCACACCCGACCGACCCGACCAGACCCCAAACGGACGGATCCGTGCCACGTGGCGGGCGGATACGGGCCTGATTTATGCCATTTTTCGGGTTCGGGTCGGGTGGCGGGTAACCCGCCATTTTAGCCACCAGACCCGACCCGACCGTCATTGGCTTTTTTTTTTTTTATATTTATTTTCGGCTGATATATGCTCATTTTCCCCCCTTTTCCTTTCCGATGCATCCTCCTCTTGTCATTTTGCCCTAATTTTCGAAGACAACCATTCTCTCTCTCTCTCTCTCTCTCTACCCTACCCATCGTTGGACGATCTACACGGCGTCGGCGATCGATCTACAGGTATCTCTCTTTCTCTGCTTTCCTCTTCTTCTCTTTTCTTCTCTTCTTTTGATCTGAGTGTAATCTGTTTTTTTATTTTTTATTTTTTTTTGGTTCCAGTTATAAAACGAAATAGATGGTTAGATTGATCAATTTACAGTTTACTACACTCACTGACTGTAACTGAGTTACTGAGGTACCTCTCTCTCTCTCTCTCTCTCTCTCATTCTTCTTCTTCTTCTTCTTCTGAATCTTAACTGAGTTACAAAAAAAATAGATGTTTTTTTTATTATCTGTTTTGTTATTATCAGATTATTATCTAATCTATTATTATCTGTTTTGTTCCAAACTTGATACACAGTGTTAAGGGTTCTACAGAGAAAGGAATACAGAGAGAAAACCACAGAGAGAGAGGTTTGGAACAATCTCTTCTGAATCTCAATTTGGTTTATTATCTGTTTTGTTATTATCAGATTGATTGAACAATCTGTTCTAAACCAGATTGATTCCAGTTCTAAACCAGATTGATTGAACAATCTGTTTTGTTATTATTATCAGCCTTTTATTTTATTCTTACTTCTATTATCTCTTAAAATACTAACATAAATGTAACAAATTTTATTATATAAATCAATAATTATCAAGTTGAGATATAATATGGATTTGACTTAGGACTGGTAAATAATTTCTTGATCTTGACAATATTAAAAGGGAGGAATAGGTTTAAATAAAGTGAAGTTTTTATGTCAGAAAAATGTCTCTAATACTTGAGTTAACTTTAATTGAGACTGTCGAAGTATGGGCAAAATATTTTAAGGTTAAACATTCTTTCAAACATTAAGACATAATTTACTGGTTTAAACAAGAAGAGTAATGAATTGTTTGAGATTACTTAGAAAAATTAACGAGATTTAAAAACATGTTCAAGTTTAGTGTTTTTATCTTTCTAGTCAATCCCAAACAAGTTTCAATCAAGATGATTACTAACCGAGCTCTAACAACTAATTTTTATACAACTCTATAATTCATATAAACTTATCGATCCAAATTCAAAAGAAGAAAAAAGTTTAAAATATGTCCCAACTTAACTTGTTTTCAATTTTAAATAAGTGTTTAACAAGTGGAACATAAATGTAAGCTTGAGTAACTTGGTCTGTTTTACTACCCAAACAACTGGTTTACATTTTTTTGGGTGGGTAACTAGTTTACATTTTTTTAGGAACATTTGTTAGAGCCTCTGTGTCACCCAAAACATGATCAAGAAAAGAAAACAAAAGTGCCTTAAACTGAAATGTGAGAAGAGCCATTATTGACTAAACCTTCTTTTTTTTTCTTCCTAATCACATCATTAGTTTAGTCATATTCTCAACCTTTCTTTGTGTAGACACCCATTTTTGACCGACCTTAAGACTCAGACGTCACCGATTGAGCGCTCGGTGATGTTGCATACGTGCTCGTTCAGAAGTTTCAGAGTCGCGGCCGTGCGCCCTGCCTCCGGACTTCCGAATCCTCTTCTGTGCCTTGTCTCGGTTTGCGAACCAGACTCGATTTTCTCTGTTTTCTTTCCTGAGGGAAGGGAGTAGTCCTGTAGACTATTTCTCGGTGGCCGTGGCTACTTTTCGTGGCCGTAGGCCATTTTGCCCATTTCGGAGCCCGGTTCCCGGTTTCGGAGCCGTCAGGCCGTGTGCCTCGGTTCGGGACCGCCCAACCATCTCCGATTTCTCCAGTTTTTGGCAAGTGCCTCTGTTTTATCATTACGAAGAACACTGGGGCCCCTGATGCCCACTTCGTGGCCGTGTGCCACTTTCGGTGCTTATAGCCGATTTTCGGGCCCCGAACCTCGCGGTTTGGCCACCGAGCATTCATTTTGCATCGGTTTTCTCCGGTTTTTGGCAAGTGCCTCTATTTTATCATTACGAAGAACACTGGGGCCTCTGATACCCACTTCGCTGCTGAACACCACTTTCGGTGCTTATAGCCGGTTTTCGGGCCCCGAACCTCGCGGTTTGGCCCCCGAGCATTCATTTCGCATCGGTTTTCTCCGATTTTTGGCAGGTACCTCTGTTTTAGCACCAGGAAGATCACTGGAGGGTGGGAGGCCAGCAATTATCCCAGATAACCAATTTCGCTCTTCCGGCGCCCGTTTTGCTCATTTCCGGGCTAATGTTGAACACCCTAGGCCCATTTTCTTCCAACCAAAGTTACATATTTGTGATGAGGGCACATGGGAGGACCCTAAAAGTGCATGGTCGGCCAGCAATTGTGAGTTTCATTTTTGAGCCTCTCCTTCAGATGCAATGTTGCGACTCCTGTTTCAGTGTTGCCACATTCCGACCTTGGAACCTTGTTCTACACACATGGGAGGACACCAAAAAGTGGTGGTCGGCCAGTAATTGTGGATTTCATTTTTGAGCCTCTTCTTCAGATGCAATGTTGTGACTCCTGCTTCAGTGTTGCCAGATTCCAACCTTGGGGCTTTATTCTACACACCTAGGAGGACACCAAGGAGTGGTGGTCGGCCAGAATTTCTTCAGTTCATTTTTGGGCCATGGCCGGCCGGCCAGGGTGAGTGGCTGGCCGACCAGGTGGGGTGGCCGGCCGGCCACCTCCCAGAAAGTTGCCTGGCTGGCCAGCTTTCTGCTTTCCACTCCTTTACAGCTGTCCAGCTGCTTTTGAAAATATCTCCCCCTTCCGGGGGATATTTTGGGAGGGAAAGCTTGGATGCATTTCCCTCCCCTTTTAAACCCTTTCTTGCCTATTTGAGGGCATGGCCTCCTTCTTTGTTGGGGTTAGACATTTCCTCTCAAGACTTCATCTCCCTTTGATCTCATTTCCATAGCCAAAACCCTAAAAATTCTTCAAGTCCCTAGGCCATTCCTTCATCAACTCCAAGCCTCACCATCACCATTCCATTTCCAGCAGCAAAGAGGGGTTCCTCAGAGGCTAAGAAGCAACTTTCATCAAGGCAAGAGGAAGCAAAAGTGTAGTCTTCAAGGGTAAGCCTCTAATTCCCTTTTTCTAGCTTATTTTTGCTTCATTTTTTTACTCTATTTGCTCACTGTTTTGAGCTCTGACCACTGAAAGTGGTCCTTTTTTGAGCTATTCTTGATGTTTGTTTAAGGGCTCAACCCTGTTTGAGCCCTCTATCTTATACTTCCTTCAATATCCTCTTATGTGCCAATATTTTGCATGCATATTATAGCTTATGAGTGATCTGTTTTCAAGCATGCAATAAACTGTGAGTGGGCCTATTTTGAGCCCCTCTTCAACATTGAAGAAGGGCTCAACCATTTTGGTGCTTTTACATACCACTTGCTTCACAAATCCTCCAATTTACCGTAAACTTGCATGCTATTTTAGCTTATATGAATTTATTTTTGGAGCATGCTAAAACTGATTTTGAGCCTATTTTGTGTCCCTCTACAACATTGTAGAAGGGACCAATCTTGTTTGGTGCCTCCATGAATGGCCTCTCTTTGTACCTCTCTTTGGCCATATTTTACATGCTTTGTTAGGCTTATTTGGCTTCTGATTTGAGTCTCCATCAGCCCTTAAAAGAGCCTTATTTTGGCCTTCCCATCATGTTTTGTTAAGAGTCTTAGGCCATTTGATGATTGGTTTTGGTACTTCATGTTGTATCCCTCATATTTTCCGTAAAATTGCATGCTTTGTTAGGCTTACTTAGTTTCTGTTTTGAGTCTTCATCAGGCTTAGAAAGTGTCTTAAAATGACCCATTCTTCATGTTTTGTTAAGGTTCCAAAGTTGTTTGGTGTAGGCTTATGGTACCTCATGTTATAGCCTTTGTTGGCTCATTATTTTGCATGCTATGTTTAGCATATCTACTTACTGATTTGGAGGATGTTATCTCTTGTAAATGTGCATATTTTTGGCCTCTCTTTAATTTTGTAGAACTGTGTTTTTTGGTTTGAGCATTGTATATACTACTTGCTTTGTAATCCCCCTCTTTTTCCCCATTTTTGCATGCTAATTTTGCCATGCTTGTGGTTGTTGTTTAGCCTTACTTTGTACTGAAAAAATGCTAGTTTAGGGGCTGCCTTACTACTGTTTTACATGTCATGTGTCAATTATGCATGTTTAGTTGGGCTGTAAGCCATTTCGGGTGCATTACATCGCATTTCGGGCATCGGGTGTAATTTTGTCATACTTCGGGGGCTGTTTGTGCATCATTTTAGCTGCTGAAATTTGTACTTTCCATATGCCATTTGCCACATTTCATTTGTATGTCTTTTGCATTGCGTATGCCATCGCCTCGGTTTGCGTGCCCGTGGGCGCGCATGTCGAGGCACTTCATTTTCATCCGACGGCCTCCTATGTGAGTGTGGCTGAGGCCCTCTCATGTTAGTGTAAGCCCAATTTGCATTTTCCATGCCATTTCATGCTTTAATGCATCGCCTAGGTTTGCGCGCCCGTGTGCGCGCATTTCGAGGCACTTTGTTTTTATCCGACGGCCTCCCGTGTGAGAGTGGCTGAGGCTCTCTCATGTTGGTGTAAGTCCATTCTGCATTCCGTATGCCATTTTAGTCCCGTTGCATTCCGTATGCCATCGCCTCGGTTTGCGTGCCCGTGGGCACGCATCTCGAGACATCTCATTTTAGTCTTATTACATATCATTTTCATGCTATTTCATGATTTCATATCATTTCCTCGATTTGCGTGCCCGTCTGGCACGCATTTCGAGACATCTCATTTTCATAGCATTGTTACAGCTAGGTTGTATGTTAGTTGCATTCATACATGTCATGCATATTGCATCGTGTTCGGGATAGGAGTTAGTCCGGGCACGGGAAACGAGGCACGTTTCACGGAACGGATCTCGATTCCCAAGTCACCGACACTCCGGATTATCCATGATGGAGTTAGGTTTTTGTTGTAGCATTGCACCCTATATTGAGTTGTGCAATCCGATTCCTCGGCTATCATGCATCGATATGCGTGATTGGTGGCACGAGGATCGAGGCATGCATATATCTGTGAAATACATTGCTATGCCCTTTTCATGCTCTCTGTTGCAGCAAGATAAGGAATCAGCAACTTTTCGGAGTTTGGCGCGCGTTTCGAGAAATATTGCAAACAGAGGCTAGATTGGGCATCCCAGTGGATTTCCGCGCAACACAGTCCAGCATACATCATTCATCAGAAGCGAGGCACCCCCTGGCTTGCATGCCAGTTTACAATCTTTATTAGTTAATTTGTTAATTAATTAGTTAATCTGTATTATTCTTTTATTATTTCGGACTGTATATTTATTTGGACCCTCTGTGCGAGGGCAAAACTGTAATAAGTGTGGGTGAGTGTGATGTATGTCTTCCAACCCCACGTCTTTCTTCCCTTTTATTTATCCGCTTATGATGGTTAGATATAGGGCATATTTCAATTAGCATACAGTATGACAGCATGTTTGCATCATTCATCTGTTTTGCACGCACCGGGCTCGGCGCATCATACAAACTGCATTTATATTTCAATTCCAAATTGAATACGTGTTAGTTGTAGCATTCCACATGCCATGTTTAGAATAGCCGAGCCTGCTATAGTTGCATTATTGCATGTGTTGCATTAGGCATTTCTGTATAATTAGGATCATGCATGATTTCTAATAAAGTTTCTGTTTTTGGCTTGGAGTACTCGGTAAGTTTTTATGCTTTAGCATCCTTGCATGCGTGTGAGTGTTGCCATGAATAGCATGCTTACCATGAGGCTAAATGCTTATGTGATATAACTGCCTTGAATGCCTGTGGGTGGAGGTTGAGTTATTTGAATTGGGACAATGCGTTGACTGTTTGTTTTAAGCCCACTAGATAGTGGCAAAATCATGTTTTCTAAGCCCACCCGAGGGTGGCAAATCCACGTCTTAGCCTACCTGCGGGTAGCATCATCAAACCATTTGCAAACAAACAGACATGAAATGTTTTGTTCCAATTCAGGCGGCCCAGTCTATACTTATTTGCTGCGAGCATCACATAGTAACCTAGGCTAATAACCGGAATAAGAACTCACAATGTTTTCAAAATCAGATATCATGGTTAGTAGAGGCCGGTCTTTGACCGGGCGAGCGGGGGTGCTCACGAAGTGACCTTCCCCAATCGTACCCAAATTCCCGAGCCGAGGCAACTTTGGTGATGACGGACACGTGGCCTTTGGCACCGAGTCAGGGTTTCCTAAATTTTCCCATTAAAAAAACATTTAGGTGGCGACTCTGTATCTGGCGAAGCAGTCCATGTTTGGCACTCTTTCAAAAAATCTGTTTTCAAAACGATTTGCCGGATTTGGACTCTTTGGTTCAAGATTAAGAACCGTGACATTTGAGTCCTTGAACTGTGGTGACCCCAATATGAACAGAACGGGACTTACACCTCCCGGGGCGTTCGGGGACGTCTACACTTTGTCATATAATTTTAGTCTTACTTACCACAAATAAACATGATTGTCACTTGGGCTCCACACTAATCATTTATTTGCAAGACAAAGCTTATATATCATATTTAATTAGAACTATATGTCTGCAAGTTCATGTGTGGTTTTCAACATTAAATTAAGATTTTTAAAATTAATTGTATGATCAAAACTGCACATTCTAATATTCTATATCTCTTTGCTTTAGAGCACCATTTGTGATGAGTCCAATTATTCTATGAAATTATTTATATAAAACAAACTAACTTTTCAATATTTTCCATCACAAGGCCTAACTAGTTCCTACATATAGATTTACGTTAACATATTTATGCTATCTGAGTAAACTGCTATCTAAGTAAACTGCTGTAGCCAACATAGTTATGCTATCAACAAAGATTGAACAAATATGTGGCTGTAGATGTTTCAGTCTATAAAAGAGTTCTTTACTTAACTGATGATTTTATTTGGAACATAGTTACTTAACATAGTTCTGAGTAATGTAGTAAATTACTGTAGCTGTAGCCAACATAGTTCTGATTTTGGAACATAGTTACTTAACATAGTTCTGATTTTAAAGAGTTCTGAGTAAACTGCTGTAGCCAACATAGTTACTTAACATAGTTAATCTTACTTAGTGAACATTAGTTAGTTTAAACTTACTGATTCATCTTACTTAGTTTAAAATCTCATTAGTCAGTGAACTAATATCCTTCTTAGTTTAAACTAATCTCTTAGTTTTTCAAAAAGAGCATGGATTTGAAAAGCATATTTTGAATGATTTTTTATTGGTTGTTGGCAGTTTATTTGATAATCTTTTGGCCATGGATCCTCCAAGTGAAGAAACTTTTTTTGTGAGTCCTAATGTTGAGCCCGAATCATCTTCTATTGACCCCTCTACCCAATCTAATGCTCCCCCTCGTAGACCACCCTTGGCCAAAACTAGTAGTAGTGGGAGAACAACATCAAAGGCTTGGGATCATTTTGAAAAGATTAAGGGCATTGATGGGAAAGATAGGGCTATGTGCAAGTATTGTAAGAAAGAATATATGGCAGGCTCTAAGAGTCATGGAACAAGTAATTTGTTAAGTCATTTGAAAAATTGTACAAAGTATCCATATAGGGATACTCATGGGCAACAATTATTGGGATTTAAACCTAGAGAAGTTGGTGGGGAGGATGTTGTCGATGTTGTGACTACGTCATTTTCTGTAAAAGTTGCTAGAAGGCATCTTGCGAAGATGATAGTAATAGATGAATTGCCCTTTAGATTTGTGGACGGGGTTGGTTTTAAGAGGTTTTGTAATGTCATGCAACCCAAGTTCAAGATTCCATCTCGATATACCCTTGCTAGGGACATTCTAGACATATACACCAATGAAAGGGAGAGGTTGAAAAAAATTGTGAAGGGGCGTAGAATTTGTTTTACCACGGACACATGGACTTCCATACAAAATTTATGTTATATGTGTCTAATTGCACATTTCATTGATGATGATTGGAAGTTACAAAAGAGGATCATAAATTTTTGTCAAGTTGAAGACCACAAAGGAGAAACTCTTGATAAAAAAATTGAGGCACTTTTTAAAGAAGTGGGACATTGATGGCCTTTTTACCTTAACTGTGGATAATGCGAGTTCCAATAATCTAACCATTAGATTCTTGAAACGAACAACAAAATTGTGGAAGGGAACTATCTTGGGCCATGAATTTTTACACATGCGTTGTTGTGCGCATATTCTAAATCTTATTGTTAGTGATGGATTGAAGGATCTTGAGTCTTGTATAACGAATGTGAGGCAGTGAGGTATGTGAGGTCTTCTCCAAACCGCCTTGACACTTTTAAAAAGTATGTGGAAAGTTTGAAAATTGAGAGTAAGAGCCTCTTGTGCCTAGATGTGCCAACACGGTGGAATTCAACATATCTTATGTTGGAGGCAGCAGAAAAATTTGAGAGCGCTTTTCAAAGAATGGGTGAGGAGGACTACAATTACAAACACTACTTTTTGGATAATGAAGGGGGTGAGAGGAGAGAGATGCCTATAGCCGAGGATTGGGATAATTGTAGGGTGTTTTTGAAATTTCTTAGAATGTTCTACAATGCCACAAAGAGATTTTATGGGTCTTTATTTGTTACTTCAAACACATTCTACACTGAAATTTTTGTCATTGAAAATATGACTGGACAACTAATCAAAGACAATGATCCTATTTTGTCTTCAATGGCAAAGAAAATGAAAGAGAAGTTTGACAAGTATTGGGGAAATGGGGATAAAATCAATCTACTTTTGTATGTTACGGTTGTGCTTGATCCTAGAAGAAAAATGACATACTTGCAATTTTGTTTTTTAACAATTTTTGGTGGAGATATGGTGAAAATGAAAGAAATGTTAGACAAGGTCAAAAATTGTTTGGGCAAATTGTATGATCATTATGCCACACTTGAGCCAACAAATGTGCATGCCTCCAATGTAAATGAAAGAGTAGATATGGTGATAGATGAAAATGACCCACACTCTATTGTGAACTCTCAATTTAACTCATTTTTTGAGGGGCAATTTTGTAGTAGTGGGAGTATGTCGGAATTGGACAAGTACTTGGGTGATATTGAGAAAGGTGGGAATAATTCTCAATTTGATATCTTGGAGTGGTGGAAGGTTAATGCAACAAAGTATAGAGTATTATCACTTATAGCACGAGATGTGTTGGCGACGCCTATTTCCACTGTTGCTTCTGAGTCGGCTTTTAGTACAAGAGGTCGTATACTTGATCCATTTCGTAGTTCACTTGCTCCCAAGATGGTAGAGGTTCTTGTTTGTGCACAAAATTGGCTTCGAAGTAACATTCCAATATGCCTTAGACAAGCAATGAATGATATTGAAGAATTTGAACAACATTATGATTCGGGTAATACATTCAATGATTTATTTTGTTTTAAATTTCATTTATTTTGTATTATTCAAAATTCATTATTTTCACTTTACATGTTTTTCTTGTGTTATGTTTTATGTGTAGTTGTTTCAGAATCAAGTTCTTGTTCAAGCCCAACTCCGAAATATAATTTTATTGAAGTTTAATATCATGGTAAAATACCCCTTCCCTTTGCTAAATGTTGTTAACATATGTTTATTTGTTTTAAGTTTAAGACTTTTTAGTGTTTTCCTTATTAAATAATTTCATTTTTTTTGTTATGCAGGTTTAGATGGTTCATTTCATGGTTTGGCTCAAGGAAATTAACGACTTTTTGCTTCTTTTTGGATGACTGTATTATTGTTTGGATGACTGTATTATTTTTTTTTTCTTAAACTTTGGATGATTTTCAACTTCAACTTTGGATGACTGTAATGAATTATGTTTTTGCATTGCCCACTAGAACATTGAACTTTGGATGCCCAGGAGAAGATAATGGAAATTGATAACATGTCATGTCTTATGAGGTTTGCTAAGTTGATGCTTTTGTGGAATTGTTGAAGTTTTCTTTGTGTATGTTTGTGCATGTCATGTCTTATGCTGTTGATGCCCAGGAGACCTATCAAATTTATGTATGTTTGTGCAATGTTTTTTGGTCTCACATCACATGTGAAGAAGATGAATGGCAGATTTGCTGCATATTGTTAATTGAATGGCAGATTTATGAATGGCAGATTTGCTGCATATTGTGAAGAAGATGAATGGCAGATTTGAATATTCAATATACACACAAATGCTTATTCATTCTGAGTGTTAATTAAATTCTGAGTGTTAATCCAATTGATAGCATAACTATTTTAAGCAAGTTCACTAGTTAATTCAATTGATGTGCTTATTCATTCTGTTGTAAACTGCTGTGGGGTGATGTTAACTAGTTAATCCAATTGATGTGCTTATTCATTCTGCTATAGCCAACATAGTTACTTAACATAGTTAATCTTGCTTATTAATCTTACTTAGTGAATATTCAATATACACACAAAACAACAAAGTGGGGTGATGTTAATTGAATTTTTTCTTGGGTTTTTTTTATTTCAGTGATATTAATTGAATTTTTTCCTGGGTTTTTTTTTTGGTATGTTGAAAATTTGTAAAATTTCAAACCGCCAAACCAATTCGCATCCATCCGCCAATCCGCCAATCTGCCAAATCCGCATCCGCCGGATTGGCGGACGGATGCGGATTGATTTTCACCAATCCGCCAATTTGGCGGATGGATGGCTGATTGGAGGTTTCGTGGCCGCAACCGATCTGCGCCCACCCCTACTGAACAGAGATAAATTTTCAAGCTATCCAGCGCGACCTTGCACTTGGGAGTTAATTGGAATGCTTTACTGAGCCGAAGTGTGTGAAAAAATGGTCGGCAGCGATCTAAGGAACGACTGATAAACCTATTGAGGGCAGCAGCCATTCCCATCAACTTTTGAACTTCTTTGACCGACTAGAGGGAGCCGAGTTCTAGAATTGCTGTGATCTGCCTCGGGTTGGCCTCTATTTTGTGATGGTTGACAATATAGTTGAGAAACTTGCCAGATCCGATGCCGAATGCACATTTCGAGGCGTTCAGTTTCATCTTGTACTTTCAGAGGACGCCGAAGGTCTCTGATAAATTTACTAGATGGGCGTGCTTTTCCTTGGATTTCACCACCATGTCATCAATGTATACTTCTATGGTGCGGCCGAGTTGTTCTGTAAACATAGTGGTAACTAGCCTCTGTTAGGTTGCCCCCGCGTTCTTCAGCCTGAAGGGCATGACCTCATAGCAATAGGTTCCTCTTGGGGTAAGGAATACGGTCTTTTTCTGATCCTCCGGATGTATGGAAATTTGGAGATAACCCCTGTAGGCATCCAAGAAGCTCATGCGTTGATGATGTGCCGTTGCATCTACAAGTTGGTCGATTCTGGGAAGATGAAAACAATCCTTAGGACAAGCCTTGTTCAAATTCGTGAAATCCACACAGATGCGCCAAGATCCATTCTTATTCTTTATAACCACGATATTAGACAGCCACGTGGGATAAGTTACTTCACGAATTGCCCCGGCATCAAGCAACTTGTCGACTTCATCAACAGCGACCGATGCATGCTGTACGACTGAACGCCGACTTTTCTGAATGATTGGTTTGAATTTTGGATCAACGTTTAAACGATGCTGGGCCACGTCTGGATCTACCCCCAACATTTCATATGGTGTCCATACAAACACGTCGAGGTTGCCGAGTAAGAAGGAAACCAACTCACGTTTGTCAACTTTGTTCAGGGAAGTGTCGATCATGAAGAATTTGTCAGGGCTCCTATTGATTTCGATCCGATCAAAGTCTTCAGTTGCTTTCTCGCCGGGATTTTCCTAATGTCCTCGAGACTTTCTCAATTCGGTACTTCAATCGAATTCACTTCCAGTTCCTTTGGCCTTTTTGCAACAACAATAAGATAGCATGCCTGTGCCGATTTCTGAGAGCCCCGAATTTGCTCAATGCCATATTCAGTTGGAAAGCGGAGTAGTTGATGGTAGGTGTTTGGCACAGCTTGCATAGTGTGCAACTAGGTCCTTCCATGATAAGATTGAATGGCGACGGGAGTTTGACAACCAGAAATTCCATGTCGACTGATTTGGTACCTGCCCGTACTGGTAATATGATCCTACCCAAGGGATACTCGGGGTTGACGTTGAAGCCGAACAATGGGTAATTGGCTGGTAACAGATCTGAATCAGTGAAGCCGAGTTTAACGAATGTCTTATAATACATTATTTCTGAGGTGCTTCCTTGATCGATGAGAACATGCTCGACTGTGAGTCGGTTCACGCGTAGTTCAACGACGAGGGAATCAGCGTGAGGGAGAGTTACTCCATCTAGATCGGTGTCGTCGAAGCTGATCTTGCCAGTTTCATGGGGCCGTTTGGCTGGAGTAATCAGCTTGGATAGGCTAGGTTGCAACTGAATTGTATGTACTTGGGCTGACGACGATAGGCTATATATCATGTGAATTATACCGAGTAGAGGTGAATTCGGCCGTAGAGCTACCGTGTTCGGTGGATTGTTCTTTCAGACATATTGCGCCAGCCAACCGTCTTGCACTAATTCCTCCAGGTGGTCCTTCAGTGTATAACAGCTGTCAATGTCGTGGCCATGGTCCTTGTGATATTCGCAAGGCCTATCCATTCTCCTAGTATCAGGGAGGCCCCATCATCTTGGACGGCCACTTAAAGAATGCAAGATGCTGGACTTTGGGTAGGATCTTACTAATCGGCTCCGCTAATTCTATATACTTCTTGTCCGAACGTCTGCTGCGCCGGCTATCCACTTGATACTGTTCGTTCAAATGGTGCGAACATTACCCGCTTGATCGGCGAGAGTCACACCGGTTGTCTCGTTTAGCCTAAGTCCTAGGTTCAGGGCTCCTTGGTGGCACGGTGCTTATCGGCTGAACCAGGCCAGACGAAGTCGATTTAACGACTTTTTGTCCAATCTTGACCTGGAGGGCATCATCTTCCACCTTACAATACTTCTCAGCCTTCTTCATTAATGCCCAGACTGTTTTGGGAGGTCGTCTGGTCAACAAACTGCGAAGAGGACTATCGAGATGTAACCCCATCTTAAAGGCGGTAATGGCCATGGAATCATTGCAAGCATCATCCACCAAGTTGAAACACTCCTAATAGCGCGTGGAATACTTGCGGAGGGTCTTTTCTGGTTTAATCTGCATCACCCAGAGAGAGTCAGCTTGCTTTGGCTGAACTTCGTTAGTGATGAATCTTGCCCTGGAGGATTTTTAGAGCTGATGAAAGCTTCTTATTGACGTCGGCTTCAATTTATAGTACCATCTGACTACCAACGGTCCTAAGCTACTTGGAAACATTCGACACATGAGGGCTTCATCATTAGCATGCAACGTCATTACTTGTTTGTAGTGATAAATGTGATTTGTGGGGTCTGATTTTCCGTCATATAGGGTGAATGTCGGTGCTTTGAACTTTTTAGATAGCACAGCTCTTGTAATACGTCGTACGAAAGGGTCATGCCTATCTTCTTCATCCGAACCATCACTTCATTTCCCTCACCAGTGCCATACATATGGACTTCCTTTGGATGAGCTCGATACACCAACTCCCTCCTTCTTTCTGGGTTCCTGAGATGGCGAGTCGGAATCATTGCCACTATCATGTTTCCGAAGTCGACGTCATCGATTATCCTTCTTCTTTTCTAGGGATCGACCTTGGTCATGATGTGCGGCATGTTGGGATTTGGCTAACTCCAAGGCCAATTCCTTACGTAAGTGCTCGTTCTCAGCCATCATATCTTCCAGATGCTGTTCGTTTCGTTTTGCTTGATCCATGATCGTTTGCATAGTCTTCTGCACAGAAGTTGAAGGTGAGGTTTGAGCTACTGGGCCGAAGTTCAGGGCCCTTCGGGTGGTGATATTCTCCAGTCTAAGCATGTTTCTTGGAGTAATGTCATCTCTTGGTGTAACATCGTCAGCAACTATCGAAGTATCATCTGTCACGCCTGCCATGGACGCACTTGAGTATTCCCACAAACGGCGCCAATTGTGGTAAAGTGGTTTGGAAATACTCATGGATCCAGTTAGACGCTCTTGATCCTCTGATTGCTACCTGAAAATGGGATGAACACTCCGATCGGGGGTACCGGAATTAGCACTCCAACGGACAAGTCAGTATCCTCTCAAATTTACTTCTATCTCAAGTTATCTTTTTTGTTTTCACATACCTCTCTTTGGCTGACATTCCTCATTTTCTATATTGTGTCTAGGCCTAAGGGTCGGGCTTACTCTTGACCTTGCACATAATTATTTAGTCGGCTTTCCAATTGAGTGTTAGCTCCCGTTCGGCTCCGTATATGGCTAATTCATATACTCAGCTTCATGAGCCCCTGGTTAAGGCCGAATTGTTTTCGGCCTGATGTCTCAATCGGATGGCTTGGCCTTTCTTCATTAATTCAATTCGGCCTCCATAGTAACAAAGATATAAGTAAGATGCACATGTTTAATGCCCAATGATAAAATCTTTCACAACTCTTCACTAAAACCAAGTTATGCCAAACTTTCATCAATTCATTTTATCTCAGTTCATTCGTTATACCCACTTTATTTAATCAACCAAACAGAGGATACACCCCATAGGCCTCCAAATAATATAATTAACATACAATTACATTTACCTGCCATTTTACGAAAATTCCGTCCGCAGAAATGAGCACCTATGTATACGCGCGGTTTTCGAGACTTTCACCTTAGATACACAAAACAACTTAATTTAATGGAGTCCATCCCCTTTCTTATCCCAAATATGGAGTACATTCCCTTTCTCTTCCCAAATATCATACATATACAATGTATACAATTCATAATCATATTCAATGATAATGACTAAGAGATTAGTCTCAATTCACCTAATCCTCATGCAATTTCTACAACAATCATGGCTATCATCCACCGATAGCCCAAAACAGATATTTCTAAACAGATATACAATCTTTATAATAGATAAATTATCCAAACTTCCATAGGTGAGAGATTAAACAAATCCAACTACACCATTCATGTAAGCAACCTCCTAATTTCACACTTTCAATAACAATTTCATTATTTATACAAAATAATTATAAGACATTTTAGGGCAAAACTCCCTTTCTCCCAATCTCATCCCAAACACCAAAATTAACCATTTTAACACCACACAAGCTCATATCTACTCACATAACCATTTCCAATACATTCATTTGAGAACCCCTCTTTCAATTTTAACCCAAAACCCTAAGTTTGTTCAGAAGAGTGTAAAAAGTCCCTACTTCAAACTTAGAAGACCAATAAAGCAAATGAGAAACTTCAAGAGCGCCGAAACCAAGCTTTATTCGGACCAAAATAGAGCTCTAGCAATGCTCTATCTTTTATCAAAGAGCGTAGTGTAGAAAGACCCTTAATCTAGGTGTATTTGTAGAGAGAAGTGGTATTCTAGAGAAAGAGAGGGTCAGTCTAGGGTTTTTGAGAGAAGAGATATCAAAAAGTGATGTAAAAGATGTTTTTGCGAACTGATATACGGGCAGCTCGCTCAAGCGCAAAAGTTGTCGCTCGAGTGACCAGACACAAATAAGTCACCTTGCTCAAGCACAAGAATCTTCGCTCGAGCGCAGAATACACACTCCCAGAAGTTTTACAGATAGAAAACCGTCGCTCTAGCGTAAGAGTTGTCGCTCTAGCGAAGAACACTACCCTCCCAGTATATTTGCAGGCCTGTAAAAGTACTAGGAGCTCACAAAGCTTGCTCGAGCGCAAGAAGCTTTACTAGAGCGAAGCAGCCAAAATCTGGACAACAAAAGTTTGAACCAACTAGCAACCAACCTGTTCCAAACACAACCAAGACACTCCAATACTCAATTTCAATGAGGAATAAAGGAAAAAGAGGCAAGAACAACAATACAAAATTATGAAACTCAAGCTTGGGATACAACAAGGGTCAGGTCAAAATCGGGATCACTATAGAGGCGATGAGGTGAAACACTTCTTTGTCTGGTGCTAGCATTAACAAGACCCTATGCTTGCTTAAAGTGTGCTTTTTTGTTGGATAGTTCTCTCCTTCTTCCTCCATTGCGATTTGGTGGTTCTCTAAGCTTTGCCTTAGGGTTTTCTTTAACTTGTTGAAAGTTCCTGGGGCTGTTGAGGGAGGGGATAGATGACATAGACACTCTTTCTTTCTACTCTGACTTTTGAAAACTTGTTGCAGTAGTGCAACTTTCCTTTTTTCCTTGTCTAATCTCTTCTCTCCGGTTAACCATGGCCAACTCACTTGATGAACCCAAGTTAGACATATTCTCCATTGGGCTTTTGGATTGATCCTTGTGTTTTAATCCCAAATCAGACTTGGATGGCCTAGTAGTAACTGACCTTGAAGGAATTTGGGCTTCTATCATTCTTGGTTGGGCTTCCACGTTACTCAGAGCTTCAAATCTATTTCGCACTTGTGCATTAGGCCCTTTATAGTTTTTTGGGCCTTGCATTTTCCTCCTTGTGTTGGCCTTCATCCAAGGCCCATATTTGTCATTCTCTGGCCCTTCTTTATCTCTCCCAATAATTGAGTCCAACCCATTTGTAGTGACCTCTTTCCTTAGGCTGTCTTCTCCGATGGGTTCTTGGATAGGGTTGGTTGCCGCTAGTGAAAAATTATCGCTGCAACTCTCTTTACGATGACCAACCCTGCCACAAGAAAAACAAAGAGTATGTAAGTGTTCATATTCTATAACATATGTATACTTACCTATGGAAAACTGAGAAATCAATGGCTTTCGAAGATCAATTTCCACACAAACTCTAGCATATTTCCCCCTAGCTGCCATGGTCGTATTGATATCCACCTTCAGAGGCACTCCCTGGATCTTCGCGATATGATAGAGGAATTTCTCATCATAATACTCAATTGGAAGATTGGGAAATCACACCCAGATGGCAGTGGTGTCTTTTTCAGCTTCATCAAATTTGAAATCCTGTTGCCATTTTCTCACCGTCATATAGTAGTCCAGAACAACCCATGGACCACCTGTGAATACTTTGGTATAATCTTTCATCATATCAAACTTAACAATAAAGAAACCATTACCAATGTCGAGGGCTTCAAAGTCAACCTGAAGGCCCCAGATATTGGTTATTTTGATCATAAACAATTTATACCCTATTTTCTTCCCTAGCAATCTTACAATTAGACATTTTTTCCAAGGATATCTAATTTTTTTTTTCCAGAAGATTTGCTAGTATGGTAACTTTAGGAATACCTGCTCTTTCTTCTTCATTGATCTCTATTTTACCCTCTGTACCTATGTCGTTGGCCAAATTATCTTCATCCGAAGAGATTGCCTCAACATCATAGTCAAAATTCCTTTCATTCCCATATTCATTAAATCGAGATCGTAGTATGCTTGTTTAAACGATCGAACTTTGTTTGATTGTCCTTCTATGGATAGAGGTTGAGCTGTAAGAATAGCTTCCCATTGCTCGCTATAGGAAACCTCCTCCATTGGTTCCTCAAGGATCGAGAGGGTGTTGGAACAATCTTCTGTGTACAATAAATAAACTAAAACTAAATCAAACAAATAAAATATATAACTTACAGGATTTATTTTACCGAACTGAATGAAAAATTAAAAGATCAACTCGAGTGTGTGACACTTTGTCCTTAAGACAGATTCTCCCCGCTTCGGTGCTTACGGACTTATGGCGTCTATCTCTCAGGATACAATAATCTTCACAAATTGTAGTAGCACTCCAAATAATTAGTTCGGCGAACTAGAACCTGTGTTCTATACTCTCTTTAATTTTCCTAAAAAACTAATATGAAGAATATATGCAACAGAGTAGAAAATTGGACAGCAAAAAAATAATTTTCAAACTGTTTTTTTCCGATGAGAATAACTACTGGAATGATCTGAATTTATAGGCAACACAAACTGCCCGAACAGGTATGAAATCAAACCTGAAAAGATATGTTTCAAACTGAACAGGTACAAAAAATGTTTGAACCCAGTTTTGAACCTGTTGAAAAACCCGAACCTGTTTGGACTAGTAATAAATAAGTCCGGTTCAACTTGGCAGTTTTAAAACTATTTTAGAGTAGTTTAAACTGTTGGAATATTGAACTGGAAAAGGTTTGTTTGGACAAAAATTTTGAATTCAAATTTGAATTAATTTTCTGTAATAATTTTTGGAAAAAATTCAAATGAATTTTGTCCCAAAAAATTAATATAAGAACTGACCCGACCCACACCCGCGCACGGCACGGCTTGGCTCGGCTCGGTCGATCGGATGGCGACAGCCGCGTGCGTGCGTGTGTGGTAGCTTGGGTTAAGGTTCATTTTGTCCATAACTCCTCCCTTCTACAAACTCGGGGTGCCCCTTGGGGCCCAACCCAAGGTAGTATACTAAGAGTTTATATACTCACAAAAGCTCTCTTAAAGTTTCAATGTGGGACAACCCATTTCAAGGAAACCCACATTTAATTCTTTAAACGTCCATTCCACGAACCCAAAAACGACGTCAAGTTCCCATTCACTCATAAATGGTTTTGACAAATCGTCTTCACCTTGTGACTTGCCATGCGACAAGGAACACATTATCTCTTCGGACCCGTCCCAAAATACGCTTGGGGCCCACTCAATTTTGGGCTCAAAGTTGGCCCAAAATAAGCCTTAGAAAACCAAATTTTCCAACAATCCCCCACATGAATGGAATTACGGAGAGAAAATGCAACAACATGATCTAATTACAGAGAGTACAGAAATTGAAAATATTCTACAAATGATAGGTAGCTTTTGGCTTTGAACCTTCCCTTGTGAGACACTATCGGATTTACTAGCTAACTAGTAAACATGATGTTTTGAATTGTTTAGCCGTTTGTGTAAACTAAGACAATAGAACTCATACAATATATCCCCAGACACAGTTTAGTTCTCACTATTGTGTTCATTTTGGCCCTGAACAACCTAGTCTTTCATGAGTGCTTTAGAGAATTGTAGCATTTCACAAATCTCATAGAACCGGCCTAGTTCACACTCATATAGGTGATTCTTATGAAGAGTATCCTGTCATACTCCACTAGATTTACCTAGATATAAGAATCATTAAAATTTTACTTAACCTAAAACACTGCAGACATCACTATTTCATCCTAGAAATGGGTAGGAGTTTGACTCCCCAATGATTCTTTTGAGTCATACACAACGTGGTTGTCCCTTTGAACCTAGATCTTGGGATCTCCATTCAACTAGTTGGGTTGCTGTTGTGGTAACTCTTATTTAATAGCTTAAGTCCATCCCTTTGATGAATTCTCACTAGGTCTCTTGCTAACCCTTTGGTTCGTGGATCCGTTATTTTCTTCAAGACTTCACATATTCAACGGAAATAATAACATTAGAGAGTAGTTGTCTCACGTGTTATGTCGACAACAAATGTGTCGTGACTTACCGTTATACCTATGACTCTGTGCTCTACCTATTGCGATTGACTATCGCAATGTATGCATATAGCAGGCCCCGTTTTGCGCACATTGGAATATCTTCAGGAAGTGGCGAAGCCATTCTGCTTCTTCTCCAGCTTTATCTAAAGCTATGAATTCTGATTCCATAGTAGACTATAACAACCCCGACCCATGATTAACGCTAATTCATGTTTAAGTATGCCAAATGAGTAATTAAGAAGCGATCCTCAGTTAATTATATGTGCATTGCATCATTTTGTGTTTATATCTGTATAACATAGAAAGATCTGTTCATGTTTTAGTTTCAGTAGGCGAATTGAAGGCCCTATCGGCATCCGATACAGAAATTGACTTGATTTATATGTTAATTAGGATTTTTAGAATTTTATGGTAGGTTTAATTGAAATTCGATCCAGAACGATTAAATTAGATTAAATTAATGCCACTTATTTCAACCTCAATTAATTACACTTTAATCAAGCCTATATTAGGCACCAATTGAGCCCCCACTCATCTTTTTCTTTCATTAGAATACTTTTGGAGCCTCTTCAAGGAAGAAAACGTGAGGGAGAGTAAGAGGAGAGAAAATTGAGCTGTAACCAAGGAATTGCTAGGAATTGTTGCCATTTGAGGGAAATTTGAGTTTCAACTTCAACTCTTGTGAAGTCAATTCTCTAGGTCACATGCCTCAAGATAGATGAATTGTCTACTTTGCTGCCAATTTGGAGCTACCAGTTATCTGTGAGTAATAACTTAGTAAAGCTATGTTCAAGTAAATTATTTTCTACTCACGGATTAAAAACTGTTCTATGAAATATCATGTTTTATGCAATGAATGATTGTCCAAGTCTAACAAGCACTTATGATATTATGCTATGATTCAAGTAATATCATGATTCAAGTATATGCAAGTTCCCGGTACCGGAGGTTCCTTATGGGACTGACAAGCTATCTATACCCGGTTGGAGGTTCCTAAGTGGAACTGACAAGTTTACAAGTTCCCAGTCCGGAGATTCCTTTATGTGATTGACAAGTTATTCTTACCCGGCCGAAGGTTCTTATATAGAATTGACAAATATGATTTAAGACATTCTGTGTGTGATCTGTCAACGCTAATGGATGTATTATGTAAGACTAAGCATGAACTTTGAATTCTATATATGCTCAGAATGAAAATACGAATATGAGTTTCAGTTTCAGCCACAGATATGGGACATCATTCATTTACCCCTTTACTTTGTTATTATTCACTGGGCCTCTGCTCACTAGTTATTTATTATGTATGTAGGTGAGCAGGCTTGTGATCAGGCTTAAGATGATGCCTAGGGTATTTTGTGTTGGTCAGCCACCCCTTTGCGCCTCATGAGGAGGTTCCAGATCAGGTCATGTATTGTGGCTGTGTCAATGTGAATGTATAAGACTATTTCTTTTCTCTTATGAACAAGTTCGCCTTTTGTATGTACTTGAAAGTGACGTGTAAATACTGTACCTATGACATCACTTGTATGTATTTAAAGTTTAAGATTTTCAGTTCCATGTATGTCTTCACAGCTCATTGGACTTCTTATGTTTTGTATGTTTACTTCCGCAACCCTTAGCTATATGCTATTATGTCAAGAGGCCTTTGGTAATCCAAGGATTACTGGCCGGTTACGACGCTAAATCTATAGGGGCGGGTTTGGGTCATGACAGAGTGGTATCAGAGCACGTGTTCTACCACACATACAAGTCCATATGAGCTTAGGATGTCCTAATAAGAAGTAAGGGCATTCCATCTACATGTATAAGTGTGTGTGTTTAAAAGTGAAAGCATAAATCCGATTATAATCATGTGATATGGGAACAAACAATCTGAATAATGTAAAAAGGACTATTTGCCTATGTTCATAATGTCCTGTTTACCTATAGCAAATGGACAATGCAAGAAGTGATGGAACGGCTGAATCATCTGAGGCTCGAATGAGCCGAATAGAACAAATGCTTGCAGCTTTGACTGAAGCAATGACACAACAACAAATACAACAACCTTTGCACCCTCCACCTTTGCCGACACAAGCCAAAACAGATAATAATAACATCATCAACTTGACTCAGAAATTCATGAAGATGAAACCGCCAACATTCCTAGATGGAATTGAACCGTTGAAAGTAGAGACATGGTTGCTTAAGATGGAAAAACTGTTTGAGGTGTTTCCCTGTACCGAGATTCAGAAGGTTTTATTGGCCACTTACACTCTAAAAGACGAAGCTCGGAGGTGGTGGTTACTGATTCGAAATACCAATGGGAATATGACATGGGCTCGGTTTAATGAGATCTTTTATGAAAAATATTTTCCTTAATGTTTGTGGGACCAAAAGGTGTCTGAATTCCAAGAACTTAAGCAAGGCGGAATGTCTGTAGCCGAGTATGAGGCAAAGTTCACCGAATTAGCCAGATTTGCTCCTCATATGGTGGACACAGACTACAAGAAAGCTCGCAAATTTCAGGGAGGATTAGACTTAGACATATTTGATCGAGTTGGTGTACTAAAGTTGCCAACATATGTGCAAGTACTTGATAGATCTTTAATGGCGGAAGCCACCCTAGCCACTATGAAGCAAAGTAAGGCCCCAGCAGCTACAACAACTGATTGGAGAGGAAAAAGGTCTGGGTATGGTTTCAAAAAAGGCCGTTCTCATGTAAGTGAGAAGCAGAATACAGGGTCTACAAGCAGTTCGAGTCAGAGCAGTGGGTCTATTCCAGTTTGTCCTGATTGTGGAAGAAGGCATAGAGGTGTATGTTACCGAGCATCAAGTGCGTGTTTCCGGTGTGGCAAAATCGATCATATGATTAGAGATTGTCCAATGAGGTTCGACAATGTTAGCCGTCCAGCGGCAAGTTTAGCCGGATTCGTTCCTGTAACAAAGGCCAATACTAAAACAAATGCCAAAGGTAATACTGGAAATGAGACACTGAGGCAAGGAAGAGTGTTTGCACTCACCCCTGGAGATGTACAGAATGCCGAAACAGTGGTGTTAGGTATAATTCCTATCTATGCTCAGAACGCCTATGTATTGATTAATTCTGGTTCTATGCATTCTTTTGTCTCACATAACTTTTCTCAGAAATTAACTAGACCGATAGAACCCGTGGATTGTTTGCTATCTGTGTCTACACTATCTGGGGGTTGTATGATATGTGCTTATGTATACCCGGCATGTGATATTCTAATTGGTGACATGACATTATATATTGACTTGTTGCCCTTGAATATTGATCATTTTGACTATATTTTAGGTATGGATTGGCTGACTAAATATTGTGCTACTATTGATTGTGTAAACAAAACCATTATGTTCAAACCACCTAGTATGCCTGAGTTTACTTTCACTGGGAATGGGGTAGTTCCTCCACCATACTTGATTTCGTTTATGAAAGCTAAGAAATTGTTGAGGAAAGGTTGTCAGGGCTACTTGTGTTGTGCATTGACTGAATCTTTAAATAGCACTAGTGTAGAAACCATTCCTGTGGTTTGTGACTTTTCTGATGTGTTTCCTAATGATCTACTTGGGGATTTAATCGATAGGGAAATTGAATTTACCATTAATGTAATACCTGGAACACAACCCATCTCCAAGACTCCATATAGGATGTCGACTTCTGAATTAAAAGAATTAAAAGTCTAACTTTAAGAACTCTTAGACAAGAAATTCATTCGCCTGAGTACCTCACATTGGGGCGCTCCAGTATTATTTGTCAAAAAGAAAGACAGATCTTTGAGGCTATGTATTGACTATCGGGAATTGAACAAAGCGACCATTAAGAACAAATATCCACTGCCCCGAATAGATGATTTGTTTGACCAACTCCAAGGAGCCCAAGTGTTGTCTAAAATTGATCTTAGGTTCGGATATCATTAGTTAAAGGTCAAGGCGGAAGATGTAGAGAAAACCGCATTCAGGACTAGATATGGACACTATGAATTTTTAGTCATGCCATTTGGGGTAACAAATGCACCTACAACTTTTATGGACCTAATGAATAGAGTTTTCAAACAATACCTTGATGAATTTATCGTCGTGTTTATTGATGACATTTTAATTTATTCTAAAATGCAGATTCTGAGAGAAAAGAAATTGTATGCAAAATTGTCCAAATGTGAATTTTGGCTTGACAGTGTGACATTTTTAGGCCGTGTAATCAACAGGAATGGTATATCAGTAGACCCACAGAAGATTGAAGCCATTGTTGACTGGCCAAGACCAACTAATGTGTCCAAAGTCAGAAGTTTTCTGGGTCTTGCAGGTTAGTATAGAAGATTTGTAAAAAACTTTGCAAAACTTGCCATGCCATTGACCCAGTTAACTCAGAAAAATGTGTCCCTTGATTGGAATGAACAAAGAGAGTCAGCCTTCCAATAGTTGAAGGCTAGATTGGTAACCGCACCGATTTTGATTCTACCCAATGGTACTGATGGATTTCAGATTTATAGTAACGCATCTTGCAAGGGCTTGGGTTGTATGCTAATGCAAAATGGGAAGGTGATTGCCTATGTATCTCAACAACTCTGTCCTCATGAAAAGAATTACCCGACTCATGATCTTGAACTGGCAGCTGTGGTGTTTGCCTTGAAAACCTGGCGTCACTACTTATATGGGGTAACTTGCGAAGTGTATACTGATCATAAAAGCTTGAAATATTTCTTCACCCAAAAAGAATTGAACATGAGATAGAGGAGATGGTTGGAGCTAATCAAAGACTATGATTTGCAGATTTTGTATCACCCAGGGAAAACTAATACTGTAGTAGATGCCTTGAGCCAAAAATCAATGGGAAATATGTCATGCTTGCTTACCAGCTAGAGAGAATTGTTATATGACTTGGAAAAGAATGAGATTAAGATTGTGATTCGTGAACAGGTGTAACAAGCCCGCAGGGGACCTTGCTACAGTTCGGACTCGATTTTTGTCACGGTTCTTAATCTGAACCAAAGAGTCCAAATCCGGCAAATCGTTTTGAGAAAACAGATTTTTAGAAAGAAGTGCCAAACATGGACTGCTTTGCCAGATACAGAGTCGCCACCTAAATATTTTATTTTGGGAAATTTAGGAAACCCTGACTCGTTGCCTAAGGCCACGTGTCCGTCATCACCAAAGTTGCCTCGGCTCGGGAACTTGGGTACGATTGGGGAAGGTCACTTCGTGAGCACCCCCGCTCGCCCGATCAAAGATTGGCCTCTACTAACCATGATATCGAGTTTTGAAAACATTGTGTGTTCTTATTCCGGTTATTAGCCTAGATTTACTATGTGATGCGCACAGCATACAAGTATAGACTGGATCGCCTGAATTGGAACAAAACATTTCATGTTTGTTTATTTGAAAATGGTTTGATGGTGCTACCCGCAAGTAGGCTAAGACGTGGATTTGCCACCCTCGGGTGGGCTTAGAAAAGATGGTTTTGCCACTATCTAGTGGGCTTAAAACTCACAGTCAATGATTTGTTCCAATCCAAATAACCCAACCTTCACCCACAGGCATTCAAGCAGGTATATCACATAAGCATATAGCCTCATGGTAAGCATGCTATTCATGGCAGTCACTCACACGCATGCAAGGATGCTAAAGCATAAAAACTCACCTAGTACTCCAAGCCAAAACAGAAATTGATTAGAAATCCATGCATGATCCTAAGTATACAGAAATGTTGTAGACGTCCCCGAACGCATCCCGGGCGAGGAGTGCGAGTCCCCCCCCCCCGTTACGGTTCGATATTGGGTCACTACAGTTCGAAGGACTCAAAATGTCACGGTTCTTAATCTTGAACCAAAGAGTCCAAATCCGGCAAATCGTTTTGAAAACAGATGTTTGAAAGAAGTGCCAAACATGGACTGCTTTGCCAGATACAGAGTCGCCACCTAAATATTTTTAAAATGGGAAATTTAGGAAACCCTGACTCGGTGCCGAAGGCCACGTGTCCGTCATCACCAAAGTTGCCTCGGCTCGGGAACTTGGGTACGATTGGGGAAGGTCACTTCGTGAGCACCCCCGCTCGCCCGGTCAAAGACCGGCCTCTACTAACCATGATATCTGATTTTGAAAACATTGTGAGTTCTTATTCCGGTTATTAGCCTAGGTTACTATGTGATGCTCGCAGCAAACAAGTATAGACTGAGTTGCCTGAATTGGAACAAAACACTTCATGTTTGTCTGTTTGAAAATGGTTTGATGATGCTACCCGCAGGTAGGCTAAGACGCGGATTTGCCACCCTCAGGTGGGCTTAGAAAACATGATTTTGCCACTATCTAGTGGGCTTAAAACAAACATTTGACGAATTATCCCAATTCAAGTAACTCAACCTCCACCCACAGGCATTCAAGGCAGTTATATCACATAAGCATTTAGCCTCATGGTAAGCATGCTACTCATGGCAACACTCACACGCATGCAAGGATGCTAAAGCATAAAACTCACCGAGTACTCCAAGCCAAAACAAAAACTCATTAGAAATCATGCATGATCCTAGATATACAGGAATGTCTAATGCAATACATGCAATAATGCAACTATAGCAGGCTCGGCTATTCTAAACATGGCATGTGAAATGCTACAGCTAACATGTATTCAATTTGGAATTGAAATACAAATGCAGTTTGTATGATGCACCGAGCCCGGTGCGTGCAAAACAGATGAATGATGCAAACATGCTGTCATACTGTATGCTAATTGAAATATGCCCTATATCTAACCATCATAAGCGGGTAAATAAAAGGGAGAAAGACGTGGGGTTGGAAGACATACATCACACTCACCCACACTTATTACAGTTTTGCCCTCGCGCGAAGGGTCCGAATAAATATACAGTCCGAAATAATAAAAGGATAATACAGTCCGAATATTACAGATTCCTAATTAATTAACAAATTAACTAATAAAGACTGCAAACTGGCATGCAAGCCAGGGGCTGCCTCGCTTCTGATGAATGATGTATGCTGGACTGTGTTGCGCGGGAATCCACTGGGATGCCCAATCTAGCCTCTGTTTGCAATATTTCTCGAAACGCGCGCCAAACTCTGAAAAGTTGCTGATTCCTTATCTTGCTGCAACAGAGAGCAGGAAAAGAGCATAGCAATGTATTTCACGGATATATGCATGCCTCGATCCTCGTGCCACCAATCACGCATATCGATGCATGATGGCCGAGGAATCGAATTGCACAACTCAATATAGGGTGCAATGCAGATGAATGCTACAACAAAACCTAACTCCATCATGGGTAATCCGGAGTGTCGGTGACCTGGGGAATTGAGACCCGTTCCGTCACTCGGAGTACGAAACGTGCCTCGTTTCCTGTACCCGGGCTAACTCCTATCCCGAACACGATGCGATATGCATGATATGCATGAAATGCAACTAATATGCAATCCTAGCATGCACAATGCTATGAAAATGAGATGCCTTGAAATGCGCGCACGCGGGCGCGCAAACCGAGGCGATGGCCCTAAGGCATGAAATGGCACGAAAATGATATGTAATAAGACTAAAATGAGATGTCTCGAGATGCGTGCCCACGGGCACGCAAACCGAGGCGATGGCATACGGAATGCAACGGGACTAAAATGGCATACGGAATGCAGAATGGACTTACACCAACATGAGAGAGCCTCAGCCACTCTCACACGGGAGGCCGTCGGATAAAAACAAAGTGCCTCGAAATGCGCGCACACGGGAGCGCAAATCGAGGCGATGCATTAAAGCATGAAATGACATGGAAAATGCAAATTGGGCTTACACTAACATGAGAGGGCCTCAGCCACACTCACATAAGAGGCCGTGAGACAAAAATGAAGTGCCTCGAAATGCGTGCGCACGGGCGCGCAAACCGAGGCATGGCCCTAAGGCACAGAAATGACATGCGAATGAGATGTGACACATGGCATATGGAAAATGCCAATTTTAGCAGCTAAAATGATGCACAAATAGGCCCCGAATTATGACAAAATTACACCCGATGCCCGAAATGCAATGTTATGCACCCGAAATGGCCTACAGCTATGCCAAACATGCGCAGTATGGACATAACATGTAAAATAGTAGCAAGGTAGCCCCTAAACTAGCATTTTTCCAGCACAAAGAAAGGCTAAACAACAACCACAAGTATGGCAGAATTAGCATGCAAAAATGGGGAAAAAAGGGGGGAATTACAAAGCAAGTAGTATATACAATGCTCAAACCAAAAAAATCAGTTCTACAACATTAAATAGGGACCAAAAATATGCACATTTATAAGAGATAACATCCTCCAATTCAGTAGGTAGATATACTAAACATAGCATGCAAAATGATGAGTCAACAAAGGCTATAACATGAGGTACCAAAAGCATACACCAAACAACTTTGGACCCTTAACAAAACATGAAGAATGGGTCATTTTAAGACACTTTCTAAGCCTGATGAAGACTCAAAACAGAGGTTAAGAAAGCCTAACAAAGCATGCAATTTTACGGAAAAAAAGATGGTATTACATGAAGTACCAAAAGCATGCACCAAATGGCCTAAGACCCTTAACAAAACATGATGAGAAGGCCAAAATAAGACTCTTTCCTAGCCTGATGAAGGCTGAAATCAGAAGCCAAATAAGCCTAACAAAGCATGTAAAACATGGCCAAAGAGAAGTACAAAGAGAGGCCATTCATGGGGGCACCAAACAAGATTGGTCCCTTCTACAATGTTGTAGAGGGACACGAAATAAGCTCAAAATCAGTTTATAGCATGCTCCAAAAATAAATGCATATAAGCTAAAAATAGCATGCAAGTTTACAGTAAATTGGAGGATTTGTGAAGCAAGTGGTATGTAAAAGCACCAAACATGGTTGAGCCCTTCTTCAATGTTGAAGAGGGGGTTAAAATAGGCCCACTCACAGTTTATTGCATGCTCGAAAATGGATCACTCATAATCCAAACAAAGAATGCAAAATATTGGCAAAAGAGTGATAATGAAGGAAGAGCAAGATAGAGGGCTCAAACAGGGTTGAGCCCTTAAACAAACATCAAGAATAGCTCAAAAGAGGACCACTTTCAGTAGTGGTCAGAGCTCAAAACAGTGAGAAAATAGAGTAGAAAATTGAAGCAAAAATAAGCTAGAAAAAGGGAAGTTGAGAACTTACCCTTGAAGACTATGCTTTTTCTACCTCTTTGCCTTGATGAAAGTTGCTTCTTCCTCTGAGGAACCCCTCCTTGCTGCTGGAAATGGAATGGTGATGGTGAGGCTGGGGGTTGATTGAAGGAATGGGCTAGGGACTTGAATGTTTTTTAGGGTTTTGGAGATGGAGATGGAAGCTATGGGAGATGAAGCCTTGAGAAGAAAATTGTCTAACCCCAAACAAAGAAGATGAAGCCCTTTAATAGGCAAAAAAAAGGTGTAAAGGAGGGAGGAAATGCATCCAAGCTTTCCCTCCCAAAATATCCCCCGGATGGGGGAGATATTTCAAAAGCAGCTGGAAAGCTGTAAAGAGATGAAAGCAGAAAGCTGGGCCGGCCAGGGTGAATTTCTGGAAGGTGGCCGGCCGGCCACCCAACTGGTCGGCCAGCCACTCACCCTGGCCGGCCGGCATGGACCAAAAATGAAGTCCAAATTTTCTGGCCGACCACCACCCTTGGTGTCCTCCCAGGTGTGTAGAATAAAGCCCCAAGGTTGGAATTTGGCAACACTGAAACAAGAGTCACAACATAGAACTTGAAGGAGAGGCTCAAAAATGAAAGTAACAATTACTGGCCGACCACCACTTTTTGGTGTCCTCCCATGTTCCCTCATCACAGATATGTGGTTTTGGTTGGAAGAAAATGGCCCTAGGGTGTTCAACATTAGCCCGGAAGTGAGCAAAACGGGCGCCGGAAGAGCATAACTGGTTATCTGGGATAATTGCTGGCCTCCCACCCTCCAGTGATCTTCCTGGTGCTAAAACAGAGGTACTTGCCAAAATTGAACAAAAACTAATGCAAAATGAATGCTCGGGGGCCAAACCGCGAGGTTCGGGGCCCGAAAATCGGCTGTAAGCACCGAAAGTGGCATTCAGCCACGAAGTGGGTATCTGAGACCCAGTGTGCCTCCTATGATAAAACAGAGGCACTTGCCAAGAACCGGAGGAATCGGAGACGGTTGGGCGGTCCCGAACCGAGGCACACGGCCTGACGGCTCCGAAAATCGGGGACCGGGCTCCGAAACGGGCAAAATGGCTACGGCCACGAAATGTAGCACACGGCCACCGAGAAATAGTCTACAGGACTACTCCCTTCCCTCAGGAAAGAAAACAGAAAAACCGAGTCTGGTTCGCAAACCGAGACAAGGCACAGAAGAGGATTCGGAAGTTCGGAGGCAGGGCGCACGGCTTGCGACTCTGAGACTTCTGAACGAGCACAGTATGCAACATCACCGAGCGCTCAATCGGTGACGTCTGAGTCTTAAGGTCGGTCAAAAATGGGGTGTCTACAAATGCCTAATGCAACACATGCAAAAATGTAACTATAGCAGGCTCGGCTATCCTAAACATGGCATATGGAATGCTACAGCTAACATGTATTCAACTTGGAATTGAAGTACAATGCAATTAGTATGGTGCGCCGAGCCCGGTGCATGCAAAACAGATGAATGATGCAAACATGCTATCATACTGTATGCTAATTGAAACATGCCCTAATCTAACCATCATAAGCTGGTAAATAAAAGGGAGAAAGACGTGGGGTTGGAAGACATACATCACACACACGCACACTTATTACAACATTGCCTTCACTCGAAGGGTCCAAATAAATAATATTAGTCCCAAATGAATAGTACAGTCCAAATAAATAATACAGTCCAAATATGTACAAAAATCCTAATTAATTACAAATTAATCTAGGAAAGCTATAAATTGGCATGCAACCAGGGACTGCCTCGACTCTGATGAATGATGTGTTGGGTGCCTTGCGCGGAAATCCACTGGATGCCCCAATTAGCCTCTGTTTTTGCAATTATTCTTGGAAAGCGCGCCAAGTCCCGGAAGGCTGCTATTTTTGATTTGCTGCAACAGAGAGCAGGAAAGGGGCATAGCAATGTATTTTCACATATGTATGCATGTCTCGATCCTCGTGCCACCAATCACGCATTCGATGCATGATGGCCGAGGAGTCGAATTGCACAACTCAATATGGAATGAATGCACATGAAAACACAACAAACCTAACTCCATCATGGGTAATCCGGAGTGTCGGTGACTGGGAATTGAGACACGTTCCGTCACTCGGGTACGAAACGTCCTCGTTTCCCGTGCTCGGCTAACTCCTATCCCAAACACAATGCAATATGCATGACATGCATGAATGCAACTAAGATACAACCTAACATACAAATGCTATGAAATGGCATACACATGCACGATGTAACATGGCATACACAATGCGCTAACATACAACCTAGCATACACAATGCTATGAATGAAATGGCATACACAATGCATAATGGACTTACACCAACACAAGTGGACCTCAGCCACACTCACATAGGAGGCCATTAGATGAAAAATGAGACACTCGAGATGCGTGCACACGTGCACGCAAACCGAGGACCGACCCTAAGGCACTATGCCACTCTAACAAGACATGGCAAGGCATGGAATATGGCATACTAGCATGCAAATTTCAGCAAAAAGTGATGCAAAACAGCCCCGAAGCATGGCAAAATGGCACCCGATGCATGAAATGAATCCCGAAACATGAAATTAGGTACATGGAATGACCTATGGCTATGCAATGCATGCATTATTTGAACATGAAGTATGAAGAAGAATCAAGACAGCCCAAAAACAAGAATTTTTACAGTTTTAAGCAAGGCCAAACAGTGAACACAAATAGGACTAAGCTAGCATGCAAAAATGGCCCCGAAAGAGAGATAATGAAGAAAGTGATGGCTGTTGGCCTCAAACAGAGGAGGGCCCTTCTACAATGTTGAAGAGGGGTCCAAAATATGGTATTTTACAATTTATGACAAGCCACGAAAATATACACAAGTATGGCTAAACTCTCATGCAAGAAATGGGCCAAAAGGGGGACAAAGAAGCAAGTGATGGTTTCTGGCCCTAAATAGATGAAGGCCCTTCAACAATGTTGAAGAGGGGCCAAAACATGGCTTTTACAGTTAGTGACCAACCCAAAACAGTGCACAAGCATGCTTAAATATATGCAAATAAGGCCTAAAAAGAGGTTTAAACACAAAGAGGAAAGAGGAAGCTCAAAAGCAAAAGTCCCTTGATCAAACATGAAGAGGGGGTCAAAAATAAGGCTATTTACAGTTCGGACCAGAGCCAGAAATACAAGCACAAGGGCTAACAAAACATGCAAAAATAAGGCCAAAAGAGGGATAAAGAGGCAAGTGACAAAAGGAAGCCTCAAACAGTGAAGATCCCTTCAACAAAGTTGAAGAAGGGCTCAAAAAAAGCCACTTTAAATTTTGGCTCGGAGCCCAGAAATGCTTAAAAACAGGGCTGACATATCATGCAAGAATAGGCCCTAAAAGAGAGGTAAAGAACAAAGGGGGAGAAGAAGACTTCAAACAGCAAAAAGTTCTTAATCAAACATGAAGATGACCTCAAAATATGATCTTTTTCAGTTTTTCTCGAAGTCCAAAAATACTTTCAAGTAAAGCTAAACAATCATGCAAAAAAGTGCAAGTTTAAGGGAAATAGGGACTCACCCTTGAAGAACAACTTTCCAGCAGCTTTTAGTCTGACAAAATCTGAGATTTTAACCTCTTCAAATGTCCTCCAAGGTACTAAAATGAGTAATGGAGGTGATAGGCTAGGGTTGTAGTGCAAATGGTGCAAGAAAATAGATGTTTGAACTTGAAAATGGAGAGTTATGGAGGAGGAGGAGGGTTATGAGCCTAAGCCAAAAGTGTCTAACCCTTAAAAAAGGAGCTCAAGGGTGTATTATATAGAGGGACTCATCTTTGAAACCCAAAAAAGGGGGGGAAAAAAGAGGGGGGAAAAAAAACCAATTTAAATGGAGCAAAACAAGGGGGGAAATTTCGGAAGTGGCGTTTTGACCACGAAGTTGGTCTCTCGGGCCACAGTGTTCCTCAAAAGGGAGGAAATAAGGTGTGCGTCAAAAATCGGAGCAAACGGAGGTGGTTAAGCGGTCCCGAATCGAGACACACGGCCGACGGCTCCAAAAATCGGAAACCGGGTTCCAAACGGGAAAAATGGCCTACGACACGAAGTTGGTCTCCCAAGCCACAGTGTTCCTCAAAAGGGAGGAAACAAGGTGTGTGCCAAAAATCGGAGCAAACGGAGGTGGTTAAGCGGTCCCGAACCGAGACACATGGCCGACGGCTCCAAAAATCGAAAACTGGGCTCCAAACGGGAAAAATGGCCTACGACCACAAAGTTGATCTCCCAGGCCACAGTATTCCTCAAAAGGGAGGAAACAAGGTGTGTGCCGAAAATCGGAGCAAACGGAGGTGGTTAAGCGGTCCCGAACCGAGACACACGGCCGACGGCTCCAAAAATCGAAAACTGGGCTCCAAACGGGAAAAATGGCCTACGACCACAAAGTTGGTCTCCCAGGCCACAGTATTCCTCAAAAGGGAGGAAACAAGGTGCGTGCCAAAAACTGGAGCAAACGGAGGTAGTTAAGCGATCCCGAACCGAGACACACGGCCGACGGCTCCGAAAAACCAGAAACCAGGCTCCAAACGGGAAAAAAAAATGGCCTACGACCACAAAACGTAGCCTACGGCCACTGAGAGATGATCTACGAGACCTCTCCCTCCCTTCAGGAAGAGAAAACAGAGAAAACGAAGCCTGGTTCGCAAACCGATGCAAGACACGAAAGAGCCCAGAAGTCCGGAGGCAAGGCTCGCAGCCGAGACTCTGAAACTTCTGAACGAGCACAATATGCAACATCACCGAGCGCTCAATCGGTGACGTCTGAGTCTTAAGGTCGGTCAAAAATGGGGTGTCTACAGTTGCCCCTCTTTGACAGAACTCGAAAGTCATAAGTGACGGAGAGTGAATGTCAAAGCCTAGAGACGACCCATTTTTGACAAGGCCGAAGACTTAGACAACAGGCGAGATAACAGAGATGTGCCCGCAGGCGCGCCCACAGGCAGGGGGTCAAAATGCAACTGACAAAGCAAGAAGCCGAAGGTACCTCAATGATCATGCAATGCAGCAAGCTGTAATGAAGCACATATTCACAATAGATGCAACAGTTTTAAGCAAGAATGCAAAGCAAAAACTACATTTCATGCAGTTAAGATGTAAGAGAATTATTCAATTCTCGCTACGTCTCACACGGAGAACACAATACTTGTCCGGCTTGTCTGGTCGTGCCAGCCTCAAATGAACCGTACATACAATATCGTGCCTCATGCTGCTGCGGATCTCTCGCTTCTTCTTGGTTGAACTGCAGGTACTACTTTTCTCCCTGACTAAGGTCGCAGCTTTCCCTATTCTCCAACAGGGTGACAGACTAGCTTGATTCAGTATCCAGAATTGAGGCGCATACACATGCTATCTCAATCTATGGGGCTGCCATACAGATTTCAAGCCGAGGATATACCCTTGGGTATTTAAACCAGACTTTAGTCTCGAAAATCCCGAACCTTTGCATTCTAGGCATAAACCATTCGAACTCTAGTTTCCACCGTCTCAGTTGATCTCCTAGGAACTCACCGCTAACACAGGCAGGTGGCTATACCAGACCACTGGAAGTCGTTCGGGCACGACAAACACCAAAGGAATTGCACCTTTAGAGGATTTAAGGTCTCCTAGACCAGAGAGTGCACAAGACAGTGCGAATGAATGCAAGTGCGATGCGCAAAACAGCGCGAATGATGATGCAGGATTTAGGGTCTCCTTAGACCGAAGAGCGCACAGGACAGTGCAAATGATGCAAAAATACAATGTGCACAAGACAGTGCGATGTAGAGTGAATGCACAAAACAGTGCTAAACAAATGCACAAAATAGTGCGATGCTAAAGGTGTACAAAACAGTACGAGCAGGGTGAATGCACAAAACAGTGTGATACAGATAAGGTGCGCAAGATAGCGCGATGCAATACACTAACAAGTACAGGTGAGATGCGCAAGATAGCGCGATAAAATGCATGCACAATGCAAGTAATGTGCATAAAATAGTGCGATGCGCAAAATAGTGCGAGTGAAATGTAATGCACTAACAAGTGCAGGTGGGACGCGCAAGATAGCGCGAATGATATAATGCACAAAATAGTGCGATACGCTAAACAGCGCGATTGATTTGAAATGCACAAGATAGTGCGATGTGATATGCAAAGCACAGGACAGTGCGATTGAGGTGCGCAAAATAACATGATGAATGCAATGCACAAGACAGTGCGATTGAGGTGCACAAAATAGCGCGAATGTAAACTGCACAAAACAGTGCGATGTGCAAAATAGCGCGAATGATAAATTACACAAAACAGTGCGATGCGCAAAATAGCGCGAATGTAAACTGCACAAAACAGTGCGATTGAGGTGCGCAAAATAGCACGAATGATAAATTACACAAAAGTGCGATGCGCAAATAGCGCGAATGTAAACTGCACAAAACAGTGCGATTGAGGTGCGCAAAATAGCGCGAATGATAAATTGCACAAAACAGTGCGATGCGCAAAATAGCGCAAATGTAAACTGCATAAAACAGTGCGATTGAGGTGTGCAAAATAGCGCGAATGATAAATTGCACAAAACAGTGCGATGCGCAAAATAGCGCGAATGTAAACTGCATAAAACAGTGCGATTGAGGTGCGCAAAATAGCGCGAATGATAAATTGCACAAAACAGTGCGATGCGCAAAATAGCGCGAATGTAAACTGCACAAAACAGTGCGATTGAGGTGCGCAAAATAGCGCGAATGATAAATGCACAAAACAGTGCGATGTGCGCAAAATAGCGCGAATGTAAAACTGCACAAAACAATGCGATTGAGGTGTGCAAAATAGCGCGAATGATAAACTGCACAAAACAGTGCGATACGCTAAACAGCGCGAGTGATTAGAAATGCACAAACAGTGCGAGTGATTTGAAATGCACAAGACAGTGCGATACGCTAAAAGCGCGATACGCTAAACAGCGCGAGTTTCTGAAATGCACAAGACAGTGCGAGTGAGATACAATGTAAATGCACAAGAAGTGCGATAAAATGCATCTCTATGCAAGTATGGGGGCATTTTCTAAGCAAGATACGAGCATTTTCTATGCAAGTATGGAAGTACATTCTATGCAATATTGAAAGCAAGCATATTCTATGCATGAATCATAACGATGCGCGGCACGCATGCAACAACAGTGTGTATGAAAGCTCACATTCTATGCAATAGAGGAGCATCAAATATGTACTCTGGTGCCTCTGATTTGCTTCTTAGAGGACTTCACAACATACTCAGCTCAAAAGGGCACACCCTATTCAATTGGCGAGAGATAACATCTGCATGTGAAACCCTCTGGTGCTGCTTGGACTGCCATTCTGACTTGAAGCAGGCTTACACTTGGGGTCGAGACACACTCATACTCCAGAGAAATGGTGAGGCCTGAGAAGGTGCACCTAGAATGCAGTCTCGGATTTTGCTAAAGTTGAAACATGCTAAGATGCTCCAAATTTTCCCTCTTTTCTTTTGCTTTGCAGTCTGGAACCTAAATAGCTTCAGATAGGTCCTTGTTTTACTATTCTGACATGACCTGGGTTGAACCTGCGGCTTTATGAAAGAACCAATTCTGTTTTGCACAAATGTGGAGAATGGCACAGCACTCTGAGCACAGGATGATTTTTCTTTTGAAAATGAGAAAAGGATTCTCAACCGGGTATTGAGCCTACAACTGACCACAGCCAAAACGTCTCAACACAAGAAAAACAAAAGGTAAACGACCTAAACACAACGAGACACACTCGGGACGACTCAAAGCAGGAATCGAGACAAACAAAAAAAAGACACGACACAAGACGTATACAGGGAGCCTGTTTCACCGGGTATGTTTCCCACCCTTTCTCATTTGTGTTCTCACATCACTCGGCCTCAATCTCTGTTTTTTGAAAAAGCCCTTTTCTCACTTTTTTCTCATCGCACATCTCTCTATTCTTCAATCTCTCATTTTTCAATCCCTCCCCTGGGTGGTTGATGGATAAAGGAAGTTGCGGGCTCTTGCCCCCTAGGATGCTGCTAGATTCTCTTTCTTCCGCTCACAGCTAGTGAATTCCTCCCATGGAAGGGTTGCGCTACAACTGGGTGTGTAGCAAATCTGCAGCTAGCATCGGTTGATGATGCTTTGCTGGGGAGTTTAGACGTGATAAGATCTGTCCAGATGATGGAGTGGAATATCTTGCCCCATTCCAGTTCGTGCTTCGCACTTGGCTTGATACCTCGCTGCTTGGAGGGTGAGAGAGCCTTCAGCCCTTTGTTGTTAGCTTCAATTGTGCCCTTTTCTGGCAAGTAGAGTGCCCTTTTCTGGCAAGTGCGTTGATAAAGGGGAAAAGACAGGGAACCTGACTCAACTGTGTCCCTAGTTCATCATTTTGACCATTTTTTGTTTTTGCTTTCTACTAAAACAGTTTTGACCAAAATGAGAGTTAGATCAACATGCTTGTTCGATTTTTGATTTAAAATCATGCAAGTTAGGCTATGAGCACTGAAAATTTTCCTTTTTTGGGTCCATGAAAAGGGTCCAGTTTTGGAAAAGATAGAATGATTTTTGAGAAAATAGTCAACCTCAGTAAAAATTCTCAAAAACTATTTTGCAAACGGCCATTGCTCAACGAGCATGAAACCTACTCCTGAGATGCGCAACCTCGGATCCAAAGGAAAACTGTCCCGTGCTTGAAGAGAGCTGCATGGCAACGGAAAGTTGCCCCTTGTTTGAACGGCGCCGCGGCGCATTGAATGGCAACGGAAAGTTGCCCCTTGTTTGAATGGCGCCGCGGCACACTGAATGGCAACGAAGAGTTGCCCCTTGTTTGGATAGCACCGCGGCGCATTGTAGTCAGTCCTCAGAGTGACGAACACAACCAAATCCTCAGATACAGAGAAGACAAAGATGACCAGAACCATCGCATGGACACAATCAAATTGAAGTGTTTCACGGCTGGACTTCAGGATGAAGTTGCCTACGTATCCCAAAGATGGGAATCAAGCCTTACGTAGTTCGGGGTTAAGGTACACTCGGGTATTAACCTCTCCTTTTTAGGCTCTAACTTTTGCCAAGGCGCCCGTCGCGGGTTTTCGACCTTGCGAGCTTTGTTCTTCTTTCTTTCTCTTTTCAATTCTTTTCTTCTTTTTTTTTTGATATTCCTTTCTTTTCTTTTTTGCATTTTTTCTTCTTTTTTTTTTTCTTTTCTTTTTCTTTTTCTTCTTTTTTTTTTTTTGTTCTTTTTGTTCTTTTTCTTACTCTAACTTTTGCTTGGGTCGCCCTTCCGGGTTTTCGGCCTAGCGAGCCTCTCAAGGGTAAAAGTGTAGCTTGGTCCATGCCAAATGGTTGTAGGGTTTCGAAGCCATCCGTATCCAGGAGAGTGGCTGTTGATTTGCAAGAGGACTCATCTTCAGCTCTTCGAGCATGTCTGATATCTTTGCCCCTAGTTCGAAGGGTACTTCTGTTCTAGCTTTGTAAGCTTCTTCTAATCTTCTTGATCCGACTTTCCTGGCCTCTTGTTCGAGGGCTGCTTCAAATCTGGCCACACAGGCCTCACATCGTAGTTGACCGTTGAACCTTCTGAATTCAAGTTCAAGGTTTGGAAGCAAAGGGGTTGAGTCTCGAGGCTGAGAGCGATCCTAGGCTGCACAATCTCAAGAGCGATTCCACACAGGTCTTCGTAGGACTGCGCAAAACATTTTGTTTTTGAAAATTTTTAAGAAAGCGACAAATCGCTCGCGCTGAAGATAGTGTGAAACCAGTCTGGATCAAGCCAGGGTCCTTCTCAGTACTCACGCTAACAAGCATGATTTCATTCATTAAGGGCTTAGCACGCCTCTCTTTCTCTCAATTGATCAAAGTTTTGCAAATCCCGAGGAATTCCTTCCTCTTCGTTTTCACCGCAGTGTTCAAAAAGTTTTGAAAAACTTAGGTCATTACAATGACTTCAAGGCACAGAAAAGACAGAGTTCTTAGTCAAATACTGCCATCTCATTCAGAACTTCCGGCATAACTGGCACAAGGCAGAAGTGAACACAAGAATGTGAAAATCACTGCTGTTCATTCAAAGTCTGCTGGCACAACTGGCTCCCTGGTAGAAACAGACTCAAAACAAAACGAAAAGACAAACACAAAACAAAATGGTGATGCCCGAGGTAACACCCCCCCTCCCCCGGAATCACCCGACTCCTATACAATAGGACTGACTCGATACAACAAGACAGACCCAAAACAAAAAGACTGACTCAAAACAAAAGGACAGACTCAAAACAAAACAACAAGACTGACCCAATACCCAAGTCAAAATGCAAAATTAACAGCACTTGTACATTGCTCAAAACAGTGCATGCCATCCACCACAGCTGGAGTAATCTGAACGCCATTCGCAGGTGGTTCATCCCTCGATCACATCCCATTATCCCCTAAGTTCACCGATCCAGTGCCGATAGACTCTGCAGAGCTTGGCGGGAGGACAACCCTATTGTCAAACAGATCCTGTACTTCATGGCAAAGACGGAAGCAGTTGTCGTAGTATGGCCAGTTTGTTGATGGTATGCGCAGTACTGGGTAGCATCATGCATAGTCGGAAGAGGATTCGGGAGAGGCCGAGGCTCAAGGGGTTTGAGATGGCCTTGTCCAACAAGGATTTGGAAAGCTTTGGACAAAGGCATGTAGAGGGCATGGAAGACCCTCCGACCTCGGGGTTGGTACTTCAAGGTTTGTGGATTTTTGCTAGGCGCACCAGCAAAGGGATTGGCAGGTGTTGGCCTGGTTTGCTGATCTCTTCTGAGTGGAGGATTAGAGCTAGCAGGATCGTCTCTGGTATGATGGCCCTTCTCCCGACTTGCCCTTTGATTCAAACTGCCCCTAACTTGAGTGGCGAAAGTGTTGTCCACAGTTTTTGTAACAACTGCGAGCACTTGCTCTTTGTTCAGTCCCTCGGCTTTCAAAGCCTCAACCGCCAACAGAAGATGTTCATGGGGATCCATGTCCGCCCCTATCTTGTTCTTTCCACTTGCCTCCACCTTGCCAAGGGATTGGCATTCCTCAAATACAGCCCGTTCCAAGACTGGGGAGCCTTTTGACACGAACTCCCTGGTATGTGATGTGGTTGATGACGGAGCCAATGTCCCGGAGGCCAGATCTGTCACGGTTCTTTGAAGATCTTTAATCATTCCCATCAACTCAGAAGTAGTGGGTTCACGGGTTTGAGATGGTCGAGGTTCAGGTGCACCCATCATGCATAAGTCCATGCTTTCTGGGATAAACACCTCAGGCTTGGGTAGATGGGCTGGGGTGATGTATATGCTGGGGTCATAGGTGGATGGTAGTATATGGATGAGATTGAGGTAGGCAAGAGAGGTTTGGTCATTGGGGTCTGAAGGTGGAGCTGTCATCTGGTTGTCGATGAGATTTTGGACCTCATGACGAAGGTGGTAGCAACGGTCGGTGCCATGGCCGCACTGCTGATGGTACATACAGTACTTGGCAGGGTTATGTCTGGCTGGGAGTGGGTCGGGAAGAGGTTGAGGATCGAGGGGTTTGAGATGCCCTCTTTCCATCAAGGCTTTTAGTGCGCTAGTCAGGCTCATATAAAGGGGGGTGAAAGTTCTGCCCTGAGCTCGGGCTGGGCTGGTTGTTTGTAGGCTTGGTTTGGCAAAAGGGTTGGCTATGATGACTGTATTGATTTCAGTGGGTTCGGGAATAGCGCTACTTCCGGCATTGGTACTTCCTGAAATCACCCTCCTTGTTGGTTCACTTGTTCTGGGAATGATCCCACTGTTGAACGCATTCTCAATCTGAACCCCCAGTTCATGCAAACTTTTGAAAATGAATAGCGGAGCGACTATCAACTTTTGCAACATATCATGCTCGAGGTTTCGCACCATCATCTGCACTTGATCCCTCTTAGAAGGGCGGTGATCTGTCATCTGTGCTGCCTTTGCTCTCCACCTCGCAACAAATTCCACAAAAGGCTCTGTTGGGTTCTGGCGGGTTGCTTCAAGTTCTTGGATGGTCATTTCAACTTGGGTATTGTAGGAGTACTGATCGACAAAGGCCTCAGCCAATTCTTCCCAATTTTGCTTCACTTTGTCCTCCAACTTAGCGTACCAAGTGGCTGCTACACCCGACAGGGTTCTTCCATACAGAGAGAGTTTCTGTGGCTTAGTCAGACCCATCGGCTTTAGCACATCCAAGAAAAGTCAGATATGTACCATTGGATCCCCAGACCCGTCGAAACGGTCAATATGTGGCATTTTGAATCTGTCTGGGAGCCGTGCGGCAGTCTCGGTGTACCCATCCTCAATGTCGGGAATGGAGTTAAGGCCCTGTGCCTTTTTGAATTGCTTCTCAAGGTTTGCAATTTTCACTGCGGTCAGATCGAGGTCATTAGCATCAAGGGGATAAAGTCTCTCATTAGGCTGCACCAGGGGTCTGACAACTCGGGTTTGAGCCAACCCTTCTTGGGGATCCGGACCTTGCAAATTTTCAGCTGGCGGAAGTGGGTCAAAGTTCGGCTGGGGTCCCAAAGCTAGATGTGAGGCAGATGCCCCAGGTGGGCTCTGCGTTTCAATACTGGTCTCAGCCTGTATGGCAGTTCCCTGATTTAGCGCTGCTATCACGGCCACAAATTCTTCCGAACCCTGTGCCATCACGGGTCTACTGATGATGTGACTGGTGACTGTCGGATCAGATGAACCAATGAACCCTTTCTGGCCCTTTTTTGCCTTACCACTGGCAAAGGAAAACTGGTTACCCTTGAACTGAATCTCTGACCTGACAAAGTCCATCAACACAAGTTCGGTGTACCCGGGGGATATTGGAGCCCTCTGAAGCTATGGTTCCCAGACTACCCTAGCAAAAGAGAAAACATGCAGTATCTCAGCCTGATTTCACGATAACCCATATAAGCAGAGCTAAATGACTGTGCCTCTTACAGAATTCTGTCCCAAAATTCTGCCCCGAATCTGAGTCTGATACCCACAGGTAAAGCTGACTCCCAAATACTGATAGTAATGCCCGCAGGCCTGATGCCCAGACTTGCAAACTGATACATGGATTCCTGTAGAGACGCACTCTAAAAGCACATAACAGATAAGTGAGAGCCAAAACACCCCTATGTTGGGGTAGGGTTTCCTTGTCCTATTTTGTCAGGAGCTAGGATTTCACTACGCACGCAGCGGTTTCAAACAACCTATATCGGGTAAGCAACCTGTCCTAGTTTGGAATGGTCACTACGGATTTCGATATGCACTAGGTCGAATGGTCAAAAAGGGTGCCCCGGTAAAACCGGGGTTTGTGTTCCCATACTGGCAGAGCCCACAACCGGTCAGCCTTATGGTCATGCTTTGACAAGACAAGCCTCCGGCAAACCGTTCAGGAATAGCAGATGGCAAACACGGTGTCCTAGGTGCACCAATGCAAATGCAATGCAAAGAAACACACAAGTGTAGTCAAAACCAGATATCATGAGTTCGAGTCAAGTTCTCTAAATCCCCAGCAGAATCGCCAGAAACTGTAACAAGCCCGCGGGGGACCTTGCTACAGTTCGGACTCGATTTTTGTCACGGTTCTTAATCTGAACCAAAGAGTCCAAATCCGGCAAATCGTTTTGAGAAAACAGATTTTTAGAAAGAAGTGCCAAATATGGACTGCTTTGCCAGATACAGAGTCGCCACCTAAATATTTTATTTTGGGAAATTTAGGAAACCCTGACTCGTTGCCTAAGGCCATGTGTCCGTCATCACCAAAGTTGCCTCAGCTCGGGAACTTGGGTACGATTGGGGAAGGTCACTTCGTGAGCACCCCCGCTCGCCCGATCAAAGATCGGCCTCTACTAACCATGATATCGAATTTTGAAAACATTGTGTGTTCTTATTCCGGTTATTAGCCTAAATTTACTATGTGATGCGCACAGCATACAAGTATAGACTGGATCGCCTGAATTGGAACAAAACATTTCATGTTTGTTTATTTGAAAATGGTTTGATGGTGCTACCCGCAAGTAGGCTAAGACGTGGATTTGCCACCCTCGAGTGGGCTTAGAAAAGATGGTTGTGCCACTATCTAGTGGGCTTAAAACTCACAGTCAATGATTTGTTCCAATCCAAATAACCCAACCTTCACCCACAGGCATTCAAGCAGGTATATCACATAAGCATATAGCCTCATGGTAAGCATGCTATTCATGGCAGTCACTCACACGCATGCAAGGATGCTAAAGCATAAAAACTCACCTAGTACTCCAAGCCAAAACAGAAATTGATTAGAAATCCATGCATGATCCTAAGTATACAGAAATGCCTAATGCAACACATGCAAAAATGTAACTATAGCAGGCTCGGCTATCCTAAACATGGCACATGGAATGCTACAGCTAACATGTATTCAACTTGGAATTGAAGTACAATGCAATTAGTATGGTGCGCTGAGCCCGGTGCATGCAAAACAGATGAATGATGCAAACATGCTATCATACTGTATGCTAATTGAAACATGCCCTAATCTAACCATCATAAGCTGGTAAATAAAAGGGAGAAAGACGTGGGGTTGGAAGACATACATCACACACACGCACACTTATTACAACATTGCCTTCACTCGGAAGGTCCAAATAAATAATATATAGTCCCAAATGAATAGTACAGTCCAAATAAATAATACAGTCCAAATATGTACAAAAATCCTAATTAATTTACAAATTAATCTAGGAAAGCTATAAATTGGCATGCAAGCCAGGGACTGCCTCGACTCTGATGAATGATGTATGTTTGGGCTGCCTTGCGCGGAAATCCACTGGGATGCCCCAATTAGCCTCTATTTTACAATTATTCTTGGAAAGCGCGCCAAGTCCCGGAAGGCTGCTAATTTCTTGATTTGCTGCAACAGAGAGCAGGAAAGGGGGCATAGCAATGTATTTTCACATATGTATGCATGTCTCGATCCTCGTGCCACCAATCACGCATATCGATGCATGATGGCTGAGGAGTCGAATTGCACAACTCAATATGGAATGAATGCACATGAAAACACAACAAAACCTAAACTCCATCATGGGTAATCCGGAGTGTCGGTGACTGGGAATTGAGACACGTTCCGTCACTCGGGGTACGAAACGTCCCTCGTTTCCCGTGCTCGGGCTAACTCCTATCCCAAACACAATGCAATATGCATGACATGCATGAATGCAACTAATATACAACCTAGCATACACAATGCTATGAAATGGCATACACAATGCTCGATGTAACATGGCATACACAATGCGCTAACATACAACCTAGCATACACAATGCTATGAAATGAAATGGCATACACAATGCATAATGGACTTACACCAACACAAGTGGACCTCAGCCACACTCACATAGGAGGCCATTAGATGAAAATGAGACACTCGAGATGCGTGCACACGTGCACGCAAACCGAGGACCGACCTTAAGGCACATATGCCACTCTAATAAGACATGGCAAGGCATGGAATATGGCATACTAGCATGCAAATTTCAATAGCAAAAAGTGATGCAAAACAGCCCCGAAGCATGGCAAAATGGCACCCGATGCATGAAACGAATCCCGAAACATGAAATTAGGTACATGGAATGACCTATGGCTATGCAATGCATGCATTATTTGAACATGAAGTATGAAGAAAGAATCAAGACAGCCCAAAAACAAGAATTTTTACAGTTTTAAGCAAGGCCAAACAGTGAACACAAATAGGACTAAGCTAGCATGCAAAAATGGCCCCGAAAGAGAGATAATGAAGAAAGTGATGGCTGTTGGCCTCAAACAGAGGAGGGCCCTTCTACAATGTTGAAGAGGGGCCCAAAATATGGTATTTTACAGTTTATGACAAGCCACGAAAATATACACAAGTATGGCTAAACTCTCATGCAAGAAATGGGCCAAAAGGGGGACAAAGAAGCAAGTGATGGTTTCTGGCCCTAAATAGATGAAGGCCCTTCAACAATGTTGAAGAGGGGTCCAAAACATGGCATTTTACAGTTAGTGACCAAACCCAAAACAGTGCACAAGCATGCTTAAAATATTATGCAAGATAAGGCCTAAAAAGAGGTTTAAACACAAAGAGGAAAGAGGAAGCTTCAAAAAGCAAAAGTCCCTTGATCAAACATGAAGAGGGGGTCAAAATAAGGCTATTTACAGTTCGGACCAGAGCTCAGAAATACAAGCACAAGGGGCTAACAAAACATGCAAAAATAAGGCCAAAAGAGGGATAAAGAGGCAAGTGACAAAAGGAAGCCTCAAACAGTGAATATCCCTTCAACAAAGTTGAAGAAGGGCTCAAAAAAAGCCACTTTAAAGTTTGGCTCAGAGCCCAGAAATGCTTAAAAACAGGGCTAACATATCATGCACGAATAGGCCCTAAAAGAGAGGTAAAGAACAAAGGGGGAGAAGAAGACTTCAAACAGCAAAAAGTTCTTAATCAAACATGAAGATGACCTCAAAATATGATCTTTTTCAGTTTTTCTCGAAGTCCAAAAATACTTGCAAGTAAAGCTAAACAATCATGAAAAAAAGTGCAAGTTTAAGGGAAATAGGGACTCACCCTTGAAGAACAACTTTCCAGCAGCTTTTAGTCTGAAAATCTGAGCTTTCAACCTCTTCAAACGTCCTCCAAGGTACTGAAATGAGTAATGGAGGTGATAGGCTAGGGGTTGTAGTGCAAATGGTGCAAGAAAATGGATGTTTGAACTTGAAAATGGAGAGTTATGGAGGAGGAGGAGGAGGGTTATGAGCCTAAGCCAAAAGTGTCTAACCCTTAAAAAAGGAGCTCAAGGGTGTATTATATAGAGGGACTCATCTTTGAAACCCAAAAAATGGGGGGAAAAAGAGGGGGGAAAAAAAACCAATTTAAATGGAGCAAAACAAGGGGGGAAATTTCGGAAGTGGCGTTTTGACCACGAAGTTGGTCTCTCGGGCCACAGTGTTCCTCAAAAGGGAGGAAATAAGGTGTGCGCCAAAAATCGGAACAAACGGAGGTGGTTAAGCGGTCCCGAACTGAGACACACGGCCGACGACTCCAAAAATCGGAAATCGGGCTCCAAACAGGAAAAATGGCCTACGACCACGAAGTTGGTCTCCCAAGCCACAGTGTTCCTCAAAAGGGAGGAAACAAGGTGTGCGCCAAAAATCGGAGCAAACGGAGGTGGTTAAGCGGTCCCGAACCGAGACACACGACCGACGGCTCAAAAAATCGAAAACTGGGCTCCAAACGGGAAAAATGGCCTACGACCACAAAGTTGGTCTCCCAGGCCACAGTATTCCTCAAAAGGGAGGAAACAAGGTGTGTGCCAAAAATCGGAGCAAACGGAGGTGGTTAAGCGGTCCCGAACCGACACACACGGCCGACGGCTCCAAAAACCGAAAACTAGGCTCCAAACGGGAAAAATGGCCTACGACCACAAAGTTGGTCTCTCAGGCCACAGTATTCCTCAAAAGGGAGGAAACAAGGTGCGTGCCAAAAACCGGAGCAAACGGAGGTAGTTAAGCGGTCCCGAACCGAGACACACGGCCGACGGCTCCGAAAAACCGGAAACCAGGCTCCAAACGGGAAAAAAAAATGGCCTACGACCACGAAACGTAGCCTACGGCCACTGAGAGATAATCTACGAGACCTCTCCCTCCCTTCAGGAAGAGAAAACAGAGAAAACGGAGCCTGGTTCGCAAACCGAGGCAAGACATGAAAGAGCCCAGAAGTTCAGAGGCAAGGCTCGCAGCCGAGACTCTTAAACTTCTGAACGAGCACAATATGCAACATCACCGAGCGCTCAATCGATGACGTCTGAGTCTTAAGGTCGGTCAAAAATGGGGTGTCTACAACAGGGCAGTGTACTAGCTGTCATTTCCGTTCAACCTGCAATCATCGAGGAAATCAAACAGAAGCGACTGGAAGATGAATACTTGAAAAAGATTATGGAAGAATTTGACTCAAAGCCGAAGCCAGGGTTTGTGTTGGAGAATAATGTGTTGAAATTTCAGAACAGACTCTGTGTACCAGATTCCTTTGATTTAAGAAAGCGTATTATGACCGAAGCTCACAGCACCAAATTTGCCATGCATCTGGGGAACACAAAGATGTATCACCATTTAAGACAAAATTTTTGGTGGCCTGGAATGAAAAAGTGCATTGCAAATTTCATGGCTAGGTGCTTACATTGCCAACAAGTTAAAGCCGAACATCAGTGACCCGCTGGTTTGTTACAACCACTTCCAATACCGGAATGGAAATGGGAGCACATTACCATGGACTTCATTGTGGGATTGCCTCGTTCTTCCCGAGGTATGGATTCTATTTGGGTCATTGTGGATCGTTTAACTAAGTCTATCCATTTTCTACTTGTTAAATCTATTTACAATGCTGACAAATTGGCCAATATTTATATGAATGAGATTGTGAGGTTGCATGGGGTGCCAATATCTATTGTATCTGACAGGGACTCAAAGTTTGTGTCAAGATTTTGGCAGAGTTTGCAACAGGCTTTGGGGACAGAACTAAGGTTGAGTAGTGTTTATCACCTACAGATAGATGGTCAAACTGAACGAACTAACCAAACGTTGGAAGATATGGTCAGAATGTGTGTATTAGATTTCCAAGGAAATTGGGAGACCTATTTTCCATTGGCTGAATTTGTGTACAACAACAGCTACCATTCGAGCATTGGAATGGCCCCTTATGAAGCTTTGTATGGAAGGAAATGCCGATCTCTGATATGTTAGGCCGAAGCAGGTGATAGACCTTTGTTGGGACCGAAACTTGTGCAGGAAACAACAGAGAAAGTGAAACTGATCCAACAGTGCCTGAAAACTGCACAGAGCCGACAGAAGAGTTATGCTGATGTTCGAAGAAGAGATAGAGAGTATGAAGTTGGGAACCACGTGTTCATAAAAGTGACCTATGAAAACTCAAACTCGATTTGGTGTAAAAGGCAAGTTAGCGCCAAGGTATGATGGGCCATATGAAATCCTTGAAAAGATCAATTCAGTAACCTATCGAGTGGCCCTACCTCCGGTAATGGAGCATATGCACAATGTTTTTCACGTATCTATGCTTCGAGAATGTTTGAGAGACCCACTATATGTGATTGAGCCAACTCACGTGCTTTTGAAGGATGATTACACATATGAAGAACGGCCAATTCAAATTGTCAACCGAAGAATTAAAAGACTAAGAAACAAAGAAATCCCATTGGTGAAGGTTGATTGGCAGAATCATAGAGGAACTTATGCAACTCGGGAGATGGAGGAAGATATGATGAAAAGATATCCTGAACTGTTTCCTTCAGACCCGGTGTTCTTCCAGAATGAAGATAACTCGAGTTTGGAGGACCAAACTCTTTAAGGGGGGGAAACTGTAACAATCCCGACCCATGATTAACGCTAATTCATGTTTAAGTATGCCAAATGAGTAATTAAAAAGTGATCCTCAGTAAATTATATGTGCATTGCATCATTTTGTGTTTATATCATTATAACGTAGAAAGATCTGTTCATGTTTTAATTTCGGTAGGCGAATTGAAAGCCCTATCGGCATCCGATACAGAAATTGACTTGATTTATATGCTAATTAGGATTTTTAGAATTTTATGGTAGGTTTAATTGAAATTCGATTTGGAACGATTAAATTAGATTAAATTAATGCCACTTATTTCAACCTCAATTAATTACACTTTAATCAAGCCTATATTAGGCACCGATTGAGCCCCCACTCAACTTTTTCTTTCATTGGAATACATTTTGAGCCTCTTCAAGGAAGAAAACATGAGGGAGAGTAAGAGGGGAGAAAATTGAGCTCTAACCAAGGGATTGCTAGGAATTGTTGCCATTTGAGGGAAATTTAAGAGTTTCAACTTCAACTCTTGTGAAGTCAATTCTCTAGGTCACACGCCTCAGGATAGGTGAATTGCCTACTTTGCTGCCAATTTGGAGCTACTAGTTATCTGTGAGTAATAACTTAGTAAAGCTATGTTCAAGTAAATTATTTTCTGCTCACCGATTAAGAACTGTTCTATGAAATGTCATGTTTTATGCAATGAATGATTATCCAAGTCTAACAAGCACTTATGACATTATGCTATGATTCAAGTAATATCATGATTCAAGTATATGCAAGTTCCCAGTACCAGAGGTTCCTTATGGGACTGACAAGCTATCTATACCCGGCTGGAGGTTCCTAAGTGGAACTGACAAGTTTACAAGTTCCCAGTCCGAAGATTCTTTTATGGGACTGACAAGTTATTCTTACCCGACCGGAGGTTCTTATATAGAACTGACAAATATGATTTAAGACATTCTATGTGTGATCTATCAGCGCTGATGGATGTATTATGTAAGACTAAGCATGAACTCTGAATTCTATATGTCACGACCCTAACCCGTCCCCATGGGTTAAAGACGTAACCGACCAGTAATCATGAGATTACCTACGGCCTCAAACTAATCCAAACGCATTTTAACAGAGTTAATAGGGGCCAAACGGAAGTAAAAATTCAAAACTTTGTCCATAGAGCTATGCTTACATGGCACATCAAAACAACCATATACATAGACATTAATAACTCACAACAGTAAGAATAATAGCATGAGTTCTGTATAACAGGATCATATAAGTCCAAGTCAACCCATCAAAACTACATACAGAATTACACAAAGTCTTCGCCATCATGACACACATAAAATAGACAACAAAAAGGCGAAGACGGGTCTCATGCGTGAGACACGAGGGCTGACTCTCCAAAACTTGGGTTGTTCTACACAGGCTTCACTGAGGCTGGGTCTGGGCTTCTCTTGGCTCACCTACAAAGACATGAATGAGCGTGAGCGATAGCCCAGTGAATAATATCAATTACAGAATTTATGCAACAAGACGTAGAACAACATTTTCCAAACGGCCTTGGGCCCAATTCATATCTGTAGTTAACATATATAAGGGTAATTTAAATCCAGTAACCATAGTTCCGTACATATTGGCCTTTGGCCCATTCAGATTTACATTTATGACGAAACGGCCTTCGGCCCATTCGATTATGTCAAAACGGCCTTTGGCCCAATCATGTATGTCAAAACGGCATTTGGCCCACTCATTCATTCCAAAACGGCCTTTGGCCCACTCATTCATTTCAAAACGGCCTTTGGCCCACTCATTCATTTCAAAACGGCCTTTGGCCCACTCATTCATGTCAGAACGGCCTTCGGCCCATACGTTCGTATCAAAACGACCTTTGGTCCATTCATGTTCATCAAAACGACCTTTGGTCCATTCATGTTTAACAAAACGACCTTGGGTCCATTTATGCTTATCAAAACGACCTTGGGTCCATTTATGCTTATCAAAACGACCTTGGGTCCATTTATGCTTTCATAATCAGACTTACGTCCACAATCCAATTAGCAATCATAAGCTTTAAAGGGATAAACCATTGGACATTCACAAGTGTGGGGGCCGAATTCATAGAGGAACGAAATCTGGTATACCCGAGGAGCCGGGAACTGAACGGCTCCATTCGGCTCAACTGAGACGCCGACTACGTACTTAAGGCCGAATAGACTTGAGAAGGCATATCAGGACAAAAGAAAGAATATTAAATAAAAAGTAGACTCTGGCCCCGAGGCCCAAAAATGGATATAAATACAAGAGCTTCAGATCTGTGAAGGTATGTATGAATCACTTCTAAAAACTTAGTGAACAAGCTTTCTTGAGTAGAAGAACTGACTTGTTCGTCGGAGTGCTAATTCCGGCACCCCCGACCGGAGTATTTGTATCTTTGCAGGTGACTAGCTGAGGATCATTGGCGTCTTCCAGGATTCGAAGAGTATTTCCAATCCACTTCCCCACAATTGGCGCCGTCTGTGGGAATACTCGAATACATCCATGGAAGGCGTGACCGAAGATCCTCCGATAGCCACCGACGAGACCGCACAGAGAGACGACTTCACTCCGGCAAATACGCTCGGAAAGGAAACTGTCGCGCAGCGACGCGCCTCGAACTCTAACTCACCAACGACTTCAACGAAGGAAACGATGCAGGCGACCGTAGAACAAGCCAGACAGATCCAACAGAGTTTGGACAACATCATCGCTGAGAACGAACGCCTTCGCCGCGATTTGGCCTTAGAAAAAGCAAAGTCCGAGCGGGCAGGGCTCAAAGTTCCTGAGCGATCCCCAAGGGCAGGTCCTCAACGACCTCGAGGTCACCGCGCCTTAACCGATTACCTTGACACGATGACAGAGGACTCACGTCGCCCAAAAGACGTCCCGCTTGACACCGTACATATGATATACAGCCTGCCGATAGCCCCGACTGTACATGCAATCCAGTCACTTCCGGGCCCCCAGCATCAGCTCACACCAACAAAGCGACCCCGGCTCCGAGAAGCGCCAAGCATCACCTTCGACGACTCTGATTTGAGCGGCGTAACACTCCCCCACGTAGATCCTCTGGTTGTTGCGCTGCGCGTAAACAGATTCACCGTCGAACGCGTCCTTATCGACCAGGGAAGCACTTCGGAGGTTATGTACTATAAAACCTTCGTCAAACTCGGGTTCAACGATTCGGATCTGACTCCCGCTCCTTATCCACTATTCGGCTTCAACGCCAACCCGGAGTACCCATTGGGAAAGATCAGTCTACCCGTTCGAGCTGGCTCCAGAACGGTGGACGTGGAATTCTTGGTCGTCAGGTTACCGTCCCCGTACAATCTCATCATGGGGCGATCATGGTTGCATACCCTGAAGGCCGTCCCAAGCACCTACCACCAGCTACTACGTTTCCCAACGGAATACGGCGTTGAGCAGATCCGTGGCTCTCAACAGTCAGCGAAGACATGTTATCTTCTCGCCGCCAAGACGCCGAAGGAACTGCAAGTAAATTCCATCGAAGTGCCCAGTCGAGAGGTTCTGGATGACGTCGGGCGTCAACCAAACGAAAAGGCCACGGAAGGTTTAGACCGGGTTGACATTGATGGAAGCCCGGAAAAGTTTTTTATGATCGGCGCCTCTCTGAGCCAGGTCGACAGACAGCAGCTGATCACTTTCTTACTCGGCAACCTCGACGTCTTTGCGTGGACTCCATACGAGATGCCGGGAATAGACCCGTCAGTCTCACAACACCATCTAAATGTCGACCCCCGGTGCAAGCCGATCATTCAGAAAGGCCGGCGATCCTCCGCAGAACACACCGCCGCCGTTGTAGAAGAAGTTGACAAACTGCTTGACGCCGGGGCAATCAGAGAAGTCACCTACCCCACGTGGCTCTCCAACACAGTGGTGGTGAAAAAGAAAAATGGAACTGGCGAGTGTGCGTCGATTTCACGGATCTGAACAAAGCTTGCCCCAAAGACTGCTTCCCCTTACCAAGAATTGACCAACTCGTCGATGCGACGGCACGCCACCGTCGCATGAGTTTCCTCGATGCCTACAGGGGCTACCATCAGATCGCCATGAATCCGGATGATCAGGACAAAACTGCATTTCTCACTCCAAGAGGTACCTACTGCTACAGGGTTATGCCTTTTGGACTGAAGAATGCAGGGGCAACTTACCAAAGACTGGTCACCACGATGTTCAAAGAACAGCTCGGACACACTATGGAAGTATACATCGATGACATGGTGGTCAAATCCAAAGAAGAGCAAAACCATATAGCCGATCTGGAAAAGACATTCAATACCCTACGCAAATACAGAATGAAGCTAAACGCTTCCAAATGCGCATTCGGAATCGGCTCCGGCAAATTCCTGGGTTATATCGTCAACCACCGAGGAATCGAAGCCAACCCGAGGCAAGTCACAGCAATTTTGGAACTGAGTTCCCCCCGTTCTGTGAAAGAAGTCCAGAAGTTGATGGGAATGGCTGCTGCACTCAACAGGTTCATCAGCCGATCTACAGACCGCTGCAGACAATTCTTTCAAACACTACGTCTGGGCAGAGCTTTCGAATGGTCCGCCGAATGCGAAGCAGCTTTTAACGGGTTGAAGACCTACCTCCGGACAGTACCTCTTCTAACAACGCCCGCCGCCGGTGACCCCCTCATCCTATATCTGGCAGTCTCCGACAGGGCTGTCAGCGCCGTATTATTAAAAGAGGAGGAAGGGCAGCAACAGCCAGTGTATTATGTGAGCAAGGCAATGGTGGACGCCGAAACACGCTACCTACCGCTGGAAAAACTCGTCCTAGCCTTGTCATGGCAGCAAGAAAACTGATGCATTACTTCCAAGCACACAGCATTAGGGTGCTAACAGACTATCCCCTTCGATCAGTACTACGGAATGCAGAAGCATCAGGGCGTGTTTCGAAGTGGGCTCTCGAACTCGGCCAATACGACATTCAGTTTTTACCCAAAACTGCAATCAAGGGGCAGGTGCTTGCCGACTTTGTTGCCGAATTCACAGGAGGGCTTGCCGACCTCAAGCCTGATGACGTCCAGCCAAAGGCCGAAGATCGGTCAAAGCCAGATTGGAGAATTTATGTTGGGGACATTTGGCAATTATACTGTGATGGATCATCTAACCAACGGGGCAGCGGCGCCGGCGTAGTAATTATGTCTCCAGACGGCGCAGTAATTGAGCAGGCCGTCAAGCTCGGCTTCGAAGCATCAAATAACGAAGCCGAATACGAAGCCCTTTTAGCCGGACTGCGGAACGCGCATCTGCTCGGCGCGCGGCGGCTGTTGGTGTTTTGCGACTCAAAATTGGTAATCAACCAGCTAAAGGGGGAGTACGCGGCAAGAGACGAGCGTATGGCGGCCTATATGAAAACGGCTAACTCCTTGCTGACAAAATTCGACCATCATGAACTAAACCAAATAACACGCGATCAAAATACACACGCGGATGCCCTGGCCTGCTTAGCCTCCGCCATCAACTCCGAGCTCAAGCGTACCATCGAAGTAGGTTTCGTCCCGGAACCAAGTATCGGCCCTCCGGAGGAAACCCACATCAACATTATAGAATCCGCTCCAAGTTGGAAGGACCCCATTGCTGCATTCCTTTCTTCTGAGCAACTCCCAGAGGACAAAAAAGAAGCACACAAACTGCGAAACAAGGCCCTGCGGTACTACTTAGATCCACAAGGAGGGCTTTACAAAAAGTCCCTCTCTGGACCATACTTGGAATGCGTGCACCCGGACAGAGTAGAGGAGCTGCTCACTGAGATACATGATGGCAGCTGTGGTGCCCATTCGGGGGGACGCTCCCTGGCCCATCGGGCGATAACACAGGGATATTATTGGCCGACGATGAGAGCCGACGCAGAAAATTATGTCAAGAAATGCGAACAATGCCAAAAGTTCTCCCCACTAACCCATCAGCCGGCAGAAGCTTTGAATTCTATCACAAGCCCCTGGCCGTTTGCTCAGTGGGGACTCGATATCGTGGGACCATTGCCAAGGGCCCCAGGGAACAAGCGATTTCTAATCGTAGCAACCGATTACTTCACAAAGTGGGTCGAAGCGGAGGCTCTAACCCATATACGGGATTCCGACATTAAGCGCTTCGTGTGGAGAACATCATTACACGATTCGGCATACCACGAGCATTGATCTCGGATAATGGTACTCAGTTCGATTGTGGCGTATACCGAGAATTGTGCAGCAAATATGGTATTGAGCCTTACTTCTCTACGCCAGCCTACCCCCAAGTAACGGTCAAGCGGAAGCTTCAAACAAATCCATCTTGAACGGCATCAAAAAGAGGCTGGAAAACGCCAAAGGCAGATGGGTTGAAGAGTTGCCGAGTGTACTGTGGGCCCATCGAACAACGCCAAGACGATCTACCGGAGAAACGCCGTTTGCCTTATGCTTCGGAACCCAGGCAATCTTACCCCTAGGGATCGGCTTGCCAACTTTGAGATCGCAAGCCTTCGACACAGGCCGAAATGACATGATGCTCGCTCTGGACCTGGTTCTGATCGAAGAACGGAGAGACCGCGCCTTAGCGTCCATGGCACGATATCAGCAGCAGCTCGCCAAGTCATACAATCTTCGAGTTCAGTTGCGCCGCTACAATCCAGGAGAACTGGTCCTAAAGAAGGTACTGCCAGCCGACCGGAGGCCAGCCGATGGAAAGCTTGGTCCGAACTGGGACGGCCCCTATCAGATAGATTCCGTCGCAGGCGTAGGGGCATATCGGCTCTCCGACATGTCAGGAAGAAGCCTGCCACGGCCGTGGAATTCAACACATCTACGTAAATTTTATCAATGACCCGACCTGTGGGCTTGATACTTGTACACATGTCGTTGTAATGCAAGGTTTTGTGTTTTTACATGTTTGCGCTCAACATTCAATGCCAAATAAGTCTCCGGATTCGGAGCGCCCTTCGTGGATGTCACGATTGGCCCAAATAAGTCTCCGGATTCGGAGCGCCCTTCGTGGATGTCACGATTGGCCCAAATAAGTCTCCGGATTCGGAGCGCCCTTCGTGGATGTCACGATTGGCCAAATAAGTCTCCGGATTCGGAGCGCCCTTCGTGGATGTCACGATTGGCCCAATAAGTCTCCGGATTCGGAGCGCCCTTCGTGGATGTCACGATTGGCCCAATAAGTCTCCGGATTCGGAGCGCCCTTCGTGGATGTCACGATTGCCCAAATAAGTCTCCGGATTCGGAGCGCCCTTCGTGGATGTCACGATTGGCCAAATAAGTCTCCGGATTCGGAGCGCCCTTGGGGCATGACCCCTTGGGCCGAATAAGTCTCCGGATTCGGAGCGCCCTTGGTGCAGGACCCTTAGGGCCGAATAAGTCTCCGGATTCGGAGCGCCCTTCGTGGATGTCACGATTGGCCAAAATAAGTCTCCGGATTCGGAGCGCCTTTGGTGCATGACACCTTAGGGCCGAATAAGTCTCCGGATTCGGAGCGCCCTTCGTGGATGTCACGATTGGCCAAATAAGTCTCCGGATTCGGAGCGCCCTTTGGTGCATGACACCTTAGGGCCGAATAAGTCTCCGGATTCGGAGCGCCCTTCGTGGATGTCACGATTGGCCAAAATAAGTCTCCGGATTCGGAGCGCCCTTTGGGGCATGACCCCTTAGGGCCGAATAAGTCTCCGGATTCGGAGCGCCCTTCGTGGATGTCACGATTGGCCAAATAAGTCTCCGGATTCGGAGCGCCCTTTGGGGCATGACCCCTTAGGGCCGAATAAGTCTCCGGATTCGGAGCGCCCTTTGGGGCATGACCCCTTAGGGCCGAATAAGTCTCCGGATTCGGAGCGCCCTTTGGGGCATGACCCCTTAGGGCCGAATAAGTCTCCGGATTCGGAGCGCCCTTCGTGGATGTCACGATTGGCCAAAATAAGTCTCCGGATTCGGAGCGCCCTTTGGGGCATGACCCCTTAGGGCCGAATAAGTCTCCGGATTCGGAGCGCCCTTCGTGGATGTCACGATTGGCCAAAATAAGTCTCCGGATTCGGAGCGCCCTTTGTGCATGACACCTTAGGGCCGAATAAGTCTCCGGATTCGGAGCGCCCTTCGTGGATGTCACGATTGGCCAAATAAGTCTCCGGATTCGGAGCGCCCTTTGGGGCATGACCCCTTAGGGCCGAATAAGTCTCCGGATTCGGAGCGCCCTTCGTGGATGTCACGATTGGCCAAAATAAGTCTCCGGATTCGGAGCGCCCTTTGGGGCATGACCCCTTAGGGCCGAATAAAGTCTCCGGATTCGGAGCGCCCTTCGTGGATGTCACGATTGGCCAAATAAGTCTCCGGATTCGGAGCGCCCTTTGGGGCATGACCCCTTAGGGCCAATAAGTCTCCGGATTCGGAGCGCCTCTGGGGCATGACCCCTTAGGGCCGAATAAAGTCTCCGGATTCGGAGCGCCCTTTGGGGCATGACCCCTTAGGGCCGAATAAGTCTCCGGATTCGGAGCGCCCTTCGTGGATGTCACGATTGGCCAAATAAGTCTCCGGATTCGGAGCGCCCTCTGGGCAGGACCCTTAGGGCCGAATAAAGTCTCCGGATTCGGAGCGCCCTTCGTTGATGTCACGATTGGGCAAAATAAGTCTCCGGATTCGGAGCGCCCTCTGGGGCATGACCCCTTAGGCCGAATAAAGTCTCCGGATTCGAGCGCCTCTGGGGCATGACCCCTTAGGGCCGAATAAAGTCTCCGATTCGGAGCGCCCTTCGTTGATGTCACGATTGGCCAAAATAAGTCTCCGGATTCGGAGCGCCCTCGGGGCAAGGACCCCTTAGGGCCGAATAAAGTCTCCAGATCGGAGCGCCCTCTCTGGGCATGACCCCTTAGGGTCGAATAAAGTCTCCGGATTCGGAGCGCCCTCTGGGGCATGACCCCTTAGGCCGATAAATCTCCGATTCGGAGCGCCCTTTATGCACACGCTCGCGCCCTGGCCAAGGCAAGGGCAGATTTATTAATCTAGTCGGCCTCGTTTTACTCGGCCACCTTTTCAAAGAATGCCTCGGCCAGCCCACGAGTATGAACCAATTAGGCTCTTCACGCTCGCGCCCTGGCCAAGGCAAGGGCAGATTTATTAATCTAGTCGGCCTCGTTTTACTCGGCCACCTTTTCAAAGAATGCCTCGGCCAGCCCACGAGTATGAACCAATTAGGCTCTTCACGCTCGCGCCCTGGCCAAGGCAAGGGCAGATTTATTAATCTAGTCGCCTCGTTTTACTCGGCCACCTTTTCAAAGAATGCCTCGGCCAGCCCACGAGTATGAACCAATTAGGCTCTTCACGCTCGCGCCCTGGCCAAGGCAAGGGCAGATTTTAGATCTATTAAAACAATATCACCATAAAATGACGGAAACATCAGCACATCGAGCAGCATTCATAACATCTTATAACCGCAAAAAAGTATCGACGTCCATTTCTGTATCATAACACGGAAAACGTCCGATAAACAAATACAAAATAACAAAAACAAACGGAAAAACTACTTTCTCGAAATCATAACAATTGTGTATCGTAAAGATCAACCCTCGGAATCAGTCTCCAACGGATCGATGTCCACTTGCTCATACGGTATTGGCATATTCAGCGAAACTCTAGCTGCAGCAAGGGCCTTGTCCCAACCATGTTTGAAGCCTCGATTCTTAAACCGAGGGACCTGGTCCACATACTCGGCGAGTCCAGCCTCTTTCCCGGCTTCGAAACCTTTTGAATCGGCAATCTCCTTTGCCGCTTTCATTTCAGCCAACTCAGCCTCCAGTCTGGCAACTGCCTTTTGGGACAAGCCAAGTGCAGCTTCCATATCGTCGGCCTTCTTCTCGGACTCCGCTCTCAACTTATCCGCATGACGAGCTCTCTCTACCTCGTCCTCTGCCCGAGAAGCTTCCTGTTTCGCTCTTAAAAATTCGTCCTCGGCCCTTTTCCTCTGGTCCTCAACTTGCTTTCGTAAATGACTAATCTGCTTGACGGCGTCGAGATGACGGCGGCCTACATCGGCTATCCTACCAACGGTCTGCAAAAGAAAAATTCAGAAAACATAACGCGCACAATTTTTGGATGAAGGAAAAGTCAGAATACGCACCAAAAGGGCCGACTGTGCGGCTAACATTGTCGCATTCAAATCCGGTTCCAACTGGAAAGCCTCCATATCAGACGACAACGACAAAGACGTTGCCACGCCGAACGCGACCTCTGGGTCTTTACGCGTAGAGGCATCCGAAGGAACCGGCATGTTTCTTAGCATTGGTCGAATCACAAAGGGCACAACCTCGCTCGATCCCCCCATTCGAGGACGTTTGCCGCCGAGATCTTCTAAGCCGACCTCACGATCCCTAACGCGTTTCTCCGTCTTTCCCTCAACATCCTGAACCAATGCGGATTCGGCATTCTTATCTGTTGCCGCCTCCTCAACAACTCCTAAAGACGTTGATTTGGTAACTGGGAGGGAATGTTGAGATGTACTGGTGGGCGTTTCGGTCGAAAGGCCCTCCGCTCTTCGCCGTGCAGCTAATCTCTCCGCATTCGCCTTCTTAGCGAGCTTTGTCAGGCTTAACCCAGCCATGTCAGTAGATCCCGAGAGGAGAAGGTTGTCTGTACGTTGAGGAACGTCGTCAACAGAAAGGTTCCCCCGCCCCGATGTAGAGGGAGGATCGGCAGAATCCAATACCTCTTCTCTTCAGATTCGGCCTCGGACTGATCTGATTCGGCAGTATGGGATACTTCAGTATTGTCCGAATCGGACCCTTCAAAACCCCTACTCGTCTCAAGTTTTTGAAGTCGGAAAAAATACGAGCAACAAGAAAATCTTCCCCCTCCGGAATCGGTATGTTTTCCGCAGCCGAAAAGGTCGTATATGTAGGCTCGTAGCAAAGCAGAACGTGAGCCGCTCTTCCCTGCTTGTGAAGACTGCGACGGCCGAAATAACTAAGAGCAATCCTAATATCCGAAAGAACGGCGTCGTCAGTTGAAGCTCGGACCTTTTTTAAATCGCTCCCTGCAAAAGACAAGCCGTAAGACTCAAGAAAACGGTATGGCAGATATGAGCATACAACACAAGCAAGAAAGCATTCGGCGACCTGGTTCGCCCCTACGTCTAGGAATAGGATCAACACGGTCCTCCCCTTCGCTGAACTCCCAGTTGCCGCGGACAACGACCATAACATCATCAACTCGTTTCCCAGAACTGGAAAGCATAGTGATTAACTGATGGTCTGTATCCTTGGCTCTGAGGAAGTAACGCCCGTGCCGACCAGAGGACTTGGCCAAAGCATAACAATGCCGAATGGCAGGGATGCCAAGGTTAATCCCAAGGCAGCGGTTCAGCGCTACGACCCCCATTATAATTCTAAAGAAATTCACATTGGGTTGGGAAGGGATCAAATCCCAATGGCGAAGAACAGCCCTCAGAAATGGGTGAAGAGGAAAGCGGACTCCACCCTCTGCGATTGACAAGAGGGAAAGACAATCGTGGTTTCGTCCTCCATCTCCATGTCAAGAGTGCCGTCCGCCACAAACGACAGGTGGACATCGTCAGGAACAGAAAAATGGCGTCTAAAGCCAACAATTCGATCTGACGAAAGGAGGTCTTTCAAATGTTTCGCCATAACCTACTGTCTATGAGAACACGCGACGGAATAAACAAACTAGGAAAAGCTTCAGAGCAAGGGAGAAGAAAACTTACAAAAATGAAGAGAGTATCACATACGGAAGAATTGCAAGAACGATTCGAAGAGCAACCCAGCAATCAGCGTCATAGAATATGGATTCGAAAGGACATCAGATTTTAAAATCATAATAAATAGGCGTGTACGAAGGGTCGGGGAGTTGAGGCAATGATTAAGGGGGAGTAATTAAACGTCCGCGTGATAAGTCTGATCCCCGAACTTCGGTTCAGAGTATTTGAAAATTGGAACCAAGCATTTCACCCAACTGTCATTGACAGAACGCTTGGGGGGCAATTGTGGGAGCCGAATTCATAGAGGAACGAAATCTGGTATACCCGAGGAGCCGGGAACTGAACGGCTCCATTCGGCTCAACTGAGACGCCGACTACGTACTTAAGGCCGAATAGACTTGAGAAGGCATATCAGGACAAAAGAAAGAATATTAAATAAAAAGTAGACTCTGGCCCCGAGGCCCAAAAATGGATATAAATACAAGAGCTTCAGATCTGTGAAGGTATGTAAGAATCACTTCTAAAAACTTAGTGAACAAGCTTTCTTGAGTAGAAGAACTGACTTGTCCGTCGGAGTGCTAATTCCGGCACCCCCGACCGGAGTCTTTGCATCTTTGCAGGTGACTAGCTGAGGATCATTGGCGTCTTCTAGGATCTGAAGAGTATTTCCAATCCACTTCCCCACAAAAAGCATTCAAATATTGTTATTACTCACAGTGGTCGCTTGTGGGTTTGCCCTGGAGCTTGACCCTACACCTTTCATGAACACAAAAGGGTCATTAGTTAGTTCAATTACAAATCGTTCTTTGAATTCACATATTCCTCTTTAGCTTATTATTATCTCATTAACTCATTTAAATGCTTTACATGTGGCCTAAGAGTGCTTGCAAAGGAAAGATAACGGAAAAACCTAACACAAAATGCAAAAATAGGATTTAGAAATAGGGTCCCCGCTCGAGCGTGGACTTCCCCGCTCGAGCGGACCCTTAGTCTGCAAAAGTACTGGTTGCCTTCAATTCCCGCTCGAGCGCAAGATCGGCCGCTTGAGCGGACTTCCTGCCTACATAGCTCCCCGCTCGAGCGTCAACTCTCCGCTCGAGCGGAAACCAGGTCTGCAAAAAATGCTGGGAGCTCGATTTCTCCGCTCGAGCGTCACTTCCCCCGCTCGAGCGGAAGTCAAAATTCTGGAAATTCCAGGTTGTGTTCTTGAGCTTCAATTCCATTCCCCAGCTACCATTAATCATACTAACATGGTTCCCTTGCAAGATTATAGCATTATGAAGTTCAATTTCTTGATTTACCTACATGCATGTCCCAAAACATGACAAACTCATCACCAATATAACAAATTCATGCATTCAAGCTCATATCTTTAATTATTCAAACATGCAAGGCCATCTTGACTTCATTTCCATTTCAAAGATGCAAATGGTGCCAAAACTCAACAAAACCAAGCTTGCATGCATGATTAAACTTCAATTTTTGCTTAATTGACATGATACATGCTAGATTATGCAACTCTACAACAATTATACACATGCATGCCTTCATTGACCATCAATTGACACAAACACTCCATTTCCTTAAATCAAGCTAACTCATGTTCTTGATCATCAAACACACTTGAATCTACACATTTACAGCAAAAGTCCATGAGTTCACTTACCTAGAAGCTTAATTCCTTCAATCTATGGTCCAATTTAGAGATAGACTTCAATTTCTTCAAGCTTGAGTCGAAATGGCACAATTCTCCCCCCTCTCTCTCTCTCTAATAGCCGGCCCTCACTCTCTCCCAATGGTGTCCTCAGATTTTTTTTTAGCTCAAATGAGCTAAGGAGGGTGTAATGCTATATCACAACAAGGCCCACTAATAACATATTTTAATATAAAATATTTGGGCTCTTAATTTATCAATTTAATCAGTTTAAATTGACCAGAATAAATTTTCAATTAAATTTCATCATAGGCTCTAAAAATTATGCCAATCACAATGGCGTAATTAATTTCGGGTTCTGTGGCCGATAAGGCCCTCAATTTAATTCCCGAAGCGGATTATTCAAACAGATATTCCTACGGTGAACAGATACGAATTCAAAATCACATATTATCACATAATGGCACACCAAATCATGCTAAGGACAATTTAGCATAATACAGAACAGGGGTATCACAGTCTTCCTCCCTTTAAGAAGTTTGGTCCTCCAAACTTAAGTTACCTTCGTCGGGAAACAAATGTGGGTAACGTAGTCGCATTTCCTCATCTTTTTCCCACGTGGCATCCGCCCCATAGTGCTCTTTCCATTCTACTTTCACCATTGGGATGGACTTGTTTCTTAATTCTTTCACTTGTCGGTCAACAATTCTTTCTGGCCATTCCGCATATTCCATATTTTCATCAATAGCAACCTAGTGATAATCAATCACATGGAACGGGTCTCGGAGGTAACCTCTCACATCGACACATGAAAAATTGTGGATTTGTTCCAATCCCGGTGGCAAAGCAACTCTATAAGCAACTGGACCAAGTCTCTCCAGAATCTGGAACGGCCCGATGAAACGGGGCGACAACTTGCCCTTTTTCCCAAATCTGACTTGGCCTTTCATCGGAGAAACACGGATGAACACATGGTCACCAACCTCATACTCAAGAGCTCTTCTCCGAACGTCTGCATAATTCTTTTGTCGGTCCTGAGCTGTTTTGACCCTTTGGCGAATAGTCTTGATCTTCTCAGAAGTGTCTTGCACAATTTCTGGCCCAAGCAGAGCTCTATCCCCGACTTCTGTCCAACAAATAGGTGATCTACACCTCCTACCATACAAAGCCTCGTATGGTGCCATACCGATGCCGGAGTGGAAGCTGTTATTATAAGCAAACTCTGCAAGTGGCAAATAGTCTTCCCAACTCCCCTGAAAATCTAAAGCACACATGCGAAGCATATCTTCTAAAGTTTGTATCGTTCGTTCTGACTGTCCATCTGTCTGTGGGTGAAATGCAGTACTGAACCTTAGTTCTGTTTCCATGGCTTCTTGCAAACTCTTCCACAATCTAGAGACAAATTTCAAATCTCTATCCGATACAATAGACACTGGAACTCCGTGTAAACGGACAATCTCATCAACATAAATGGTTGCCAATCTATAAGCAGTAAATGTAGTTTTGACAGGCAGAAAATGTGCGGATTTAGTTAGTCTATCAACTACAACCCAAACAGAATCCATACCTCGTGAAGTCCGAGGTAAGCCAACGACAAAATCCATAGTCACATGTTCCCACTTCCACTCGGGAATAGGGAGAGGTTGAAGTAGACCGCCTGGTTTCTGATGTTCAGCCTTAACTTGCTGACACTGAAGACACTTGGACACATATTCTGCAATCTCTTTCTTCATCTTAGGCCACCAATAGGTTTGTTTCAAATCCCAGTACATTTTATTGTTGCCGGGGTGCATAGCAAATACAGATCTGTGGGCTTCATCTAAAACTCTCTTCTTTAGTTCCGGGATATTAGGGACACACATTCTGTTTCAGAATTTCAACAGTTCATCCTCAATGCTGAATTCTGCTTTTGGACTCGTCTCAAATTCATCAATTACCTTTCTAAGGGACTCATCCTCTTTCTGTTTCTGCTTGATTTCATCAATGATTGCCGGCTCGGCTGAAATGGCGGCTATCAATCCGCCCTGTTCACATACCACCACTTCAATTTCAGACTTCTCAAAGTCCCGTAAAATTTCCCTCTGCTCAGTAAGCAAGCAAGCCATACTCCCTGTTGATTTTCTGCTCAAAGCATCAGCCACTGTATTAGCCTTCCCGGGGTGATACTGGATCTCTAGATTGTAGTCTTTTATCAGTTCTAGCCATCTTCTCTGACGCATATTCAACTCTTTCTGCGTGAAGAAGTATTTCAGGCTCTTATGATCCGTGTAGACTTCACACTTTGCCCCATACAAGTAATGCCGCCAGATTTTCAAAGCAAAAACAACCGCGGCCAACTCTAGGTCATGTGTTGGATAATTCTTCTCATGTGGCCTCAACTGTCGAGAGGCGTAAGCAATAACCTTTCTGTTCTGCATTAGCACACAACCCAGACCTTTATAAGATGCATCACTGAAAATCACAAAATTTTCCGTACCTGAAGGTAGTGTCAAAATTGGTGCAGTAGTCAGTCTCGTCTTCAATTCATGAAAAGCAGATTCTCTTTCACTGTTCCACTCAAATGGTTGCCCTTTACGTGTCAATTGGGTAAGAGGCACAGCTAGTTTCAAAAAATCTTTCACAAACCTCCTATAGTACCCAGCTAAGCCCATGAAGCTACGGACTTCTGTCACATTAGTCGGTGTAGGCCAATTCACAATTGCTTCTATTTTCTGTGGGTCTACTGAAATTCCTTCCTTGTTGATCACATGCCCTAAGAAAACAACTTCATCCAACCAAAACTGACATTTCTTTAGTTTAGCAAATAATTTCCTTTCCCGAAGTATTTGTAAAACAATCTTCAAATGTTGTTCATGTTCAAGTCTATCTTTAGAATATATCAAGATATCGTCGATGAAGACTACAACAAACTCATCAAGGTAGGTTTTAAAAATTCTATTCATTAAGTCCATAAATGCCGCCGGAGCATTAGTCACTCCAAATGGCATAACAAGAAACTCAAAATGACCATACCTCGTTCTGAATGCTGTTTTCTCAACATCCTCTGCCTTAACTTTCAACTGATGATACCCGGATCTCAAATCAATCTTAGAAAACACCTGTGATCCCTGCAACTGATCAAATAAATCATCAATACGGGGTAAGGGATACTTGTTCTTATCGTTACCTTGTTCAATTCCCGATAATCGATGCACAGGCGCAAAGTACCATCCTTCTTTTTCACAAATAAACCGGTGCGCCCAAGGCGAAGTGCTAGGCGGATAAACCCTCTATTAAGAAGGTCTTGCAACTGTTCCTTTAATTCTTTCATTTCGGCGGTAGCCATCCTGTAGGGAGTTTTAGAAATAGGCTGGGTGCCTGGCACAGTCTCAATAGTAAACTCTATCTCCCTGTCTACCAATTCCCCTGGTAATTCATTTGGAAACACATCTGGAATTCTCTAACAATGGGAATATCATTCAATTCAACATTCACAGATTGTTCAGTCAATACATAACACAAATAACCCTGGCACCCTTTCCTGACAATTTACATGCTTTCATTGCAGATATCAAATATGGTGGAGGCACTACCCCATTTCCCACAAACACAATCTCTTTCTGTTCTGGTGGTTTAAACACACACCCTCTTGGTCACACAATCTATGGTGGCACAATATTTGGTCAACCAATCCATGCCCAAAATTACATCGAAGTGTCTAAAGTTTAAGGGCAACAAATCTACATATAGGGTAGCATCCTCAATATGCATGTCACAAAACCAATATATATATTCACATAACACAGATTCCCCCGATGGAGCAGACACACACAACAAATATGGCAACAATTCTAGGGGTCTTTTCAGTCTAGATGCAAATGCATATGTCACAAATGAGTGCGTTGATCCAGAATCAATTAATACAAAAGCATCCTGATTACATATTGAGATAGTACCTGAGATAACGGCATTGGCATTCCGTGTATCACCCGGAACAAGCGCAAAAACTCTCCCCTGTCTCACTGTGTCCCCGGTAATAGCGGATCTCACAGCATTTCCCGGCTTTGGAACCGATGCAGTTGAACTAGCTGTTAGTTTCCCACCGTTCTAATTGCACTCTCGGGCTATGTGCCTTGTTTCCCACACTTGAAACAGCCTCCTGATGCACGGTAACAAACCCCACGGTGCCTTTTGCTACAGATATTGCATATGGGAGCTGTGTCTCGGGAAGAATTTGAAGTAGTGGAGGAGCCCGTGTTTTGCTTTTTCAGAAATTTCTTCTTCGAAAAGAAGCCTTGCCTTTTGTTACCCTTCCATTCTGTTGCTGGCTTAGCTTGTCTAGCTATATTAGCCTCTGATATGATGGCCCTGTCAAGCACCCCAATGTAGGTCTCCAACTTTAGGGCATTCACCCTCTCTAGGATGTCACTGCGGAGTCCGCCTTCGAAATGTCTTGCCTTCTTATAGTCTGTGTCAATTACATGTGGTGCAAACCTTGCCAACTCAGTGAACTTGGCCTCATACTCAGCCACTGTCATGCTATCCTGCTTGAGTTCCATGAACTCGGCCACTTTCCTATCCGAACACACTGCGGGAAGTACTTGTCATAGAATATTTCTAAGAATTTCACCCAATCAACATCCTTATGATTTTCTCGCATCAACATCCACCATCTCCTTGCTTCGTCTTCTAGCATAAAAGTGGCTAGAAGCACTTTCTGAGTCTTGAATAGGGGAACACTTCAAACAATTTATCAATGCCGAGGACCCACGCTTCGGCTTTCAACGGGTCTAATCCCCCGTGGAACTGCGGTGGTTTCATTTTCTTGAATTCCTTGGTGAGAGCTATAATCCGGTCATCATTCTGATTGTTTGGCACAGGTGGTGCCGGAGGTGGAGGTAGCGGGTGTGGTTGCTGCCACTGTTGTTGCCACTCCTGTTGCTGTCTCAAAGCTTCTGCCATTTCCTGTATCAGTCTTTCCATTCTGTCCATTCTGGCAGTTGAGCATTCTTCTATTTCATCTCCTCTGGTTCTCACCATCTGATTAAACTCGTATTACACTTTATGCAAGATATACACAAGTATGCATGTAACAAAGAGCATACATATTCGGGTAATCTGCAATGCAAGTAATTTCACAACTTACACATATAATTGTTCATATCAAAACATTTAAGCACATAATCAGTGCTTCCAACTTCATATTTATCACATGAATGCATTCTAGATCTCATCTAGACGCTTATTGCTCTTTTTGGACAAGTGTGGAGTTATTAATTCGTGCTCTGATACCACTCTGTCACGACCCTAACCCGCCCCCGTGGGTTAAGGACGTAACCGGCCAGTAATCATGAGATTACCTACGGCCTCAAACTGATCCAAACGCATTTTAACAGAGTTAATGGGGGCCAAACGGAAGTAAAAATTCAAAACTTTGTCCATAGAGCTATGCTTACATGGCACATCAAAACAACCATTACATAGACATTAATAACTCACAACAGTAAGAATAATAGCATGAGTTCTGTATAACAGGATCATATAAGTCCAAGTCAACCCATCAAAACTATATACAGAATTACACAAAGTCTTCGCCATCATGACAACATAAAATAAACAACAAAAAGGCGAAGACGGGTCTCATGCGTGAGACACGAGGGCTGACTCTCCAAAACTTGGGTTGTTCTACACAGGCTTCACTGAGGCTGGGTCTGGGCTTCTCTTGGCTCACCTACAAAGACATGAATGAGCGTGAGCGATAGCCCAGTGAATAATATCAATTACAGAATTTATGCAACAAGACGTAGAACAACATTTTCCAAACGACCTTGGGCCCAATTCATATCTGTAGTTAACATATATAAGGGTAATTTAAATCCAGTAACCATAGTTCCGTACATACTGGCCTTTGGCCCATTCAGATTTACATTTATGATGAAACGGCCTTCGGCCCATTCGATTATGTCAAAACAGCCTTTGGCCCAATCATGTATGTCAAAACGGCCTTTGGCCCACTCATTCATTCCAAAACGGCCTTTGGCCCACTCATTCATTTCAAAACGGCCTTTGTCCCACTCATTCATTTCAAAACGGCCTTTGGCCCACTCATTCATGTCAGAACGGCCTTCGGCCCATACATTCGTATCAAAACGACCTTTGGTCCATTCATGTTCATCAAAACGACCTTTGGTCCATTCATGTTTAACAAAACGACCTTGGGTCCATTTATGCTTATCAAAACGACCTTGGGTCCATTTATGCTTATCAAAACGACCTTGGGTCCATTTATGCTTTCATATCAGACTTACGTCCACAATCCCAATTAGCAATTCATAAAGCTTTAAAGGGAGTAAACAATTGGACATTCACAAGCATTCAAATATTGATATTACTCACAGTGGTCGACTTGTGGGTTTGCCCTGGAGCTTGACCCTACACATTTCATGAACACAAAAGGGTCATTAGTAGTTCAATCTGTTCTTTAATTCACATATTCCGCTTTAGGCTTTATTATTATCTCATTAACTCATTTACAATGCTTAACATGTGCCTAAGAGTGCTTGCAAGGGAAAGAGAACGGAAAACAGAACACAAAATGCAAAAAATAAGATTTCAGAAAATAGGGTCCCCGCTCGAGCGTGGACTTCCCCGCTCGAGCGGACCCTTAGGTCTGCAAAAGTACTGGTTGCCTTCAATTCCCGCTCGAGCGCAAGATCGGCCGCTCGAGCGGACTTCCTGCCTACATAGCTCCCCGCTCAAGCGTCACTTCCCCCGCTCGAGCGGAAGTCAAAATTCTGGAAATTCCAGGTTGTGTTCTTGAGCTTCAATTCCATTCCCCAGCTACCATTCTTGCATGCGAAGGCTCAAATCTCAAATATAATCATACTAACATGGTTCCCTTGCAAGATTATAGCATTATGAAGTTCAATTTCTTGATTTACCTACATGCATGTCCCAAAACATGACAAACTCATCACCAATATAACAAATTCATGCATTCAAGCTCATATCTTTAATTATTCAAACATGCAAGGCCATCTTGACTTCATTTCCCTTTCAAAGATGCAAATGGTGCCAAAACTCAACAAAACCAAGCTTGCATGCATGATTAAACTTCAATTTTTGCTTAATTGACATGATACATGCTAGATTATGCAACTCTACAACAATTATACACATGCATGCCTTCATTGACCATCAATTGAACACAAACAACTCCATTTCCTTAACATCAAGCTAACTCATGTTCTTGATCATCAAACACACTTGAATCTACACATTTACAACAAAAGTCCATAAGTTCACTTACCTAGAAGCTTAATTCCTTCAATCTATGGTCCAATTTAGAGATGGACTTCAATTTCTTCAAGCTTGATTCGAAATGGCACAATTCTCCCCCTCTCTCTCTCTAACGGCCGGCCCTCACTCTCTCACAATGGTGTCCTCAGATTTTTTTTTAGCTCAAATGAGCTAAGGAGGGTGTAATGCTATATCACAACAAGGCCCACTAATAACATATTTTAATATAAAATATTTGGGCTCTTAATTTATCAATTTAATCAGTTTAAATTGACCAGAATAAATTTTCAATTAAATTTCACCGTAGGCTCTAAAAATTATGCCAATCACAATGGCGTAATCAATTTCGGGTTCTGTGGTCGATAAGGCCCTCAATTTAATTCTCGAAGTGGATTATTCAAACAGATATTCCTACGGTGAACAGATACGAATTCAAAATCACATATTATCACCTAATGGCACACCAAATCATGCTAAACACATAACCATAAACAAATTAAGGACCAATTTAGCATAATACAGAACAGAGGTATCACACTATATATGCTCATAATGAAAACACGAATGTGAGTTTCAATTTCAACCACAGATATGGGACATCATTCATTTACCCCTTTACTTTGTTATTATTCATTGGGCCTCCGCTCTGTAGACACCCTATTTTTGACCGACCTTAAGACTCAGACGTCACCAATTGAGCACTTGGTGATGTTGCATATTGTGCTCGTTTTGAAGTTGCGGAGTCTCGGCTGCGAGCCTTGCCTCCGGACTTCCGAACTCTTTTGTGTCTTGCCTCGGTTTGCGAACCAGGCTCCGTTTTCTCTGTTTTCTCTTCTCGAAGAGAAGGAGAGGTCTCGTGGATCATCTCTCAGTGGCCGTAGGCTATGTTTCGTGGTCGTAGGCCATCTTTCCCATTTGGAGCCCGATTCTCGGTTTTCGGAGCCGTCGGCCATATGCCTCGGTTGAGGACCGCTTAACCACCTCCGTTTGCTCCGGTTTTTGGCACACATCTTATTTACTCCCTTTTGAGGGACACTGTGGCTTGAGAGACCAACTTCATGGTCGAACGCCACCTCCGGTGCTTAACCGTCAGTTTTCGGGGCCCCCAGGCTGTGTGTTTCGGCCCCCGAACCTTCAATTTGCATCGGTTTGGGTTCATTTTTGGCAGGGACCTTATTTTCATTATTGGGAAGCTTATAGAAGGGTGGGAGGCCACCAATTGTTCTGAAAAGCCAGCTTTATTCCTTCATCGCTCTCCGTCGCCCGTTTTCCTCGCTAGAAAGCTGATGTTGACCATTCCCGGGCCACTTTCTTTGGCCCTCAACCACATATTTGTGTTGTACACACCTGGGAGGCCACCAATATGTCATGGCCGGCCAGCAATTGTTCCTGACCCTTTTGAACCCCTCTGAAAAGTTGGGTTTTCTCTCTCCTGGTTCACTTTTTCTGGGTTTTGACCACATGGTTGTGTTGTGCACACATGGAAGGCCACCAATATGGGTGGCCGGCCAAATTTCTCTGATTGACCCTTTTGACCCTGGCCGGCCGGCCAGGGGAGGTGGCCAGCCAGCCACTTGAACTCTCTGAACCTGGCTGGCCATGTTCTTCACAGCTGGTTCCTTACAGCTGTACCCTCCTTTTCTCCCCAGATCCTGTATCCGAGGGGGGGTCTTTCGGGGGGGAAATTTGAATTTCATTTTCCCCCCCTTTCCTCCACTCCTTTGCCTATATGACCAGCACCCCCAGCTGCATTTTGAGAGGTTACAAACTTTGGTTTAGAGCTCTTGCATTGAATCTCTCTCCCTCTCTACTCCAAGCCTCAAAACCCTAAGGTTCTTGCACCAATCCATAGCATCACCTCTTCACACTCCATTCCAGCCACTTGGAGGGTACTTCCAGAGGTTAGGAGCACCATTTCTTCAACCAAAAGCTGCTGGAGCTTTGTGCTACAAGGGTGAGCCTCTTTACTCCTCTTTTAAGCTTATTTTTGCATGCAATCTTAGCCTTTGTTACTTACTTTTTCGGGCTCCGACCCAAACTGTAAATAGTCATATTTTGAGTCCATTTTCATGTTTGATCAAGGACCTCTTACTGTTTGAGGTCTCCTACTATCACTTGCCTCTTTAACTCTCTTTTAGGCCTATTTTTGCATAGTATTTTAGGCTTATTTGTGAGCTGTTTTGGACTTGGTCATAAACTGTAAAATATATTTTTTTGAGCCCCTCTTCAACATTGTTGAAGGGTTCTCCTCTGTTTGAGGCCAGCAGCTACCACTTGTCTCTTTATCCCTCTTTTAGGCCTTTTTCTTGCATGATAGTTTAGCCTCACTTGTGTTTATTTTCGTGGCTTGATGTAAACTGTAAAGTGCCTTTTTTTGAGCCCCTCATCAACTTTGTTGAAGGGCTCCTTGCCATTTTGGGCCAGCTGCTGTCCCTTATCTTTATTCCCCCTTTTAGGGCCACTTTTGCATGATAGATAAGCCTTATTTGTGTTCACTTTTGAGACTTGTTATAAACTGGAAAAAGGCTTGTTTTGACATTATTTTCATATTTAATTAAGGAAATTTTCTTATTTGAGGTCACATGCTTCCTTATATGCTTGATTCCCTCTTATTTTGAGCCTTACACCCTAGCCCTTGTGGCATGCCTTGTTTGACCTTCTAGCCACTGGAATCCAGTGGATTTACAGTGGCTTTGATGCTGTTTTGAGCCTACAAATCAGAGGGGGGTAACCCCCTCTCACCTTGACTTGTTTGGTGGTCATTTTGACCTTCCAAAGAGGCCCTATCTTGCATACTTTGTGGACTGATTTTGGGGCCAATTTGGTGAGTTTTAAGACTATCATATTTTATTTTCAAAGTTGATTTGAGGCTGCCACATTTCTATCTTGTATATGCTTAAGAATCCCTTTGTATGCCCTCTAAAGGAACCCCTCATTTGTGCATGTGTTGGCTGCATTTCCATGGTTATTTGGGTATATTTTGGCATGTTTTATTCACTGATTTTTTCTGGTTTGATGAGTTCTCACCTGCTTCATACACTTGCCATGTAAACTATGTTTCCGTCAAAATTGCATGCTAATTTAAGCCATCTTGCTAGCACTTTTTGGCCACACTTTAAACTGGAAAAGTTCATGTTTTGGGACTGCCTTGACTCTATCTTCATGCTTCATGTTCAAATAATGCATGCTTTGTATAGCTATAAGTCATTCCATGTGCCCAGTTTCGAGTTTCGGGTCTCATCTCATGCATCGGGTGCCATATTGCCACGCTTCGGGGCTGTTTAGCATCATGTTTTAGTGCTGAAATTTGCTTGTTTGCATATCATGTTCCATGCCTTACCATGCTTTGGTAGAGTGGCATTCGTGCCTTAGGTTCGGTCCTCGGTTTGCGTACATGTGTGCACGCATCTCGAGTGTCTCATTTTCATCTTATGGCCACTGATGTGAGTGTGGCTGAGGTCCACTCATATTGGCGTAAGTCCATCATGCATTGTGTGTGCCATTTCGATTCATAGCATTGTGTATGCTAGGTTGCATGTTAGAGCATTGTGTATGCCATGTTACATCGTGTATCGTGTATGTCATCTCGTAGCATTGTGCATGCTAGGTTGTATATTAGTTGCATTCATGCATGTCATGCATGTTTCATTGTGTTTGGGATAGGAGTTAGCCTGAGCACGGGAAACGAGGGACGTTTCGTACTTCGAATGACGGAACGTGTCTCAATTCTCTGTCGCTGACACTCCGGATTATCCATGATGGAGTCTCGGTCTTGTTGTGTTTATACGTGCATTCATTTCATATTAAGTTGTGCAATTCGACTCCCCGGCCATCATGCATCGAGATGCATGATTGGTGGCACGAGGATCGAGGCAAGCATACATATGTGAAAATACATTGCCATGCCCCTTTCCTGCTCTCTGTTGCAGCAAATCAGAAATCGGCAATCTTTTGGAGCTTCGTGCAATATTCCGGGCTTAATTGTAAACAGAGGCTAATTGGGGCATCGCAGTGGATTTCCGCACAAGCATGGTTTTGAAAACCGGACCGGACCGGCCGGTTCGACCGGTTGAACCGTCGACCGGTCGGGGTTCCGGTCCGGAAATACCCCCTGAACCGGTCAAAGACGAAAACCGGTGTATTTAAGAGAAACCGAAAAAAACCGCGGTCGAACCGGCGAACCGGTCGACCCGGAACCGGTTCCGCTGGCCTGACCGGCTCTTTTTTTTTTTTTTTTTTTTTGCAGTTTTTCTTTGTTTTTTTTTTCTTTTCTTTTCTTTCTTTCTTTCTTATTTTATATATATATATATATATATATATATAAAATATAAGAATATAAGAAAATTTTAATTTGAAACTCTTTTTCAAGGGTCTCCTCTTGTGAGGAATCCCATTAAGAGTTTGATGAAATTATTGTGAAAGTCTTCATCTATTTATAAGAAAAAAACTCTTTCAAAAAAACTCAAGAAATCCATGTGGGATTCAATTAAATGTATTGGAGGGAATATTGAAATTTTGATATCCCTCCAAAAATTTTGCTCTCCTTTCAATCAAATTATTTGAATTAAAATCATATGGAGGGAATATTAAATATTTGATTTCATTTTCCAAAATTGAAATTAATAATATTTTAAAATATATTATTATATTTTTCAATAAAAAAAATATTAGGACAAATATTTAAGATAATTTAATATTTTTAATATTTTAATTTATAATTTTATTACTTATATTTTAATTTAAATATAATTTAAATATATTTATTACGTCACGGTTCGATTCCGGTTCAACCTGACGGTTGAACCGGTGACCCGTCCACCCGATCCCTTTTCCGGTTCGACCACCGGTCCGGTTTTTAAAACATTGCACACAAGGCAACTCAAATATGCATCATCCATCATCCGGAGCAGAGTCGAGGCAGTCCCGAGCTTGCATGCTTATTTACCGCTTTCCTTAGTTAATTTGTTAATTAGGATTTTGCATTTATTGAGACTGTATTATTTATTCGGGACTGTATATTATTTATTCGGAACCTCTGTGCGAGGGCAATATTGTAATAAGTGTGCGTGTGTGTGATGTATGTCTTCCAATCCCACGTCTTTCTCCCTTTTATTTACCAGCTTATGATGGTTAGATTAGGGCATGTTTCAATTAGCATACAATATGATAGCATGTTTGCATTCATTCATCTGTTTTGCATGCACCGGGCTTGGCGCATCATAACTCATTGCATTGTATTTCAATTCCAAGTTGAATACTTGTTAGCTGTAGCATCCCATACACCATGTTTAGAATAGCCGAGCCTGCTATAGTTGTATTTTTGCATGTGTTGCATTAGGCATTTCTGTATAATTAGGGTCATGCATGGATTTCTAATTAGCTTCTGTTTTGGCTTGGAGTACTCGGTAAGTTTTTACGCTTTAGCATCCTTGCATGTGTGTGAGTGACTGCCATGATAGCATGCTTATCATGAGGCTATGTGCTTATGTGATATAACTGTCTGAATGCCTGTGGGTGAAGGTTGGGTTATTTGGATTGGAACAATGCATTGACTGTGAGTTTTAAGCCCACTAGATAGTGGCAAAACCATCTTTTCCAAGCCCACCTGAGGGTGGCAAAATCTGCATTTTAAGCCTACCCGCGGGTAGCAAACCATCTTTCAAAAACGAACATGAAGTGTTTTGTTCCAATTCAGGCGATCCAGTCTATACTTGTATGTTGTACACATCACATAGTAAATCTAGGCTAATAACCAGAATAAGAATGCATAATGTTTTCAAAACTAGACATGGTTAGTAGAGGCCGATCTTTGATCGGGCGAGCGGGGGTGCTCACGAAGTGACCTTCCCCAATCGTACCCAAGTTCCCGAGCCAAGGCAACTTTGGTGATGACGGACACGTGGCCTTAGGCAACGAGTTAGGGTTTCCTAAATTTCCCAAAAATAAAATATTTAGGTGGCGACTCTGTATCTGGCAAAGCAGTCCATGTTTGGCACTTCTTTCAAAAAAAATCTGTTTTCTCAAAACGATTTGCCGGATTTGGACTCTTTGGTTCAGATTGAGAACCGTGACAATTAGAGTCCTGAACTGTAGTGAGTCCAAAACGAACGGAACGGGGGACTTCATTCCCTCTCGGGGCGTTCGGGGACGTCTACACACTCACTAGTTATTTATTATGTACGTAGGTGAGCAAGCTTGTGATCAGGCTTAAGACGACGCTGGGGTATTTTGTGTTGGTCAGCCATCCCTTTGCGCCTTACGAGGAGATTCCAAATCAAGTTATGTATTGTGGCTGTGTCAATATGAATGTATAAGACTACTTCTTTTCGCTTATGAACAAGTTCGCCTTTTGTATGTACTTGAAAGTGACGTGTAAATACTGTACCTATGACATCACTTGTATGTATTTGAAGTTTAAGATTTTCAGTTCCATGTATGTCTTCACAGCTCATTGGACTTCTTATGTTTTGTATATTTACTTCCGCAGCACTTAGCTATATGCTATTATGTCAAGAGGCCTTTGGTAATCCAAGGATTACTGGCCGGTTACGAAGCTAAACCTAGGGGCGGGTGTAATAACCCTCACCACTGATTACTGGTTAACCACTGATTACTGCTAAACTGAGACTGATTATGATAAGTAATTGAATCGACTGAAATACTAAACTGACTGATTGAATGTACCAGTTTAAATGCATTTCTATCTGTTTGACTGTTAAATTATCTGTCCATGTTTTATGCTTTAAACTGCAAATTGAAGGCCTTATCGGCGGCCGAATCTGAAATTGATTAGTGATATGTGTTAATCATAATTTATGTGATTTTATGGCATATTTAATTAAAATGTGATTTGGGATGATTAAATTAGATCAAATATTGATAAATTGCACCACTTGGACTTATTTACTATCTTGCCACTTAATGGGCCACTATCCAAAAACATTTGAGCCTTATTACACTCAAACAAAACATTTCATCAGTCATTCCTTGAACCATAGCCGACTGAGAGAGAGAGAGTGAGAGAATTGAGTTGTGCTTGAGAGTTTAACTTGGAGACTTGAAGAAATTGTAGAAGATTTGCAAAATTGAGCTTCTAGACTTGTGATTGAGGAACCTAGGTAAGGACTTTATCCTTTTAATTGTGAATTAAGTTAGCTCTTGCATGGTTCTTGGAGATTAGAGTTTAAAGTCAAGATTTAAGTAAAAAATGTTGAATTGGAGCTTGCATCATGCATGCATGTGCATATCTCTCATTTTTGAGGTTGTTCTTCACAAATGTTCACATGCATGTTCATGTTAATGTTAAGGACCTTGGATTCATCATGTTTTGGAAAGAATTGGCTCATTAGAGCAAGTATTTGAAGCTTTGGAGTTGGTTAAATTCATGCATGTGCATGTTCATCACATTCTTGAGTTTTAAGCTAAAGTTTGTATTTAATTAACTTACCTTTGGGCTTTGATTTCTCAAATTGAGCTTTGAATCATGTTATACTATGAGTTTACAAGTGTTTTCCAAAAAATTAGCCCAAGAGGATCGAATTTGAGGCATTTAAACTTGGTTTTGAGCTTGAGGTTCAAATCTGGGTTTTCCAGAATTTGGACTCACGCTCAAGCGGGGAAAGTGGCGCTCGAGCGTGAAATACGTGCTCCCAGCACTTTGCATTGTTTTACAGTACACTCGAGCGGGAAAATACATGCTCGAGCGGGGACTTGTGTCACACGCTCGAGCGGGTGTCGAGCGCCCGTCCAGCGTGATTTTCACACATCCAGTACTTTTGCCATGTTTTATAGTCCGCTCGAGCGTGGGAAGTGACGCTCGAGCGGGGAACCTTTGTCTGCATGTCCGCTCGAGCGGGGAAAGACACGCTCGAGCGGGACCCTATTTTTCTGAAAATTCTGAAAATGTTTTTAAAGTGCATCTTTGCATCCTCATTCCATCCTAGTCATTCTTAGGCCTAGTTTAAGGCATCTTAACGAGGATATTGATGTAAGACCACACCGAGTCAAGTTAGGGATTAAGTTATTTTTTTTCCCAACTGTGTAGCTTAGTGTGTGTTCGTTCTATAACTGTGTAGGGTTAGCATCCGGAGACGCATACTAGCTTATTTGTAGCCTAGAACTCTGTGAGTAACAATGTTGTAAAGATATGTTCAAAAATGATTATCTTCTGGGCAATTGAACTGTACTGTTTTCTGAAATGATACTGTTACTGAATGAATGATGTCCTAATTGTGAACTGTATTGTGGCATCCTTAGCAACCTACTGTTACTGTACTGTACTGCTACTAACACAGAGATCTCTGTCGGTTCCCATGTTGGAACCACCACTGTTTACTGATATGATGGCCATCAACTGACTGTTCGGTCTATTAAGACCTACTGTACTGTTTTGCTATTGGATGTACCACATATGATTATTATAGTTTCTGAATGACTGTTATGGCCTGAAATATGAGCCACAAACTGAATGACTGATATACTGTTTAAATGACTGTTTTCAATACTAAAAGGACATTCATTCTTAACCTCTTTACGCATTATATTATTCACTGGACTTTAGCTCACTGCTCATATATATATATATATATATATGTAGGTGTACAGGCACCGGACCGTTGCTAAAGGCGTCAGGATAGGCTCCTGTTTTGTCAAGCCAACCTTTGTGCCTCACTTTGAGGTTCCCGAACTGTTCAAGCTGAGGCTGCTTGGGGTGTTCTAGTTTTTCCCCCTTTTTGTATATGTCCTGTATAGACTAAATGTTTTTGTACTGTACTGTCTTAATGGGGATCAAGTCCCTAATCTGGGTAATTGTAAATATTGTGCATACTGTTTGGAACTGATTGTATATATGTATGAAAGTCTCTTGCATACGGACTGTCACAGCTCATTGGACAACTTTTAATTACTGTATTGGCTTCCGCCAGCCCCTGTACTCTGAATTACTGTTTTACTGTTAAGCAGGCCTTCGATAATCTCAGATTACTGGCCGGTTACGGTGCTAAACCCATAGGGGCGGGTTTAGGTCGTGACAGAGTGGTATCAGAGCGATACTTAACCATGAGTTATACCGCACACACATGTCTAAATGAGCTATAGGGTGTCCTAGGAAAGCAATTAGGGCATCACATGAGCATGAAAAGTGTGTGTGGACATGACATGAATATGTGCTAATGTGTTAATATGTTTAAAGTATGCAACTTCCTATGTTTATTATTATTGCTATGTTGCATATAGTGAAATGGATAATGCAAGGACTACTGATGAAACTGAATCATCTAACGCCAGAATGGCGAGATTAGAAAGAACTATTGAACTACTGACTGAGGCCTTAAGGCAACAGCAACAACAAAACCAACCGCCCCACCTCCTCCGGTACAGCCGGAACAGAATGTGAATGATGACATCATTGCTCTAACACAGAAATTTAGCAAGATGAACCCGCCATCCTTTCAGGGAGGCCTCGAACCCTTAAAGGCTGAAGCATAGGTTCTTGAAACAGAAAAGTTATTTGAAGTGTTTCCGTGTTCGGAGGCACACAAAGTACTGCTAGCTACCTTCACCTTACAAGAGGAGGCCAGAAGGTGGTGGATGCTAGTCCGTGACACCAACACAGACTTAGGCTCAGTTTAAGGAGTCCTTCTTTGAGAAATATTTTCCACAATGTGTCAGGGACCGAAAAATGACTGAGTTTGAACAGTTGAGGCAAGGTACCATGTCTGTTGCTGAATATGAATCGAAATTCACCGAGCTTGCCAGATATGCACCACATATGGTGGACACTGACTATAAGAAGGCCAGGAAATTCGAAGGCGGCCTTAATGTCGAAGTACTCGACAGAATTAATGTGTTGAAATTGCACAAGTATGTAGATGTTCTTGATCGGGCCATTATAGCTGAATCAAATATCGAGGCATTGAAACAAACTGAAACACCAGCGTCTGAATGGCGTGGTAAGAGACGAGGCTTTAAATTCAAGAAAGGCAGGAACAATCCGTTGAACAAAAAGCAGAATACAAGGTCAATGACTAGTTCTAGTCAAGGGAACCGTTCCATACCGCCCTATTCCGAATGTGGTAAGAACTATAAGGGAGTTTGTTATAAAATTTCTGGTGCTTGTTACAGGTGTGGCAGGGTGGGCCACATGGTCAAAGATTGCCCTCCCACTTCTCAGGGCAATAGTAAAGCTGCACCAAGCACAGTAGCATCAACTGCCCCACCAAAACCCAACCCTAAAGCGACTGGAAAAGAGCCCATGAGGCAGGCCCGAGTGTTCGCACTGGTACCGGGAGATGTGCAGAATACCGAGACCGTTGTGTCAGGTATCTTCTCAATTTGTACTCAAAATGCATATGTTCTGATTGATTCGGGGTCTACACATTCATATGTATCGCATGCTTTTTCGCAAAAATTGAATAGACCATTGGAACCCATGAATTACTTGTTAGCTGTATCTTCGCCTGTTGGGGGATCTGTGACTTGTGCTTATATGTACCCTGCATGTGAAATTATTGTTGGGAATATGCATCTGTATATTGATTTACTACCTCTGAACAGTGACCATTTTGACGTAATATTGGGAATGGACTGGTTAACAAAATATCATGCTACTATAGACTGTGTGACGAAACAAGTTGTTTTCTGTCCACCTGACCTACCCGAATTTGTGTTTAACGGAAGTGGAGTGGTACCTCCCTTATATTTGATTTCATCTATGAAAGCATACAAACTGATTAGAAAGGGGTGTAAAGGTTATTTCTGTTCTGTATTGACTGTAGCTACTGATGTTAACGCTAATGTGAACAGTATTCCTATAGTCAGAGAATTTCCAAATGTTTTTCCAGATGAACTACCCGGGGATTTGATTGATAAGGAGATTGAGTTCACTATTGATGTGATTCCGGGTACACAGCCAGTATCTAAAGCTCCTTACCGAATGGCTCCGATTGAACTGAAAGAATTGAAAGTGCAACTGCAAGAAATGTAGATAAGAAGTTCATCAGGCCCAGTACTTCGCCATGGGGCGCACCTGTCTTGTTTGTGAAAAAGAAAGACGGTTCACTGAGACTTTGTATTGACTACCGTGAACTAAACACGGTAACTGTGAAAAATAAATATCCATTGCCGCGTATTGATGACTTATTTGATCAGTTACAGGGTGCTCAAGTATTCTCTAAGATTGATCTCAAATCCGGATATCATCAGCTGAAAGTTAAACCAGAGGACATTGATAAAACTGCTTTTCGAACGAGGTATGGACATTACGAATTTTTAGTTATGCCTTTTGGAGTTACCAATGCACCTGCTGCATTTATTGACCTCATGAACAAGATTTTTAAACCATTCCTCGATGACTTTATTGTTGTATTCATAGATGACATACTGATTTATTCCAAGAGTAGAGAAGAACATGAACATCATCTGAGACTTGCCTTACAGACCCTAAGAGAATAGAAACTTTATGCTAAACTGACTAAATGTGAATTCTGGCTTGATCATGTTATGTTTTTGGGACATGTTATTAGTAGGGATGGAATTTCAGTTGATCCACAAAAAGTTGAAGCAGTAGTGAATTGGCCTAGACCAACAAATGTTACAGAAGTCCGAAGCTTTTTGGGGTTAGCCGGGTATTACAGAAGATTTGTCAAAGATTTCTCCAAAATTGCCCTACCACTGACACAGTTGACTCAGAAAGGGATATCATTTGACTGGACTGGCCAAAGGGAATCAACATTCCAAGAGTTGAAAACTCGACTTGTGACTGCACCGGTTCTTACCCTACCTTCAAGTACGGATGGTTTTACCATTTTCAGTGATGCTTCTCATAAGGGTTTGGGATGTGTTTTAATACAGAATGGGAGAGTTATTGACTATGCTTCCCGACAACTGAGACCGCATGAAAAGAACTACCTGACCCATGACTTAGAACTTGCCGTAGTAGTGTTTGCATTGAAAATCTAGCGTCACTACCTTTATGGGGCGACATGTGAGGTGTATACCGACCACAAGAGTTTGAAATACTTCTTCACACAGAAAGAACTGAACATGAGACAGCGGAGATGGCTAGAATTGATTAAAAACTAGGACCTACAGATTTTGTACCATCCGGGGAAAGCCAACACCGTTGCCGATGCATTGAGTCGGAAATCGATTGGGAACTTAGCCTGTTTACTCATCGAACAGAAAGAGTTGCTATGTGACCTTGAAAAGTCTGATATTGAGATTGTTTGCGTGAACAAGGTGGAACATTAGCTGCTATTTTTGCTCAACCAGCACTGATTAAAGAGATTAAAGAGAAACAGCAACAGGATGACTTCTTGAAGAAGATCATCGAAGAACGAGAATCCAAACTGAGGCCGGATTTCAAATTTGAGAATAATGTGTTGAAATTCCAGGGAAGATTGTGTGTACCGAGTGATTTTGAACTGAAAAGAAGAGTTCTGCAAGAGGGCCATAATTCGAAACTGTCTATCCATCTAGGAAATACGAAAATGTATCAAGACTTGAAATTGAATTTCTGGTGGCGGGGAATGAAGAAAGAAATTGCTGATTTTGGGTCAAAATGTCTTCATTGCCAACAAGTTAAAGCCGAACATCAACGACCCGCAGGTTTACTGCAACCTTTACCGATACCGGAGTGGAAATGGGAACATATTACCATGGATTTCATTGTCGGTTTTCCTCGCTCCAGTAAAGGTATGGACTCAATTTGGGTTATAGTTGATAGACTGACTAAATCTGCTCATTTCTTACCTGTCAAAACAATTTATAATGCGGACAAATTGGCTATACTCTATATTGATGAAATTGTTAGACTGCATGGAGTGCCTGTGTCCATTGTTTCTGATAGGGACTCGAAATTTACATCGAGATTCTGGCAAAGCCTACAGACAGCATTGGGTACCGAACTGAGACTGAGTAGTGCATACCATCCTCAGACAGATGGCTAGTCAGAAAGGACCATCTAGACTCTGGAAGACTTACTGAGAATGTGTGTTCTTGATTTTCAGGGAAATTGGGAAAGCCATTTGCCATTGGCTGAATTCGCCTACAACAACAGTTATCACTCAAGTATTGGTATGGCGCCTTTCGAGGCATTGTATGGCAGAAAATGTCGATCTCCGATTTGCTGGGCAGAAGTTAGAGATGGGCCTTTGCTTGGGCCCGAGATTATGTATGAAACTACAGAAAAAAGTGAAATTGATTCAACAGAGACTGAAAACCGCACAGAGCCGATAGAAAACTTATGCGGATGTCAAAAGGCGAGACAGAGAATATGAAGTAGGTGATCACATTTTTGTGAAAATGACACCAATGAAAGGGCAGACCCGTTTTGGGGTTAAAGGCAAGCTAGCGCCGAGATATGTCGGACCATATGAGATTATCGAGAAAATCAATCCGGTGGCGTATCAAGTAGCGCTTCCTCCTGAAATGGAGCATATGCATAACGTGTTCCACATTTCTATGTTAAGGGACTACCTCCGGTATCCTTTCCATATGATAGAGCCTACTCGTTCAGTGCTAAGTGATGACTACACTTATGAAGAACAACCTATTCAGATTGTGAACAGACGGATCAAGAAGTTGAGAAACAAAGAGATTCCGTTAGTGAAAGTTGACTGGCAAAACCATGGTGGCGTGTATGCCACTTGGGAAAGGGAAGATGACATGGCCAAGAGATATCCCGAACTGTTTCCACTGAATCCTGTTTTCTTCCAGAATAAAGGTAATTCGAGTTTGAAGGACCAAACTCTTTTTAAGGAGGAGAGACTGTAATAACCCTTACCACTGATTACTGGTTAACCACTGATTACTGCTAAACTGAGACTGATTATGATAAGTAATTGAATCGACTGAAATACTGAACTGACTGATTGAATGTACCAGTTTAAATGCATTTCTATCTATTTGACTGTTAAATTATCTGTCCATGTTTTATGCTTTAAACTGCAAATTGAAGGCCTTATCGGCGGCCGAATCTGAAATTGATTAGTGATATGTGTGTAGACGTCCCAGAACGCCCCAGGAGGGTTAAGTCCCGTTTCGTTCATATTGGGGTCACTACAGTTCAAGGACTCAAATGTCACGGTTCTTAATCTTGAACCAAAGAGTCCAAATCCGGCAAATCGATTTTGAAAACAGATTTTTTTGAAAAGAAGTGCCAAACATGGACTGCTTTGCCAGATACAGAGTCGCCACCTAAATGTTTTTTTTTTACGGGAAATTTAGGAAACCCTGACTCAGTGCCAAAAGCCACGTGTCCGTCATCACCAAAGTTGCCTCGGCTCGGGAACTTGGGTACGATTGGGGAAGGTCACTTCGTGAGCACCCCCGCTCGCCCGGTCAAAGACCGGCCTCTACTAACCATGATATCTATTTTTGAAAACATTGTGTGTTCTTATTCCGGTTATTAGCCTAGGTTACTATGTGATGCGCACAGCATACAAGTATAGACTGAGTCGTCTAAATTGGAACAAAACATTTCACGTTTGTTTGTTTGAAAATGGTTTGACGGTGCCACCCGCAGGTAGGCTAAGACGTGAATTTGCCACCCTCGGGTGGGCTTAGAAAACATGGTTTTGCCACTATCTAGTGGGCTTAAAACAAACATTTGATGAATTGTTCCAATCCAAATAACACAACCTCCACCCACAGGCATTCAAGGCAGTTATATCACATAAACAGTTAGCCTCATAGTAAGCATGCTATTCATGGCAGTCACTCACACGCATGCAAGGATGCTAAAGCATAAAACTCACCGAGTACTCCAAGCCAAAACAAAAGCTCATTAGAAATTATGCATGATCCTAACTATACAGAGATGTGTAGACACCCCATTTTCGACTGCCCTTAAGACTTGGGCATTACTGATGGTTTGCTTGTTGGAGAAAGGTGTGCAGGGCACAGATTCAATTTCTTCAGCAAGGAGAGAGGCAAATCTCAACGTCACACCCCGTTTTGAACCACAATTATTTTGGATGGTTTTTAGACCTTAAAACCCTCTCTTTCAAAACATTTTTGAAATAAAATTCCCACGATGTTCCGACGCTCGCATTTCGGTAAATGTTGCGCTTTTCGGTAAACCGAGCAAGGACAAAGGGGAGATGAATGAAAGAGAGATGAAATCTTTGAAAAATCTTTCAAAACACCTTACTTAGGGGTTTGAAGTTGAAGAAAAGAGGAGAAGAGGGGAGAAAACTAGTTTGGGAGTGGTTCAGCATGAATCCGGGAAGGAGAAAAGTCTGCGCGGCTTCCCCGAAACGGGCGTAACTCTTTGTACAAGGGGAATTAAAATATGGGGCCACCACCATTGGAAACCTTACTTCCGGGGCTTCATTTTGCACTCAAGAATCTCCTAAGTCCAAATCCGGGGGGAGGAGATATGGTTGGTTGAAGTATGGGATCAGTCTGGTTGGATCGAATCTGCGCGGCTTCACGGAAAAGGGCATAACTTTTTCCACAGGAGGAATTTTAATGCAAGGTTTGCGCCATTGGAAAGCTAACTTCCGGGGCTTCAATCTAGAAATCCACCGGCACTTGGTGACCTTACCGGCCATCCACCGGCACAAAAGAGTGCCGACCGGCCAAAAGTGCCCAGAACTCAGTTTTTTTGACAGATATTTATCATCCAGCTGCTATACACTGTACCAGATATTTCCAGTTGAGATATTTCGACCAAAAGCTCTTTTCTTGATATATATAGAACCTTATATCTCATGTTTTCTAGGTTAGAACAAAAAGAGCAAGTCTTTGGGAGCTTCTCACTCTAAAAGACTCCTCTCTCTCTAGAAATTTCAGACCTAAATCTCTGCCCCTCTCTCTATATTCCACTCTCTTGCCCATTTTGTGCATAGAAGTGCTTGAAAGTGAAGAAATCCTTCTAGTTTGCCTAGGCATCCTTCATCAAAGTTAACCACCATTGGGCTGAGGTCCTTTAAGGATCATTTTTAGCTTCAAAAGCTGGTTTTAGCTCAGATTTTGGGCTGGTTTTGCAGCTGTGCATCAAGGGTAACATCTCTCTCCCTTTTAGCTTGTTTTGCATACTAGCTTTGCCATAAGTTTTCAAATACTTTGAGGCTGTTTTTGGGGTGTGATTGAACTACAAAAACCACTGATTTTCCTCTATTTTTCAGTCCTAAAAGTCTTGGCTTGTGCCTTGGTTGGCTAGGGGGTTGTCCTCCCTTTTGCTCCTTGGCTTATAAGGCCTTGTGAGCTAACTTTCAAGCCTTTCAAACAACATCTTTTTGGCCTTAAAACCACTGAATTCCAGAGGAATTTCAGTGGTGGAAAACTTGTTTTGAGGCTCAAAATAGGAGGGGGTTGTCCCCCCCTCCTCTTCTCTTGTTTGCTTGTATTGATGGCCCTCCAAATGAGCATGTGTTTCTACTTCTTGGAGGCTTTGTTTAGGCTCATTTTTGTGATTTTCCAGACCTGCCATAACTCTGTTTTTGGCTATCTTGGTCACCTCTTGCATGCTTATTGCACTTGTAGTGTAAATCCCCTTTCCTAGCATTGTTAGCCTAGTGAAGTAGCATCTTTTTGTGGGTTGTTTTAGCTTAAGCCAAGCATGTTTTAGGCTCTATTTTGCCATGTTTCAGATCTGTTTTAGGGTGGATAGGGCCCTTGTTGCTTATTTCTTGCACTTGTAGTGCAATCTCACTTTCAAGCCTAGCATGCTTCATGTTTTAGCCTAACTTCCAAACATGTGCTAGCTTAACTTTGGCCTACAATTGTTCATATCTCGGCATGTTTAAGCTCTGTTTTAACCTGTTTGGATGGTTTGTGTATGGCCTTGCATGGTTGTGGTTTGAGTGCTTAGAATGGCCTAAAAGAGAGCATGCTTTGCGAGCTTGTTTTGGTGCATAACCAGCATGTTTTTTAGCTCATATTTGACATGTAGAAATTCTTTTTTGGGCTGGATAAAACTCCCATGCATTGCATTACATAGTTGTAGTTCACGTGCTTCAAGAGCCCATTGTTTGGGCATATCATGCGAGTTTGTTTTGGTGCATGTCCATAGCATTTTCAGCATTGTTTTGGCATGTAGAAACACTGTTTTGAGGTGATTGAGACCTGCATGCTTATTTCCATATAGCTATGCTTTATGTGCTTCATTGGCCTCTTGTATGAGCATGCTTCATTGACTTGTTTTGGCCTTTGTTCCATGCACATTGGCCACTGTTTTAGGCTTGTTCGAGGCTGCCTAATCTAGTTTAAGTCCATTCCTCCATGTGTTGTAGCATGCTTACATTGTATGTTGTCACATACTTGGTCCCATTTGCATGATGTTGCATGCTATGCATTGTTCTCAACATGTTGCTCTTTGCATGCTTGATATGTTTGCATGCTTGTTCCATGCCTTGCATGATTGTTTGTCTTGGTTGCATGCCTAATATACAATGTTTACTTGCATTGCCATGTTGCATACCTAGCTTCACATGCTTAGGATTGCCTCGCATGAGCATGCACGCTTAGCCTCTTGAAGTGAGTGTGATAGAGGTTAAGTCCCCTTTATTGGGTCATTTGCATTGCATGCATTTGAAATGGAAGTTGCATACTTGGTTCTTTGGGCCATCATGCATGGAAATGCGTGATTGGTGGTCCGAGGATCGAGGCACATCCTCCCTTGAGTCATTAACATGATAGGGAGTGTGTTTGGTGCATAAATACCTTGAATTACATTGCCATGCAAGTTTTGCCCTCTGCTGCTGTGAGTTGCAGATTCTGCAGGTGTTAAGTGCCGGCCGGCACTGTTTAGTGCCGACCGGCAGTCGATTTCTAGCCGATAACCTCACCTAGTGCCGGTGGCCTCATTCTTCAGTCGGTGGTGTTCTACCGCAGCCGGTGGTGACCCCCAATGTCCAGAGAGGCACACCTGGGACTTTGGCAATTTTCAGAGGAGGATAGCAGGGGAAACAGAGGCAATCCGTGCATAGCAGTGCGATTCCGAGCCAATTCCGAACGCGCGCTGCATTTGAGCCCTCTTCTCGAGGCGTTTACTGCTTTAATTAACTTAGTTAATTTGTTAATTAATTTAGTTAATTTGTAATAATTAATTTGCTTGCGTAGTTAATTAATTTGTATTATTATTTTGGTCCCTCCGAGTGAGGGCGTATTTGTAATAAGTGTGGGTGCGTGGGCATGTCTGTCTTCCAATCCCCATTTCTTTCTTCCCTTTTATTTACCTGCTTACGATGGTAGATTAGGGCACGTCTATTTTAGCATACCTTATGCAATGCATGCATGCATTCATGCATTTGTTTACATGCACTGGGCTCGGTACATCATACAAACTGCATCGTATTTTCAATTCCAAATTGAATACGTGCTACTCGCGCACTTCACATGCCATGTTTAGGGTTAGCCGAGCCTACTCTAGATTGCATCTATGCCTGTGTTGCATTAGCCACTTAACATGAACTAGGTCATGCATGTTTGCTAACCGGGTTATTGTTTTTGGCACGGAGTACGATGTAAGTTTTTATGCTTTAGCACTTCGCATGCGTGTGAATGTTAACATGACAGTATGCTTGCCATGCGGCTAAATGCTTATGTGATATTACTGTTTGAATGCCTGTGGGTGGAGGTTGGATTGCGTGAGTTGGAACAACTCATTGAAATCCGTATTTTAGCCTACTTTCGAGTAGCGAAAACCAACACGTTTTTCGAGACAAAACGGATATGCAGTGTTTATTTCCAAATTAGGCAATCCAGTCTATACTTGTTTGCTGTGCGCATAACATAGTAATTCTAGGTTAATAATTGGGATAAGAGCATGTAAAGTTTTCAAAAACGGATATCATGGTTAGTAGAGGCCGGTCTTCGGACCGGGCGAAAGGGGGTGCTCATAGCTGACCTTCCCCGATCGTACCCAAGCTCCCGAGCCAAGTCACTTTGGTGATGACGGACATGTGGCCTTCGGCGCCGAGTCAGGGTTTCCTAAATTTCCCATTTTAAAATATTTAGGTGGCGACTCTGTAATCTGGCAAAGCAGTCCATGTTTGGCACTACTTTTTCAAAAATCTGTTTTTCTCAAAACGATTTGCCAGAGGTGGACTCTTTGGTTCAGATTACGAACCGCAACAAATAAAAAGGGAGTCCGAACTGTAGAGTGAAGCCCACGGGCGCGTCTACAAGATGCCTAATGCAACACATGCAAAAATGCAACTATAGCAGGCTCGACTATTCTAAACATGGCATATGAGATGCAACAGCTATCAAGTATTCAATTTGGAATTGAAATACAAATGCAGTTAGTATGATGCGCCGAGCCCGGTGCATGCAAAACAGATGAATGAATGCAAACATGCTATCATACTGTATGCTAATCGAAACATGCCCTAATCTAACCATCATAAGCTGGTAAATAAAAGGGAAGAAAGACGTGGGGTTGGAAGACATACATCACACTCACCCACACTTATTACAATTATGCCCTCGCGCAGAGGGTCCAAATAAATATACGGTCCCGAATAAAAGAATAGTACAGTCCAAATAATACAGCCCAAATAATGTACAAATTCCTAATTAATTAACAAATTAACTAAGAAAACTGTAAAACTGGCATGCAAGCCAGGGACTGCCTTGATTCCGCTCCGAGTGATGAATGATGCATGTTTAGGCTGCCTTGCGCGGAAATCCACTGGGATGCCTCAATTAGCCTCTGTTTGCACCTGTTCTTGAAATGTGTGCCAAGCCTTGAAAGACTGCTGATTCTTGATTTTGCTGCAACAGAGAGCAGGAAAGAGGCATAGCAATGTATTTCACGAATGTATGCATGTCTCGATCCTCGTGCCACCAATCACGCATCTCGATGCATGATGGCCGAGGAGCCGAATTGCACAACTCGATATGAAATGAATGCACATATAAACACAACAAGACCAAGACTCCATCATGGATAATCCGGAGTGTCGGTGACTGGGGAATTGAGACACATTCCGTCACTCGGAGTACGAAACGTCCCTCGTTTCCCGTACTCGGGCTAACTCCTATCCCGAACACAATGCAATATGCACGACATGCATGAAATGCAACTAAGATACAACCTAACATGCAACATGCTATGAAATGACATACACGATGCACGAGGTAACATGGCATACACAATGCGCTAACATACAACCTAGCATACACAATGCTATGAAATGAAATGGCATACACAATGCAATATGGACTTACACCAACACAAGTGGACCTCAGCCACACTCACATAAGAGGCCATCAGGATGAAAATGAGACAACTCGGGATGCGTGCACGCGTGCATGCAAACCGAGAACCGAACCTACAACACAGAATGCCACTCTAACAAGACATGGCAAAACACAAAAAAAGGCATACTATCATGCAAAAATCAGACATAAAATGAGATGCAAAACAGCCCCGAAACCCGGTAAAATGAAACCTGATTCATGAAACGAGTCCCGAAACACGGATTTAGGCGCATGAAATGGCCTATAACTATACAATGCATACATAATTTGAATATGAAATGAAAAGAAAGAAGCAAGGCAGCCCCGAGACAAGCATTTTTATAGTTTAAAACATGGCCAAACAGTGAGCACAAGTAGGGCTAAATTAGCATGCAAAAATGGCCCTAAAAGCAAGATAATGAAGCAAGTGGTAGATGTAAAGCCCAAAAAGAAAAAGAACCTTCTACAATGTTGAATATGGGCCTAAAATATGACCACTTACAGTTTATGGAAAACCCCAAAACAATATACAACTATGCTCAAAATGCTATGCAAAATAGGGCCCAAAAGAGGTTATAACACAAAGTATACAAAACATGCCTCAAACAGGAAAAGACTCTTAATGAAACATGACAAGGGGGTCAAAAAATGACCACTTTCAGTTCGGACCAAGGTCCAAAAACAGAATCTCAAAGGGAAAATGAATCATGCAAAAATGGGGCTAAAACATGGATTTCAAAGCAAGTAGCACATGGAATATCTAAACAGTGATGATCCCTTCTTCAATGTTGAAGAAGGGCTCAAAATAAGCTCACTTACAGTTTATGACATGCCTCAAAACAGATTACATATAGGCCAAAATAACTATGCAAGAAATTGGCATACAAGATGGATAATGAAGCAAGTGAAACAAGGGGGTCCCAAACAGTGAGGGACCCTTAATGAAAGGTGAAGAAGAGCTCAAAAAAACACTACTTCCAGTTTTGGTCGGAGCTCAAAACAGCAAGCAAAAGGGGCTAATGTATTGGGCAAGAATGAACTCAAAAAGAGAAAAAAAAAGAGGCTCACCTTTGAAGACCAATCTTTAGCAACCTTAGGACCAAGAAATGTTGCCTCTTAAGCTCTGAAAAGCTCCTCCAAGCTGCTGGAATGGAGGTGGTGGTGTGGTGCTAGGTGGTGGTGTGGAAAAGGAGTAGAACTTGGGTGATTTTGAGGGTTGAAGAGAGAGATAGAGGGCTTCAATACAAGAGGCTCAAAGCAAGGTTTTCTAACCCTAAAACCAAACCTGGGCTACTGGTTATAAAGGCCAAAGAGGGGGAGAAAGAGGGGGAAAAAAGGGAGGGAAAATCCCTCCAAGTTTCCCTCCAAAAAAAGTCCCCCCGGATGCAGAATCTGGGGGGAAATAAAGTACACATTTGCAATGTACCAGGTGTAAGGAAGCTGGCCGGCCAGCTATTGGGGCTGCAGGTGGCCGGCCGGCCAACCCCCATGGTCGGCCGGCTAGGGGTCAAAAAGGCCAAGAAAGATTAATGGCCGGCCATGCCAAAAAGAGGTCCTCCCAAATGTATTCAACACAGCCCTGTGGTTGAAAATTGGAGGAAGTGAAACAGGAGAGAGAACAAGCCATTTTTCAAAGGGGTTCAAAAGGGTCAACTGGAATTACTGGCCGGCCACCACATATTGGTGGCCTCCCAGATATGTACATCACAAATATGGGGGTTAGGGTTGAGGAAAGTGGCCCTAGGGTGGTCAACATTGGCTTTGAAGTGAGAAAAACGGACGTCGGAGGGCGAAAATGGAATATAACTGGTTGCTGAAACAATTGCTGGCCTCCCACCCTTCTATGACCTTCCTGGTGATGAAACAAAGGTCCCTGCCAAAAATGAAAGAAAACCGATACAAAATGAAGGTTCGGGGGCCGAAACGCGCAGTCCGAGGCCCCGAAAATCGACTGTTAAGCACCGGGAGTGGTGTTCAACCACGAAGTGGATCTCTCAGACCACAGTGTCCCTGAAAAGGGAGTAGATAAGATGCATGCCGAAAACCGGAGCAAACGGAGGTAGTTAGGCGGTCCCGAACCGAGGCACACGGCCTGACGGCTCCGAAAACCAGGAACCGGGCTCCGAAATGGGCAAAATGGCCCACGACCACGAAATGTAGCCCACGGCCACCGAGAGATGGTCTACGAGACCTCTCCCTCCCTCTGGGAAAAGAAACAGAGAAAATCGAGTCTGGTTCGCAAACCGAGGCAAGGCATAGAAGAGGGTTCGGAAGTCTAGAGGCAGGGCTCACGGCCGAGACTCTGAGACTTCTGAACGAGCACAATATACAACATCACCGAGCGCTCAATTGGTGACGTCTGAGTCTTAAGGTCGGTCAAAAATGGGGTGTCTACAATGTGTTAATCATAATTTATGTGATTTTGTGGCATATTTAATTAAAATGTAATTTGGTATGATTAAATTAGATCAAATATTGATAAATTGCACCACTTGGACTTATTTACTATCTTGCCACTTAATGGGCCACTATCCAAAACACATTTGAGCCTTATTACACTCGAACAAAACATTTCATCAGCCATTCCTTGAGCCATAGCCGACTGTGAGAGAGAGAGAGAGTGAGAGAATTGAGTTGTGCTTAAGAGTTTAACTTGGAAACTTGAAGAAATTGTAGAAGATTTGCAAAATTGAGCTTCTAGACTTGTGATTGAAGAACCTAGGTAAGGACTTTATCCTTTTAATTGTGAATTAAGTTAGCTCTTGCATGGGTCTTGGAGATTAGAGTTTAAAGTCAAGATTTAAGTAGAAAATGTTGAATTGGAGCTTGCATCATGCATGCATGTGCATATCTCTCATTTTTTAGGTTGCTCTTCACAAATGTTCACATGCATGTTCATGTTCATGTTAAGGACCTTGGATTCATCATGTTTTGGAAAGAATTGGCTCATTAGAGCAAGTATTTGAAGCTTTGGAGTTGGTTAAATTCATGCATGTCACGACCTGCTTCCCGTACCCAAGGGTTAAGCATCGTGATGGCCAGTAACTAAGGTTACCTCCGGCCAATTCTAAAACAGATCAATAAACGCAAGAGGAAGTAATATTTAAATAAGGGTACCAAAATAATCATCGGAACTTCTATTTTTATTACAAATTTATTGACCAAAAAGGCCAATATTTACATAGAAAAATATCATAGAAATACTGTGTGTGTGTCTATTCCGCAACCCAACTTTCCAAAAAGCTATTTCTGAATTGCATGTTTTCTGAAAATTGGTAAAAAACTATAAGCACATGGCAGAGTGAGAAATATTATACCAAGAGTATAAGGGACACGAAATAACCATGGATCGTTAGTTAGGCCAAAACATTTACATAAACAAATCATTTAAGTAGCAGAAACTAAAATACAGATATTATATAAATATATAACCATAACCACGGTACACAACGGAACAGAGGTCACAGAAGTGACAGTCAGAACAGAGGTACGGATTCAAGAGGTGACTCATACGGATTCTAGAGGTGGCTCCCACAATAGTGTAGCACTTTGCTCTGCACAAAACAGAGGTCAATGGATCCATGACAAACAGAGGACCACGAAGTGGTCAAACAGAGGCCAATGGTTATTTAAGTCCCCCAAGGCGTGGGACTCCCATGATGGTACTTACAAAACATAATTGTATATAAGGTCATAGTCAAATATTCTTTAAAATATAAACAGACATATCCATGGGTTTCCTTTTAAGCAAATAGGGTTCAGAAATAAAATCACGTAACTGAAATCTTTATAAAATATAACTTTTATTAATATACTAATAAAACATACTTGTATAAAATAGATTTTGGTAAGTCAAAACATATGTAAAATACATTTTGGTGACTCAAGGTATAATATAACTCACATTAACTTTAATACCTTACTCTTTCTTTCCACTATCAAAAGCCCTTTCAACTTCCATTATTCTTCATTTCTTTCTCTCCTCTCTTTCTTTCCTCTTTCCTTTCTTTCTTTTCTTTGCTTCTTTTCTTTTCTTTTCTGTTTCCTTTCTTCTTTCTTTTCCCGCGGACGCCTCCGCCCTTTTATAGGGGGAGAGTTAATACGTGGCAGATTTCGATAATAATTACAAAGATTCATTCTTATCCTTAATAGATATTTAAGATAATTACCTTTTGACCCAATATTTTAATATAATTATATAAATAATTTAATTCTTAAATAAATTACATTTTATCATATACCCATAGAAAATTAATTATTTATTTTAGTACCACACCCATTATTATTATTATTATTATTATTATTATTATCTATATTATTATTATTTATATTTTGACCCCTAAACTTGTAATAATTATATTATTTTACAAAATTACGCATAATAATATATAATAAATTATATATTTTCCGAACTGAGATTAAATAATATTAGTATAAATTATACAGAATAATTAAAAATCTGGGTTGCTACAATGCATGTGCATGTTCATCACATTCTTGAGTTTTGAGCTAAAGTTTGTATTTAATTAACTTACCTTTAGGCTTTGATTTCTCAAATTGAGCTTTGAATCATGTTATACTATGAGTTTACAAGTGTTTTCCAGAAAATTAGCCCAAGAGGATCGAATTTGAGGCATTTAAACTTGGTTTTGAGCTTGAGGTTCAAATCTGGGTTTTCCAGAATTTGGACTCACGCTCAAGCGGGGAAAGTGGCGCTCGAGCGTGAAATACGTGCTCCCAGCACTTTGCATTGTTTTACAGTACGCTCGAGCGGGGAAATGCACGCTTGAGCGGGGACTTGTGTCACACGCTCGAGCGGGTGTCAAGCGCTCGTCGAGCGTGATTTTCACACATCCAGTACTTTTGCCATGTTTTACAGTCCGCTCGAGCGTGGGAAGTGACGCTCGAGTGGGGAACCTTTGTCTGCATGTCCGCTCGAGCGGGGAAAGACACGCTCGAGCGGGACCCTGTTTTTCTGAAAATTCTGAAAATGTTTTTAAAGTACATCTTTGCATCCTTATTCCATCCTAGGCATTCTTAGGCCTAGTTTAAGGCATTTTAATGAGGATATTGATGTAGGACCACACCGAGTCAAGTTAGGGATTAAGTTATTGTTTTTCCCAACTGTGTAGCTTAGTGTGTGTTCGTTCTGTAACTGTGTAGGATTGGCATCCGGAGACACGTACTAGCTTATTTGTAGCCCAGAACTCTATGAGTAATAATGTTGTAAAGATATGTTCAAAAATGATTATCTTTTGAGCAATTGAACTGTACTGTTTTCTGAAATGATACTGTTACTGAATGAATGATGTCCTAATTGTGAACTGTATTGTGGCATCCTTAGCAACCTACTGTTACTGTACTGTACTGCTACTGACACAGAGATCTCCGTCGGTTCCCATGTTAGAACCGCTACTGTTTACTGATATGATGGCCATCAACTGACTGTTCAGTCTGTTAAGACCTACTGTACTGTTTTGCTATTGGATGTACCACATATGATTATTATAGTTTCTGAATGAATATTATGGCCTGAAATATGAGCCACAAACTGAATAACTGATATACTGTTTAAATGACTGTTTTCAATACTGAAAGGACATTCATTCTTAACCTCTTTACGCATTATGTTATTCACTGGACTTTAGCTCACTGCTCATATATATATATATATATATATAAGTGTACAGGCACCGGACCGTTGCTAGAGGCGTCAGGATAGGCTCCTGTTTTGTCAAGCCAACCTTTGTGCCTCACTTTGAGGTTCCCGAACTGTTCAAACTGCGGCTGCTTGGGGTGTTTTAGTTTTTCCCCCTCTTTGTATATGTCTTGTATAGACTAAATGTTTTTGTACTGTACTGTCTTAATGGGGATCAAGTCCCTAATCTAGGTAATTGTAAATATTATGCATACTGTTTGGAACTGATTGTATATATGTATGAAAAGTCTTTTGCATACGAACTGTCACAACTCATTGGATATCTTTTAATTACTGTATTGGCTTCTGCCAGCCCCTGTACTCTGAATTACTATTTTACTGTTAAGCAGGCCTTCGGTAATCTCGGATTACTGGCCGGTTACGGTGCTAAACCCATAGGGGCGGGTTTGGGTCGTGACAGCGAGTTTGGGTCGTGACATAGACCTAGCAATGCAAGTCTGTTTGGAAGATTTCCAAGATACAGCCGCCCCCACCAACAGTAAAAACATATCCACTAGTGGATTTTGAGTCTCTAGTATCCGATATCCAATTTATATCACAGTAACCTTCAAATACTGCTGGATATCTAGTATAATTCAGCCCAATGTTACGAGTAAATCAGAGATATCTTAGAACCCTTATAATTGTTTTCCAGTATTCTACTCCTGAATTACTCGTATATCTACTTAATTTACTTACTGCAGAAGCTATATCTGGGCGAGTGCAGTTGTAGACGTCCCTGAACGCCCCGGGAGGGTTAAGTCCCGTTCTGTTCATATTGGGGTCACTACAGTTCAAGGACTCAAATGTCACGGTTCTTAATCTTGAACCAAAGAGTCCAAATCCGGCAAATCGTTTTGAGAAAACAGATTTTTGAAAGAAGTGCCAAACATGGACTGCTTTGCCAGATACAGAGTCGCCACCTAAATATTTTATTTTGGGAGATTTAGGAAACCCTGACTCGTTGCCTAAGGCCACGTGTCCGTCATCACCAAAGTTGCCTCGGCTCGGGAACTTGGGTACGATTGGGGAAGGTCACTTCGTGAGCACCCCCGCTCGCCCGATCAAAGATCGGCCTCTACTAACCATGATATCTAGTTTTGAAAATATTGTGTGCTCTTATTCCGGTTATTAGCCTAGGTTACTTTGTGATGCTCAAAGCAAACAAGTATAGACTGGGCCGCCTGAATTGGAACAAAACATTTTATGTTTGTTTGTTTGAAAATGGTTTGATGGTGCTACCCGCAGGTAGGCTAAGATGTGGATTTGCCACCCTCGAGTGGGCTTAGAAAACATGATTTTGCCACTATCTAGTGGGCTTAAAACAAACATTTGATGAATTGTCCCAATTCAAGTAACTCAACCTCCACCCACAGGCATTCAAGGTAGTTATATCACATAAGCACGTAGCCTCATGGTAAGCATGCTATCATGGCAACACTCACACGCGTGCAAGGATGCTAAAGCATAAAACTCACCGAGTACTCCAAGCCAAAACAGAAGCTCATTAGAAATCATGCATGATCCTAATTATACAGAAATGCCTAATGCAACACATGCAATAATGCAACTATAGCAGGCTCGGCTATTCTAAACATGGCATGTGGAATGCTACAACTAACACGTATTCAATTTGGAATTGAAATACAAATGCAGTTTGTATGATGTGCCGAGCCCGGTGCGTGCAAAACAGATGAATGATGCAAAACATGCTGTCATACTGTATGCTTAATTAAAATATGCCCTACATCTAACCATCGTAAGCGGGTAAATGAAAGAGAGAAAGAAATGGGGGTTGGAAGACATACATCACACTCACCCACACTTATTACAGTTTTGCCCTCGCGCAGAGGGTCCGAAAGAATAATACAGTCCGAATAAAAGAATATTACAGTCCGAAATATACAGTCCGAATAATATACAAATTCCTAATTAATTAACAAATTAAGTAAGAAAAACTGTAAACTGGCATGCAAGCCAGGGGCTGCCTCACTTCCGCCGAATGATGTATGCTGGGCTGCCTTTTCGGAAATCCACTGGGATGCCCCGATTGGCCTCTGTTTGCAATTGTTCTCGAAATGCGCGCCGGACTCCGAAAAAGTTACTGATTCCTTATTTTGCTGCAACAGAGAGCAGGAAAGGGACATAGCAATGTATTTCACAAATATATGCATGCCTCGATCCTCGTGCCACCAATCACGCATATCGATGCATGATGGCCGAGGAGTCGGATTGCACAACTCAATATAGGGTGCAATGCAGATGAATGCTACAACAAAACCTAACTCCATCATAGGTAATCCGGAGCGTCGGTGACTTGGGAATTGAGACTCGTTTCGTCACTCGGAGTGCGAAACGTGCCTCGTTTCCCGTGCCCGGGCTAACTCCTATCCCGAACACGATGCAATATGCATGATATGCATGAAATGCAGCTAATATACAATCCTAGTATGCACAATGCTATGAAAATGAGATGTCTCGAAATGCGTGCCAGACGGGCACGCAAACCGAGGCGGTGATCCTAAGGCATGAAATGACATGGAAATGATATGCAATGAGACTAAAATGAGATGTCTCGAAATGCGCACCCACGGGCACGCAAACCGAGAAAATGGCATACGGAATGCAACATGACTAAAATGGCATACAGAATTCAGAATGGACTTATACTAACATGAGAGAGCCTCAGCCACACTCACACGGGAGGCCGTCTGATAAAAAAGAGGTGCCTCAAAATGCGTGCCCACGGGCGCGCAAACCGAGGCAATGCGTTTAAGTATGAAATGACATGGAAAATGATATGCAAACATGCAAATGGAATTTCAGCACTTACAAATGATGCAAAACAGTCCCGAAAAGTGGGGAAATGATACCAAACGCCCGGAATGGTCCCGAAATGCGATAATAAGCACCCGGAATGGCCTATAGCCACACTAAACATGCATAATTGGTAAATGAAATGCAAAACAGTAGCAAGGCAGCCCCCAAAATAGCATCTTTCAGTCACAAAAAGGGCTAAATAGCAAGCATGGATAGGGCAACAATATCATGCAAAAATACAAGCCAAGAGAGGGGTATTGAAGCAAGTGATACATGCGATGCTCAAATAGAAAAGTACCCTTCTACAACCCTGATGAGGGACTAAAAATATGCACATTTTCAGTAGCTGACATCCCCCAACTCAGTATGCAAACATGGTAAAAATGCTATGCAAGAATGAGGATATATAAGGCTATAACATGAAGTACCCCAAACATTGATCAAACCAACAAAGACCCTAATGAGATATGTCAAGAAGATCAAAATATGAATATTTTCAGTACTGATGATGGCTGAAATCAGAAGCTAGATAAGCTTAAAAAGGCATGCAAAGTGGGGTCAAAGAGAGATATAAAGGCAAGTGTAACATGGAGACCCCAAACAAAGTTTATCCCTTATACAATAATGTAGACGGACACAAAATAAGCTCACCCACAGTTCATGGCATGTTCCAAAACAGAGTTCATGTAGGTCAAACAAATCATGCAAGTTTACGGTAATTTGAAGGAATTATGAAGCAAGTGCATGATAGAGAGGCCAAACAGGGTTGAGCCCTTCTTCAATGTTGAATAGGGGCTCAAAATGGGCTCACTCACAGTTTATGTCATGCTCGAAATCAGATCACTCATAGGCCTAATATTCAATGCAAAAAACAAGGGTAAAACATGGATTCAAAGCAACTTGCATATGGAGCATGAAAACAAGGTTGAGCCCTTCTTAAATGTTGAAGAGGGGCTCAAAATAAGCACAATATAAGTTCATGAGATGCTCCAATTCAGATCACACATAGGCCAAATATTCAATGCAAAATAATGGCATATAAGAGGATATTGAAAGAAGTGTAAGATGGAGGGCTCAAACAGAGTTGAGCCCTTAAACAAACATCAAGAATAGCTCAAAAGAGGACCACTTTCAGTATTGGTCGGAGCTCAAAACAGTGGGCAAGTAAGGTTAAGAAAAGAGGCAAAAAAGTGGTGTAAAAGAGGGATTTAGAGACTTACCCTTGAAGACAAGTCTTTCTTTGCTTCTTGACTTGAATTTGTTGCTTCTTAGCCACTGAAAAACCTTCCTTTGCCGCTGATATGGAAGTGGTGAAGGTAGTGCTTGGTGTTGATGAACAAATGAGATCAAAACTTGAGAGTTTGAGAGAGATAGAGAGATATGCTTGAGCCAAGTTTTTTTCTAGGTCTTGAGGGAGAGGGAGCGGAGTGTATGCATGCAAGAATTGTGTGCCAAAAGTGTATGCAAGTGTGTAGCCTTAAGGGAACAAGTTCCCTTGCAAACAAAATATCCCCCGAATCAGATCTTTTGGGGGATACAGCTATACAGCTGCGAAACACACTTCCCAAGGAGTATGGCCGGCTAGCCACCTTTATTGGAGGTGGCCGGCCGGCCACCCCCCCTAGCCGGCCGGCCAAGGGCAAAAATGGAAAGATGGATTTGCTGGCCGGCCACCACATGATGGTGTCCTCCCAGGTGTGTACAACAAGGCCCTATGGTTGGAAATTGACAACTCTGAACCAAAAGAAACAACAATTCACTTTTCAAAGAGGGGCAAAAATGAAAATAAGAATTACTGGCCGGCCATGGTTTTTTAGTGTCCTCCCATGTGTGTACAACACGAATATGTGGTTTTGGTTCGAAGAAAAAGGCCCTAGGGTGGTCAACATTAGCCCGGAAGTGAGAAAAACGGGCGCCGGGGGGCGCCGGAAGAGCATAACAGGTTGCTTGGACAATTGCTAGCCTCCCACCCTCCAGTGATCTTCCTGATGATAAAACAGAGGTACCTGCCAAAAATGAACAAAAACCGATGCGAAACGAATGCTCGGGGGCCAAACCGCGAGGTTCGGGGCCCGAAAACCGGCCGTTAAGCACCGAAAGTGGTGTTTGGCCAGGAAGTGGGTATCTAAGACCCCAGTGTGCCTCGTTATGATGAAACAGAGGTACCTGCCAAGAATGAACAAAAACTGATGCGAAACGAATGCTCGGGGGCCAAACCGCGAGGTTCGGGGCCCGAAAACCGGCAGTAAGCATCGAAAGTGGCATTCGGCCACGAAGTGGGTACCTAAGACCCCAGTGTCCCCCGAAAGGGAGTAAATGAGATGCATGCCAAAAACCGGAGGAATCGGAGATGGTTGGGGGGTCCCGAACCAAGGCACACGGCCTGACGGCTCCGAAAACCAGGAACCGGGCTCCGAAATGGGCAAAATGGCCTACGGCCACGAAACGTAGCCCACGGCCACTGAGAGATGATCTGCCAGACCTCTCCCTCCCTGCAGGAAAGAAAATAGAGAAAACCGAGTCCGGTTCGCAAACCGAGGCAAGGCACAAAAGAGAGTTCGGAAGTCCGGAGGCAGGGCGCACGGCCGCGACTCTGAGGCTTCTGAACGAGCACAATATGCAACATCACCGAGCGCTCAATCAGTGACGTCTGAGTCTTAGGGTCGGTCAAAAATGGGGTGTCTACAGCAGTTCATCAAGTACATTAAGCTTCCAATAATTTGGGCGTACTCTAATTGAGAAATACTTTCATGTACATTCTTAGAAAGAAACAAATTAACATCCACAGGTGTTCTAGCAAGATGATCATCATCTTTGCTAAATTTGTCAATTATTTTCTCAATGTAATGAGATTGTGACAAAGCATAACCTTTTGATGTTTTGGTAATTTTCATACCAAGAATTACATCAGCAATCCCCGTGTCTTTCAGTCAAAATGTTTATTCAACATTTTCTTGGTAGTTTTAATCATACCATTATTACTACATATGATAAGCATATCATCCACATAAAGACATACAATGACATAACATTTGTCTGTATTTTTAATATAGATACATTTGTCATACTCATTAATTTTAAATCCATTTGACATCATTGCCTTATTAAATTTCTCATGCCATTGCTTTGGCGACTGTTTTAAACCATATAATAATTTAATCAATTTACACACTTTCTTTTCTTTTCCTGGAACTGCAAATCCTTCTAGTTGTTCCATGTAAATTTCTTCATCTAACTCACTATTTAAAAAAGCAGTTTTCACATCCATGTGATGAATTTCTAGATTGTACAATGATGCAATAGCAATTAGGATTCTAATGGATGTTATTCTAGTAACCAGTGAGTATGTGTCAAAGTAATCAAGACCTTCTTTTTGTCTAAAACCTTTGACCACAAGTCTTATCTTGTATTTGTCAATTGATCCATCCACTTTCATTTTTCTCTTGAAAATCCACTTGTACCCAAGAGGTTTACAACCTGGTAGCAAATCCACCAATTTTCAAGCGTGATTTTGCAAGATGGATTCAACTTCACTATTGACAGCCTCTTTCCATAAAGGAGCTTCAGGATCGGACATAGCTTCTTTAAAAGTTAAAGACTCATTTTTTAATAAAAATGTTAGAAAATCTGGACCAAAAGATTTTGAGGTTTTTACTACATTTACTACGGATAGGTTCCTCTTCCTCATTTTGATCTATCTCTTGTTCTTGTTCTCGATCCTGACTAATAATAGCATCATGAGATCTTTTGTTAGTACTAGTCTCTTGTCCAGTTTTATTTGGAAATACATGTTCAAAGAAAGATGCATTCTAAGATTCAATAATAGTATTTATATGCATTTTAGAATGTTCTGACTTATGAATTAAAAATTGATATGCACTACTATTCATGGCATAACCAATGAAAATGCAATCAACAGTTTTAGGACCTATCTTAGTCTTTTTAGGACTAGGAATAGCCACTTTAGCCAAACACCCCACAGTTTTAAGTGTTTATCGGATGGTACTCTCCCATGCCATAATTCATAAGGTGTTTGATTCACTTTCTTTCGGGGTACTTTATTAAATATATAATTAGCAGAAAGTATTGCTTCCCCTCACAAGTTCTGAGGTAATCCAGAACTTATTAACATGGCATTCATCATTTCTTTTAAAGTCCTATTTTTTCTTTTAGCAATTCCATTTTACTGAGGTGAGTAAGGAGCGGTGGTTTGATGAATTATTCCATGTTCTTTACAAAACCCACCAAAAGGTGATTCATAGTCACCACCTCTATCACTTCTTAGTTTTTTTTTATTTTCTTACCAAGTTGATTTTCAACTTCATTTTTATATTGAATGAAAGTTTCCAAAGCTTTATTCTTGGTTCGAATTAAATAAACATAACTATATCTAATATAGTCATCTATAAAAGTGATAAAATACTTTTTTCCACCTCTAATTTGAATTGATTTAAAATCACAAATGTCACTATGAATTAATTCAAGTGGTTCCGTACTTCTTTCAATTGAATGAAAAGGAGTTTTGGATAATTTTGCCTCAATGCAAATTTCACATTTATGATTTGAATCAATGTCAAATTTAGGTAAACATTCCATATTAATTAATCTACGCAAAGATCCATAATTAACATGTCCAAATCTACCATGCCATAAATTTGAAGACTCAAGCAAGTAAGAAGAAGATGTATTTTTATTAATAACAGAGGGTACAACAGTCATTACATTCATTTTGAAAAGGCCATTAGACATGTAACATTTTCCTACATACATCTCGTTTTTGGTAAGTACAAATTTGTCACTTTCAAAAACTAGCCTAAACTCATTTTTACTCAACAAAAATCCGGAAACAAGATTCTTGCGAATGTCCGGTACATGTAACACATTGTTGAGAGTGAATTCATTTCCAGATGTCATCTTCAAAATAATCTTTCATTGTCCTTCAACTTTAAAAGTCGAAGAGTTGTCCATAAAAAGTTGTTCACCATTGTTCACCACTGAATAAGATGTGAACATCTTTTTGTCGGCACAGATGTGGCGAGTAGTACCAGTGTCCACCCACCATTCCTTAGGATTTCCGACAAGGCTTCCTCGGAAACAATTGTAGAAAGATTTATGTCATCTTTACCATTAGAAATATTGTCCACTTCTGTCATATGAACTTGAGCAGGCTTCTTGCTTGTTCTTCTTTTGCTTTTGCTTTTGCTTTTGCTTTTGCTTTTGCTTTTGCCTTTGCTACGATAATCTTTGGCCCGATGTCCCTCTTTGTCACAGATATAACACTTGTCAATAAACTTGCACTTTTTAGTTTCCCCCCCTTTATAGCCTTGTGATGAACTTTCTCCAGAAAACTTCGTCTTTTTGCTTTTGGAGCATGTTCCACCACATTTGCTTTAAAATCTATTGGATGCTTACCAGCCCGCTTTTCAGAATTGCAGTTGTCCTCTTCTATCCTCAAACGCACAATCAATTCTTCTAAAGACATTTCTTTGCGCTTGTGTTTGAGGTAGTTCTTGAATTCCTTCCAGCCTTGTGGTAATTTCTCAATTAAGGCTGCAACTTGGAAGGATTCATTGAGAGACATGCCTTCTGTGTGAATGTCATGCAGAATGAGTTGGAGATCTTGAACTTAGCTGATCACAGTTTTAGAATCAACCATCACAAAGTCCAGGAATTTGCCAATCACAAATTTCTTTGAGCCAGTGTAATAACCCGACCCCCGAACATGTTTTTTTTTATATATTTTCAGTCCTTGTTTTGTGCCTTTAAATGTTTACTGTAAAAACCCATGAGAAATTAAGGTTAAGAAAGTGAAATCCATGCTTAAGGATGTCTATCTGTTTGCCAAGCAAAGTATCTGTTACATTTAGAATGGATGAGTCAGGAATTGGAAGCCTTAACGGCTTAATTATCTGAAATAAATTATATATCTGTGATCAGCATAATTTTTAAGTAATATTAAGCATGTTTATGAAATTTCAATTTAGGATGATTAAACTGAATGATTTTTGTTTTATTTACCTATGGCATGCTTATCTACAAACATATATACTCATGTTCAAATATGTAGAACTTGGAGGATTTTATTCAAGATATTTTTAAGAGAGAAAGGATAAGAGAGAGAGGGGAGGTTTGAAAGCAATTCAACAAGGTGAAAGTAGAGAATCTAAGGAGATTCAAGCTTAAGGTAAATTCAATTACTTTCCAACACCTTTTCCCTAGCCTTGAGTGAAAATTTTCCCTTGATCATGGTATTGGAAGATGGTAATTGTAGCCTTGTGCATGTGTAGAAGTTCATAGGTAAGATACTCTTACTAGGTTGTTTGATTCACTTTGAATTAACCATGTAGGAGTTGTATTTGATCTTTCCATTTGAATTCAAGTATGTGGAAATATGCTTATGGATGTGTAAAGTTAGAACTCTCATGAACATGTGTATATTGTGAGCCAAGAGTGATGAACTAATTAGATTGATGGAATTATCATCATCTTAACATGATTTTAGACCATGTATTATCAAGTAAGAATGCTAATTTGAGCCTTGTAAATATGTGCCAAAATGTGGGATTTTGCAAGAATTTTTGGACTGTTTTGGGCAGAATGGCCGCACGTGCGGGAGTCATGGCCGCACGTGCGGGAGGTGCTGCCGCACGTGCGGGAGTCATGGCCGCACGTGCGGAAAATGGTAAAAAACAAGGGCTGAGCTACTGTCTAAAAAGCACGTGCGGGGCCATTTTGCCGCACGTGCGGGAGAGCTTGCCGCACGTGCGGGGCTCACAGCCACACGTGCGGCTCAGGCTGAAAAATGTCGTCTGCTCCGTTTTGCGTGTAGAATCCTCTAATATTGTCGGAATATGTATTTAATGGCTTTTTAATATTTATATACGTCTTCGAAGTGAAGTGAAACAGAAAGTTGATTAATGAGAAAACAATGAACTAAAATGTAAGTTGTGAATGTGTGCAGGCCACACTCCGGGAGGAACAGACACGTCATCTCAACGCTGTGAGTAGTAGTATCATTATTCGCTTTACCTATGGCTAAGAATTTTCATTAGCATTTTGTTACGCATGATGTGCAACTATGTTAATGTTTCAAGTATGTAACTATGTTAACATTCCAAGTGTGTATGTTAATGTTTTAAGAATGTTTCAAATATGTTAAGAAAGAAACGGGAAAGATAAAATACCTTCTTTCTATAAGATTCTGGGCCTACGGCCATTCAATATAAGTTGTTGTGATATGAAACAAAGTGCTACACGGAACTAAGTGCTACATCGGGAGCCACCTCTAGAATCCGTGTGAGACACCACTTGAGTTCATACAAGCATGTTTCAAGGGCTTCGTGCCATCTGTTTAAGGGCTTTTAGCCAGCATGTTTCAAGGGCTGCGTGCCATCATATGTAAGGGCTTTTAGCCATCATGAATATGTTACAAGTTTGGGCCTAAGGCCATCATGCATTTAGCACAGATTCGTATTTCCTCTATGCCATACTCTATTATGTTTTACGTTGAGTATCATTTTATTTAATATTACTATTCACTGAGCTTAGCTTACTCCGTGTTATGTCTGTGCTGTAGGTAACCTACCAGGAGGTCAATCCTAGTCATGGCACCCGTCTCCTTTTGTCAACCCTCATGTGTACAGGCACCTTACACAGCCGTCTATTTTGTGGCGTCTGTTACGTTGATTGGCCTATTTTGTTTACCTATTAAGGATTAGTGTGTATAACTCCAATGATTTCTTTTTGTTAACGCCCAATGTTAGGGCTGGGACTGTATATGTATATGTGTTTGAATAGGTCAGCTTTGTATTCTTTTTGGGACTTTATCTATTCTATACGGTATATGTGATGTATAAGATCCTGGCATATTAGAAGCAGCTCAATGGAATTTGTTTGGTTCAATACACTTTATAGTGCAATGCTTCCGATAAGGCCTCCCTTATGTTATATGTACCAGGTTATATGTCTATGTCTGTAAGAGTCATGCCCGAACTTTTAGGGGGCAAGTTTGGGTCTTGACAGCCAGCATCTTCTGTTTTGTACTTTTTCTCCAAAAACTCCCAAAATCCTTTTGTTGTCTTGATAGGACTGTAGACTTTGTATAATGTGTTGTCAAATCCGTTCAAGATGTAATTCCAGCAAAGGAAATCAGCATGTTTCTAGGCATCGACCGCAACAACCACTTGCCGGTCAGTTTCATCCTTGTTCAGAGTAAGAGCATTCTCACGGAGAAAACGAGTCAGGTTCAGAGTTGTAAAATAGAACATCATTTTTTGTTGCCATCTTTTAAAATCAGTTCCTGAGAACTTCTCTAGCTTCTCACCGTGATTGATTGGCACAGTCACAACAGGAGGGTTTGGAGCAATTGCAGCCACCACACTAGTACTTGTTTAGGCATTAGTTTGACCAGTTTCAGTAACTATAAATTCTAAATTATAAAACAAAATTATAATTAGAATTTTATACTACACAGAAAATTTAAACCAAAATCGCAGAATTCTAAATTCTGTAAAATAAAAGAAACAATAATTGTAACTTTTATTTCCAATTAATTTGAAAAAAAAATAAAATTTTATTTAACCAAATTAATTCCCCATAGAAAATTAAATTTTTGTAACACTTTAATAATTAAAAAACTGAAACAAAATAATTAATGAACACTCAAAAATAATTTTTGAAAACCAAAATTAATTTTTGACAAAATTTCACAAATAAATATTCTAAATTGTTAATGACACCAGTATATTACTACTAGTTGTCAAAGAAAATAGACAGTATATTACTACTATCTGTCAAATAGTATATTACTACTATTTGTTTTCCAACTAAAATATTATTTTGTAAAACCACAGAAAATAATTTCTGTAAGAAGAAGAAAGAGAAAAGGAAACAAAGGAAAATTCTGTATAAACAGAATAATTTGAATCTGTCTTAAGATTGTTGGAATAATTTTCTGTGTACAATAAATAAATTGAAACTAAATCAAACAAATAAAATATATAACTTATAGGATTTATTTTGCCGAACCGAATGAAAAATTAAAAAATCAAGTCGAGTGTATGACATTCTGTCCTTAAGACAGATTTGCCCCGCTTCGGTGTTTACGGATTTATGGCGTCTATCTCCCAGGATACAATAATCTTCACAAATTGTAGTAGCACTCCAAGCAATTTGTTCGGCGAACTAGAACCTGTGTTCTATACTTTCTTTAATTTTCCTAAAAAACTAATATGAAGAATATATGCAACAGAGCAGAAAATTGGACAGCAAAAAAATAATTTCAGACTGTTTTTTCCGATGAGAATGACTGCTGGAATGGTCTGAATTTATAGGCAACACAAATTGCCCGAACAGGTATGAAATCAAACCTGAAAAGGTATGTTTCAAACTGAACAGGTGCAAAAACTATTTGAACCCAGTTTTGAACCTGTTGAAAAACCCGAACCTGTTTGAACTGGTAATAAATCTATCCAGTTCAACTTGGCAGTTTTAAAACTATTTTAGAGCAGTTTAAACTGTTGGAATATTGGACTGGAGAAGGTTTGTTTGGACAGAAATTTTGAATTCAAATTTCAATTAATTTCCCGCAATAATTTTTGAAAAAAATTTAAATGAATTTTGTTTCAAAAAATTAATATAAGAATTGACCCGACCCACACCTGCGCAGGGCACGGCTCAGTCAGTCGGTCGGACAGTGACAGCCGCGCGAGCGCATGTGATAGTTTGGGCTAAGATTTATTTTGTCCATAACTCCTCCCTTTTACAAACTTGAGGTGCCCCTTGGGGCCCAACCCAAGTTAATACACTAAGAGCTTATATACTCACAAAAGCTCTATTAAAGTTTCAATGTCGGAAAACTCATTTAAAGGAAACCCACATTTAATTCTTGAAACGTCCATTCCACGAATTCGAAAACGACGTCAAATTTTCATTCACTCATAAATGGTTTTGACAAACCGTTTTCACCGTGTGACTTGCCATACAATAAAAAACACGTCACTTTTTCGAACCCACCCCAAAAGACATTTGGAGTCCACTCAGTTTTGGCTCAAAATTGGCCCAAAATAAGACTTATAAAACCAAATTTTCCAACAGAGGGTAGGGTTATCCTTCCCTTGAGCACAATCCTCCAAGCTCTATACCTCCATAACATTATCAGATAAATCAGAAGTGCTTTTGATTTTCTTAGTACGACGAACCAGGTGATCTTTCTCTTCTCTGGAGCAGCCATGGTCTTGCTGGGCCTCTCCAGAGCTCAAGATCTCACTAACGGTCATATTTGCTCTGGTTGAGATATATACTTTAAGTTTCCATATTTGCGCGCTATTTCGTTTTCAAGTTTCCAAATCTCTCTCTCCCTCTCTCTCTCAATCTTTTTGTGTGTGTGTGTGTGTGTGTGATGTCTTAACCTGTGCAAGTGGAACTAATGTACGCTATGGGGGTTAGAGAAATGCAACTTGAAGAACCCTACGGTGAAGAAAATACTACAAGAGTTGGAAGAGATGGAAGGCAACACTTCCGATGATTTTCGTGAGCCTCCATCTAGAGGTACAAACCTCTCTTAAGCAATTTTTCAAAAACAAATAAAACCCTAATTTTTCTTTTTTCCTGTCAAGATTTTAAAAAAAAAATTCTCTAGGGTTTCAATCATGTTTTTTGCTTCTGTTTAATTGGTCTATAGTAATTGTTAGTTGCGTTTTGGCATAGCAAGATTTGATGGAATTGGAAAGGATATGATTTTATTAAAAATTTGAAATTTGTATTGTTTGCCTAGAATGAATTTTAAAACTGAATTGGATTTTGATTGATTGAATTTCCATTTTGAAATTCGTTAAAAAAAAATGATTTCTCCCAAATATGCTCCCGTGTGTGTTCTTTACGCCGTGTCATGGTTGGGGGATTTGAGGAGGAATTTGGAAAAGGAAATGAAAAAAGTAGGTGAAATGTGAATAAAATATACCTATATTCACCTAATTTCACACACTTTTTCCCTTTCCCTTTCCAAATCCCTCCCTAAATCCCCCAACCAAACACAGCGTAAGGATTTGTCCAAAAAAATTTCACTAATGCTTAGAAAACAGTAAGACATAATGATTGCCTTATAGTGCATTACATTAGGGAATAAGAAAAATGTAATAAAATTAATTACTTGTACCGTTTCATTTTTCTATGTATATAACCAAATAAAAAAATAAATTGATTTTTTAAAAGTACATAATCATTTCCTTTTTATTTTCCATTTTCTAGTCAAACAAAAGCAAGAAGTTTTCCTTTTTTCTAATTAATCCACTTGATAAGTTTTTAATTTTATGGTTTGGCTTATCACCCTCTAAGCACATGCATATTTGCCTCCACAATTGCAAAGTATCTTAACACGTCTAAACCACTAAAGTAACTCTTAACTTATACGGGTTACGATGATTTTGTATTTGCAAATGGAAGTCGTGAGAATCTATCTGCATTGCATTGATTGTTTCTGCCACAATGTATGATGGTTGCAAAAGCCAATTTGTAATGATCATCATTGCAAAACGCAGTGATGATCTTCATCCTGGCCCTTTTTCAAGCTATAAAATGCAACTTCTGCTCAATTTCTAGGATATTCTTGAAGCAAGATTGTTTTCCTTTTTTTTTTTTATATCCCATCATTGGCCTGTGGCGTATGCTTACTCCACGGTTGCTGCAACTGCAATGTTGGTTTCTTTTAATCATATTAAGCAAACGTATGTTGCTCCGCCTCGTTTTTTTTTATATTTATATTGCCATAAGCTGAAGCAGGAGCCTTGTGAATTGTTTATTTTGAGTTTCTTCGTGCTTTTTACTGTTGTTTATTAAGGCGTCATTTGGTAACATTTACGTTTTCAGTTTTCTGTTTATATTTACAAAAATTTTAAAAATTCAAATAAAAACTTGTTTGGTAAAATTTTTAATTTATATATCAGTGGACTTAGTTTATAAATTTGGCCAAAAAATAAAAACACAAAAAATATATTTCCGTTTTGAGTTTTCAGTTTTTTTTTTTT